>OX467714.1:17885578-18513078 GCA_950111635.1 Agelastica alni | reverse complement strand
GTGTGTTTGTGTGTGTTTGTGTGTGTTTCGATTATTCCTTGGTCTCTGGCATGTTGTGATGGATTCATGTTTCATCCACAGTAACAAAACGGCGCAAAAATTCGTCCGGATTACGGCTGAACATCGCTAAACACTCTTTTGAAGTGGTCACACGATTGCGCTTATGGTCGAGTGTGAGCAATCGCGACACCCATCTCGCAGAGAGTTTTTTCATGTCCAAATATTCGTCTAAAATATGATGTACCCGTTCAGTTGAGATACCTACAGCATGAGCCAACTCACGCACTTTCATTCTCCGATCATCTAATATCATTTCATGGATATTATCGACGATTTCCGGCGTGATTACTTCTTTTGGGCGACCTGGACGTTCGGCGTCACTAGTGCTGGTAAGACCACAACGGAACTCTGTAAACCACTTCTTAACCATTAAAATTGATGGTGCCGAGTCCCCGTAGTATTTATCAAGTCTTTCCTTAGTTTCAGTGATGGATTTTTTACATAAAAAGTAATGCTTAATCAGCACACGAAATTCACTTTTTTCTATTTTTGTAAAAATTCACGAGGTTGTCTACTTTGAACGGCTATCAAACACCAACTGCACGACGTAGCTTGCTCAAAATTAGAAAGTTGCCCACTGATACATTATAGTTGACGGCAGCACTGTTGCATTTGGAGTAACTGCGCGGGAAATTCAAAAAATCACTGACTTATCAAACTGCCCTCGTACTTAGGAACCCCATACTCTACTTTAAAACTTTATAATGCTTTGTAGAAATTCTGTTATTTATCCCCATTTTATTTCACTGTTTAGGCCTGTGAGAAAAGCGTGTGTTAGTGTTACTTCCATTGTAAACAATATTATTGTTTGTAATTTTATTTTATTACATTGTTAAATTGTTAAGGACTCTTAAAACCAGATGTGGGAAAAAGGGTTCAGGGTAAATAAATGGTTACACAAAATTTATTATAATAATGAATACCTTTTTTTAGAAGTGACTTAAGAACAAAATTAGGAGAGTACACAACTACAAAAACAAAAATAGCAATTATATTGGGAAAATATATGGTAGATGAAAATAATCTAAAGTTTAAACTCTTGGAAAACAAAATTGACCAAGTGGAAAAATACAATTTAGACATGCAGCAAATAAAAGAAATTCATGAAATAATTGTTAACTAAATTCTACCTATACACATTATTTAGGTTTAAATCATCTTAAAAAATATTAGGATTATTGCAATTCTCAGTCTGTATTCGCGTATTCAACACAAAATTCAAAAAAACAAGTTTCGTGAAAAAATCCTTACCTCAACTTTACTCGTAAACAACGCCGGTTGTACCACAATCAGCCTTGATCTGGGAGTTAACTCGGTACTGTCGGCCAACTTCATAATCTTATTTATTTAAATTATTTGTTAATCAACTTACATTATACGTGGTAAAAATTAATCGGCCTAGTAAACAAATAATTTTAAAATAAATCACCCGGACTTCTACCGATGCCGATTTGTTTACTACAGCAGCAAGCAATTTGTAGGAGTAGTTTCACCAGAGGGCACAAAAATAATTTGGATTTTAAATTGTTTTCTTAATTTGCAGAGCTTCTTCTCTCTACTTCCTGTGAAAGAACAACTGTATAATTCCAAAGCATTTTTTTATGGATAGAAGAAATGTAAATGAACTGCCTTTCTCCATCTGCAAGCTTAAAATTATAAAATTCCGAAAAGTTGTCTTCTGTAGGTAAATTAAGGAAGTAGAATCCCGAAGCATTGTTTGGTAAAATTATTTAACCTTCTTACTCACTCTGATGGAGCAAAGTATTTGATAATAAAATTATGACAAGAGATATAAAATTTTGTTGAAAATTTTGGTATGAAAAGAAATAATAACAAATATTTTATGCATAATGTATTTGTAAAGTAATAATTAAATGTTAATCTGAACAATTACTAAAAGAAAATATTTATTGATTCTTTGGACAAACTCCCATATATTCACAAATTGGTTCTGGTTCCATTATATTACTAACTAATATTTCTACTACTTTATCGTTAACATATTCTTCAGTTTCACAATCTTTATCTGCGGTTGGTGATTGGACAACTATCTTGCACAATTGAATAATATATTTCTTAATCAAGTCCTAAAAACAAATTTTAATCGTTAACATTAAAGGTCACACGGTAAGTCTATTTAAGTTGAAACCATATGGGTTATTCTTACAATATGTGTAATTTTGGATGTCGTAGCTTAAAAGTAAAAAAATCATCCTAAAGATTTTTGGAAATAATATTATTAAACATAATTTCATTAAATTTTTTTTCTTTGCAGCCAAGATGGGCAGTTTTTTCGAGTTTAGTTGCGAATTAACGATATTTTACGGATTATGCTTATTGCTTTTCCTTTTAAACCCAATATCCATCTGCTCATATTCATAGTTAAATCCATATTTATTTTGTATAGTATTTGGCAAGTGTTTTTCGTATTTAAAACATTTCACTTTCACCCAGTTCATAATATTTTTCTTAATATCTTCTTTGCTGTTGTTAACAGTCATTACGAGCTTTTTTAAATCCAAGAACTTATTGTATTGTATTTTTTTGATTTGGTAAGCAGACTTATTATTCTTCGTTCCTTTTCTCGCCTCTTTGAAAACATTTTCGTTTCATGCACACTGTAAATATCGACATTTTGCTTGGCTATTTCGATGGTACTATACCTGAAGTCGACCTCAATATATGAATGTTCACTTGCCATGAAATTTTGTGCAATTACCTAGAGACTGTGGTGGTTTTTTATAAGATGTAATAATAGAGCAGATAATTGTATATTCCTGTTTTGTCCACCGCAAATATCGAAAAAAATGCGTTATATCATGAGACAATAAATTTAAATACATAGCCAAACAGGTGCCTGTTTTACAGCTACCACGTATTCTATTGATTTCTGACCAAAAATAACAAAATGCCTGATTACGTGGAGCAGATTCGTATACAGTGAAGTTATACAAGTTAAGCTTGGGAAGATAATAAAGCAAACTAACTTGTGATTTGGAGATTTGAAGAACAATCTACATATTACATGATATAAATTTGAAAGATTTATCAGTTGTTGCCTTCTTTTTATCTGCATCTTTTTCAAGCATAGAAGCTTTTATGAGCATCTGTAATATTTTATCAGTACATCGTATCATAATCAACTGCACTACAGCAATTCAGCAATCGTCAAGGTGATTAAATCCGAGAGACTGAGATGGGCCGGTCATATCAAGAGGCAGGAAGACGACTGAGTTGTGAAGTTGGTTTGGGAGCAAACACCAGTTGGCGTGCTTCCTTTGAGAAGACCGAGATTGCGCTGAAGGGACAACGTGACGGTGGATCTCCAGGTCTTAAACATAGACAATCCGGGACTCGGGATAAGGATAGACAACAATAGAGGCAAATCGTAAAGTCACCCAAGACCCACCCAGGGTTGTTAAGGCTACGGAGTAAGTAGTAAGTAAGTACTTATCCGTTTACCTTTTTTTAGAACCCATTGTGGATGGGTTATAATTTTATTTCACATGTAATCTTTTACAGTAAACATTAACTTGTTAGTCTTGCAAGGATGTCGTCCAAATTGTTTTCTTTTAAAACTTTACCTCCATGTTAACATTGTATATTAAATTAAAGTTTTCATGGACGACAAAAAGGCACGTGTTTATATATTTTTTTTTCTTATGAAAATAGTCGCAAAAAGGGTAGACCTATCGTGTGGGCCGCGGACGGCCCGCACTGCGACTATTAGAAGGGAAGGGATTATAAAAAGGAAATGATTGTGGACACGCTTTTTAAAAAGTTGCAGGTCATAGTTCTCTGGAAAAACTGATTTTGGAAGCTTATTCCATTCCGTAGCAGCCCTGTAAAAGAAGGATTCTTGATGAAGATTGGTCCTTGTAATGTCAAGCTTGAGAGTAAATGTGTGAGACTGATCAGCGTGCCGAGTTCTTCGGCCGAATGTGGCCAATGGTGGTACAAGAGTTTTTATTTCTCTGGAGCATCTGCCATGGAAATATCTGTAGAGCAATGACTGGTCTGCAACTTTTCTTCTATGTTCTAGAGGGTGAAGGGTATCTGTGAGAGTTGAGCTGTTTATCAAGCGAATGGCTCTTTTCTGAATGGAATCTAGAAGACGAAGAGAATGCCTTGGTGCTGAACCCCAAATGTGCGAGCAATACTCCAGTAAAGGTCGGATTTGAGCCTTGTACGTCGTCAACAGTTGATCAGGAGTAAAAAACCTACCGTAAACTACTTTTGAAAATATCTGTTAAGACTTTTAATTTTTAATTTTTTAAAATTATCTGTAAGTCTCTAGTCTCCTTTTTATTCTTTGTTGCCTTGGAGAGTTTGACAATCTTCTTTTCTCTATTCCGCTCATATCGTACTTATTCGTTAAATTTATGAATTAGTTATTGGTATAAGAATTCTCAAATGTCGCTTTAGACAAATTTCGAAAGACAGGAATACGAGTGGTTAGGAGGCACCCAACATATCATAAATGTACGGTTATCTTAGTTTTTCGGGTATCTGTAGATATACTAAATAAATACTGTCGTTTATTTGTTTTTTGTTGTTGTCGGTTTGTTACTTTCTGTTCATTGTAAGTTTCCTAATCAGTTTGAAAATAATGGACGAAAAAATGAAAATATTACAAGCTATTCAAAATCTGGAGGATAATGAAAAAGCTGCAGAATTTGAGAGACATGTCCACCATTATTATTACTATTTTAGGGAGTTAAAAATGATGTTTGTGAAAAGATTTCGACTGTTTAAAGATTTAGTGAAAAGTTTAATAGGATAGTTTTGCAGGAAATCAACCAATTTTGATGTTTGCTTTGCAGAACAATAGGGTTTTTTAGTAATTTCCATCTCAAATTTGAACCCCACTTTAAGTAAAAAGTTAAAAATTATTATTCTATCACTAATTACAATTACATAAAATAATAACAGAACAACTCCACCTGTCTTCTTCTTTAATTCTTAATACAGAGTTGCCATATATTTTTACTAGACATAATGTGTCTAGTGACTTCCACATGTTGAGTAGTTCCTGAGAATTGGCGAGAATATCTAGTTCGAAAGTTAGTACACATTTGCACTCGACATATTGTCGACATATTGGGCGAATAATGGTAGTTTTACACCATGCAGAATATTTTAAAGGAATAACTTTTTTTTATAACGGTATTAAAGAGAAATTTGCATATGGTTTTTACCAAGTAGACACACGGTATGTATATATCCGTATTTATTAAAAAAAATTATTGTATTACTTACACATAAATCTTTTTGTTTCAATATTGCCTCCTTTATTGAATCCATAGTATCGAAACATCTTTTACAATAATCAATGTCTTTGTCAACAGTCAATCTAAAATTGAAAAGGTGTTCTTAAAATGTTTATATTTAATATTTTTAACTATAAATTAACATTATGGTTATAAAAATTTAAAACCATCCATACACAGGGTCTGACAAGAAGAGTTTTAATTGGGCATGCAGTTATAGCTTAAATATAAAATTCTACCAAATTAGGTTGTCAATAATGCTTATTTCAAATTGTAATAGTCAAATAAAAAATTTAAACCAAAATTTAATTTATTCCAAAATAAAATAAATTAAAATGTGCTGAGTTCTCTTTGATTTAATTATAACCACTCTAGATAGTCTTTGCATGGACAAGTAGGACTTCATTGGATATTTTACTTTAACACTTGTTCCTTAGCCCAAACTAAACGAGCAGCGCGATAGCCCTTTGTTAAAAACTGACATCTCAGCGGTCAACTTAATCTTAAATTTTATGTTGGTCCTGGAATTACCTTTTATGTGTTTACAAAGCTGCATTTGTAACTAATGTACTACATGTAACTACATCTTTAGTTTATTCATAACGGGCATTTTAGCAGAATGATATGCCAATGGCTTTCAGGATTTTTTCGTTGTTAAATTGTCGTCTTTTAACGTTAAATTTAAAAATTCTAGTGATTTTCTTGATCGTGTAAGGTTTGATAGCAACCATACATTTTCAATTTTTGTTTTCGTTCTTCACCAGGTACTGTTGGTGTTAGTTTAGGTCGTTAGGTTAGATTTATTCAATTTTTTTACTTTTACCACCTAGGACAGGGGCGTATTTATCGTAACATTATATTTTTCATTGTAGGAGAAATGTCAGTATTTTAAAATTCACTTGATACTTTGTAGACTGAATATTGGAATGTATACAAAAAAAGAATAATAATAAATATTTTTGTGTAAATAAGATTGGATCATTGACCTAAGTAATTATTAAATTTAAAACAAAATTGAATCCCATCGAAAACGTAAATGTGAAATGAGAGCCAAGTTCAATATGACATATGCTATGATTGTTGACTTTAACGACAAAAGAAGTGAGATCTAAATGGCTACCAAGTTCAATGGTCAGTCCTGAAATTTAATTATAACAACATAAAATATTTTATAACAACTTATAATCATTTCTTCCATTAACTTGGGATAATATATTGAAGCCTAAGGTCTGACTTGGCTAGTTCTAATATACTGTTACAATATTTAGTTCTTTCTTGGGTTTGGTATCACATATGTATCTCGCAAGTTTTAATATATGTGCCAAATTCGACATGTTTATGTAGAATAGTGTTTGGGTTATGAGTGACTAAGTGACTCCAAATGATTCGTGTAATATTCCATACGGTCCGCTCGTCATTCTGTTAGCTTGAACTTGGCTTGACACGCTACCACGTGTCAAGATTTGTTTTAGGTGGGTAATGCTTGCAGAATTTTTAGAATAATGAATAGTATTTGTAATGAGCAAAGCCACGACGATACATGCTTTATTAATATATATAAAATATTATAATTCCAGGAGGAAAACCAATTAGTGCAAAAATAAATTTGCAATAAGTTATTTATGCGTGCATAACATAGTTAATAGTTAAATTTCATGTATATCTAATAACAAGTAGGTACGTGATTATTTTTGTACCTTAAATTATAGTTTTGTTTCAAATTAATAAATTTTTAAAATACTAGTTACTTACATGTTTTCCGAGGGTAATGCGTTTACCCAGTTAAGGGCTAAAAATAAAATAGAGCAAAATTATTTAATAACAAATAGTTTAAAATTTTAGTAGTAAATTAAACTCTATGTGATGTTTTTTCGATTTTGATTAATTATTTTTTTTTGTTATTGTAATTCTTTGATTTTTTTGAAGTTTGTTATTGTTTGTACTATATTCCAGGTTAGGCATTTATGGTTAAAATAAAATAGTATTTTTAACAATTTGGTATAAATTATTTGTTTTATAAAATTAAAATTAACAAAATAATTTTAAATACTAATTAGGTACAAATTTAAAAAAAAATTATATAATTTTGTTAAAAAGCGTTCATATTAGACATTTTTTTATTTTTAATAATTACCTAAAACTACCAAAACACTTGCAACGATGATGGTCTTCATAATAAAACAAATTTTAAAGTAACTTAATTGTTTTTAAAATGAATGGCATATTTATAGTTTTCAAACAATGTTATCATTTTAATTTATAATATAATTAACACTTAACTGTTAAATTTGTCACCTGATGATTTTTTATTTGATAAATTGATAGGTACTTTAAAATCTCTAAAATTAGCTTTAAGATTATTTTCATTTTACGCTGAAAAAACAAGACTGGGTCCATTATTTAATAAATATTTTTTAACTGTCTACATCGCAAAGTAATTAATAAAGTTTGTTACTTTATGCATTGATAAATAAATACTCATGGTTTTCGCGGACTGTTTAAAAGGTAACAACTTTAAATACCTAAGAGAGAATGAAGCGTAGGGATTATGAGTGGCATAGTAGTCACGTTATTCATAATTAGTGTGCGCACGCGCTTTCATAGAAAAAACGTATTTCGTGAATCACGAGCATTAAAAATATATTTAAATAAATGTAAAAATGACTTCTTTTGCTACATTTGCGACAAATAAATTAAAAAAAGGGCAAAATGAAGTTTTAACAACAAATATACAGCCTGTAAAGCCTATAAAGCTTAATCTAAACTATCCATCTAAAGCCAAGATAAAATATTTAAATCTAATTTCTCATGTATTAACTGCAAAGTATAAAGAGTATGCCTGGCCTTCTACAAACCTCGTCAAAATTCATCCATTCTATGATATGGTCAAAATGAAAAAAAATAAAATGCTTATTATCACTGAGAATTCTACACTTGTCAGATTACACTTTAAGCAAAAGAAAAGCAGAAAAAATTAGATTTCCTGCCCATTTATACAAAATTGGTTTATCCCAAAAACCTTATTGCAATGATAACTCATCCATCTGTGACTTAAATCACATATTCTTTTCTTGCACAAATCATTCTCTAGAAATCCTCGAGATCTGGGTATATTACAAAACCATAAAATCGCATTTATGTTAAATAAAAAATATCTGCTTAATACCCAGAATAAGGGTATATTTAACATTTTAGTAACTTTTTTAGGAAATATTGGTCTACAACTTTATAGTTATAACATAACAAAAAGTTGGTGTAAATGAAATCTTCCAATACCAAACCCACCCACCCTACACACACACACACACACACACACACACACACACATTAATGCTACTAAAAAACCACCCCGTAATAGACAGTTACAATGATTTGCCACATTTGTATAAATATAATTTACAGTTTATATGTCTTAAAGACCTGTAATATTTTAGATTTAGTTTTAGTTTGTATACCTTTTAGATAAAGATCTACGAAAGACCATGTAACGCCATTTTGATCGACGATTATGGGCGTAATGATCCCTGATGGATTGTCTTTTACTATCCCATTCAATTTAAATTTGCTGACAGATCAAGTACCTACTCATCCTGTGAATTTATAGGCATATTCAATACGTTTAAGAATGAAACTGCAATCGATTCTATCGTCTTGCTGCATCAGCTAAAATCTTAATTTATATTTATACTTTTAATTGTAAAGTATAGTAAAATATAATCGATTTATTTGGACTATTAATATTTATGCAAATAATATAAACAACGAGATCTACCTGTTTTAAAAGTTTATTTTGGTGTATAAATATAAAATAGATCACCCGACCACAGCGCTATTTATTGGGTCCAGATTGTGTGTTTCTTTTTTAATCCTGAACAACATATATTGTGAATATAAGTCATTATGTTTCATAATTATATAATATTAAATTTGTTAAGAATTTGTCAATCTCGCTACCTGTCGGAGCTATGTTTTATAGTATTGACAAATAAAATATATATCTATCTATTGTAAATATGATCTTAATTGTTCAAGACATGCAGAAGTTACACGATCACTAACAGACGCATCAATAACTATATACAGGATATAGACATATAATAAGCGCAGGTTATTTGGACCAAAATATTATATAAGTGATTAAGGGGTGTCCACAAGGCGGGGTACTTTCCCCCCTAATGTGGTCACTTCTAGTCGACTCTCTGCTGAGCGAGCTTTTCGTGCGAGAGGTAGATTTATAATGCTATGAGGATGATTTGGTTATAATAGTTAGAGGGAAGTTTAAAACGACTATCTCAAACGTCCTCTAAGAAGACCTCAACACAGTATACTGATGGTGCGAGAGGGAACATATGCTTGTTAACCCCCAAAAAACTGTAATTATTTCTTAAACAAAAAGAAAAAAGCTTCAGCAGCCTGTCTTATACGGAGAGTGTGTTTCATTTGCGGCGGAAGTGAAATACTTGGTTGTAGCCAGGACGCTTTTAAAGCAGTGAGCTCCAACAAGATAAATTCTAAACTTGTATGGAATTGCATCGAATCCCTGGAGTGCCTTGGTGCAAGCAACAAAATGACTCTGCTGTGGGTACCTGGACACCAGGGGGTAAAGGGCAATAAAAAAACCGACATCCTCGCGTTGACTGAACCAAAACCAGTCTTTACAACAATTATTTCGGACTGGGCGGAAAGAAAAAGACTTGCACACTGGTTGCACACCAGGGTTGACACACTTAAAGGCGTTTTTACCTAAACCCTCAAAAAACACAACAAAGCAGATCTTAGAATGAAAAAGGAACGACCTGTAAATTCTAACGGGATTGCTTACAGGACATTGTCGTCTAAGATACCACCCCGGAAGGATAGGTCTGAATCAACAAACGGACTATTAGTTTTGCTGCGTGAAAGACGGAACTGCTGAACACATACTATTTTTATACTTTGGCTTGGGAAGAATAAGGTTCAACATATTTGGTTTTATCAACTTAGGACCTACCATAAAATTCGTGGGAAGAGCTGGATTGTGCGGTGAACTATAACCTCTAGGGGTAAGTCACTATATACCTATTAAAAGTTGCAGTGAAGGGGCGACCTACGCCCCACTCACATGACACCTAACCTAACCAAAACTATATAAGCGATTTATGGTGTTAGTCGTTACTTTTAAGCAATTATAATTAAAAAACTTAACCCAAAATAATTTCCATTTAAAACTGTTAAATTTGTTAAAACATGATAATTTTAACCGTTTTTAAAAAAACGCATTTAAATTTTTTAAAGATATTTCAAATCAAATGCAGAAAATGTACTAATGTACAGGACAAAAAAAAGACTAATAAAATAAAACCTACACAATATATTTTATTCATCCAAGCTTATTGTATTTCCTTTAAATACACTTATTTTAACGTTTTTTACAGTCTTTAACACAGTTATTATACCTAGTTTACGGTAAAACCTTTAAATCGGCCATTATTATCCATTGTTAAGCTTCTATTGACCTAAAAATTATTGGGACGTTTTCTGACAAGCTAGCCACAAAAATACACGAAAAAGTCTTTTAAAGCCCTATTTCCGAAGGAAGATAAGTAGGTGAGGGGAGCAATCCACTTTCAGACACTGAAAACGTTATGTAAAAAGATGACTAAAAAATACCAGATATATTTGGGGCCGGTGTTTTTAGCAGGAAACCAAAGATTGAAATATCTACCAGTCTTGGTAGGTAGGCTACAATCTTTCAGGCTGAAGTCTTTGCTATCGAAGAGTTAAGGAAAAGGAAACAGGCCACATGGAGCCATCTGGCGAATATGGTGCTTGCTGAATGGCTTTAACCTGATTTTGATGTATTACTAACAAATAATGATGGCAGTTTACAATGATGCATTATCGTGATGAAAAAACCATGAATTGTTTCGTCATAATTTAAGTCGTTGTATACAAACTGTCTGACGTAAACGACGTAAAATGCCTAAATAATACTATCCTGTAATGCTCAGAGAACATCGTGAAAACCAAGGGGAAAAGGTAGAAATTGGTGTTCTTCTTAAATTTCTGGAGGTTGTGTGCCTCGGGAAACACCTCCCTAGGCAATGTGTTTCAAAGCCCTGCTGTTCGTTGGATGAATGAGTCTTTGGAAAGAGATATTCTGCAGGTCTCTAAAATGACCACGAAGGGGTGTAAAGTCTGAACTTGACGGGTTAATCTCGTAGAAATAGCTGAAGGAGGAACGATTGTTGATATTACAGAAAAGCATTGCCCATGAAAATATCTATAAAATGAAGACAAATCGCTAACTTTTCTACGGTGTTCCAATAAAGTAAGCGAGGCATCACCGACCAGACCAATTGCCCTTTTTTGGATGGAATCCAATAGTTTCAGGATATGTTTATGTTTCAAATATGGAACAGTATTCCAGGATAGGTCAGATCTGTGCCTTATAGATCATAAGCAGCTGATAGCTCTTGGCACGAAATAGAAAGCCAAGTTATTGCGATTTACATTAAGCAATGGACCTTAGGTGATTTTCCCAAGAAAGGGTATTGCTTAATGGTATGGTTACTCCTAAAAATATTATGTTGGGTACAGTGAGATAGGCTTTTCTAGATAAAAGACATGCTTGAGTTTTATTTGCATTGAATTCTATCAAGTTATTGGATCCTTATTCGAGAATTGTTGCAAGTCCATATTTATGTTGTTGACTTTCTTCCTTGTTCATTTCTGGTTTGTTTCCAACAAGTCGTTGATGTGAAGTAAAAATAGTATTGGTGCTAGAATTTAACACCAGCATTTATTTATAGAGAGTCAGATGAAACTCCATCGATCACCACATGGAGAGACCTGTTTAAGAGAAAACTAGCTAGCAGGAAACACAGCTGAGGGGTAAAGCCATAAGATGAAAGCTTGGCGAGGAGTCTTTGGTGCCAAACCCGATCAAATGCCTTAGAGATATCTAATGCCACGGCTAAAGTTTCGACATATTTTTCAAAAAATAGCTGCTACATGTGTGAGATGTAAGCAAGCAGATCACTAGTTAATCTCTGATGATGAAAACCATAATGCCTATCGTTGACCATGTTAGATGTGACAAAAGAGGCATGAAAATAAGATTAATGCTGCGGATATGAATAGTCTGAGAAGTATAACCGAATGACTCGGTGTATGGATGAGGGAAGATTGACCAAACAGGTTTATAAGGCGAGTGTAAACTTATTGCACAACCGACGAGCATGTATGAGAGCACTGATGAAAGTAGAAAAAACGAAATATGTGTGTAAGAACCATAGCAGGTGGAAGGAGGTGGTCTCTGCCTACCCCTATGGGTATTATTAACCTATTGTATTATTAACTAGCGTACTAGGAGTTTTTCTAGTACATAGGCCAGCAACTTCCCTAATTTTTTTGTACATGTTTTTTAATATGTTTGAGTTTTCTTCGTTGTTTCATAAGTTCTAGTATTTCGTCAATGATCCATCGATGTTTTTTGAGTCTTACATTCGTAGTTGGATGTTGAATTATAACTTTACAGAGTTGGTTCTGGAACAGTTGCCATGTATCATTGACGTTATAATTGGTGTTAATGTTACTTAGGTTATTGTTACCTACTTATATAAGGATAAAATTTAAATTTGTTATTACTTGTACTAAAATTTTTTACTAAAGCTCTTTTTTTTTAAATTTTAATTCAACAAGGTATTTTTTAACAGCTGTAAAAAATAAGTGCCTACTTAGTTGAATTATAAACTTTTAGGAGCATCCTCGTACAACCATTTTCGTCCGGTATCACCTTCAACAATATTTGATGTTACAGTTTGGTGACAAGATTTTCGTATGGCACGAGTATTCCACATACATGATACTACAGAGAAATTCTCATGCGGCTTTAGTAACGCAAATGTTGTTTCTTGACTACTAATCTAAACAGCTCTAATTACGATACAGCGTACACTTGCAGGATAATCAATGATTGCACAGCTTTAACCATTATGATAGCATTCTCTGACTCCAAGAGAATTTCGATAAACTGCTTGACAAATATAAAATGGAGAATAATAAATATGATAACATGATAAATGTACAATGTACAGTAATTGGTTTGGTTTTTACTTTTTAATACGAAAATACTAAATACTGCATAGGTACAAACAAATACATAAATACTATAGTAACGCCTTTTTTCGTAGGAATAGCCAAAGACTATTTTTTTTCCTTTTTGCGGTTCTTACACACGTCTTTCACTTCTTCTACTTTTATCAGCGCTTTCATACATGTTCGTTGGTTGCTGGAACTCATGATCTGGCCTTTTTTTAAAACAATTTCGATCTGAGGTCGATCTTTACTAACTTGTTCATTCACACTTGCCTTATAAATATGTTTCGTCAATCTTATTTCATTCATTCTCTTTACAAGTCCAAACCATTTAAGCATTCTTTTATCCATCTTTGTTACTTACTGTTTAATTTTTCGTTAAAAACAGGTGAATTTCCCTAGTCCTGGAATAAGAGCTTTTTGACTCCAATTCATAAATCGCGTTTAAATAAAATGTAGCGGTATGCATGTAATCAGAAATGCCAAAATTAATAAATTTCTTCATTTCTAAAAAGTTATCTTGGGATACTAATAGCATGGATTTATGACAGGCAAATTAACAGCAACTAATTTGGTTTTATGAACGAATTGAAATTTGAATCTCGATCGCAAGTATACTTGATTTATACAGACTTCACTAATGCATTTGACAGAGTAAATTATAGTCTTCTGTTGGCAAAATTAAATGTTATTGGCATCTATGGTCGCTTGAGAGTTTCCTATCAAATCGGGTTTCCCGTAGGGGTTGGCAGAGTCCAACCCCTATGGGAAAAAGGCGTGACTATATGTATGTATGATAATAAACAGATATTTAGATACATTTTTAATTTAGTTTTTTACTGGTGTAGACTGGTTTTAATAAATAACAATAATTTCACATACATACATAACTATGGTCACGCCTTTTTTCTATGAAAGTACGCAGAGAACACTTCTTTCCACTTGCTACATTTCTTACACACGTCTCTCGTTTCTTCTACTTTCATCAGCTCTCTTATACATGCTCATCGGTTACTGGTACTCTTAACTTTGACTTTATTTAAATTAATGTTCATTTGATCGAGATATATTCGTCAAAGTCGACCTCTACCAACTTGTCCATTTACACTTGCCTTATAAATCTGTTTGGTCAATCTCTACGTGTCCAAACTATCTAAGCATTTTTTTAATTATCTTTGTTACAACATCTTCTTTTACTTCACAGCGTTTTTTATATTACGGCTCTAGGCTTACAGTCTATGGTCTAGGGTACTAACAACACACTGCACTAAGAAAATTAGGGTCAAAATTTTCAACCTATAATTTACGTCGTACTTTATTTTAAATGAAAAAAAAAGTAGGGGGCGCCATAAAAATTATCTGGTTATAATTCTACACTTAATTAAATAATTCTTGAAAAACCTTTCACAATTAAACATTTAGACGTGATATTTGACTTTTATTATTCAAATTAAAAAAATCATTTTCACTGCCAGTAAATCATATGAATTTATTATCTGGAATTCGTGCGTCCTTACTGACTCTGATGTTTTAAAAACATTGCATCACGCATTTATTTGCTCAAATCATAAATATTGGTGTAAAATATGGAGTCCATAGTATAAAATTTACGTTAATCAGGCACCAAAAAGACGATTCTTATTACTGTTCAGTTTTAAAATTGATTGTACTTAGCCCCCTCTCCACTAGAGAAACATCACAAAAAGTTAATCTTTAAGCTAGCATTCATTTACCAGCCTAGAAGGCAGAACAATATACTTTTTAACTTTCCAGTGAAAGATATGGTAATGAGTCCAAATACAATACCGAATACCATAATTATTAAGTGTGTGTGTGTGTGTGTGTGTGTGTGTGTGTGTGTGTGTGTGTGTGTGTGTGTGTGTGTGTGTGTGTGTGTGTGTGTGTGTGTGTGTGTGTGTGTGTGTGTGTGTGTGTGTGTGTGTGTGTGTGTGTGTGTGTGTGTGTGTGTGTGTGTGTGTGTGTGTGTGTGTGTGTGTGTGTGTGTGTGTGTGTGTGTGTGTGTGTGTGTGTGTGTGTGTGTGTGTGTGTGTGTGTGTGTGTGTGTGTGTGTGTGTGTGTGTGTGTGTGTGTGTGTGTGTGTGTGTGTGTGTGTGTGTGTGTGTGTGTGTGTGTGTGTGTGTGTGTGTGTGTGTGTGTGTGTGTGTGTGTGTGTGTGTGTGTGTGTGTGTGTGTGTGTGTGTGTGTGTGTGTGTGTGTGTGTGTGTGTGTGTGTGTGTGTGTGTGTGTGTGTGTGTGTGTGTGTGTGTGTGTGTGTGTGTGTGTGTGTGTGTGTGTGTGTGTGTGTGTGTGTGTGTGTGTGTGTGTGTGTGTGTGTGTGTGTGTGTGTGTGTGTGTGTGTGTGTGTGTGTGTGTGTGTGTGTGTGTGTGTGTGTGTGTGTGTGTGTGTGTGTGTGTGTGTGTGTGTGTGTGTGTGTGTGTGTGTGTGTGTGTGTGTGTGTGTGTGTGTGTGTGTGTGTGTGTGTGTGTGTGTGTGTGTGTGTGTGTGTGTGTGTGTGTGTGTGTGTGTGTGTGTGTGTGTGTGTGTGTGTGTGTGTGTGTGTGTGTGTGTGTGTGTGTGTGTGTGTGTGTGTGTGTGTGTGTGTGTGTGTGTGTGTGTGTGTGTGTGTGTGTGTGTGTGTGTGTGTGTGTGTGTGTGTGTGTGTGTGTGTGTGTGTGTGTGTGTGTGTGTGTGTGTGTGTGTGTGTGTGTGTGTGTGTGTGTGTGTGTGTGTGTGTGTGTGTGTGTGTGTGTGTGTGTGTGTGTGTGTGTGTGTGTGTGTGTGTGTGTGTGTGTGTGTGTGTGTGTGTGTGTGTGTGTGTGTGTGTGTGTGTGTGTGTGTGTGTGTGTGTGTGTGTGTGTGTGTGTGTGTGTGTGTGTGTGTGTGTGTGTGTGTGTGTGTGTGTGTGTGTGTGTGTGTGTGTGTGTGTGTGTGTGTGTGTGTGTGTGTGTGTGTGTGTGTGTGTGTGTGTGTGTGTGTGTGTGTGTGTGTGTGTGTGTGTGTGTGTGTGTGTGTGTGTGTGTGTGTGTGTGTGTGTGTGTGTGTGTGTGTGTGTGTGTGTGTGTGTGTGTGTGTGTGTGTGTGTGTGTGTGTGTGTGTGTTCGTATGTGCGTTTGGAATTATTTTTCGTTACGATTATCTCAAGAACAAAAAATGATATCGACTTGAGACCAATTGCATTCGAATGAAATTTATAAATTAATAATAATAATTAATACAGAATTTAGAGATCTTTTCAATAAAATGATTATTGCATGTTGGAAATATTTGAATGAAAAATATGATGATAATATTTTATAAAAAGAGATAGTTTTAAAAAACAAATATAGGAATTGGCGAATTTTAAACTTAATATTAAGAGAATAGCATTGAAGACGCTATAACAGTGAAAAATTATTGTTAGTAATAATAAAGCATCGTTTATAACAATTAAATATTGTTACTAACAAATTATTTTTGATTATAATAATTAATAAAAAAAATTCAATTGTTATAAACAATTGTCAGTATACATAGTAAACTACAGAAAGCAGTCCACTTTAATATATGTACTTTATAATTGCTGTCCTTTTCTTTGCCTACTCCTTGTACTACTTGCCTACGGAACTCTTCAGTTTTTGTAATATGCATTAATTTTAATGCAAATTGTAATAATTTTGACATTTTTTTGACGTCTTACTCTAAAATTAAATCAGTGTTTTAAGGTTAATAGTTTTATTTTTTTATTTCAATTGTTATGGTAATTTAATTGTTAATAAATAATAAACTGCATAGCTTTATGAACAGCCAAAAAGTGTCAAAAAAGGCACGTCCGGCTGTGCATAGAGGTGTGTTGGTTCCTACACTTATGTATGGTAGTGAATGTTGTGTTTGGCAAAAGAAGCATGAAAATAGGATTATTACTGTGGAGATAAGTAGTCTGAGAAGTATAGCCGGAGTGACTCGGTTGGATAAAGTAAAAAATAGTGAGATAAGAGAACGCTTTGGTGTAAAAGAAGATGTGATTTCAAAGATAGATAAAGGAATGCTTAGATGGTTTGGACACGTTGAAAGGATGGATAAAGGAAGATTGACGAAACAAATTTATAAGGCGAGTGTGAATGGATAAGTCGGTAGAGGTCGACCTCGAAAAACATATCTCGATCAGATCAACATTGTTTTGAAGAAAGGCCAGGTCAAGAGTACCAACAACCGACGAGCATGTATGAGAGACCTGATGAAAGTAGGGGAAGCAAAAGATGTGTGTAAGAACCGTAGCGGAAGTTAAAGGAAGTGGTCTCTGCCTACCCCTACGGGAAAAAGGCAAGGTTTCATGTATGTATGTTAATAAATTGTTAAATATGTATTATATTTTTACTTTTTTTTTAGTTATTAAATTACTGTTAATTGGAGTAAATAAATACATTTTACCACTTTTCTCCTAACACAAGCAATAGTTACACACAAGTTTTTCTTATTCAAATAGGTTCGAGCAAGTCTTTGAAAGTTGTTGAAGGACGGCACGAAGTTAAAAATTTCTTAAGGTGCGTCATCTGCACTTTATAACTTGGCAAATTCTTTGCGAAGTCAAACATGTAAACGATTTGCGGGGAAGTTCGGTCATTTCTAAAGGTCCTGAGATAAAGCTACTCTCCGAGGAGTTTTCTTTGCTTTTACGAGTCCATTGGAAACTCCGAGTGAATATAAAGAACAGATAAGGTACGTAGATTGATCCAGTTTTCAAATATACTGCCGTAACGGGTTTTAAAAAACGTTTATAAACGAAAAATAAATAACATATTTGGCTATTGCCACGGATAAAATATAAAAACAAGATTTTGCTGTAAAGAAGCGCTGCATGTTTTTCGTTAAAAATAAATATTTGTTTTTCTTACTGCGATTTTGTACAGCAATAAAAATAAATTAACGAAGAATCTTTCCAGTGGTAAGTTATACATGGTTTTAAAATAAGGGTGACCTCGACTTTTTTAAGGATAGATTTATTAATTAAAATTTGAAGTGAACTTAAACATCATTTAATTTTACAATAAAAATAACCAAATTTTTTTTTCTTCATCGCCCTTTATCTTGAATACAGATGGCGTAACAAAAAGTTTTTACTAAGCAAGCCCCAATTATTTTCCTACCTATCCTAGTGACAGGGTCACCTTTTTTTGAAACACTCTGTAGTAATAGGCCCGATTTTGCGAATCCCGAATTTTGACATGTCTCCACATTTCAAGGTCACCAGAGTCGAATACAATAGTTTTTAAGTAGACGTCTGTGTGTGTATGTACGTATGTGCCTATGGTCATATGTTTATATGTTTGTATGTTCGTATGTGCGTTCGGAATTGTTTTTCGTCTTGATTATCTCAAGAACAAAAAATGATATCGACGTAGGACCAATTGTAATCTACGTATAATTACGCTACTTAAAACTGATAAGATTTTCCGCAAAATCGATTAAGCTGTTTTTTATGGAGAATCAAGAAACTGAAAAAAACTTTTGAAATTATTATTCGTCTCGATTATTTCGTGAACAAAAAATGATATCGACGTGGGACCAATTGTATTCGACGCATAATTATACAACTTGGAACTGATTAGTTTTCTAGCAAAATCGATTGAGCTGTTTTTTGTGAAAAATCAAAAAACTAAAAAAATGGAATCTACCCGAATTTTGCAATTTATAAATTATACTATTTTTAATACAGAATTTTAAGATTTTTTAAATAATTTATTTAGTAATAAGCAATTTTAAAATTATATTGTGAAAAAAATGGGTCAGGTATTATTTGAAATGAATTTTCGTAACAAAGAATTATTCTTTTTTATGAAAATTGTATTTTATTTAATTGACACTGGAAGTGACAAAAATTAACCTTAAAATTTAAAAAAGCTAAATACTAAAATATTTTTTTGAATAATTATTTATTTTTACTTACTTGAATTTTTTATTAATGATCTGCATTTTATTGAGACTAATTATCAACAGTAAATATTTATTTATATGGTTTACGCATATAACAACAAATTTTATACACAACACTTTTGAAAAATTGGTTGACGTCTATCTGGCGGCCAACTCTAACCGCGCGCTCATTCTTAAAATCAAATAGCGCGCGCTTTCGTGACAGTTACACTTACACTTTCGTCCCATTTTACGAAATCAATTCCACAAATTACAAGAAACACCTAAATACCATATCGGATACTTTATATAGTAAATATCGTTAGGATACAGATATATTTCTGCTTGAGTTTTATTACAGTAAAGATAAATACATATTTAAAAAATGCAATAAACAATGTAAAAAACAAAATTTTTTATAAACGTTAAAATCATTTTATGTCATACTAGTTCATTATTGTGTTTTTATTACTTAGTTACCAACTATCTAATGTCGTACTTTATGCCCGTGCGGGCATAAAGTGAACTTTATGGCCCGCGCGGGAATAAAGAGAAATACCTTTTTGGTTAACTTATTTAATAAACTTTATTAATGAAATTACAAACGGAATATAGTAATATATGTAAATATTCGATGAACATTATTTTGACGAATTAACATAAAATTGGCAGTTCTTAAATGATCCGGTGATAGTTAAGTTGCCTGCAGCAAACGATTTATGTTTCATAATTTGAGTTTCAAATTTCTGTACCGAAACGCCAGACCCGGAAGGTATACCTGCCAGCATTCTTGAAACTTCATTTTTTGAAGATAAACTATCCTCTAAATATCCTTCAGCAACCGACATACTCTTTTATCCACCATGGCGCTTCAACGAGGTCATACCGGCTCCAGCCTCTACAAGAAGAGTTGCTGACGTTCGACGCATACAATGACCTGTATATTTCTCAGGATCACTCAAACCCAGATATTCCGCTATAATGGACGGGATTTTTCCAAACGTGTTTTTTCCTACTGGCTGTACAGTACATCGACCTTGTCTATAGGTCAGAAAAAGCCTTTTTTCTGAGCAACCACGTGGCCGTAGTGACATATAATCTCTTATTAGCTTTAAACTGTTCATTTCACCCTCATCTATAATGGTAAAAATACGTTTTTTATCGGTCTTTGTCTCTGGGACATTTACCACAAAAACCGATTTTCCATCTTCTACATGAAGAACTAACATGTTCACAAGTTCTTGCCGTCGACATCCACCAAATATTCCAAATATTAATGCAACTTTGTTTATTAAAAACGTCTCGTTCGGTGCCTTATGAATAAATTTTAAAACATCTTCTCTAGACAGAATTTTAGACTTCTTTGGTTTGTAGCATTTTGAAGTTTGCTTCAAATATTCCATTAACTTATAGTAATTAGCAATGTTAATATTTTTATTTACTATTAAAGTCTTCTTTACCATGGAATATTTGGACCACAAGGAACTCTGAGAAAATGTTTTGGCGAGATCGCGGAAGTATCCAAGCAACACTGTTTCATTAACATATTTTACGTAGTTTTTTTGCATCCAATTTATAAATTTTCGTATTCCATGTTGTTAGCTTCTTTAGACTTTTTTGGCAACAGATTTTCAGTTGCTTTCTTTGCTTTTTCAATAATTTCGTCAGGAATTCCAAAATCTTCGTACATGTTGACTTCTAATTTTGACACATATAAAAATTATTGTGATTTTATGACATTTACGTTTGTCAACATTCACCTAGCAACGATGGTGTCTACTATGATAAAATGGCAATGTTATTAATTCAAACCGGATTTTTTAAAATACTGATTTGTATTGAGATTGGATTGCAATAACGAACTAGTATGACATAAAGTTATGTATGTACCGCGGGCATAAACAGATGTGTATACCCTCGGGCGAATTACAAACCCTCAGGCCAAAGGCCCTCGGGTTTGTAAAACGTCGCCATCAGGGCATAAACATCTATTTATACCCTTGGTACATAAATAACTATTATATACTTGAATTGATTTTAAGCTTTACAATACATTTTTTGATGTCAGATCGATTTTTGGTTTCCCATTTGTGGTACATTATTTCGATCTGTGTTATCTTTGCAAATATAAGATTTAGTAAAACTTTTCACGAAACGCCACAATTCCAATTATAATGTTTCTTGACAGCGACCCTTGTAAATACCCCTACAGTTGATAAAGATCTGTGTCTCGTCAAAATCGGAACAATTGAAACGTTGAAATGGGGAAATTTCATCAGTTTAGATTGCCGTTAAATACCCTACAGTCCCCGGGACCCTCTCCCTCTATGACCGACCGCAATCCGGTGTGATCCTTTCCAGCCACGGATGTGCACCCCATTTCCTGTATCCCGAAATTTATGCGACTTCATTTATTTTCGGGTTCGAAGCCGGACGAGCGCTACGTAGGTACCACTTCCATGCCAAGTCATAAATTAATGAGAGAAAGTTTTAATTTTGGCTAATTCTAACACTGTCTCTTATCTTTCTAAGCTTAAAGTATTAGAAAGAATTCTTATACTAGAAATTTGGTTTATTTTGAAACAATTTTAAAAGTAAATTGTGGCTGATTTAGAAATCCAAAGTGATTGAAATATATTCATGTTGTAGATATGATGGTTACTTAAATATACCCTGAACTATTGTTTTATTTGTTAGTTTTTTTATTATCAAAATAGGATCTATTGTTATGTATTATCTATGTGTTTAAACTGTTGGTAAGGAAACAAAAAAATAAGTTTACTAGGACATAGACCCAATACCACATTCTTTAAACTTGCAACGTGTCACGTGCCTATTTTTTCCCATCTGCCGTTTCATTATTATGATAGTCTGGCGTTCGTAATTAGCTTTGCATACCGTATTTGGTTCGTTGTATATAATGTTGCCTATCTAGTAGTAATAGAATTCGATTATTAATAGCTGTGACATTTTTGCTAATCGATGGGGATTAAGTGTTATTAGACTTCGCCTTGATTATTAGCCTCGATTGTCGTGTGTTGTCAGATATATTATTGTTGGTTTGCTTTTCTGTGTGAATGGGCAGGCAACTAACACGGACGAACGCGATTATGAACTAGGAACTTAGACTTGTAAAGGTTGGCTGACGCGTGTCCCGGGACATTCTCTGATATCCGGTCTGGGAGCGAGGAGTGGTTATCATTCGTTTGGTGTCAGTGGTGGAAGTCGGTTGAGAGTTTTTGGAACGATTTGATATTAACACGTGAGCGGAACTTCTACGGTTTTTTCTTTCATATCTGGCTGTATTTGGGGCCATCTTAATTGGATTAGGAAGATAAACCATTTAATTCTTAACTTGACCATTCTGTCGTGCCTATGTGGTGGATATTTTGGTTATTGGGGTCGAGTTAAGATCACCACGTGTGGGATTTGATGAAGTGAAGCCATCGTGAAGTACCACGTGCCGTTTCATCCACATCGACGATAAATTTCAGTGTTATAAAGACTTTCCTGGTGTTTTTAGCAGAAATTATTATGATAATACTACTTGGTGTTTCGTTTCTTGGATCATCGATGTTACCGTGACGTCTCAGTGAAGTTTTCAATTGGTTACATGGTATTGAATTTAATTTTATCAACATATCAGTTATTATGTGCTTGATCTAAGTGTTTTCAATAATTTAAAAGTAACAAGTTATTTTCATTAAATTTGTACCTGCTCCCAGTGACGTCTCAATGAAGTTTTAAAAGTAACCAAATTATTTTTCGTTAAATTTGTACCGGCTCCAAGTTGAATCTGCATTTATATATTACTGAATATAATTTATGTGGTTATTGTGAGGGTTTTAAAATATTATTCTTGTTGCAAGTCCATTTATTTTGTGTTAATATTTTGCTAGCAGGTTTTTTTATTTTTTAATATGACATTTTCGACGGTTTATTTTGTTCATTTTTATTTACTTTCTTGAAAAAGATAAAAATTCCAAGCAAATTCCCTGATTTTTATTTATGACAACATTCGTACACTGTAATGCAGCATTTATAATTAAATATATATTTATAATATTTTCAAATTATTATATTAATCAAACATATATCAACTTAATTATTATATATTTTGTATTACTTTCGTACGTATACTACCAGTTGTTCCAAAATACAACTTTGTGTCTTCGTCTATCGCACGAGATATTTGTCTCGGACCGCTTTGTCTCACGTTCACAGTCGCATTAAATTTTTTTTTTTTAAAATTTGACAAATATTATTCAGGACAGACATTTTACGGGCAACCCTATATCATTGTGTTCGCAATAAAACAACGCCTATTTTTAAGTTAAATTTATAAATTAAACAAGTAGGTAAAAATAACTAGGACCAAAATACCTGTTTATACCTGTCAACCCAATAGTTGGGCCGGAAAAAATATAGGCAACCTTACGTTTGCATATTCTATAGGTTTTGTACTTACGGTTGGTGTAAAAATTTTTCGTTAAACTCATCGGTAGAAATAAAAAAAAAGTGAATTTTTAATTAATTATAGCCTGGCCAGGATTTTTTCGGGCCACCCATTTTTTTATAATTTTTAACATACTAAATAATTTTTATCCATTAAACAGAAGGGTAAAGGTTGAATTTACTTCGGATCTTAGACTATTACCGACGTGCTTATTTACGAGCTTCTTATAAATCTGTTTCGTCAATCTTTTCCATCATCATCCACCATTTCTACGTGTCCAAACTATCTAAGCATTTCTATATCTATCTTTATTACCACAATTTTTTTACACCACAGCATTCCCCTATCTCCACTTTCCCCACTTTATTCATTAAAGTCACTTCAGCTTTACTTTTAGGACTTTTCATTACAACGGGAATTTTGTCTTTTTTAATTGCCCGGTTACTAAAGCCAACACTGGCGTCTTAGTTTAGTTTTTGACAGGCAATTGAAAGTAGATTAAGTTTTGTCTGGTAGAATTTTATTTTTAAAAAGATATTCTCTTAAAGCTAAAGCTAAAAGAGTCTGGTTCGACTGATTTATTTATTTATTTATTTATTTATTTACACTGTTCTACAGAAAAAAAGATTTCCAATTACAGAACAGGAACAAAGTAAACATTTGCACAATAGTCCTAACAATAAAAAAGCTTAAGAGTAATACACAATTTACAAAATCAGACTAACATTAGTAGAAAGCTTAAGACTAACACAACATTATTACTGCTGATAATAATAGCTTTTAATTTGCCTCACATTACAATAGAATATATCAAGCTGGTCACTTATAAGGTTATAGTTGCTACACATAGTATGAACAGGAGAGTTTTTAAGTATATTTGTTCGTGGTGTGGTAGTGTAGAATGAGTCGGTGTATCGAGATGCCTGACGGGAAATTTTAAAGTTTATCTGATGTAGTAAGCATTGACATTTAATTTCATTGTTAATTATTTTGTGTAGCATAATGACACTAGAACATTCTCGTCTTCTATCCAGAGTGAAAAAGCTATGTCTTAAAAGTAAACTCTCGTGTGCCGTTCCAATTAGTGGATAAGTCCTATCTACTTTAAAACTTAGGTATTTGAGAAAGCGTCTTTGGATTGCCTCCAGTTTATAAATATGCACTTGATAATATGGGTTCCAGATAACCGATGCATATTCTAGCTTTGATCTCACAAAAGCATAGTAGAGAGTTTTAAGTGTTAAATGGTTAAAGTCGCGGCCTACTCTAATTATAAATCCATACATACGGTTTGCTGACGTAGTTATATTGTCTATGTGGTTTTGGAAAGATAGCTCTCGGTCGAAAGTAACTCCAAGATCCTTAAAATTACATGGTCTGTCTAGAGAATAATTGCCTATCTTATAGTCAAATATAATTGGATCAGATCTCAATGTATATGACATTACGCAACATTTGGTAGGATTTAACGCTAAATGATTACGACTGCACCATTGGCTTATTTGATTAAGATTTTTCGATAGTTTCTCACATTCAGTCATATTAATGATAGGAGAGAAAATTTTTAGATCATCAGCATAAAGTAAAAAATTAAGCTTGATTATGTCACCAATGTCATTGATAAAGATATTAAACAGTAGTGGACCGAGGTTAGATCCTTGCGGTACACCTGATTTGGCGAGGTATTTGTTAGACCTAAATCCATTTAACTGATTTGCATAATGGTGGCTATTATGTTTTAAATTAATCAAAATCTAGTTTTGTAACATCCAAGTTTCGTTTAATTTTAAATAGAATTGGTAAGTGTTTCATTTAAATAATAGTTAAATTTTGTTATTAACTTCCCAGTGAAAGTTATAGTAATGGGTCCGATTTTGCGAATCCCGAATTTTGACATATCTCCCCATTTTAAGGTCCCCAGAGTCGAATACAATAGTTTTTAAGTGGACGTCTGTGTGCGTATGTACGTATGTGCGTATGTTCGTATGTTCGTTTGTGCGTTCGAAATTATTTTTCGTCTCGATTATCTCGAGAACAAAAAATGATATTAACTTGGGACCAACTGCATTCGACGCATAATTAGAACTGATTAGATTTTCAGTAAAATCGGTAATGCTGGTTTTTATGGAGAATAAAAAAACTGGAAAGAAATGGTAAACTTTTGGAATTATTTTTCATTTTGATTATCTCGAGAACAAAGAATGATATCGACGTAGGAAATTCAACGGATATTTACGCAACTTAGAACTGATTAGATTTTCAGAAAATCGGTCGAGCTGTTTTCTTTGAATTTTGCAATTATACTGTTTTTAATACAGAATTTTAAGATCTTTTGAATAATATTTTTTTGTTTGTTTGCGGAAACTGATAATATGATTATTACATTTTATTAAATTCTGGTGATCTGGGTGGCCACCGTTCTGGTCTACCTCTTCCAATCCATCTTCCAGGATACTGATCATAAAGTTCTTCTTGTGCTAAGTTTAACAACCTGTTAAATACGTTTTTTGATGTTAAAACAATTCGTCTTTGCTCTGATTATTATTAATATTTAAGTAAATTAAATTTAATATCAATATTTTGCACAATTAATTAATTAATTAACTAATTTTAATTTCATCGATTATTATAGGTTTAAAATAAAAAAAAACCGTTAATAAAAAATATTACAATTATTTTTAAATGTATAATTTAACTATTAAAATGGATGTAATAAATATATTAAAACAATAACAATTGCAAAAAAGTGAAATATCTTCTTGATATATGTGTAAATCTTAAGGATATTTTAAATTCCAATAAAGAAGTTTTAGAACTACAAAATAGGCTATGCAATAAACTTATAATATATCAAGCATTTACTGATATTGCATGACAATTAGCTTTATCAAAATACATACATTTTATGTACAATTACACAAACTAATATTGAACAAATAATAATTTAATTTTTATCTACTTTTATAAACATATGTTTTCATTAAAAGATAATTTTTATTTTTTTAACACCTGCGGATTTATTTATTATCTTTTTTAATTAATAAACCATCAATTTTATTTAATTTTATGAAAAAATGTTTTTATTTAAAGATTATTTTAAATTTAGACACCTGTTGATTTACAAATTATCTATTTAAATTTTTATTTATATAACGATAATATCAGTAATATTATTTATTTTTACCAATTTGCGAGGTAAAGTAAAATACCTGAGCGGTTTTGAAATAAGGATAAAATCAGAAAAAATACATTGTTCAAAAATTGGTAAGTAACGTTAGGATCAGTATCAGAATACTATTGAGCTTCAAAGGCACCGTCCAGACAAACCAGATCAAGACCTTCTGCGTCAAAGCGCATACGGAATGCAACACGAAAGCTAATACACTCACCAGAAAGGAAGCTAACATTAATGTCCTCGAACCTGATCCTTTTAGTGTACCACCATTGTACATGTATTTGACCCAATCCGCTATAACGATCATATTAGGAGAATAATAGAAATTAAAATTATACCCTTCTTTACCCTTTCATCTTTTTTTTTCTGGTCGTTCCGTCAGAGTTAAAATGAAAATTAAATCTTTAGCTCTTTGACCCCATTCACAGTTTTTTTTTGAAGAGGTGGAGAAAATCGTTCACGGAGAGGTTATAAGTCTAAAAGCTCAAGGTCTACTGTGAGACTGCACTGACTGTGTCAGGTCTACTCATTAAAACTCCACCCCTATTTAGGTCCGTCTGGCAATTACCTCCGGTGACACTTGGGCCTGTTGGCCCATTTTTTCTTACCCATGTTGTTTTGTATCATTGTACAATGAAGACTCGACCCGCAGATCGCACGGCAAAGACCTGTAAACAACAAAACACACACTAAACATTATGAAATTGGGTAAAGCTGCTGAGTACGACAGGATAACAGTTGAAATGCTGAAGGCTGGACAAAGCGTGGTAGCTAGTCTGCAGTACCGCCTTTTTAACCTTTGTTGGAGGAGTGGTATCGTACCAGACGACTGGTGCAAGGCCGTTATCGTGCCGATTTATAATGGAAAAGGTTTGCATCAGGACTGTAAAAACTACCGAGGTATTACTTTACTCAGCATAGTCGGCGAACTGTATGGAAAGATATTGATTAAAAGAGTGGCAAATGAAACTGACAACATGATATGGGATGTGCAAGCGGGATTAAGAAGAGGAAGGAGATGTATGGATTGGGTCTTTTTATTACGAGGTATAGTCGAAAAATTGTTGGCTAAAAATCAGATGGTCTATTGCGCTTTTATAGACTTGGAAAAGGCCTATGACAGAGTGGTGAGGAGTGAATTGTGGTCGACATTGTCTATGTATGTGCTAAGCGGTAGTTTAATATGAGCACTGAAATCACTTTACGAGGATTGTGTCAGGATAAACGGAGCTTGCACGGAATGGTCTAAAAACCAAAAAGGGTATGAGACAGGGATGTGTAGCTTCGCCATGGCTGTTCAACTTATACATTGACGATTATTTAAAAGATTTGAAAGAGAGTGCGTATGGATTGAAAATGAATTATTTGATCGTCAAATGGCTTCATTACGCCGATGATTAAGTCATATTAGCGTCATCTGAAGAGGAATTGCAGGCGATGGTTAATGTTATGCATGATGCCCTGAAAATCAAAGGGATAAAAATAAATGTAAGCAAAACGAAAGTAATGGTTTTTGAAAAAGAAAAAAGCATGACAAACTGTGGAGTTTCTATTAAGGGAGAAAGAGTGGAACAAGTAAATGAATTTGTGTACTTGGGTTCAAAGTTTACGAGAGATGGAAAGTATGACAGTGACATTGAGCGAAGGGTGTTGGCAGGAAGACAAATAAATGGGGCACTGTATAGCTTTATGAATAGCCAGAAAGTGTCAAAAAAGGCACGTCTGGCTGTGCATAGAGGTGTGTTGCTTCCTACACTTATGTATGGGAGTAAATGTTGGGTTTGGCAGAGGAAGCATGAAAATAGGATTAATGCTGCGGAGATGAGTAGTCCGAGAAGTATATCCGGAGTGACTCGGTTGGATAAAGTAAAGAATAGAACGCTGTGGTGTAAAAGAAGATGTGATTACAAAGATAGATAAAGGAATGCTTAGATGGTTTGGACACGTAGAAAGGATGGATGAAGAAAGATTGACGCAACAAATTTAAGGCGAGTGTAAATGGACAAGTCGGTAAAGGTCGACCTCGGAGAACATATCTTGATCAGATCAACATTATTTTGAGAAAAGGCCAGGCCAAGAGTACCAACAACCGACGAGCATGTATAAGAGCACTGATGAAAGTAGAGGAAGCAAAAGATGTGTGTAAGAACCATAGCAAGTGGTCTCTGCCTACCCTTATGTGAAAAAGGCGTGACTTTATGTATTTATGTATGTATATGTAATTGGTTAATATCGTATGTATTTAAACAAAATGATAAAGTTACTTACAAGGTATTATTAATTTGATGTTTCGTAATAATGGACCATTCTTTGTATCTATTTGTTTTTAACATCTAATGTTTACCCATCATTTTAAAAAACATTAAAACTATTTGGACTAAATATTCTTTTTTTGTAGAATCTAAGTCAAAAGTCTACAATTTGAGTGATTAACTTTTCATCGAAAACTTGGTGAAGTTCATACTTCTTGCGAATATATCCAACACGAAATGAGAATTTATAGATTGCGAGTCTCTCTCTTTCTCTCTCCTTGGCCGATAACATAAATCTATAAGGGAAATATTTCCTTATCTAACCTCCACCCATTTATATATCACGTCTCATTTCCACTCGTCTCCATAAATTTAACTTTCTTTGCATGCAATTAGAATTAATCTTATTGGGAGGGTATCAGAAATTTATAGGTCCCCTCTTCGACTGCGCTGGCATTATTCAAAGACGGGCTTCGAGCAAAATGAAATGGAAGTAGCACATTGAAAATCGTCGACAATGTAACGTGTGCTATCAAAAAGAATGATTTATATGTACGTTTTTTATTTTAAGTAAATTATATTTTGGTTTGTACTTTAAAAATTAAAAAAACAAAATAGGTTAGATTGGACGCAATATTGAAAACGCCGCCACTGCCTAAGCGACACTTGAAACTTGATACTTGCAACAGATCTGTTTTTTTGAGAAGGTGGGTATCGAGTGGATCAATTCTGGTTAACCATTATGCTATTGACTGTCACGGGAATTGAATCGTTAAGAGTTATTATTTTGTAAATCATCGTCAATACATATTGTTACACACCTACCCTGTTTATTTATCGGCATCCGAGTATCGACCACAACGAGGGTGCATATTAATGAGACCTTTGTCGGCTTCTGACTCCGTCTAATCAACTCTCGCCGCGCCAAGAGACTTCTATATGGTTCTATCGCTTTCGCGAAATGGTCTGGAATTATGATTGAGAAATATAAAAAGGACAGTGGTCGTGAAAAAATGCATAAAAAGATCAAAGAGTTTAAATATACCTACAAAAAACGACAGTTTGGATAGTTAATAGACGAAAACAACAAACTTATTGTAGACAGGAAAAAACAGTTAGATATATGGAAAATTACATCAAAAACTTGTTCAATGACTATCGATAATTATATATTTGTTTTAAACAATTTGAAATTGTTTTTTGTAATAATTTTAATAATAATAATTATAATAACAAGACATATGGTATTTTTTTCCTTCTTTCCACTAGGAAGTTAGTCGTGTGGACCTCTCGGGTCGCACCCAGACCACTGATATTTGCTATTTTGTTTAGACACTAGCAATAGAAATATATTTTTTCTCTTTTTTGAAACACCGACTACATCGGTAGCGATTTCTACCTTCCACTTTACGCCCAAATTCAATTTGACCCCTTTCAATGAGTTAACTCCTTCTTTTAAACAAGCAAAATTTGTATACAACATGGTAATTTCAAAGTTAAATAATTGCTTTTAAAATTAATTTTTTTTACTGGCTTTTCATTTAAATGGCAATTCGGTAGTAATAACTGGATCATATTTTATTGTAACTTGTTTTTAAAAAATCATTTTTGTTATTATATTACTATTTAAATAGACCTACAGTTATTATTAATTGCAGACACCGCAAATTTCCATCCCACGGAATTAAAAAAACAGCCGAGTTTTCCTGAGCTAAGCACAGCGAGATTATTAAAACACAAAAATTGTAAAAACATCTTATGTTATTATTTTTATAGACTGGAAAACGTATTACTTGTCACGTAGCACATGCATATTAACTTTTTAGGAGCACATATTTTAAGGTATAGGTATAGTCCTACATCAACTTTTTATTGACTTTAAACAAGCGTATGACAACGTCTTGAGAGTGGAGCTGTGAAATGCTATTAAAGAATTAGAAATCCCGAATAAACTCGTCAGTTTAAAAAAGGTCAGCATGGAAGGCTTCGCAAGTGCAGAACGGATTAAAGGAAAGCTTTCAACCTTTTTTACTATAAATAATGGCCTAAAACAGGGAGACACCATCTCCCCACTTCTTTTTAATATAGCCTTAGAGAAGGTAGTAAGGGAGGCAGAAACGGACACTCTACTTTTAGAAATCGGGGCCCCCGTCTCATGTTGGCCTTTGCGGATGACATGGACATAATTGGAAACACAACTGTAAACGTCAAAGAATTTAAAAAAATAGAATTTGCAGCGAAAATTGTAGGCTTAAAAATAAATGAGAGTAAAACCAAGTACATGACCACATCAAGAACGGAGCGTAGGGATCGAATAGGACAAATTGTGACGATGGACCAATACAACTTTGAAAGAGTCCATAAATTTAAATATCTGGGTGACACCATCACGTCAGACAATAACATAACCAAGGAAATTAACATCAGAATACAAGGTGCCAATCGCTGATGTTTTGCTTTACAAAAAATAATAAAATTCAAAAATGTATCTCGGACGATTAAAAAAAGAATATACTACTCCATTGTAAGACCGATTATGACGTACGCCTGTGAGACCTGGACCATGACGAAGCAGAACGAGAACATATTGAGGATTGCATAGAGCAAAATCCTACGGAGTATATACGGACCTACAAGGAATGAAACTACACAATATTATCGTAGTAGAAAAAAAAAAGAAATAGAAGAACGATATGAGATGGGCCGGCCATGTTAAAAGACAGGAAGATGGAAGGGTTGTCAAATTAGTATGGAAGCAGACCCCAACCATAAATAAGTAACGCATGAAGACATTAAATTTTTAATACAGCATAAACTATGTGTGTGTTGAAAAAAGAAGTCATCCAAGGAAGTTTTCTGGACACCTTCTCTTTAATCTTCTGTATTTAACTGGATTGTTGTATAGGTCAGCAATAAGTTGGTTTAAGTGGTTTTCGTTGCGGCTTCTATTTCGTCTGGCTTAAGTCTTGATCACGGTATTAACGAATGGAATACAAATGTCGGTATGATGGGTGTTGTTACTTACAAACCTTGGGGCGTTGAATATTGTATGCAGTATCTTTGACTGAAGAGTTTGTAGAATATTAATATTTAAAGGCTTAATGCAACCCCACAGCTCTATTTCATACGTCCAAATTGGGATTGGTATTTTTTTTTAGTTATGGCTGGCAATGTTGGAGATGGGCATACCAAGGAAATTAGTTACTACATAGTAGTTACAAAGAATTCAAGGCCTGGAATTGGGCAGAATATTAGCTTAATGACTTTAACTTCAAGGTGGTTAAGGAATTTAGGTACCTGGGAGAGGTAATAACAATCGAGTAAAAAAATAGGTTTCACTACGAATAATAGCGTTATACTCTTTCACAACAATATTGAAATCTAAGCCGTTAAAGAGACAATCCAAACTAACGTTATATAGGTCAATTATTCATCCGGTAGTTACTTACGGCAGCAAAACCTGGACCCTTAATCAACGGGATAAAAATAAGCTTCTTGTATTTAAAAGAAAAGTCCTCAGAATAATAATTGAACCAATAGAGATGAAATAACAGGAGTGTGGGAAAAACGCCACAACGCTGAATTGAAAACATAGTCAGGCACATAAAAGCTAACCTAATAAGATGGGCAGGTCATGTAGTAAGATCAGAATACAACAGGTTGATAAAAACAGTATTCCTTGAGAAACTAAATGGCAGAAGATCAATAGATAAACCCAGAAAAAAATAAAAGGATGTTGTTGCAGAAGATCTATCTAGGATGGGAGTCCAGAGGTGGCAAGTGGAAGCACAAGATCGCAGAAGATGAAGAGCAATAGTGGATGCGGCTAAGACTCACCCAGAGTTGTAAATCCAGGAAAAAAGGATATGTTTTTGTAAAGAAGTATTTTATTTCTTAATGACAGCTGCGAGCAACGTCCAGTTAGCCAGTTTATCTTTTGAGTTTTAAGTAGTCGTTTGGCTGCGATGTGTGATTTCGTGATATCATCTCTGCCTTAATTATTTTAAAATACAATCATGACCACTCAACTAATATCTTACGAAACGGGTAAAAAAAAATGTGATTGTTAGGTTGTTTTTTTTTTATTAATTTGGTTTTTTTAGATAAATTGTAGCAAAAACATTAGCACTAGATATTTTCCAACCGATACTAGTTAATACATATTAACGAATAACAGTACTTTAAAGTCAAGTTTAATAGTATCGTATTCGCTATAATTCTTTTCCACAAGTATTTTTCTTAAATAGACCCTTTAGGTGAAACCCCAATGAAACTGCGGTCAGGCTGTTTGACTATTAATGTAGACCGAATTAAACGGGCAGCTTGTTGGGTCCAAATTAGTTTCGTCTTTTGTTAAAATACGTTGGAGGTGCTACCAAATTTTCTTTTAATTAATCGACAACGTCTCTTACAATTTGTTGTTAATTCATTACTATGTCGTCTCATTATTGGAATGTTCTTAGTTATGTGTTTAAATCACCTGTAAGTGTAAACTACCAGTATTTGTAGTAATTAATGTAGTTTGGGATTTTATGTTTATTATATATTTTTATTGCACTTTTAAAAAAGATAAAAAGGCAAGACCATTTCGGCACCCTAGCTATGTTTTATGACTGTTGGAATTTACACTTAGAAACAGATGTGGTACAGGCCATTTCACACCTACTATCAGGGTAAGAGTTTATGGTTCTAGGGCAAAAATTCTTTTAGTGTTGCCTACAACACATCTGGCATTAAGTAAAAATTCAGCTTCCAAACATTTAACACTAAACATTCAGTTTCTAAACGTTCATTAGTACACATCAGCATTCGAGCACTAAACATTCAGTTTCCGAACATTCAACATATAAACATTTAGCTTCCGAGCATTTATTAGCATACCTTTAGCCTTCGAGCATTTTACATTACGAACATTCAGCTTCCGAGCGTCTAAAATATAACATCATACAACATAGCTTTCGGGTTTACATCAACAAATTAAGTGTAATGTATATTTTTTTTTTATGAAAAACGTCGCAAAAAAAGTAGACCTATCGTGTGGGCCGCGGACGGCCCGCACTGCGACTATTAGATGGGGAAGGGATTATAGAAAGGAGATGATTGTGGACACGCTTTTTAAAAAGTTGCAGGTCAGTTCTCTGAAAAAACTGATTTTGGAAGCTTATTCCATTCCGTAGCAGCCCTGTAAAAGAAGAATTCTTGATAAAGATTGATCCTTGTAGTGTCAATCTTGAGAGTAAATGGGTGCCGAGTTCTTCGGCCGAATGTGGCCAATGGTGGTACAAGAGTTTTTATTTCTCTGGAGCATCTGCCATGGAAATATCTGTGGAGCAATGACTGGTCTGCAACTCTTCTTCTATGTTCTAGAGGGTGAAGGGTATCTGTGAGAGTTGAGCTGTTTATCAAGCGAATGGCTCTTTTCTGAATGGAATCTGGAATACGAAGAGAATGCCTTGGTGCTGAACCCCAAATGTGCGAGCAATACTCCAATAGAGGTCGGATTTAAGCCTTGTACGTCGTCAACAGTTGATCAGGAGTAAAAAATTTTCTGGCTTTCCACAAAAAACCTAGCCTCTGGCTTGCCGACTTTGCGATGTTAGCAACATGGTCATGCCAAGACATATTATTGGACACCGTGACTCCCAAAATCGAGATGGAGGGACTTGGTTCAAGGGTATTTCCGGACATTGTGATGGGATGATTTGAGGAATTCACTTTCTTGGAAAACGTGGCATTTTGTGTTTTTTGGGCGTTGAACTGAACAAGATTGTTGGTTCCCCATTCGACGATTGCTTTAAGATCTCTACTGATGGAATCAACCTGTTCCTGCCCAAGTCTATTTGTATCATTCACCGAAAGTGATCGATAGGATGTGAAAGTTGAGACAAGTGTGCTATCGTCTGCGAAATTGTAAATGGGGTTCGTGGTGGTTTTCAAGAGGTCGTTGATGTGTAAAAGGTAAAGGGTAAAATAAGGTGGGAGACAGGATGGAACCCTGGGGGACCCCGGCATTAGTTTTAAACGCATCAGTAGAAATAATATAGTGTAAATATACGTAGTTTCAGTGTATTAGTATTCAGCAGGATTTAGAAGAGAAAGGAGATGTATGGATCAGGTCCTTTCATTACGAGGTATAGTCGAAAAATTCTTGGCTAGAAGTCAGAAGGTTAATTGCGCTTTTATAGGCTTGGAAGGGGCCTATGACAAAATGGTAAGAAGTGAATTGTGGTGAACATTGTCTATGTATGGGGTAAATGGTAGTTTAATACGTGCACTGAAATCACTTTACAAGGATTTCACTGCTTGTGACAGGATAAACGGAGCTTGCACGGACTTGTTCAACATCAAAAAAGGTGTAAGACAGGGATGTGTGGCTTCGCCATGGCTGATTAACTTATACATAGACGATTGTTTAAAAGATTTGAAAGAGAGTGTGTATGGATTAAAAATGAATTATTTGATCGTCAAATGCCTTCTTTACGCCGATGATCAAGTTATGTTAGCGTCATCTGAAGAGGAGTTGCAGGCGATGGTTAATGTTATGCATGATGCCCTGAAAATAAAAGGGATAAAAATAAATGCAAGCAAAACAAAAGTAATGGTTTTTAAAAGAGAAGAAAACAGGACAAACTTTAAAGTTCTGATTAAGGGAGAAAACGTGGTACAAGTAAATGAATTTGAGTACTTGGGTTTTCAAAGTTTACGAGAGATGGAAAGTATGACAGTGACATTGAGCGAAGGGTGTTGGCAAACAAATGAATGGGGTACTGCATTGCTTTATGAAGAGCCAGAAAGTGTCAAAAAAGACACGTTTGGCTGTGTTGGTTCCTACACTTATGTATGGTAGTAAATGTTGGGTTTGGCTTAAGAAGCATGAAAATAGATTAATCGAAATAGCATCCAAACCATTTTAAAAAAGAATAAATTCCATCCATACATAATACGTTTAATTCATGAACTTAATAAGTATTATTATGACCGCCGTTTGCAGTCTTGCGAAATAATGATTGCGCGAGCAGGGAACGATCCACAGTTTCTTTTTAATATCTGTTTTTTCAATGAATATAGTTTTTTCTTGCACGGGATGGTAAATCGCCACAGTTGCCACTATTGGTCCGATTCAAACCCAAGAGTTTTTCACGAGGTGCATACACAGCAACCGGATAAATTAAATGTATGGGCTGGCATTTGAGGTAACCGACTCGCGGGTCCTTTTTTACCGGGCAATTTGACTGGCAATTACTTGTCCCTGCCTTGACTGATATATTTAAAATTATCCACAGTATGACGAAGATAATTTATATTTTTAACATTACGGTGCTTCTCCGCATTATGCGCCAATTGTTTGTCAGTATTTACACCAACGTTTTCCACGGCATTGCATTGGGAAAGGAGAATTTTTTAGAAAATGAATTTCCAGCTCTTCAAGAAAATGTACCTTTCATCATTATAAGGCGTATGTGGTTTATGTGTTACTGTGCTTCTACACATTTTTTATAACGTTTTTTCAGACCGTTTGCAACATCTTTTTTTTTGGTTCTCTAAAGAGTATTTTGCAAGTGGTTTCTCTACTGGCAAATTATGCCCGAGCTCAGCCGTAGAGGGTAGAAGAAAAAAATCTAAAAGTGAGCCGACTTAAGACGGTACAAGCCGGAAACCCCTAGGTCTTGTAGGCACCAGCAGAGCCACGCGATAAACAACAACAATTATGGTGAACTAGATAAATAAAACTATATTTACAATTACTGCAATATATTAATTAAAAATTAAAATTAAAAAAAAAGGAATACAAAATAAATGGACTTGCAACAAGAATAATATTTTAAAACCCTCACAATAACCACATAAATTATATTCAGTAATATATAAATTCAGATTCAACTTGGAGCCGGTAAAAATTTAACGAAAAATAATTTGGTTACTTTTAAACTATTGAAAACTTCGGTGAGACGTCACTGGGAGCAGGTACAAATTTAATGAAAATAACTTGTTACTTTTAAACTATTGAAAACACTTAGATCAAGCACATAATAACTGATAAGTTGATAAAATTAAATTCAATACCATGTAACCAATTGAAAACTTCACCGAGACATCACGGTAACATCGATGATCCAAGAACCGAAACACCAAGTAGTATTATCATAATAATTTCTGCTAAAAACACCAAGCTAGTCTTTATAACGCTGAAATTTATCGTCGATGTGGATGGAACGGCACGTGGTACTTCACGATGGCTTCACTTCATTAAATCCCACACGTGGTGATCTTAATTCGACCCCAATAACCAAAAATATCCACCACATAGGCACGACAGAATGGTCAAGTTAAGAATTAAATGGTTTATCTTCCTAATCCAATTAAGATGGCCCCAAATACAGCCAGATATGAAAGAAAAACCGTAGAAGTTCCGCTCACGTGTTAATATGAAATCCTTCCAAAAACTCTCAACCGACTTCCACCACTGACACCAAACGAATGATGATCACTCCTCGCTCCCAGACCGTATATCAGAAAATCACCCGGGACACGCGTCAGCCAACCTTTGCACGTCTAAGTTCCTAGTTCATAATCGAGTTAATTGCCAGCCCATTCACACAGAAAAGCAAACCAACAATAATATATCTGACAACACACGACAATCGAGGCCAATAATCAAGGCAAAGTCTAAATTCACTTAATCCCTATCGATTAGCAAAAATGTCACAGCTATTAATAATCGAATTCTATTACTACTAGATAGGCAACATTATATACAACGAACCAAATACGGTATGCAAAGCTAATTACGAACGCCAGACTATCATAATAATGAAACGGCAGATGGGAAAAAAATAGGCACGTGACACGTTGCGTAGGACTGGAATTTTCACACGCATCAGGGTCATCTAAACACAATCCTCAGGAGTTAAGTGTTTAAGGATATTTAAATTTCTTGTTTATACAATCTTAATTGTAATTTTAAAAGATCTTCAGAGTCACATACTTAATGGCTTAAATATTATCTGCCAACATGCACAATTTATATTATTTACGAGTTGCTTACTTTAAATAGAACACCCTAATTGTTATTACATTTTTCGCTTTATTTTTTTAAGCCAATTCGTTTGGTATCGGTATTTCTTATACTTAAATTCAACCACTTTTAAGATATTTAATTGTCTTAGTTAAAACATAACACCACTTAATTCTTTCAATATTAGTAACGGTTAGGCCATGATTTCCATTATTTAAGGTGATATTTTATTTTTTTTTATAAGTTATTAATTCTGAAAAGTAACCAATAGTATAAAAGAATTATTAATTGTTGATATCATTAAAAACGTAAACTTAGGTATTTTGTATTCATTTAATTAGATAACTTGCAAACAAAAATAACTAAATGTAATATTTAACAAGTAAAGTTTTATAATAAGCCACTTATAAATGATTTAAATTGTGCTTGTTGGCGGCTAAGTTTAAAACATCCTGTATAATATATCAATGATTTGGACATATGGAGTTAACGGGCAAGCGCTTGTTGTTTATTGATTACAATTTCACGTCACTATCTTTGTTATTAATGGAGATATCGTTATTTAATGTAGACTAAGATTTTTTCCAAATTTTTAAAAAAAATCGAAAAGCTCGAAAATATTTTTGGTAAAGGAAATTGTGCACAAATTTTATGTAAAATTTTATGGAAAATTCGAAAATAAAATAAAAAATATTAGGTTTTATTTAAAATAACAAAGTTGACGTCCACATTCAGGACAACATTATTATATTTGTACTTGGTGTCATCCAAAACCTACAGTTTCATAATTTCAGATTTTTAACATAACTGTATCCACCATTACTTCTAATCAAAACTTTTCGCGCCACACCCTGTATTATTTGCAACATTCCTAGCTTTTTTAAACAAGCCGATTGGTAGCTTGCATTTTATCTGAAGGTGTACATTTCGAACATCCGCTCTAAAATGTACTACTTTTATGTCATAATTATTACAATGTTATTATTTTTATCAAAATAATAAAAAAAACCAATGTCTTAAATCTAAATAACGACAAAACTTATCACACGTATCTATAGGAACTTTTAGTCTTAAAACTGAATAATGAATAATAATATTTCAGATTACTTTGAAAACACTCTGCGTAAATATGGTACAGATGAAAATTTCTATCGTCGGTTCTTCGTTAACATCCTTAAGACAATTGCGTGTTAAAATGGATCCATCAATCTCAAAAGCATTGCCAGTGTCACGGTTAGTAAACTTCCTGTTTACTTTGTGTATCACTCTCTACATGTGTATGTATACTAGTTAATTCCTGGTTATTTATCACAATGCTCCGGTTACCGGAAACTGTCAGTTCAAATGGATGCATGAGGCGGGTTTGCAAATTGAGGAAGCCCGGGGGTGAAGGCTACGGATACGGGCGAGTTACATTTACAAACAAAAAAAATCATAATGTCACTTTAAACGGATTTTTGTCCGTTGACCATACATCGATTGTAAATTAAAAACACAGTTCAACTTGAAATACTCTAAATTTACTCGACAAAGCCCTTCTTTATTAGATTATAACATTTATTAGTTTGTATTTCTTTAATATGTTTTTAATGGTGAAAATTCTTTGTAAAAATTATTATTTAATTATCTGCATGTGGACTTTAATTTACCAGTTAAGGTAATTTATTCATTAAATTTTTTTAAAAAAAAAGGTAATTAAACTAAAAAGTAAAAATAATTCTTAACATAAGAATAAAACTACTGATGAGAACATTAATGTCACTGTTCTAAAAGCGAGGGGTGCTTCTATTCCTAAACAAAGAGTTGGTTAAAAAATGTTATACAAAGCACCCCACGCTTTTAAAACAGTGACATTAATTTTCTCGTCAGTAATTTTATTGCTATGTTAAGAAATATTTTTTACTTTTTAGTTTAATTAACTCTAAAAGCATGTTTTTAGTTTTTTTAAACTATAATTTACTTTGCGCTTTTTAGTTCGATTTTTGACTCGCCCAATTGCCATTCATTCCTCGGCATGTTTTTTACTAGTATATTGGATTGGGTGAATTATAATATGACATTTGAACTGCGCGCATACGTAGTTTACGCACTAGTTCTATCTTTCTTACTCCTATGCAAGGGATCCCTGAAAAAATTTATGAATCCTGGCAAAACTAATCAGAATAATCGGATATTTTCAACAAATAATTGCTTTGTCGTCGGTCTTTGACAAGTGTGTTTAAATTAAATCTGATCGCTTAAAGTGGGGCAAAATCAAGGCCAAAGAGTTAGTTACAAACAAACATACAAATGAAACTAATATAAGCATGTTAAATACTAAAATAATGTTAATATAATAAATCAAATGTTATTTAAAGTAAATTTGGTTTATTCATTAGTGTTTTTACAAAATTATCACTATACTCTTATGCAACACAAAAAACAAACTGCCATTTGTATTACTAGTGGCGCCATCTACTAGACAATAGGCAAACTACTTATTTTGGAAAGTAGAAAACTGTCGCGTATTTTTGTTTCGCACTAGTTCTCCTTTTTTACTCTTTTGCAAGGATATCTGAAGAAATAAATGAATCCTGGCGAAACTATCAGGATAATCGGATATTTTGATTGAATTATTGCATTGTTTCTTTCAAAAAGAAATAGGTTGTTAATGACAGCTTGAAACTTGATCTTTCTATTTTGCGCAACGACATTTCCTTGCTGTTATTGACAAGTGCTGCCATATTCACGTTAAGGTCGAAAACTTTTTAGACAACCTTTATTTTACTTTTAAGTACAAATATAGCAGTTATCAGATTCAAAAAAAAAAATTGGTGTAAAATCAAAATAAATTAAACACTTGCTCATTTTAAAACTTTTGGAATATCAATTTATCTAATAAAAATTATTAGGTGATAAGATTAACAGTCAAGTGTTGATTAAGTGGTGAATTAAAATGATAATAGTGTGTTAAAACTGTAAAAACGCAGTAGGCATTTCAGAGAGTTGGGTTATTTTAAAAAAATTTAAATCATGAAGACCATCTTTGTTGCAAGTGTTTTGGTAGTTTTAGGTAATTAAAAATAATAAATTTATATCAACGCTTTTAAACAAAATTAATAATTTTTTTTGCACCTTAATTGCAACTTTAATTTTAATTTTATATTACAATTATTTAATACCTTATAGTATATTGATAAACATTTTATTTCACTCAGAAATGCTTAGCCCGAAACAAAGTACAAAGGCTAACAAAGTTAACAAAAATTAGTATTACCTTAAAAAATATTTAAACATTTAGTTTACCCAAATTAAATAATAATTCATTTTTTTTTGGTTCACGATTTTCAAATCGTCAGAAAAGAAGCTGCAAACTGTTTAAAAATGTCAAAGGAACCTGACTATTATTCCTTTTTTTTGTTATCCAAATATTTTTTTTATTAGTAAACTTGATTTTTACAAATCAAGATATACCATAAATAATAATTTGTTGTATTAAGGCAAAAGTGACAACGGGTAAATGCTTTAAGTTAATACTAAAATTCTACTAAAATATAAAAAAAAATATTGTATAGTGTTGTAAATATGATTAAGCTGATGTGATAAGTCATTTTGACGTCTCTCGAAGCGTAATTTCACTATTATGTTATTGATATTGTTGCAATATTTATTCTTGGTTTCGATGATTTTAAACACTCAGTACAAAAGCTAACTATTTATTCTTATCTTTTTAAACAATAAGTTCTTACTTGAAACATCACTTGGATATTCACAAAAACTTAATGATTATTTTTCCAAATTAACTTTAAACTTAACTTCAAAATTCATTTTATATAGGCAAACAAACTATTCAAGAATGGGGACGTCTATTTGGGTGTTTTCCAAATATTCTTATACCGCCGGTGGCAAAGAATGAAAGAACAAACAACCTAGATATCCAAACATAAGACAAAATGTAGAAGTTAATATAAATGAACTTTAAAGCCTTTAAATCATTAAAAAATATAAAATCTCTTAGATAAGATAGGCTACAGAATGAATTACTGAAATATGAAGGTGAAATATTGACACAACAACTAACGAACTTTGTGCGGAACATCCTGACACAATGTAGAATCCCTGACAGACAATTTTAATGTTTAAAAAGAAAGACAAACAAACTACGAAGGCATAACCTTATTGGGCACTACACATAAATTTATCACAAAGGAAATTAAAATTCTCTGCTACACGGACGACGCTGTGATACTTGCAGAAAATGAGAACGATCTGCAGAGATTACTTCACAAGTTCTAGACAACAGGATAACAATTTTAATAGACAAAATTAAATATATGACGACTTTAAAAAAACCACTTGAATGTAAACTCGAGATAGATGGAGAAGTAATCAAACAGAAAATAAAGTTGAAATATTTGGATATTACAAGTTATGGGAACGTAGAATGGGAAGTACGAGAACAAGTAGCTAAAGCCAGTGAAGTAGCAGGATGTCTTAACGACATAATTTGTTGTAACCAATATCTAAGATAAGAAACAAAAACAAGAATATACGAGTATAAGACGACAATAAGACCTATTATAACATAAACAGCAGACACGATTACAGAAACATCCAAAACAAAACAATTATTAAAAACAACGAAAATGGGGATACTAAGGCGAATTTCAGGAAAGACTCTGATGGATAGGAAGAAAAGTGAGCACGTGAGGCAAACGTGTGAAACGAAAAACATCAATGATTGGGTATTGCAAAGGAAACAGGAATAAAATCGACATATTAATCGTATGGAGGAATACAGACTAGTCCGTGTTGATAGAGATAAAGCACCCAACGGAAGACAAAGTATGGGTCGACCAAGAAAAGGTTAAGTGACAATCTGAATCCTGACTAGGAAACTAAAATAATTACAGGCCCTATTGCCTACAATAACAGAAAGAAGAAAAAAAAGACAATAAACAAAGAAATTCGCACAAATATTCTTAAGCAGGAATATGAAATCATGTCGAAGAAGTAAAGGTATGGTTGAATGGTAACTAATTCGGTTTAAGTCGGCCCTCGACATCCGCTTCGTTGGGAACAAAGTGGGGAGCTTTGACAGGTCTCTTTAATAAATCATCTCTACGTCCTGGAAATCGTAATATAAGATTAGTGTGAGGACAACAACATGAACATTGTGGCTTAGAAGAATAAAGTAATGTGTTTTTCACGGATGAAGCTAGGTTTTATTATTTATTCTTATTTAAGATGCATAAGAATCTGAACAGGGCATGGTAGATAAAAGAGATGTAGACATGTCTACGTAGTGGAAATCGTAATATAAGATTAGTGTGAGGACAACAACATGAACATTGGGGGCTAAAAGAGTATAGTAATGTGTTTTTTACAAATGAAGCTAGGCTTTATTATTCATTCTAATTTAAGATGGGCACAATCGATAAATGAAATTTAGACATGTACAGATTGCTCGTCCATTTAATGGTCTACTAGTTATGATGCAGACTGAACAAAAAGTTCACTTTTAAATCGTTCCTGATTTGTGGAAGGCATTTTGGACCTGTATAATTACATTGACCGTAAATTAAAACTTCCTGTCCTTCCATTTGTAAACGGTACATACCCTGATTTGCATTACAAGCAGGATAAAGCAAGCCACATTTTTCGGCAACAGTAAGAGATTGGATTTATGCTTCTGAAAGATATACCGATTATTGAAAACATATCTATCTAAATTTTTATGTGTTACAATCATTGTTGTGTTAAGAGATTCCATTAAATTGGTACACAATTCAATTTTTGTTTAGCATTCCGTAAATGAAAAATCAAATTATACTTATGTAAAGAAAAATTCATTACCTACTGATAAGGTATTTCGCTTTTTTACTTTTTAAAATCCAATTAAAATTAAGAAAGAAATTTCTGTCTTTTCGACATTTTAAAAAAAAAAATTATAATATAAAATAATTATAATTAAAATAAATAATTATAATAAAAAATTTAATTGGCAACTAAAATTTTAAACTATTTGTTATTTAATGATTTTTTAAAAATTTTTTTTATTTTATTTTCAGTCCTTAACAACTGGGTAAACGCATTGTCCTCAAAAAACATGTAGGTAACTAATTTTTTATAAGTTGAACTAAAATATAATTTAATGTGCAAAAATATTAACGCAACCATTTGTTATTAATTATTTACATGATATTTAACCATAAACTAACCATAAACTAATTTATTTTTGCAACAATTGGTTTTTCTTCTGAAATTTTGAATCCATAGTCATATTGTACGATATTTACTCTTTGGGTTTAATGATTCTAAACAGTCAATACAATGACTAAATAAATTTATTCTAATATTTCTACACAATAATTTTTTACTTTACAATTTACTCAGATACTTACAACTGTATACAATCTTTTTATAAAACTTTATAATTATTTTAAATACTTGACTTCAAACTAAACTTAACTTCGATGTGTGATTTTGTTTATATATCTGTAAACCAATGTTATCGACAAATCGATGCCTTTCTGGACATTTTCCGAAATAACTGGAACTTTCGAGAATCGCCCGCGGCTATTATACATTTTCCACTCATTGTGGTCGACATGCTGTTGCCTTAAGGCGACAGTTGACTAGGACGGGCTCGTAACGATATTAATAAAGCCATTTATAGTCGTTTCTTGCTTATTACAAATACTATTCGTTATTCTAAAAATTCTGCAAGCATTACCAGAAACATATAAAAGTTTTTTTTAAATTCAATAATAATTTTGGTTAATGATCTAATATTATTTACACAAAAATATAAATACGTATTGTTTTTTTTTGTAAACGTTTCAGATTTCGGTGTTTAAGGTTTTTAGTGACAATTTTGACAATTCTCCTGCAATGAAATATATATTTATATATATATATATATATATATATATATATATATATATATATATATATATATATATATATATATATGTATATATATATATATATATATAGCTTTATGAACAGCCAGAAAGTGTCAAAAAAGGCACGTCTGGCTGTGCATAAAACTGTGTTGGTTCCTACACTTATGTATGATAGTGAAAGTTGGGTTTGGCAGAAGAAGCATGAAAATAGGATTAATGCTGCGGAGATGAGTAGTTTGAGAAGTATAGCCGGGGTGACTCGGTTGGATAAAGTAAAAAATAGTGAGATATCTTTAAAAAGATAAGTTTACCTTTTTCAGCAAAATAAATAAACTAAAATTTATAAAAATGTTAAATAAAACTAACGCGCGAGTGATCTCGTTAAAAATCCATACGCGAATATTCTCGGGTTAATTTATTGTTTCCATAAGAGTTATAATTGCAATAATATTTAAATTTGTTTTCACAAAATTGAGGTAGATAATTTTAATTAAAATGGGCTTAAATAATTTACATTTAATTCAAAAAACAATCAGAAAAATGTTGTCAAAATTTTTCATTAAAACGATCCTGGTACCCACACATACACATATAGTTACTACAAATAAGAACGAACAAAATTAAATAAAAAAATATTTTAAAATTTAAAGCTTACAATTAAGTTAAATTTAAATATTATTGTTCCTATTTTATAAATTTAAAACTAATAAAAAATGTAAACCTTACAGAAACACACCCAAATTACATAATTTTTATTGATAGATTTATTATTACATTATTTTATTTTCATAAATAAAATTAACTTTAATTAATAGTATCTATTAGATTCTCATACATACATTATTTTTAAATTATATAGACAGAGTCATGAATCACCAAACATGAAGATGTAACTTTAGCAACATTTTAATGGAGGTAAAGTTTTCCACTTCCTTACATTCCACACTGCAGCAAATAGAAATGGTTGCTGCAATATTGCCAACTCTTCTTCTGTTCAGTTATTTCCTCTGATTTTGTAATAATTAAAAACAGAAATGACTTACAACCACGTTGCATTTAAATAAAATTCACTAGTACAATGCAAATTATTCTAACATTTATTTCAGAAAAAAGTAACTAGTTATCATGTCAGTCGAAGTTTCATTAATTAAAAGCAAATACTTCCAACAGAAACATTGTTAGGCTGGACAAATATCATCGCTGTATGGTGCCTATCTTCTATTGCTATGTGCTTTATTTGCCAGTTTGCGGATAATTATTAATTATTTTGTTGTTCTGTAGTATAATTTTGGTTTTAAATAAATATGAACAAATTTATAATAATAATTATTAATAATAATAATAATAATAATAATAATAATAATTATTAATAATAATAATAATAATAATAATAATAATAATCATAAGCCTGCATCAAAGCTGCAGAAGTTGATAAAACTCTGCAGCTCCACATGAATGGGCCTCTACATTCTACATCGAGGACAGGGGCTTATCCAAAGAACTGACCTTTGCATTTCTAAGGTCAGGTGGGTTTAAATCGGAAACAGAGGGGTTTATTAAGGCATGCCAGGATGGAGTTTTCAATACCTCACATTACCGAAGCCGATTCATGGGTATAAAGGTCCCTGATGTAAGATGCAGGGCCTATATCCATTGACACAAAATCATCTGAGGTACTCGTACGGTATTGATGAAACTTCAGTGCTGCCCTATGCTCCGGGGGATATTAAGTCCGTTGTGGAGAATGAAAGGTGTCAAATTTATTGGAACTTCTCATTCCCCACCCTCAGGCAGATACAAGCCAATAAGCCTGACGTAATCCTTCTCGACCACCTAACTAAGACGATGTTCGTGATCGAATTTTCGGCACCAGCCGAACCGAACATCGCCTTAAAAGAAAAGTAAAAGCGGACAAAATATAGAGACCTTCTCTTCGAACTCCACAGACTTTATCCAGACCATTCTGTTGAACTAGTCATCCTGATAATAGGCACCCTCGGTGGTACACGCCACACACTGCTCTTGGAACTCCAGAAAATACCAGCTTGCCGACAAAAGGCACACGTTTTGGGCCGTCATCCTGGGATCATTGCGTTTGTTTGGGGCGCACGATATTCGGTCCCGGTGATCACTCACCTCACGGCGTGAGGAGTGGTCTCTGGTTTCTCTTCAGCTCGGCTCTGCGAGGTATCCGAACCGCAGAGTCGTGACTGGGATATAATAAATTAAATCAATAATAATAATAATAATAATGCTAGAAAATAGCGCTCGATAAACAGATGTGGCGCTAGCATTTGGCACATCATCCCGCTTAAGAGACGTTATAAAGAAACTGAATATATACCTAAAGGCCACACTGGAAGCACGTTTTTTGCAATAAGCAATTATACGGTAACGGCACTTAAGTTACAAATACAGCTGTTCCGGGACCATCATAAAGAATTTGCACGGAGCTCACTTAAGACAGCTGAGCCGTAAGTCTTTAACGAGAAGCAATTGCGCTGCAATTTTTAATCACATCTTTTGCTTCCTTTATTAGTGCTCTCATACATGCTCGTTGGTTGTTGGTACTTTGACCTGGCCTTTCTTTAAAACAATGTTAATCTAATCGAGATATATTCGCTAAGGTCGACCTCTACCGACTTACGTCCATTCACACTCGCCTTATAAATTTGTTTCGTCAATCTTTCTTTATCCATCCTTTCTACGTGTCCAAACCATCCAATCATTTTTTTATTCTTTACTTTATCCAACCGAGGACACACTACTTTTTAATTTAATTTTGGAATAAATAGAATTTAAATTTTAGTATTCGGTTTGGCTATTACATTTAAAATAAGCATTATTGTCAACCTAATGTGGTAAAATTTTACATTTTACCTGTAATTGCACACCTAAAAATGTTTAATCAAAACTTTTGTTACCAAAACCTGTATATAAATAGTATTGACTTTTAATAAATATATTAATGTTTGGTGAGAAAAAAAAATATAAATATTAAAAGCAAAAAATTTTAATTTTAGATTGACTGTTAACACAGAAAATGTAAATTGTGATAAGTGCATTAACGCTTTGGAGGAATTAAAGCACCAAATGATTATTCCCGGTTTTTTACATGTAAGTAATAATATATGTTTTTTTAATAAGGAGATATCGAAAAATTTGTGTGAGCTTATCGGCTGCTTTAAATTCGGGAGGGTTGCAGGTAAGTAAAATGGTTGAATTAAATTTTTTTTTAAAAGTTAAACATTTATTTTAAAATTAATTATTGGCAATTATCTATTACAAAAAAACAATTGAGCGCCATGTATTTTCTTGCGGTTAAAATACAAAAACCCTTACAATCCAATGCAGTTTTTGAATAGTAATCTATAACTTACCCTAAGGTACCGAGTACAAATAAAAGAGAAAAAGTAATTTATCAAAATCAGAATATTTTATAACATTTAGAATTCACAATTAATTTTTTTTCTAATGTAATAAAAAAAATTCCATATGGTTTTGACACACGCTATGACCTTTAATGTAAACGATTAAAACTTGTTTTTAGGACATGGTCAAGAATTTGCTTGTTCAGTTATGCAAGATAATTATGCAAACACCTGTAGCATCTGAGGATTGTAAATCTGATAAATATGTTAACGATGCTTTAATCACCAACGTTATTAATGGAACAATAGTACCAAAACCAATTTGTCAATTTATTGGAGTTTGTCCAAAGAAATTTTTTGATGGGAAAATGGGACTTTAAAGTCTCTTTATTGTACATTTATAAATGTTATTGTTATTAAATTTATTGCAATAAACTTGGATTCAAAAAATCATCTCATTGACGAAATTCAATAAAACTTATTTACTTACTTACTTAACGTGACCAAACAACACTTTAAGCGTTTAAGCCTCCTCGACAATCACCCTTCATCTAGTCCTATCTCTTGCTACTTCTTCCAAATTTCGTATTTTCATTATATTGGCGTCTCTCTCTACGTTATCTGTCCACCTTTGTCTGTGTCGTCCTTGTGGCCTTCTTGCACTTGGTCTGCCTCTATAAATGGTCCCAATATCCCTATTTTCCGCTCTGACTACGTGACCTGTCCATGCAAGTCTTCTGGATCTTATGGTGCTAGTAATTCATAACTGTTTAGTCATTTCCCTTATTTCACCACTGGTGCGTTTCCTCCACTGGGTTGTTACTGAATCTTGTACGGGTAAACATATTCTCCTTAAAACTTTATTTTTGAAGAAGCCTTTCTTGTTCTCTAAGAGTCATGGTCTACCACAGGAATCAGTATTGTATTGTATATTTTCAGTTTCACCTTTCTTGGTAGATTGCATGATCGAAGCAAATTGCTCAGGGCTACGACTCTGTTTACGCTATTCAATTAAACACATTAAAAAACCTAAACGTTATACGGTTTATTTCTTATTAGTGTAAAAAATAAAAAAGGTAGAAATGTTCGCCTTTGTCTTGGCAACATCCTATACTTGAATAAAACTTTTAACATTATTTAACATTATGTGGTGTGCAAGCATTATTCTGTTTCTTGGGTCAGCTTAATCTAGTTGTTTAGTTTTATATACTTTTTACATATCTTTACAAGAGACAATCTAATAGCTCGGGATCAGGTAATCTTGTTTGCCATTCCAACAATTTTGAGTTTTGTAGGGCTAAAACACTAGGTGACCGTGAAACTAAATACCTAATTGCCAATTTTTTTTTATTCAAGCAACAAAATATATTTTTATTGATTTTTCTCGTTAATTGGTGTAAAGGTGGAATAGACACTGTTATAGCTGTTATATTTATACAGGGTGGCCAACTGAAAACGAAACAGAGCCATTTGCAGGATACTCGGTAACATTTTAGAAAAACTATCAGACCCGTCGATTTTGATTAAAGGGGACACTTTTTTTCGGTACTACCTTCACCCCCAAGCAAGGGTAAGAATTACCCAACATTTTTTAATAGCATTGGGGGTCGAATAAATTGTCATTCAAAAGCTCTTCTTCTTTTTCTAGTCCCTTATTCTGAATGGACGTTGGCGATCATTCTGGCCAACATAACTTTGTTGACGGCAGCTTTAAATAGCTCTGCTAATGTTTTACCAGTCCATTGCCTAAGATTATTTAACCATGATATTCGGCGTCTTCCAGAACCTCTCTTTCATTTTATCTTGCATAACCAGCAGTAGAATTTCATATTTTTAGTTACGCATTATGTGTCCAAAGTATGCAAGTTTTCTTTCTTTAATGTCCTTCATTAATTCTTTTTCTTTTTGCATACGTTGCAAGCCAGCTTTATTAATACGTAATAAGTCCAAGATATTCTCAACATGCGTCGAAAGCACCACATCTTAAACGCCTTAAGTCTTTTGCAATGTAGCTAATAAAAACGAGAAATATAAAAGTCTGCAGTAAATGAAGCTAGTGTAGTTGCAGTTTTGGGACATGTTCATCTTGATCCTACGTTGAGTACGAGACAGCTGGCATCTGTGTCTGGGATCAATCGAACTAGCATTTAAACCATTTTAAAGAAGAATAAATTTTATCTTTATAAAATACGACGTTTAATCCATGAACTTAATGAGAATGATTATGATCGCCATATGCAGTTTTACTAAATAATGAGTTCGCGAGCAGGGAACGATCCACAGTTCTTTTTTAAAACCTGTTTTTCCGATAAATGCAATTTTTTTTGCACGGGACGGTAAATTACCACAATTGCCGAGAGTTTTTTTTTTTTACCAAGAGTTTTTCACGAGGTGCATACACAGCTACCGGAGAAATTAAATGTATGGGCTGGCATTTGCGGTCACCGACTGGTGGGTCATTTTATTCTACCAGGCAATTTGATTGGGGTGTAATGTATTTGCAATTACTGGAAGACGCTATTTACCCTGCCTTGACTGATATATTTGAAAATAATCGAAGGTAGCACATTCGCATTATGCGATGATTGTTCGTCAGTATTTAGACCAAACTTTTTCACGGCATTGGATTAATAGAAGAGGCAGCATTGAATGGCCTCCACTTCTTCTCCTTTCCGTGTCGTCTTCAATGAAGGTTGGCGATCACATTGGCAAATGCATGTCTATCTTGTGCCGTTCTAAGGATTTGCTCGAAGTTCAGGCCGGTCCAGTTTCTGATGTTTCGCATCCAGGACAGTCGCTTTCTTCCTATACCCCTTTTTCCTTCCAACTTTCCCTCAATTATTAGTTGGGGCAACTCGTACTTTTCATGCCTGAGTAGGTGACCTAAGTATGCTGTTTTCCTTACTTTTATCATATGTAGTAGCTCTCGCTCACCACCTATTCTCCGAAGTACTTCATCGTTCGTATTTCTATCTGTCTAAGGAATCCTCAGCATTCGTCTGTAGCACCAGAGTTCAAACGCCTCCAGTCTATTCATCATGCCCGCAGGCTCAGGTCCAAGTTTGAATCAGAGAAGAGTCGTTTATATCGCTTTGTGAACTCGACTAGTTTTCATTAATATTTATTTTATAAATTATAGTAATATTAAATTTTTTTTTATATTTCAGTCTTGCATAAAAAGATCCAGTTAATTCGAGTTTTAACAAGGAAAAAAAACAAAAAAATTGCAATTACTCTTTGTATGTATTTTAGTCTTAAATAAAGATAGCTGAAATTGAATTTAGAAATGTGAAAATTAAAGAGGATTTTAAACGATCTAAGTTCTGTTTAAAGTTCATTAAAATTTAACTTTTATCATTATTTTTAGAGAAATAGGAATTGGTTGTGCTACTTGAGTTGCCGAAAGTCTACAGTTATTTTTTAAAACAATAAAGAATTATTGATAGTATGCTTAATTATAAATTTATTACCTGCAAAATTAATGTTTCTGGAGAAAATACTCAAGAAATTATCAATTTTTGATAAAAACCATTTTGAATTAACATTAATTTTATCTTTTTCAAGTCTTTAAACATGTAGACTGGTATTTAGACTGGTATTTTTAAAATTAACATTAAATTCTAAAAATTATATTGTTACGATTTTCGTGGGTAGAAGTGAACGACGACTGTGTTTAAACTGATAACTGATTTATTTCAACGAACACTAACATTTATGACAGACTAATTTATAACAACTATTTATTTTTGGAGATTATGAACGTAACGCAACTTCGTATTCGACTGACTTATGCCATTAGCTGGCCCTGTATATATATCGTATTTGGGTTGTTCGAGAACTTTCTGGAACTGTCATTCTCCTGTCATCTCTCTCCATCAGATAGCATTCAGGATATTCCATCTTTCTCTGTTCATGATCATTCACGAACAATCTAGAACTAACTGGAATGTCAAATACAGGAAGATATTTTTATATGGGCGATACTTCTTCATAAATTTGCCGAATTCCATTACAATATAGTTATCGTTTCGTTTCCAAAATAAAAACATGAATTAATGTAATTAATAAGGTCTTTAAAACAAAAAAAAAAGTTTTAAAATAACGTAGCAGTGATTAATAAAAAAATTGAGTAAACTTTCTTTTCTTTCGTTTTTATTCAAAAAACATCTTTTTAGATACGACTAAAATTTGCTGTTGTATAGTCGTGAATATCCCATGAAAGATTTTTGACATTTAAATTAATGAGAAGTTAAGTAGATGCTATTGTGCTTGTTCTTATCATTGTCTAGACAGACACTGGAGAAAGTAGTTCTTAATTAGATGACAACTAAATGAAATTTGTGTTTAAATGAAACAAAACAATTTATTCGAGCTATTTTATACCTAAATTTTAATTTTAATCAACAACATTCATTATTTAGATTTAGGAGATTCACTTTTCTTAATTTTGTTCTTTCCTAACTAACTATATAGTATGTATGTAAATTTATTTGAAGTATTTCAATTGTGCTGATTAAATTTTTTTATTTCAATAAATATTTTTTCCTAGCAAAGTTAATCGATGGCAGCGTTAAGTCATTAATATTTAAATATGTCAACTCATGCAGGATAACAAGCACCAGCAAAAGCAGTTAACGGTATTTTTTTACAAACTTTTTCTGTTAATATTGGAAACAATAAATATAGCTCAATGAATATTTATCAATGAATAGTTATAGAAGCAACTAATAAATTTAAATTATTATTTTTTTATTATGCTAAGTGCCTTGAAAAAAAGTCTCGAGATTACTCTCATTCCTCGCGCTCGGAATATTTCACTCGTATAGAATTTTCATTCTAACCTAGTGACAGAATCTACCGGTCAACATTCGTACCTCTACAAGTTTAAACTGTTCTTATACATTTTTTTGACATTAATTATTCTCGTGCCATTCAATAATCTGTCATTGGATTTAATTTTTTTTAATTTGAAATGCAAATTTAAAATTAAGTTTACGTTTAATTCTAGTTTTCCTTCAACTTAACTAATTTAAGTGGAAAATAGCGAGTTTTTTACAGCATCTTTGGCCGTCTCTCGCATTTTCGCATTTTCTTCGCCATGCCTTTCTATCCTGCCAATCTTCCTCTTCTAATCCTCTCCTCTTCATGTCCTTTTTTTTTGTTTTTTTTTTTTTATGAAAATAGTCGCAAAAAGGGTAGACCTATCGTGTGGGCCACGGACGGCTTATTCCATTCCGTAGCAGCCCTGTAAAAGAAGGATTCTTGATGAAGATTGGTCCTTGTAGTGTCAAGCTTAAGAGTAAATGTGTGAGACTGATCAGCGTGCCAAGTTCTTCGGCCGAATGTGGCTAATAATGGTACAAGAGTTTTTATTTCTCTGGAGCATCTGCCATAGAAATATCTGTAGAGCAATGACTGGTCTGCAACTCTTCTTCTATGTTCTAGAGGGTGAAGGGTATCTGTGAGAGTTGAGCTGTTTATCAAGCCAATGGCTCTGTTCTGAATGGAATCTAGAAGACGAAGAGAATGCCTTAGTGCTGAACCCCATATGTGCGAGCAATACTCCAGTAGAGGTCGGATTTGAGCCTTGTACGTCGTAAACAGTTGATCAGGAGTAAAAAACTTTCTGGCTCTCCTCAGAAAACCTAGCCTCTGGCTTGCCGACTTTGCGATGTTAGCAACATGGTCATGCCAAGACATATTATTGGACACCGTGATCGAGATGGAGGGACTTGGTTCAAGGGTATTTCCGGACATTGTGATGGGATGATTTAAGGAATTCACTTTCTTGGAAAACGTGGTAATTTGTGTTTTTTGGGCGTTAAACTGAACAAGATTGTTGGTTCCCCATTTGACGATTGCTTTAAGATCCCTATTGATGGAATCAACCTGTTCCTGCCTGAGTCTATTTGTATCATTCGCCGAAAGTGATCGATAGGATGTGAAAGTTAAGACAAGTGTGCTATCGTCTGCGAAACTGTAAATGGGGTTCGTGGTGGTTTTCAAGAGGTCATTGATGTGTAAAAGAAATAAGGTGGGGGACAGGATGGATCCCTGGGGGACCCCGGTTTGTTTTAACCACTCTTCTGGTGGTCTTCCGCGCTTTCGCCTGAATTTTGGTTGCCATTCTAATATCTTTTTGGGCCATCGATTATTTTTCATACGTCTTACGTGTCCATACCATTTAAGTCGTCGTCTTTCAATTTCCTCGGTTATAGGTGTGTCTGCTGCCATTCTCTGCCTTATTTCATTGTTTGTGACTCTTTGCAACCTTGATACCCTACAACTTCTTCGTAGGAATTCCATTTCGGCCGCTTCTAATCTTTGTCTATCTCTTTTTGTTACCTCCCATGTCTCTGAGCCGTTTAATAGTATACTTTGTACAATAGTTTCATATATTCTTTTTTTTATTCGTTTTTGGATATTATTTGACCACAGGAGAGAGTTTGGTTTATTTATTGCTTGTTTTCCCTGATTAATGCGATGGGTTATTTTTTTTGCTGGATCCTTCTTTTGTTATTTTTACTCCTAAATAGGTGTAGTTTTGACAAGATTGAATCATATTTCCTTCTTTTTCTAGATCAAGCTGAAAAGAATCAATTAATAGATAATTAGTTTTAGAAAAGTTTATCTTGAAGCCTGCATCATTTCATATATTTTCCGCATCATGTATTCTATATCATATGTGTCGTTAGCTAGTGTGCAGTAAACTTCCTTTTATATCCAGTCCCATGCCGGAACATTTGTTTTGCCATCCCTTAAGTAATTCGTTGACATACATTTTAAAGAGGGTTGGCGATAAGCAACAACCTTGCGTGAAACCTTTTGTCGGTTTAAAAACTTTGGATATCATCCTGCCAACCTTTATTCTCGTCTCTAACCCCTTGTACAACGATTTTATGGCAGCAACATATTTTCCATGTATATTACTCTTTTCTAGAACCTCGTAAAGTTTTTTGAGGGGAATCGTGTCATATGCTTCTTCTAAGTCAATAAATATTGGATGTGTTTCTTGGTTCCATACTCATCTTTTTTCCATAGTTTGCCTAATGGTAAATATGTTGTCGACACATGATCGTCCAGCCGGGAATCCGCTTTGTTTTTCGCCTATTTCTACCCCATTTAGTCGTTCTTTGATTAGCCGTCCGTACAGCCTTTCTATGGTAGCAGTAACACTAACGCCTCGGTAGTTTTAACATTTTGTTTTTGACCCTTTTTTGTGTATTAATGTGAGAAATTCCATTTCTCACTCATTTGGTGGATCTTCCATATTTAACAAACATTTGTTAAAGATGGTCTTTAGTATGTCAAATACTGTATCTAAAGCATTTTAAAGTAATTCCACTGGAATGCCTTCTCTTGTCTCTGTCAACATCTCTTGATAGTATTTTTTTATTTTTTATTATAGATAACTTTCATTAATTATACTTTTATAATTATATCAAGCAAAAAACGTAAATAAATAAATCATGTACAATTATTCGAAAAGGGAGCTGTAAACGGCAAGGGAAAACAGTAAAAATAAACAAACGCTTCAAATTTATAGCATTTCAGCACGAAACCCTTATCAGATCCTCAACATGCCAATATATTTGGAACAAATTGACAGTTAAGTCAAAGTGGAACTGGAAAATAATGGTGGTGGCCGCAAAACCACCACTCTAATTTGTAAACGTAGAAGAGGAGTATTTTAACATGTTTTAATATCGTTATAACTCACAATCAGTCCGTAGGTATTTTGATGTTTAATTGTATCCACAGTTCAGGACTAGCAAGAATTAATGAAATTAAATAGGTTAACCGTAATTTTTTTACCAAAAATATTATAACCATGCCTTTATGTATTTTTCTCTCCAAGATTAGAAAAAATTTCAAAATGAATATCTCTACGATTACTGTATAAGAAGTGTGCCTGTTCGTTAATAATGTTTACGAAATTTTTTTTTGATTTTTGTCTGTTTGTGTCTTTTTTTAAGTGTCACGGAAAAACCACTTGATTAATTTTGATTATTTTTTTCACTTGTCAAAATGTGACGTTTTTGGCAATTTAACTAATAATAGCGGGTTATTCTCTAGCCAATCATTCTTGAGCCTTAAAGATTTAAAAAATGTTTTAGACAGGGGCTTCCCCATGGCTGTTTAGCTTATACAAAGACGATTGTTTAAAATATTTAAAAGGGAGTGCACCTAAATTAAAAATAAGATAGAATGACAAACTGCGAAATGATGATTAAAGGAGAAAGAGTGAAGCAAGTGATTAAGTTTAAGTTTAAGAGCCAATACAAGAAATTATCCAAAATTTTGCTAATTTATAGATACATATCATTGCCAACCTATAATTAACAATATTTGATTTATAAAATATGTAAAAACTATGAAACAGATTATCAAGAAATTATAACAGTAAAAATTCCAATTAAAATTGACTTATTTTGTAAAATTTAAAAATTAACAAACTTACCTTATTAAAAAAATATAACTATTTAAATTTTGTAACCAAGAATTCAGTAATTTGATTGGTTTTTCCAATTTTGAAGTCACAGCCAGCTATGATTTTAATATTACTATAAATATGATTGAAACAGAAAATTTCAGGTCAGTCCACGGCAGTTCATCGCCCAAAAAGTGTCAATAATCATGTGTGTTTTTGTTTCTTAGGACGGTCATTACTTTGCTAAAAGATTATTTCTCAAGTTAATGATTTAATCAAAACTTTGTTTAGAAGAAACATCACTACAGACTTACCTATCTTGTCATAATTATTAGCAATTTTTAAACAATTTTAAATGTTGTAATATAAAAATTATTGAAAAAAAACTCTGATAAAAAGACGCCGCCATGTTTAAAAAAGCCACTATCAGTGAAATTTTTAATAACAGTGATAACAGATGATAACAGATAATTTTTTAATACAATAATAATATTTATAGTTTTTTTTTGTTTTTTAAAGAAAAAAACAATAAGAAATTAAAAACAAAACCTACATTTTTTTTTCAGACTTCTTTACCATTGCATCAGCCCCCTTATGACCGGGCAAATGTAAAACAACATAACAACATTGTGCCTCCTCGTGCTCACATTGACACATTGACACATTGACTGTTTTTTTTTTTTAAGAAAATAGTCGCAAAAAGGGTAGACCTATTGTGTGGGCCGCGGACGGCCCGCACTGCGACTATTAGAAGGGAAAGGGATTATAGAAAGAAAATGATTGTGGACATAGTTCTCTGGAAAAACTGATTTTGGAAGCTTATTCTATTCCGTAGCAGCCCTGTAAAAGAAGGATTCTTGATGAAGATTGGTCCTTGTAGTGTCAATTTTGAGAGTAAATGGGTGAGACTGATCAGCGTGCCGAGTTCTTCGGCCGAATGTAGCCAATGGTGGTACCAGAGTTTTTATTTCTCTGGAGCATCTGCCATGGAAATATCCGTAGAGCAATGACTGGTCTGCAACTCTTCTTCTATGTTCTAGAGGGTGAAGGGTATCTGTGAGAGTTGAGCTGTTTATCAAGCGAATGGCTCTTCTGAATGGAATCTAGAAGACGGAGAGAATGCCTTGGTGCTGAACCCCATATGTGCGAGCAATACTCCAGTAAAGGTCGGATTTGAGCCTTGTACGTCGTCAACAGTTGATCAGGAGTAAAAAACTTTCTGGCTTTGCAAAGAAAACCTAGAGATGGGAAGGTTTAAAAAAACCCGCAACACACAATACAGTGGTGTAACAATTATAATCAGAACAACACAGCTGAGGTGTACCACACCCCTTCGCACTAGCGCAGGGTTAAAAGAAATTTTGTTTGAGAACTAGATCAACTAGAGAACATAGGTTTAAAAATGATGAGTGCGTAATTTAGAGTTGAAAAAAGGTACAACGCAACAGAAGTAGCTTGGCGGGCGACTAGCCTCTAGAATAACAAATATTTGGCTGAATAAACTTCTTCCTCCGATTGTACTTGAGATTTACGATTATTGAAAATTTCGCCGTCGCCGATGGGATCGTTATTCGAATGTTTTCGTTGTGCGCAGATTTGTGTGTTCTTCGCCCGCCAAGCTACTTCTTTTGCATGTAACTGTCTGACTAGCATGAGACATTTTTTCGGATCAACACTGAAAAAAAATATTAGATGCATTAAATAAAACTAAAAGGCTATTGGGAGGAAAGTAAGGGTTGAGATTTTGTTTGTTAGCTCTAAAGAATTTTTGACAGAGAAAGGGCTAGAAAAATCCATTAGTAATGGGAAAATTGAAATTAACCAACCTACTAATTTGGAGGCAAGGGAGTTGGTGTGGGAAACTACAGACCTGATGGGAATGTTCGGTTTGTGAATTTTGGATAATCCGTACAATCTTGGTTATTTTGAAAAAAAACATATATTAAACCTTATTTAAAGCTTTGCATTTGAAATACCTACTAGTGAAATCTTAATTGAATTCATTTTTACAACAATTTTATTACGTTCCACAAATCCCAGTAAGTCTTTGCGAGAATGCCACTAAAATGTCAGCAAATCCACACCTGTACCTTTGAATTATCACTTTCATTTGGTTCAATGTTTTCTTCGTTCAAATGCATTCAATTTCCATTTAAAGTTTACAGTTCCGACATAACGAAATTTAAGATAGTGTAATTTATTTAATATATTGTTCATTGCAAATATTATTTAAAACAGTATTTAAATTTACAGAAATTAACCAATTTAGGATAAAAAAATTTCCAATGAAAGTCATAGGAAAATACTAATTTTTCATTGGTCGAATTACAGTCTGTTTGGAAATTATATAAAATTTATAATAAATTAAAATTCGTTATTTTTACTCTTTAAAATCTGTTAGATAAAATTAATCAAATATATTAAAAAAATATACCAAGATTAAATTTTTTAAACAACTATAGAAATAAAAAAATGTAAGTTAAAATTATGGTTAACAAAAAGAAAAGTGAATAAAAATACACTTTCTTTTTCTACACACAAGCACAATGTCCCGGGAGTCTCGATTGCTCAATGAATATAAAAATACCAATAACACTTGTAGAGTAATAAAAAAAAAGAAAAAAAATGTAAAAATAACAAATTTATTTTTTTCATAAAAATATAAAAATGGATAAAATGTACTAAAATAAAAAAAAGACCATTTAATAATTTTAAACTAAAAAAAAAACAACACAAATACGATTCATTACTACCCATGACCCACTTAATTATTAACAACCTTTTGAAATCGTCTGTGCAAGCTCAAGTAAAGTAAGGTATTAATGTCCTGTCGTGGTATCTGATTCCAAGCTTTTCCATACATATTGTTACGCCTTTTTTCCGTAGGGGTAGGTAGAGACCACTTCTTTTTACTTGCTTTGTTTCTTACACACGTCTTTTGATTCTTCCACTTTCATTAGCGCTTTTATACATGCTTCTCGGTTGCTGCCACTCTTGACCTGATCTTTCTTTAAAACAATTTTAATCTTATCGAGATAATTACCCATTTACACTTTTTGTTTGCTAGAGGTCTGTTGATCAACTCTCTTGCACACAATTTGATTGTAGTATACCTGCCAAAACTGGTAGATATTTCAATCTTTGGTTTCCTGCTGAAAACACCGGCTCCAACTCCATCTGGGGTTTATGAGCAATCTGTGTACATCACGTATTCAGTCTCTGGAAAAAGGATTTCTCCCCTCACCCATTCGTCTCTGTTCGGAAAAAGGACTTTAAACGACTTTTATACGTGAATTTTTGTGGTTGGCAAGTCAGGAACCATCCCGAGAATTTGGTGGTTTTTTGTTTTACTCAGTATCCCGGAGTGATCCCCGAGTAACTCTCAATTAATTTGCCTTTCCAAAGACAGAAATATGTAGGAGACTATCCTAGCCTTCCTCTCTACGAGAATATCCAGGATAGGAAGATGTGGGAGGTGTTTTATTGCTGCCGTTGTTGTGCTGGACATAGCTCCAGCCGCTGAAGGCCAGCAAGCTTTGCTCTAGCTGTCTGTTGTAACCCTTTGGTCCACCAGACTACTGAACCATATGTGACCATAGATATTATCATTGTTTGATAAATCCAGTAAATCTGTTTGGGGTTTATTCCCCAAGATTTGCCACATACTCTTCTGAGATTCCAAAGAGAAAACCTGGCTTTGTTTATTGTTTTTTCCAAGTGGGCGTTCCAGGTGAGTCTTTTATCCAGAACTACACCCAGGTATTTTACTTCCGCAAAAGGAATGCTCTCTCCGTATAGGACAGGCTACCGAAGCTTATCGAGCTTTTTCCTTTTTGTAAAAGAAATAATTATAGCTTTCCGGGGGTTGACAGACACCTGTTCTCTATCGCACCATCTGTATACTGTGTTGAGGGCTTCTTGGAGGACTTTTGAGATCGTCAGTTCGAATTTCCCTCTAACTATTATAACCAGATCATCCGCATAGCATTGCTACTCCCAGCATGAAAAGCTCGCTCAGCAGAGAGTCGACTAGGAGTGACCACATTAGAAGGGAAAGTACCCTACCTTGTGAACACCACTTCGCCGCCCTGAACCTAACCGACTTTCCATGCATACATACCGATTTCCAATCATGCTTTTTTTACAGTTACAGATTTTACTGTCGATCCCTCTATCCCTAATTGATGTATGGAGTGACTGTGCTAGGGCGTTATTAAACGCTCCTTCTATATCTAGAAAAGCTGCCAGCGCAATTTCCTTCTGTTTAAGGGAATGGCCGATCTTTCCTACTAGATTGTTTAATGCTAAATCCGTAGATTTGTCTGTTTGGTAGGCACATTGATGATGAAAAATTTTGACAAAAAAAGAAAAGAATTAATTTCGGCGCTAATAGGTTATTTAGTTTTAGATTATATTCATGTGCATAGATTTAATTATTTTTTGGGTATTTTGTGATAAAAAAATTTATGAAAAATGTGTATAAAGCAAAAGTTAAGATTTTAGCAATTTATGTTAAAAATTAGTGAACTATACAGAGATAAATAATAGTCAGTCTAATTATATAAATTGAAAATTCATATAGGAATAAGTCGAAATCCGTAAGTTAATCATGAAAATACAAAGAGTCTTATGTAAGCTCCAAACAATATTCTTTGAATTTCCACCCTGAAAATGCCTAAACATAACGAGCTCATCGCACGTAAGTAGAATATTTTCCGAATTTAATCAGCGCCTCGCTTCTTACACATCAAAGAAGATTCCGTCATGTTAATAATCAAACAGGAGAGGCATTTTCAATCTAGTCACAAGTCTTCTTGTTGAACAATCCCCCTAGGCGACTATTGTATTCGAGGTCGGGGAAATACCAAACCCCAAAACTATATTTTATTCCTTCTGATACTATAAGGAAGGTCTCGATTTCGAAGTCGCATCACGCACAAACAAAAATCCACTTTTGCTTTTGCTGCCTCGCAATTGTCAAATGTCAACGGCGACGCGAATAGGACCATTTTTATCGCGTGCTTATTTTCACTGTATTTATTTTCCTCAGACACATAAAATATATCTGCTACCCGTACGAAAATCGGATTTATCAGAGTGAAACCTAGCACGTGATTCTATAAGAAATTACAATGAAAACATTGATCTTTCTAGATATCAACTCCAACCAATATATCTTTTTTTTAATAACAAAAAATTGAGTACCTTTGCAAGAATTCTTTTTTAAAATTGCCCCAAAGATATTTATGTTAAAGAAAAATAATTACATGAATGGCAAAAACATATTACGAAGAATAATTCTCAGGAATAATAAAGAATAGTGTATCAAAAACAATCCAATTTTCAAAGTTTATTGTTATTTTTTTTTAATTATAAATAATTGGGTTCAGCAAAAGCCACATAAACTTGCGTTTGCGTCATCATTGTGAACATTTGCAGCGTTGTCAGATTTTTCATAAAATATGGAAATTAACAGAAAATAACTGAAGTAAACAAAATACGTAAATGTAGAAAATTTCACAATATATTAAATGAAAACTACAAAATTATCAATAATTTTTTGCCATTTGTGTTTTTGGATTATTACATTTATCAATAGACTTTACGAAGTAAGGAATCTTACAATAAGAGTGGTGAGGTTATTACTGAGTTACCAAATAATAAACATAAAAAAATAAAAACACAAGCAATAAAATAAAATATGTTTAATTATGAACGTATTTTCAAAGACAAAAACTGACATTAAAGAAATCAACATCATGTAAAATGTTTACAGAATAGAAACTAGACAGATTCAAATTCTGGTTCATTTTCTAAATCTGACATTAGTGTCACTCTCTTCACTGTTAAAATTTATATCTATTGGACTTATTTCTGGACAATCAAATATTCTTTTCCTCTGGTTCCATTTAAATATTTCTTTATCAGTATGATGTATAGAATTTTTCCACATATCAGGAGTAATCATGTTCAGGCAGTTATAAGAGCTCTATTAACTACTTTGTTTAGCTCGTTGTATTGATTTAGATTTTGCGGTGTTCCTTTGATATTTGCTTCTTGTCTCTTGTTAATTAGTTAATTAGCTGCATGGTATTTGCTGATTTTTTATTTTTATTTTTATTTTTTTTATGAAAATAGTCGCAAAAAGGGTAGACCTATCATGTGGGCCACGGACGGCCCGCACTGCGACTATTAAAAGGGGAAGGGATTATAGAAAGGAAATGATTGTGGACACGCTTTTTAAAAAGTTGTAGGTCATAGTTCTCTGGAAAAACTGATTTTGGAAGCTTATTCCATTCCGTAGCAGCCCTGTAAAAGAAGGATTCTTGATAAAGATTGGTCCTAGTAGTAATCTTGAGAGTAAATGGGTAAGACTGATCAGCGTACCGAGTTCTTTGGCCGAATGTGGCCAATGGTGGTACAAGAGTTTTTATTTCTCTGGAGCATCTGCCATGGAAATATCTGTAGAACAATGACTGGTCTGCAACTCTTCTTCTATGTTCTAGAGGGTGAAGGGTATCTGTGAGAGTTGAGCTGTTTATCAAGCGTGATATCCACAGCTTTCTTATTTGTTGACTCTTCAAGTGTTTTTTAACTGAGCCCTCAAGAACGTCTCTGAGCAATTTCCATAGGTCGTTTGCTGTTAACTCATTCATTCGTGATAGTGGTAATTCCTCTATGGCTTCACTTATTTCCTGTTTATATAAGTCTTCTTGGATTAGGTGCCATTTGTTCCCTTTTCGTAGATTTCTTGATGGTCTTTTGAGTTTAAGGCATAGCTCAACTACCGGTGCATTATAATCGCTTCCGCAGTCCATACCTGGGTAAATTTTTGTATTTCTTATTGAGGACCTTCACGTAAACTGAGTCAAAATGTAGTCAATTTGGTTTCTAGTGCCATCATCGGGGGACTGCCAGGTATAAAGACGGCGAACGTGGTGCTGAAAATTTAAGTTGGCGACAAAAAGATTGTTTTCTGTGCAAAAGTCAAGCAGAATTTCTCCACTTTTGTTTCTTTCTCCTGTTCCGAATTTTCCTAGAATTGCTCGATTTCTTCTTGAGATGAGGTCGAAATCGGTGCATTCACTTAAATGACATTCAGTTTGATTGGGCTGGTGAATAGTTTAACAGTCACGATTTGGTCATTAATGGTTTCATATCCAAGAAATGAATCCCTTATATTTTTGTTAATTATTATAGCCACGCCGTTTCGCGATTTAGTTTCGTTGCCGGAGCTTATCACCAGATTACCTTCCGATAATATAAAATGTCCAGACGATTTCCAGTGCGTTTCTAAAATTCCTGTTATAGCTTAGTTTTTTACAGTTTGTTCTAGGACTTGAAATTTGCCCGGGGTATTAAGACCTCTGACCCCAATTATTTTTCAGTTATCTACTTATCCTAGAGACGGGTCACCTTTTTTTAAAACACCCTGTATATCTGACACGAAAGCTTTTTTTTGGTTTGTTTTTGCAGAGAATCCTTAACAATTTAGTGATAATTTTTAAATCAACGTTAAAGCGTATGTCTGTTTATAAACGATTTAAACTGAATGTAGGAACAGCAAATAGCTTTTCATCAAACAGCACACGCTTAATCAAATATAAAGCGTAGATTAGACCTATTACTGCTGTTTGTTATATATGGATAATTAGGTATAGTGAAGGTAAACCGTTAACAATTTAAATTATTGCGATAAAATAAAAAAAAATAAAAATGTTTCATTTATTTTAGTCAATATTTTTTTTAATTTTAAAGTCACAAACCACCTCTCAACAAATCCACAATAATTGTTAGGAAAAATGGACAAAACCAAACACAAAACATTTTAAATTAATGGGGTGCAAAGGCAAAAGTTTCGCAACCACGTACTGCGAAATAAGTGTTGTTGCACGTTAAAACGTGTTCATACTAGCACACTATCCTCTGCGCAAAGCCGGTGCGGTAACTTTTTTGTAAGCAGTAATAGTTTAAAGTGCCTGCTATGGCATCTTGGTCACGAATTGATATACGAGTGGTTTTGTGGTATAACTTTTCTCGTGGTTTAAACATAAACCACTGAATGGAAAAAATAACTACTGCACTAGATGATAAGTGTCCACATCGTTCTACTTTATTTAAGTGGTACAGCTAATTTCAAAGGTGAACGTGAAAACCTGCAACATTCGATACGGCCTCTCAGGATATCTTTTATAATAAATTCTTACTGATAGTACATACATACATACATATAGTCACGCTTTTTTCCCATGTGTGTAGGCAGAGACCACTTCCTTTCACTTGCTACGGTTCTTACACACATCTTTTGCTTCCTCTACTTTCATCAGGTCTCTCATACATGCTCGTCGGTTGTTGGTACTCTTGACCTGCCCTTTCTTCAAAACACTGTTGATCTGTTTTTATTACATTTCCTAATATCCTGAATATAATTTAAAGTGTAACACACCAATAGATTAACAAACAGTAATGGTGAGTTGTCAGTGGAGGCCCCCAGAGAGAAAATGAAACCTTGGAGATACAGAATTGCCAACTACGTAAAACGAATACTTTTAAATATTTAGGCACTACAATTAACCACAATAATGACTTGCCTAGCGAAATAAAGCAGCGAATAATAGCTGGTATCGGGTGTATGTTCGCGCTTGACAGCATACTGAAATCGAGAGCAGTATCAAGATCCAGCAAGCTCCGCTTATACAAAACTGTAATAAAACCTGTTGTTTGTTATGGAAGTGAGTCGTGAACCCTTACACAAAAAAATGAGAAGTTACTAAATCGATTTGAAAAAATGGTTTTAAAAAAATATATGGACCTGTGTATGACGAAGCGGAAAATGGATGGAGATTGCGGACGAACTTCGAATTAAATGAATTATAACAAGAACAAGACATTGCTGGACATGGCTGGATGAAAAGGCAACGTATTAGATGGGTGGGCCACGTCTGTAGAATGCCAAACACAAGAACAGCCAGAGCTGTGTTTACAAATACGGCAGGGGTCAGGCGAACTAGAGGACGAGGATGGCCTCGGTCAAGATGGAAAGATAATGTACTAGAAGACCTAAAAGATATGAATGTACAGAACTGGACTATAACAGTTGGAAATAGAGACAGTTGGAATGTGGTTATCGAAAAAGCCAAGGCGCGCGTTTGTGTGTGTGTGTGTTCTGGCATATTTTATAAAATGATGCATCCACTTTAAAAATATTTCGGCATTTATCCAGCTGCTTGGCTGGGCTTCGCCGACACTTTCGTGTGAAGCGTTGATCATTAAACGTTCATATATTCGGGCTCTTGGGAAAACAAAAAGTACTGGCGAAAATGGACTACCAGCGCTTATTGCAAAAAGCACAGTGACATTTTTTCCACGCTTTGCGGAAGTAAGCTTTTACACTTACTTTTGGTTTTTATTTGCAATGACTTTAGAAAATAAAAATGTATTGTAGAAGCGACACATAACAGGCGTAACGGATATTTTTTTTTGTTTTTAATACTGCTAATTCTATTATTTAAAGTAGTTCTTGGTACCTTGTATTTATCTGCAGCTTGACGCGTACTCATTTCACGCCGTGCTAACTATTAACTATGGTGACCATATGGTGGTTATATTGACGCTAGTTTTGGTACTCTTAAAACATTATTTGCGAGTGTTTTTAATGTAAAAAAATACCGTTAATATCTCATTAAAAGTGTCAATACATAACCAGAGTCTATCACTTCACACCTGTTACCAGGAAACAGTCAAAACAATGGACTGAAAGAAAAGAATAAAACCCCCAATAAAGCAAAGATATTTCCATTTGCAGGCAGGTCATACCTTCCTTATTTTGAGATGCACTTAGCATAGTATATAATTTTATCAAATATTAAGAAAAATTTAGGATAAGGGATAGAAAGTTACAAATCTATATATAAATAGGTAAAGACAAAACAGTTCAATACTCTTTTAGGCATATTGCGAGCACGGAGGATGGTGAAATTTAACATAGGTTATAAATTTATAAATAATATGTGTTGCAAATACATTAAATAAAATAAAATAAAACATTCAATGTTTACGTTTATACTGCCAATGGCAAACACTGTCAAATTTGTTGTATAGCTCTATGCATATCAGAAGGATCCCAGGTGCCCTTTTTGTTTTGTTTTTATCTTCGCCCTCATTACCCGCCACATTGTTTACCTACAATGAAATAAAACCGATTAAAAATAACCTTTTACAGTGGCCCGTACTGGAGGATCTTTTTGTGGCCGGTACTTTATTACAATTAAGTAGGTAATTAATACATACCACATCTGATTTCTGTTGAAATAGACCAATAATCTCATATTAACATCCTCATCTATCGTGCAATGGCGAAAACAATCACTGGTCGGTACTGCAGGACTTTCCCCTACTAAAGCTTTGGCTTACCCTGGATTTGAATTAATAAATATTCGCAAATTTGTTCGTGTTTATAACCTTTGGATAATTATTAAAAAACTTTAGCTCCAATAGATTATTATTCCTATACTTCTTTTTAATTATACAAGCCGTTGAATTTGTTAAGATTTCCATATAGAATTGATTATAACTATTTTTAAATACCCTGTATAACATACTATAACCTTGTATTGATGTAATAATGAGGTAAAGCGGATTTAAAAAAACATAACTTGATCTGGCACCGTGTTATGGAACACCCTGTAACCTTGTAACTAAATTTGAAATGTGGAATTTAAAGCTGCTTACAATTTTTACACTAAACTTTTTTTTTGTACATCTTATGATAACAGAGCTACTGAACTTTATCACACTACTTAATCGCCCTGTATATACCTTTAAAAATTTGGGATTCTTTAGTATTGGGAGCAGTCCGTCCTTGGCTTCATGAAAGTATCATGGATCTGTTTATACTTCTAAAATAAATATACACGTAGGTTCTTTGAAAAACTAAATTTTTGTAATTTTAATTTTTAATCAATTTGACTGTTTAAAGATTAAAACCAAAAAACTTTTTTAAAATTTTGACTTTGTAGGGCTTTAACTCGAAAAGAAGGATCTGTATTACAAAATCTGGGACACTCTCGTTGTAAAACGGTATATATTTAATGCTTTAATGTTTGATATACTTTTAACCAGATAATTATTACCAAACGAAAGAAATACACACTTCCCAAACAAAAATACTAATTATCTAATTATCTTGTAGAGAATAATTTTTGAGCTAAATAGTTTTTGTTATCAAAATACTTAACGATGAATGATCGCCTTCAACACGCCTGAATCATTGTGGTATTGAATCACAGCCGTGCGTTAAACTCTGTATAATTAATGCTAAGTAGCTAAATCAATTTTAAACCAATTGTCCAATTAACTTAAATTAATTTTATTCTGGGTTGAATTGTCGATAAAATATTGTGAGTTATTGCAAGCTGATATCAAGATAATTCCATATTTTATTAAATTAGTGTAAACCCGACATCGTCTTAGAAGATAGTCGATCGTTATGGCGTGTTAAATGTCGTTTGGTGTTCTGATCGTGAAAATCTGACTTGGTAGATTATAGTAAAGTGAAGGAAAATGTCCCGCAAGTCGAAAATGTGGATCACAAGAACCAGCTATTATGTAAAACAGATATTTAAATGTTTACAGTAAATATAGTTTGGTTATTTGTATAGTAAATTCAAGTCTCATAAATATCAATTGAAAAACAACATTTTAATTTTGAAAAGTGATGTATAAGAATAATTGTTAATAACCATTGGTGACAAACATTTATAGATATAAAACCGAAAAATCAATTTAGACATTAAATAGGTAAAAACCTCTAAAAAACAACAGTGGATGACGGATGAGATTATTCAGCTTATAAATAAGAAAATATAAGGCAAAACCACAGACAATAAGCGCTACAGGGCGTTAAAGGCTGGCTGGTTAAAAAATACAGTGAAACACACTAAACAATGGGTACGACTATACTATTTGGAAGGTCACTTACAACACGATTTTAACGTGCGTTAAGTAAAGCTAAAAATATGGAAGGAGTATGTTAGGGATCTTTTCAATGACATACGACCCTACCAACCACCTTGAGATATTGATTTCAACGAGCCCAGTCCTGTTATCATGTAAGAGGAAGTGATATCTGATATCAGATATCTGCACCTGTGTTTTTATTTGACCCCATTATGGCTGTTCTCAATGTTAATAGCCATATTTTAACTCCAGTGTAGCCACTTGATCTCCACATTTGCTTTCTTGGTCGACAGGGATTGTTTGCAGAATTCCTTAACCCCAAGTGCAGTAGCTCTCTCTTTATCGTTTGATCCATTAGACGAGGCTGCGGCTTTAAACTGTCTGAGATTCGTGTACCAAGATGACTGCCCATCAAAAGTTAGTCGCTTTACTGAAATCCCCAATGTGGCAACCTTTTTGTCGTCGTTTTTCTACTTCTAATTTTTCTTCTTGTCGTCGTTTTTCTTCTTGCCGCCTAAGTTCTCTTCCAAGAGGTGCTTTTACAATTCCTTAAATTGATTTTTCATGAATTTTATAACGTCCTCCATGGCGTCCTCGTATGACGTATTTCTTGTATTCACCATAATTTTTTTGTCACAAAAATCCTTTCTTTCGACACTAATGTTGCGATATTTAATCTTGGGTTTGATTATTTTAAACCTCAGTACAAAAACTAAACAAATTATTTTAATATTTTTAAACACTAAATTCTTACTTGACAAATTACTTAGCTGTTCACAAACTCTATACAATCCTTTTTTAATACTTAATAATTATTTTCTTAATTTACTTTAAAATAAAACTTAAAAACTTCTGCGACCGCTTTTTTTATGTACCCACAAATTATTACACGAAAGAGCGAGAATTCTCTTTCGTGATTTTCGACATTGTCTCAAAATTGATTGACCTTTCTAGATTAATTTAATCACGCCACGGCCTTAAATGAGGTTGTTTTGGTGCCGCAACAAAAATTTCATTCGTCTTTGTGTGGCGATATATATATGTATACTTTGTTACTTTAAATGTACTCTCAACTGTTCGTTATATTTACATAAGGATGTAAGATATTTTTACATTTATACATAAATTATTAGTTTATTGGGAAAAAATATTGTACCTAAATAATCTTTTTCTACAAGCGTGCGTGATTCACCCTCTACCCGCACGCAATTCAGTTTGGAAAGTGTCATTTTCCCACAGTTGTGCGGGAAAAGTTTTCCCACACTAGTGCGGGAAATTTTTTCCCACACTAGTGCGGGAAAAACATTTATATGATATCCTCGTAAAATATAAGTGGTGGGTGACAAAATATGAAAGTTCAAGCTTTTTTGTTGCAATACTAAGTGAGTTTGTTCAAAATCATCCATCATTTTGCACTATTTATTGACAAAATGAACAAATATTGATAAATAAAAATGTATTGTTATGAAAATCAACCTATATATAGGCTTTGATTGATCTGATAACGAGTAGGTAACAATTGATGTTGTCATGCCGATCAATACACAAATTTGTTTGTAATTGTCAGAGTGACAGACAAAGCGTTACTTATATACAAAATTTTTGATTCAGTGAAATTGCCACAATGGATTATTCATCTGATGAAGAACTTCCACAAGAAATCGTGCAAGCAGCTACAGATGCGAACTTAGAGTTATTGCCAACGAAATCTAAACAAAGGTATGAGAAGCAATATACGAGTTTTATTGAATGGTGCAACAATAAAAAAGTGAAAACACCAAATAAAGAAGAAGTATTCTTGGCTTATTTTCTAGAAATGTCTAAAACATGGAAGCCGAACACTTTATGGGCAAGATATTCAATGTTGAAGAGTGTATTCAAAGTAAAGCAAAATTTGGATATTAGCAAATTTTACAAAACAACTGCATTCATTAAAAGACAGAATGTCGGTTTTCGACCGAAAAAGGCCAAAATCTTCACTCAAGAAGACGTTTCAAAATTTATGACTGAAGCACCCGATGACATATACCTCATGATTAAGTTAGTAGCAATTATTGGATTAGCTGGTGCTTGCAGACGAGAAGAGCTGACAAAACTCAACATTGACGACATAGACGACAAAGAAAACCTGATAATTGTTAATATCAAGGATTCCAAAAATAATTCCTCTAGATCCTTCGTGATATCTGAAGAAGCAAATGATGGTTATTTTTTGAACGTATACAGAAAGTATGTACATTTACGTCCAAAAGAGACTCCTCACCGTCGTTTATTCTTGTATTACAAAATGTACTGTGCAATGTGTAGGAATCAATACCATAGGAAAGATACCCTCCGAAATAGCAGTATATCTGCGCCTTCAAAATCCAGAGCTTTACACTGGTCACAGCTTCAGGCGTTCCTCAGCCACTTTACTTGCTGACTGTGATGTGGGTATAACTAATATCAAACGCCTAGGAGGATGGAAATCGACTTCAGTTGCAGAGGGGTATTTAGAAGACTCCACCAATCGAAAAAAAGAAATGTCCAACAAAATTCTCAATTTGAACACTACATCGTCTTCCGGGTGCATTTTAGAACCATCCACGTCTATATCGATCGGCGACGATTTGATGCCTGTGCCTGCACATTCGATTTCTTTCGATAATGTATTGCCCGAGTTACCTTCTTCTTCAGGAAATCAGCCATCTTCAAAAAATATGCTGGCTTCCGCTATAAATTTACATAATGCATCAAATTGTACATTTACAATAAATATTACGAATAATTAGTGGATAGAAAATGTTACTCTTGTTAGTTGTTTCCATTTGCATGAATAAATAATTGAAAAAATGAATTTTTTTCCTACGCTTGTAGAAAAAGTATTGTTCCTAACTCATGCGGAAAGTGTCTTTCCCGCACTCGACTGCTTACCCGAACTCCGCTCCGCGTCGTTCGGGTTAACGGCAGTCGCGTGCGGGAAAGCATCACTTTCCGCACTTGTTAGGAAAATTACTATTACCTGCACCAAATTAAAATGACTAAATTTACCAAGCATTTTACCAAATATGTTTAAAAAAAGGCCTTAAGTTACTACTTCAAGAAAATTTGTTACCTAAATTTAAAAAACTTTTTACAATATTTTTTCAACTTTTAAATTATTTTGGTCATTTTTAAACGATTTTTCACGAATGATTTATTAAAAAATTCTTATTGGATCATTAATTTTAACTTATCATTTTATTCGAAACCTAAATCAACTAAAAATTTGAGCCATTATATTTGTACTTTTAATTTGTCATACTAACACTGGATGCACGGTCTGGCGAGTCGGATTTTTTTTCCAACATTGATAACTAAAAGTTCCAAAAACTCTTCCAGCATCACTCGCATACCTCATCCGAAACAATGGTGAGTTCTTTTGTTTATTAAACTGACGACTGCTTAATATCGTATAATTTTAAAAAGCGCCGAGTCTCAGCAATACGAAGTGAACCTCAATAATCGTACACACGTCACGTGTTTGCCTCGTAAAATGCATGTGTGGACCGAAGTTTTATCACAAAACTGCTTTTCTCTCTTCCTGATGGCATAACATGTTTGAATTTTCTACTAGAATGCATCGCGGTATTCACAGTTTCACGTTCGTTTCAGATGTCGCTAGCGTAGGCACGACGAAGGGTTTGCAGTATTTCCGCATCTCCATTTCGTACTTTAATTTTACACTTACACACACACAATGCTCAGCCTTATTAGACAAAAAACAACGTAAGAAAGGATCTAAAGTGACAAACAGTGCACTTTATAATCTTCGAAACGCATTTTAATTCAGCCGTCAGTCAGTCAGTCGTCAGTCAGTCGTCAGTCGTCAGTCAGTCGTCAGTGGTCAGTCTTTTCGATTTGTTACTCGGACAGATACGACGTATTACTATAATATATATCGCCAGTCATCATAGAACTCAACCAAGGTAAATATACACACATACACTAGCTGTTTCCTAGGCCAGGAAACCTTTAGCCAGGGTGTAAAAACCCCTAAGCAGTGAGTCCGCTGTTTATAGGCAAACAGCATTAAACACAATCTACACCTTTAAAAATTTACACACTACACACACTCACATTTCAACACAAATATTACTAAACTACGAGCACCGTCGGGTGCTCGTGTTTTTAATAAATTAGCGCGATGGCGCATAACTTAGAATTTGATCCCGATCAGTTGTTTGAGGACAACGCAAACTTGAATGAAACACTGCTCGAGAGAAACGAGCTCATCCGTACAATTCAGAAGCAGAATGAAGCCCTCCACCAACAAAATCTAGCCCTCCAAAAGGAAATTCAATCCCTCAACTCCACCATAAAAGAAAAGGACGAGAAAATCTATAATCTTATTTTGAACGTCGGCAGCGATTACAGAATACCTAAAAAATCGTCATAAAATCTTTTTCGATAAAGCCGTTTCACATCCAAACGCACTTATTAATTTCGACATTTTACCAGGTCGTCCAAGAGGCAGACACAAAAATCTAAGAAGTAAAATTCTTTAATGTTCGCTCCCCCCCCCTTAATAAAACCCCCCGTTTCTTACACGTAACACAACACACACACACAACATTTTCTTAAATACAACACCCACACAAGGGGTAAGATTGTCCCCTCCCAAGGGACAATAGCCCAAAAAAAACACACTCAAGAGTTTTTTAGTGGGTAACGTTGACCGAGCGGTCAATGAGTCCCACAATATTCAGCGCCGAAACTCGCTCTTTTCAGAGCAGTGAAAGCGCTGAGTGTCTATAAAAGATTTTCCTCTTGTAAAACAAAAAAAAAAAACGCATTTTAATACTAAGTTGTGTGTATTCATGCCATATTTTGTTATTTCTAGTGTTAACTATGGCTGAATCGGGACAGCATCGCGCTTTCGTCGTTAAAGAGTTTATTCGAAATGGCGGTTCGCCGATAATGACTCAGCGTGCCTTTCGCATTCACTTTGAGCTCGGACGACATGATCCGGTACCCGATAAAAAAAAATTGTAAATTGGTTTTAAACTTTTAAAAAACAGGATAGGTAATAAAAATAAAATCTCCTGGTCGAACTCGAAAAGCGACAGGACCAGCAAATGTAGCTGCTGTGAGAGCGGCAATTTAGCAATCTCTAAGGCACGTTTAGTTTTTATTAGTATTCCAAATCGAAGACTCTTTCTGCCCTATCCGGTATAAGGTTAAACCAAAAGATATTTTTAGTGGAAAACAGTTTTATCTCACTATGATTTTCATATTCAAAATAATGAATTGGAGTCTAATAAACTACCAGAGTCGGTAAAGTTATCTGCTTCATTGATCCAGTTCAAAGCCAAATTAAAGGAATAAGTAACTATCTTCTTCTTCCGGTACCCCGTCCGATTATCGAATGTTGGCAATCATAGTGGCTATAATAACTTTGTTTATCGCAGCTCGGAATAGTTCAGCGGATGTTTTGCGATACCGCTCTCGAAGATTTCGGAGCCAAGATGTTCTTTTCTGTCCTGGACCTCTACTTTCGGCAATTTTACCCTGCATCTCTAAATGAAGGAGGTAATATTTCTCTGGGTGTCTCATCACGTCGCCGAAGTATTCGAGTTTTCGGCTTTTTATTATTTTAATTATTTCTGTGTTTTTCCTCATTCGTTGTAGAACCACCTCATTTCTTATTCGGTCCATCCACCTTATTCTTAGGATCCTTCTGTAGAACCACATTTCAAAGGCCTCCAGCATTTTCAATATGAGTCGGTCAGCGTCCAACTCTCTACTCCATAGGGCAATGTGGAGAATATATAGCAGCGTGTTAATCTGATTTTTAATTTTAAAGTGATTCCTTTGTTGCAGAGGATTCTTTTTAATTTAAAGAAGGTTTTTTTGGCTTTTTCGATATGGATCTTTATTTCTTTGCTCATGACCCAGTTGTCATTAATATTAGCGGCCAGGTATAAGATGTTGTTAACCTTTTCTAGCTGTATCCCATATGCCCTGATTTGTATTGGTGGTATTGGTGTTTTGCTGACAATCATAACTTTGGTTTTTATTGTATTGAGTCTTAGCCCATACTTTTTACATGATTCGCTCACTCTGTTCATGATTATTTGCAGTTCTTCCTGACTAGCAGCAATTAGCATATATAGTAACTATATGTTTATAAATATGGATTTATAACAATGTAACAATTTATTATATATCACATGGGAATTGGTAAATCTATCTGAATTGAAAACTCTTTGTTTATATATGTATGTTTATTTGTATATACTTTTTAATATGTTCATTGCTCTTTTTTACTTATTAGTATACTTATCATTTTATTCCTCATCGCTATTTTATATTTAAATTACCAAATCTTGTGATCCTCATAATTTTTTTTTATGTATTTTAAAATGTTACTTGCAATTGTTAACATATTAATATTATATTAAGCATTCTATTTAATATGTCTATCTATCTAAAATTTAAACTTTGAGTCGTAGATAGATAACAAAAATTAAAATACAATAAACATGAAGAAACTAAATGATGTGCATATATATATATCCTCGTGTAAAATAATAGGTGCGACATTGTAAAGTCACAAGTTGTTCTTTGATGTTTTTTTTCAAAATACGACCTTCATGCAATGAAGCGCCACGTTTGTTTTATGTTTGCTCTTTAAAGACGAAACACTAAAGAATACTACTAAACACAAATGGGCTGTAATTTTCTGCTAGGGTCGATAAAACACGGATTGGACACCAGTGTCGTAAATGGATACTGGATATTACCAGAAAAAATTACAGCACAAGAGAGAAACCGGAGCAGATTTTTTAAGATAGGTAACGTTGATGTTTTATGGGAAATAGGAAAAGATCATCCAGACTAATAACGAAGTTTATATCGTAGATAAAAAATACATATATCTGTATTAGTTTCGAGAAAAATCAATATATTGGAGTCAAAGTAACATTTTAGGTTATTTATTTTGCAGATGCAATTGTACAACAATGCCTGACAATCAAAATTTTCATTTAATGTACGGGGTGTACCACTAAGAAAGGGAAGAAAGGCTGTATCTCGGAAACTATTTGCCGCATAGGTTTCGAAAAAAAATATTTATCATGAAAGTGGCCAAGAAAAATATCCGGAAATTATTTTCAAGTTTCCAGAACGGCCGCAAGAGGGCGTAATTGCATTGGCCAGTTTAAAAAACGGGTTTTTATGAGAATTTGATATATCAAGACATATCAAAAACACTTTTTTCATAATTTCGAGTTGATTTCCAATCATTTTAATTAAAAAAATTGGTCTAGCTCTTTTAATAAAAGAGGGAGGGGAGGATGAATAGCAATAGCAAACGAAAAGAAAAATGGTGAATTCGCGAGTTGATACGGTTCCTCAAGACGTATCAACTCGTGGTTCTCGCCATATTTTTTCTCGTTTGCTCAACTTTCATATTAGAGTAAAAAAAATATATGGTTTTATTTGAAATTCTCGAAAAAAAAAAATCGAAAATTGTCTGATTTTTGAAACGGTGCCATCTAGCGGCTACCATGGGATTTAAATCGACTCGATTTGTGATTTATCTGTAAGAACTAAAAAAACCTTCATAATGAGACCAAGATCGTTGAATTCCATTACAACAAACTGTAGTAATAATAGTTTTTTCATTTTTTTAATCAAAATGTCGTCGGTAAAACGGATAAATAAAAAAAATAAATGGTCTGATAGTCAGACGAATAAGAATAAATACCTGTATAAGTTTTATGAAAATTTATTTGGCAGCCTTATCCCAGAATTATACCTAAAATAAATATCAGACCCCAATTCTGTAAGTGTGTTTATAACTCTTGCTTGTTCTGGGACAGATTATCATTTTTTATTAAATTTATCGTTAACAAATTTAACAATAACGTAATTTTACGATTTTTCATTTAATTATTTTTTTAAATGTCCAATTGAAACTTAACCAAAATTAAACATATACCTACGGCGCATCAAAGTTTGTGCTATACAAACCTTCCAAATGATTTTATAATTTTTACTACCGATCTCCGCCCAAGCGGCCCAAGTAGTTTTAATACGTCTCCATTTTTACAATAAAATCATGATGCACTTTTAAATTAAAATATAATTTGGTTTTAATATTCTTCACTAAAAAATAAAATGCTTTTTTATAATAGCTGTATAAATGAGTATAAAACAATCGTATAAGAGTTGTATAAACTTTTAATACAACTTTTATACTACCAAACTGTTGTATAAGGATCATTTAATTTTTGTAGACCGTTATAAGAATTTTGGTATATTTTGTAGATGTTTAAACAAACCTTATAAAATTTAATTTGCTACTTGGGCACAGACACAAAAAAGTAATAATTACCTTTTACATATTCTCATAAAACAATAATAAATATTTAATATTGTGATACATAAATAGTTAATTAAAAAAAAATAAAAATATAAAGATGTGTCATATTATGATTACCTACAAACTAGTTTTATTAATTATTTGTCAAAGGGTGTCCAGACTATTAAAATGGCAAATATTTTACGGGGGATATTCTATACTGCCCCAATAATGCCAACCTTTTGTTAAATATTGTGTGTTCGGACCGTTAACGGAGGGAAACTATTTTTTTGAGTACTCCTTAAATTTTATTTTTAAAATACAGAGTAATCATTATCGCCATTATCGTTTAAGAAAAAAAAATATTTAAATTACTCGATCAAATCGTAGAATGTTCAGCTAACGTCCGTGTGACTCGTAAAAATGTCGTTGGTGTGATTTAGACTGTATTTTATATTGCAAATTCCACTCGGGATTAAACTGAGTCTCGAGCAATAGTTTAACTGATATCTCTGGTACCCAATTAGAGCATCGTGCTTGTCAGCCGACAGGGGCAGCAATTTAAATCATCCCCGTAAAGGGACAGTATAGTATCACGTTCAGATTAGTTTAAATGTTGGCATTTTCATGGCCCCTATTTTCCGGTTGCGAGTTTTAGTACGTTTTACAGGTGGCAGAAAATTAAAAATTGCATATAACGTTATTTTAAGGACAACACTATTTTGTCATTGATTACAAACTCATACCTTCATTGTTTTACAAAAAAAATTTAATGTACCATCATTAATTGAACTAAATTAAAAAAAAAAGTTAAATAATTTTGAAGTAAATAAAACGGAAAAAAAATAATAGGCAAATATTTTCTCTAAAATAAAAAATAACAATACTGTGATACAAGAATACCTGAAACTCTAAAATTTGCCAAATAAATAAAAATATGCTGTCTTAAGTAACTCTGTTATCAATTTATGCAAAAGGTGGTAAGTAAAGGAACTGTATACACACATACATATAGTCACGCCTTTTTTCCGTAGGGGTAGGCAGAGACCACTTCCTTTCACTTACCACGGTTCTTCACATATCTTTTGCTTTTACTTCTTTCATAAGTGCTCTCATACGCGCTCGTCGGTTGTTGGTACTCTTGACCTGACCTTTCTTCAAAATAATGTTGATCTGTTCGAGATATGTTCGCCGAGGTCGACTTTTACTATTCTCTCCACGTGACCAAACCATTTAAGCATTATTTTAGTTATCTTTGTAAACACATATTTTTTTATACGAAGGCGTTTCTTTTTCTCATTATTATTTACTTTGTCTAACCGAGTCATTTCGACTATACTTCTCAAAGGACTTATCTCCACAGCATTAATCTTATTTTTGTTTCTTCTGCTAAACCCAACATTCACTACCATTCATAAGTGTAGGGTTCAGCACTCCTTTATGCTCGGCCAGACGTGCCTTTGTGACACGTTCTAGCTTCTCATAAAGTTATCCAGGGCCACATTCGTTTTCCTGTCAACAATCTTCGCTCATAATTTTTGTCTTTTGTAAACTTTGGATGCAAGTATACAAACTCATTTACTTGTTTTTTTTCAATGAGTACTTTGCAGTTTGTCATACTTTCTTTCCTTTAAAAAACCATTACTTTCGTCTTGCTTACATTTACTTTAATTTCTTTGATTTTTAGAGCAGCATGCATAATATTAACCATTACCCACAACTCCTTTTTACGTGACGCTAATATGACCTGATCATCGGTGTAAAGAAGGCATTTGACGATCAAATTATTCATTTTTGGTCTCTACGCACTACTCACTCTCTTTTTAATTTTTTAAACAATAGTCCATGAAAAAGCTAAATAGCCATGGTGATGCCACATCCTTGTCTAACACATTTTTTAATGTTAATCCAAACCCTGTAAGTTACGTTTAGCCTGACTTAAGCAGTGGAATCCTTCTAAACTAATTTTAGTGCTCACATTAAACTACTGCTTACCCCATACACACCCAATGTCGACCACAATTGATTTCTTACCACTCTGTCATAGACCCTTTCCAAGTCCTCGAAAGCGCAGTAGACCCTTTGACTTGTATCCAAGAATTTTACGACTACACCTCGTAATAAAAAGATCTGATTCATACATATGCTTACACATCCCATATCATTCCCTCAGTTTTATTCGCCACTGTTTTAATCAATACCCTTGCATACAGTTTACCGACTTATATCCGGTAGTTCTTATAGTCCTGCTGGAAACCATTTTTCTTGTAGGTTAGGTTAGGTATCATGTGAGTGGGGCGTGGTCGCCCCTCTACTGCGAGATTTTGTAGGTCTATTGTGGCTCACTCCTAGAGGTTACAGTTCACCGCACAATCCAGCCCTTCTCACGAAGTTCATGGTTGTATAGGGTGAGATTTTCTTGAAATCGGTAGGTTCTAGGTAAGTGTAACCAAATATGTTGAACCTTATTCTTCCCAGGCCGGGGCATGAACATAGTATATGTTCAGTAGTTTCGTCTCGCAGCAAAAACAACAGTCCGTTTGTTGGTTCGAATAAATCTTTCCGAGGTGGTATTTTAGACGACAGTGTTCTATGAGCAGTCCCGTTAGAATTCGCAGGTCATTTATGCTTCATTCTAGGATCTGCTTAGTTGAGTTTCTCGGGGGTTTAGGTAGAAACGCCTTCGAGTGAGTTTATCGGACCAGTACGTGAGTATTTTCCTCTCCGCCCAGTCCGAAATGATTGTTTTGGAGGCACTTGTGGTGTGGTGGTAGAGTTTGCACTGGGGAGCTACAACGATCGACCATTTCCACATCAAGTATGAACTTATGCCCTTTTTAAATAACTGTTGAAAATAGATATTTATAATAATGATTTTAATGACAATGAATATAGTTTTAGCTGTGTATATAACACGGCTTGTACCATAATGATCGTTTATAATCCGAATTTTATGCAACATTTTAAATTTCGACGATTTCTTTAAAAACAGATTTTTTGTTGCATAAGAATCAATAATGTAAACGTAGTAGTAATGTGCGAAATAATGCCTAAAAGTCCAAAAGTGTATACGAAAAAACTTATGCCAATTATGAAAGTTGGTGTCACAAGAAATTCGAGTTTATGGAGTTGACATAAGTAAGTTTAGTTACCTGATTGCTTTTTTAAAACGAAATTTCGATTCTTACGAACCCAAAAAGTCCAGAATTTTAAATAAAAAAAATATTACAACGTCTTTACGCGAGGCGGAAAATGAACAATATTTGCTAGTAAAAATGTCAATGATAATACGTATACGAGTAAGTAAAGCATGCCGAAGAGAGGAGCTAAAATAGAGATATGCACAATAAAGAATTGTACACTGCAACAGAAGTAACTTGACGGGCGACTAGCCTCTAAAATAACAAATATTCGGCTGAATATACTTCAAATTCGTAAACTTCTTCCTCCGATGTACTTGAGACTCACGATTACTGAAAATTTCGTCGTCGCCGATCGAATCGTTATTCGTATGTTTTTGTTGTGCGCAGATTTGTGTGTTCTTCGCCCGCCAAGCTACTTCTGTTGCACTGTAATACCTTGTTTCACGAGAATTCGTCGTAATGCTTGGTGATGTCGAAGAAGTAAATATGGTACAATGGTTGCAAACCTATGCATCAATCAGACCCAGCGATACCAAACATGTTTGATTTTTTTCGTGCAGTTCTCCATCCTTATGTTGTGCTTGCAGCTCCTCAATTTCTCTGCATTGTGCTCTCAACTTCTGTTCTTTGATTGGGCCTAGGATTTTCCTCAAATTTTGTCTGTCTTTTATATCAAGTTTTCGAAGTGGCCCTCTCTTTAACATATTTAATTATTCAGATACATATAATGCTAAAGGCATAATTACAGTGTTTTAATGACAGAGTTTTAAGTTTAACGAAAAGCTTCTGCATTTCTACATGTCTTGCACATATGGGATGCACCGTTTAGTTTGTAGCACCTATTTTTAGTTGCTACATTTTCTGAACCATCAGTTTGTAACGTGCCTATTTTTTCCCTTCTACAGTTCCATTATAATTGTGTCTCTGATAGTTTTGTATTCCTCAGGTACTCGTAAATAGTGTCGCGTACCGTATTTTGTTGTAACTTAAATATATCATTCGTTGTAAATAGTGTTGCATACTTTGTTGTGATAGGATTCGATTGTTAATGGCTGTGGCATTTTTGTTGATCGCTGGAGATTGAGTGGGGTGTTTTCGTTATTAGATTTTGCTTTGGTTTTTGGCCTCGATTGTTGTGTTTTGTCGGTTATATTATTGTTTGGTTTGCATTTCTGTGTGGATGGGGCTGGCTATCAACACGGACGAACGCGATTCTTAGTGTGGAACATAGATTTGCGAATATTCTTGTTTGACGTCGATTCCGTGTCATTTCATGATAGCCGGTTTGGTAAGTAGTTTTAGTTCTAGTCGTGTGGTGAGAGTCTTGAGAGTCGGGTGTGGTGAGAATTTTTGGGACGGTGTGATATTAACAAGTGTGCAAAACCTCTACGGTTTTTCTTTCATATCTAGCTGTATTTGGGTCATCTTAATTGGATTTTAAAGAAAAACCATTTAATTTTTAACTTGACCATTCTATCTTACCTTCGTTGTTGATTTATTGGATTTTGGTGTCGAGTTAAAATAACCGCATGCGGGATTTATTTGAGGGAAGCCATTGTTAATTAGCAGGTTGCTTTCCATAACCAAACCGGCCACAGGAGTAGTGCATTCGTATACCTATAGGTTACAAGTGATTTATTTTAGAATATTTAAAGACGTGACTTATTTTTGACACCACGATTAAATTTTGTTTTAATTTGTTAATATAATACATTATTAAAAGCTATTTATTGCATTGAATAATATGCCAAGGCTGAACTTTGATTAAAGTAATCTTCTCAATAGTTCTTTGTGTCCAAGTAAAAATTTTTTCTTCATACTTATTTGTAAATATCCTACAATATTGATATTTTAAAAGACAACCATTGTAAAAATATTTTTAAATAAACTTGATTGTTTTGGCAGTGTAAATCTTTATGTAAATGGTAAAAACATGAGTAAATTAGCAGCCTTATGTAAACTTTTGATTTAGTATTATTAAGGAGTTGACTTATATACGTTTTTTTTTGGTAACTTGGTAAAGTCTGTTACTCTTACTTTTGTTTTGGTTATTTTATAAAGTTGTAAATTTTAAATTTTTGGTTTGTTTTTGCAAGAAAATTTACCATAGCTGTTAATTTTGACTATATTTGTTATAAGTTTATTATTGAACTGTGTACTTTGATTTATTGTTAGCTGTTAATTTTGACTATATTGGTTATAATTTTATCATTGAACTGTGTACTTTGATTTATTGTAGGAGTAAAGTATCCAATATATTTTAGCTATAATTTTATTTATTTAGTTCACCATAATCTCAGTTGTTTATCGTGTGGCTCTGCTAGTGCCTATAAGACCTAGGGGTTTCCAGCTTGAACCGTCTCAATCAGTGGCACGGCTCACTTTTATATATATATTTTTTCTCTTTTACCCTCTACGGCTGAGCTCGGGCATAATTTGCCAGTAGAGAGACCGCTGGCAGAGTACTCTATAGAGAACGAATAAGACGTGGCAAGTTATCCATCCAGGTTTAGGGAAGTATCAGTTATTTTAATGGATCACTGCCATTTTAAAATCCGGAAAAGTAAAAGAAATTATTATATAAATAGATGCATTTTTATTAAAAAATAGTTTAGATTCTAAATAAAGAGTTTAGTAAAATTCATATTTTTGACAAACCTAGTGTATCGAAAAATCTGATAATATAAAGAATGAGTTTTTTTATTAAATTAATAGGTAATAAAAATTTTTCCATATGCTACTGACTTAAGTAGACACACTGTAGTGTATAATACCATATTACTTTATATTATATATTAATTTAAATTTAAATATTTAATTTAAATTATAACATAATTTTAATTGAAAAACAATATATTGACAAGAGCAAAAAAAACCAAAAATTTTAGTCTCTTTACCAAACATTTTTTGCGTTTACACCTACAACGTATTTAAACTTTTTTTTAACAAAAATAAATACATTGCTGCTGAAACCTGCGAAGTTTTAATTAGTATTTTTAACTTAAATACACCGGCATATTTTCGTACCGATCCAATTTCAAAAAGTCATCTCGTGTTAGTTTTTCACTTAACACCGTGTTGCTTGGTCCAATTTGAAAAGTGACAATAAACAGCTTCTCTCAAAGCTTTGTAATATCACACCAAATAAGTAATTACAAACAAGTTTGGTGCAACTAAGCATGCAAAACTATTTATACAGGTTGTATCATCTATAAATATGCTTTCGCTTTTTGTTGTTTTAAGATAATAAAGGTTTAAAGTTTAAAATTTTAAAAATTATTTTTCAATTCTATTACAACTTAATATTATTAATAGCCATTTGTGTATTAAGAACGCAAAGTGATAAATTGCCGCTCGACAAAGAGAGTTAGTAATTTTTAGAGAGCGGCAATGACACTTTGAGCTCGAAAAAAACACAAAATTTTTTCTACAAATGTAGTTTTTAGACAAAAAAAAACATTAAATATTTTATTCAAAATAAGTAAGTAAATAATATTACTTGTATTTTAATTATAACATTTTATAATATTCTTAAACATAATTACTTCAGTTTATCATTCACTATATTGAAATTTAATGTGCAATTATGACAATCATTGATATTTATTCCCGAACCTGATGGTCCATCAGGATATTTCTCCAACATAAATTGGAAATCTATAGAACGAGATGTGGATACATGCGGTTTTGAAAATATTTTTTTGGTGATTTCAATATTATTTTTGATTGATTCGTCTATATAACCTTCTGCGACATTACTACTTTTCCATCCAACATGATTCTTTAGTTGTATTAGATCTCCTCCACCATTCACCAATAAAGTAGCAGATGTTCGTCGAAAACAGTGTATGTATGCTCAGGTAATTCCAAATATTTAGCAATTTCACTGGAAATTTTCCCAATTGTTTTCATACCCACAACTTGTTTCGTACATCTTCCTTTTTGATAACGTAAAAATAGAAGTATTATTGTTATTTTGACAAAGTTGTCTGATTGCAATATATTTTTGACAAATTGATAGATAATCAACTAAATTTTCTTTATTATGACTAACAATCGTAAAAACACGACTAATTCTCGTTTTAGAATCTGGAATTCGGACTATTAAAATAGAATCTTTATCTTCCATGTCATCGATCTCCATTTTCACCAATTCATCGCATCTGCAGGCACCAGCAATACCCATAATTAGAATTACCTATAAAAAAATTAACAGTCAATTGCTATCCAAAATATTTAAACTATCCAAATTGCTATCAATCCAATAATTTATATTTCCAACGAAATAGAAGTGAAAATAACTGGTCCGTCGTACCGGACTAAACATTGGTCCTTTGAGTCGAATACACTCATAAACATTGGTCCTTCGAACCGAAAAACACTGGTTTGTCGTACCGGACTAAACAAACTCTTTATTATTAGCAATCTTGAAAAGAATGAAATTTTGACCAAATGGGTTATTTAAAATCAAAAGTATATTTTAATAGACCAGACAATATTGCAGATTTAAAAACTAGGATAACGAAAGAAATTAACTACATAACCACTGATGTCCTACAAAATGTTCTACGAGAATTCCAAGATCGCCTTGCTTATTGTCAAGAAGTGAATGGTGGTAATTTTGAACATATAATTTAACTATAAAATAAATTGAAATATACTTCCTAAACATTATGTTAATTAGTTCCTTCATTCTACTTAAGGTATCAACATTTTAGATATTTAGAATAAATTTTCTCAGTTATGATTGCACCAAATTTGAAAAACTTAGTATTACTGAACAGAGAATAAAAATCCCTTTTGAACAAGGTGCCACAAAACCCCCCTTCTATTTAAAATTTTTAATTCAGAGGGGGTGCAAGAAGGGAGTAATATTTTTATACTGTAAATTGTCAAATTGAGAACAGAAATCGACCTGTTTCAGGTTTTTTCAACGGATACATAATTTACAGTGTCAATATTTTTAAATTTTAATAACAAATTTCCCGGTTATGGTTGCACCAATTATAAAAAACTTAGTATTGCTGAACTAATAATGAAAATCCCTTTCGAACAAGATGCCACACGACCCCCCTTCTGATTTAAATTTTTTGAGCGGGTGCTCATAATTCAGAGGGAGTGCAAGAAGGGGGTCATATTTTCATACTGTAAATTGTCAAATTGACAATTAAAATTGACCTGTTTTAGGATTTTTTGATAAAATACACATTAACGCTAAAAATTAATTTATTCCATACCTAGGGACCGCACTGTATATTAAAATTAACAAGTATCAGAAACCGATCTGTTGGATCCAAAACATTCATCCCGATGAAGAATATCTGTTAAAAAAAGTAAATTATACTTTATACTTTTTGTTATCATCAGAAAAACAGTGTATTTTCAACCCAATATTTTATTTTCGGACTTTTCAGTTATATTCCATTTTTTTTTTCGTTGAAAATATGGATTAATGAATAAAAGCAATTTCAATAGCCCATTCTATCAGGGCAGCTATTGAATAGTATTTTTTTATGGGTAATCCAAATTATGGGTATTGCTAGTGCATGCAGGCGCGATGAACTGGTGAAAATGCAAATCAGTGATATGAAAGATAAAGATTCCATTTTAATTTCGGATTTGAATTCTGGATTCAAAACAAGAATAAGCCGTGTTTTCACAATTATTAGTTATAATGAAGAAAATTCAGTTAATTATCTAACAATTTGTAAAAAATAAATTGCATTCAGAATACAGTGTCAGAATAATAATACTACCCAACGCTTTTTTTTACGTTTTACGTAGAGGTGTAAATCAAGTTTTGGATATAAATATAATCGGCAAAATTCACAGTGACATTGCTAAATATTTAAAATTACCTGGGCACTGGTTTCAGCGAACAACTGCAACTTTATTGAACGGTGAAGGTGACTTATAAAACTGAAGAAATTTGGTAGATGAAAAAGTGGCAATGTTGCAGAAGGGTTTATTGATAAATTAATCAAAAATAAAATTGAAACTAGCAAAAATATATTAAAGACCATCCACATCTCATTGTGTAGATTTCCAATCTTGAGGAGAATTTATGTCGGAGAAATTTGCTGACGTAATAAATATCAGATATTGCCATAATCCTACATTTAATTTTAATAAAGTAAATTGAAATATTTATTTTTACGAATATTGTTTAATGTGTATTGAAGTATTATATTTAGTTATAAGTGTATTATGTGCATATATTTGTTAAAATAAAGTATCAAGTATATATTTCCAAGAGCTTCGTTTGTAGAAAATGTAGAAAAAATCTTGTGTGTATTACGAGCACAAAGTGTCATTGCCGCTCTTCAAAGTTTACCACGCTCTAAATACACAAATAGAAATTTTTACCTCAAGTACTAATGAACGAAATCAGAATTATTAAAACCTATTAAATTTTTTGCTTCTGAAAAAAAAATTACTGCAATAATTGCAAAACCGATGAGGAAAAAAAGTAAATGAGAATTTTTTTGAAACAAAAATTAATGAACGTTGTTTATTAAATTGTTATCAAAAGTGATAAAAAAATAGGTCAGCTAGTTACCAAAGTATCCAACTAAGTAATTTATCGTTTAATAAATAATTGCAATTAAAAAGATCTTAATTTTTGTCGAAGGATTCTGTTAAAAATAAATATTTTTTTTTTAATTTTTGCAAACGAAGTATTTATTTTATTATAAACTAGCTTTTGCCCGCGACTTTGTCCACGTAGAAGTCGAAAATGGTTCTATTAGCATTTTTAATTGGTTTTTTACGTTATTAATTTTGTTATAACATAATAATTATTATGTTTAAATGTTTGAATGCTTATAAAATATGACAATCTTTATTATAGTGTAGGGATGTAAAGGTTAAATAAACATGAAAATAAAATAAAATTTTGTTTTACTTTATGAACACGAAGCTCGGCCTTTGATCTGGTAAAAGTGACACGGTAATATAATCTTTTTACAACGAAATCGAAATACTACACCTACCGCAGTATTTCTTTGTAAACAATATTTTTTGTTTTTCCTTCGGGTGCTAGAATCACCAGGCTACTTTGTGCGCTTACTCTGGAGCATGTCACATGCAACTGGCCGTGGGAGAAGCAGCTTCCTAATAAGTCTACTCTAGCTACTTTAAGAGTTTGACCTTGAAATTTGTTAATGGTTATAGCGAAGCAGACTTTGATGGGAAACTGCACTCTCTTAAATTCGAAGGGGTAATTTGATGGTGTAAGGGAATCCTAGAAATAAATACAGACTCTCCTCTACAACAACCTGTTGGCAGGTACATTATGGGGCCTAATACGCTTCCTTGGGGGACGCCTGTGTAAATTGTTTGTATGCTTGTGTACTCGTTGTCGTATTTTACCTGGAAGACCTGTGCTTAAGAGCTCACCCCAGTTCTCTGTAGACTCTTCAAGTTATCATACAGCAAAGGAAAATTTCCGTCCATGTGGAAAAACGCTAAAGTCCAACCGATTCCGAAAAAAGGAAAGAATACTATTCCTGCAAATTATCGCCCTCTTGCATTGCTCTCAGTCATATCCAAAGTTATAAAAAAAGCGATTAGCACAGAACTTATCAAATTTTTGGAGAAATTTGAGATAATCCATGACAGAAAATATGGATTTCGACAACTTCGGTCTACTGGAGATTTGCTGGCTTATGTCACTCAGCTCTGGACAAACACTATTGAAGAGTTTGGTGAATCTCGTGCAATGGCCTTGGATATATCTAAAGCCTTTGACCGCGTTTGGCACCAGGCATTGTTAAGTAAATTATCTTCCTACGGTCTCCCAACCAAACTGCGATAATGACTCTTGAGCTTCATGCAAGATCGCTCCTTACATGTGGCAGTTGACGGTATTTCTTCTGATGCGTTTAAAACTAATGCCGGGGTCCCCCAGGGTTCCATCCTCTCCCCCACCTTATTTCTTTTACACATCAACGACCTCTTGAAAACCACCACGAACCCCATTTACAGTTTCGCAGACGATAGCACACTTGTCTCAACTTTCACATCCTATCGATCACTTTCGGTGAATCATACAAATAGACTCAGGCAGGAACAGGTTGATTCCATCAATAGAGATCTTGAAGCAATCGTCGAGTGGGGAACCAACAATCTTGTTCGGTTCAACGCCCAAAAAACACAAACTGCCACGTTTTCCAAGAAAGTGAATTTCTCAAATCATCCCATCACAATGTCCGGAAATACCCTTGAATCAAGTCCCTTCATCTCAATTTTGGGAGTCACGGTCTCCAATAATATGTCTTGGCATGACCATGTTTCTAACATCGCAAAGTCGGCAAGCCAGAGGCTAGGTTTTCTGTGGAAAGCTATAAAGTTTTTTACTCCTGATCAACTGTTGACGACGTACAAGGCTCAAATCCGACCTCTACTGGAGTATTGCTCGCACATTTGGGGTTCAGCACCAAGGCATTCTCTTCGTCTTCTAGATTCCATTCAGAAAAGAGCCATTCGTTTGATAAACAGCTCAACTGTCACAGATACCCTTCACCCTCTAGAACATAGAAGAAGAGTTGCAGACCAGTCAGTGCTCTACAGATATTTCCATGGCAGATGCTCCAGAGAAATAAAAACTCTTGTACCACCATTGGCCACATTCGGCCGAATAACTTGGCACGCTGATCAGTCTCACCCATTTACTCTCAAGATTGACACTAGAAGGACCAATCTTCATCAAGAATCCTTCTTTTACAGGGCTGCTACGGAATGGAATAAGCTTTCAAAATCAGTTTTTCCAGAGAACTATGACCTGCAACTTTTTAAAAAGCGTGTCCACAATCATTGCCTTTCTATAATTCCTTTCCCTTCTAATAGTCGCCGTGCGGGCCGTCCGCGTTCCACACGATAGGTCTACCCTTTTTGTGACTATTTTCATAAAAAAAAAAGTATGTATTGCTGATGTAGGATTTCTGTTTTAGTTTGCATAGAAGTCTTTTATGCCATCCTTTGTCAAAAGCCTGGCTAATGTCCAAGAATACTGCAAAGCAATATATTTTATTTTCGAAGCTTTTATAGTACTGTTAAACTGTAAAAAAAAAATTTAAAATTTATTCTTAAAATGTTTACATACATTGCATAAAAAAAGTAAAGATTGCATTTAAAAAAATATTGCTTAAATCTTTTTTTTTTGCATTGTTTTGCTTTTTTAAAAAATTGTTACATGGTTTTGAAAAGCAGACCCTTAAAAAATACACCTTATTCATAGTTTAATTAAATCAAAATACCTTTACGGTTATGTATAAAAATTATTTTTTAAACTTAATTGCGTAACCCCTGTTTTTTGGAGTTTTTAATATTTGCTTTACTGGAAAAAGTGTTAACCGGGCCAATTAAAACCAATGGATACTGGTATCGATTTACTATTACGAAACAAGAAACCAATTATTGTTTGACATAGTTTTGGGATAAACTAGGTATATATGTTGTAATAGGAATACAATGTTTGTGCAGAACTCAAGCTGACATGACACCCTTTTATGTCATATAAAAAAACCATTAAGAGGGTGTGCTTTTAAATGTTAAAATTATTTTAAAAACCCCTATTTATTATTTAAAATATTTATTTTGTTTTAAATATTGTACAGCCTATAAAATTTAAAGTAATCATCATAATCATTTATAATTTGAGAAATATTTAAAATAATGTTTCTATAGAAAACAACACATGGTTGTTTTAATAATTTTTTTTTGAATTTAAAAGAAAAAAAGAAAATCAAATATTCTGGGGATTTTTTATTTTTATTTTTTTTTTTTTGTTTATCGTATGGCATACATCACATAAAATATTGTATAAGTTAACAGGACAACATATAGCACAATGTACAAACAGTGTAAAAATGTAAAGTATATAAACACAAAAATATAGCATAATTACAGTTGAATGTCTAAGTTTTTAATATAATCAATTGATTCTGGTGTCGCTGTCAGGAACTCATTTGGCTGACCTCCATATGCCCTCAGGTTGCAATCTTCCGTGATGTGGCGGATCGTCTACCTTTCAGCGCCGCAGTCACACTGTGGGGAGGGTATTATGTTCCACTTGTAGAAGGCATCGGCACACCTGCCGAGATTGGTCCTAATCCGGTTAAGTGCTACCCATGTCTTGCGTGGTAGTTCAAAGCCGGCTGGGGTAGTTGTTATGCACGGCATGTTGAGAAATTCCGGTTGGGCTGCTTCGGTCTATTTCTGCCTTCACTCATTTATTGGGTTGAAGTCAACGGCCTCCAAGTTTAAAGCCGTTTTGATGGGGGGTTTTCTTGAGCGCAACCTATTCCTGTCTATGTCTTCGATGTCTCTGTTTATTGGTAGGTGTGGGTTTTGAATAACCTTGTTGTACTCTCTGACAAGTGCAGTGGATCTCCGTATCGATGGAGGAGGGATATGGCTTAGAACTGGTAGCCAATAACTCGGTGTAGATTTAATTGTGCCCGAGATTAAACGCATCGTGTGATTCAATTGAACGTCGACCATTTTGACATGAGGGCTGTTTAGCCAGACCGGAGCACAATATTCCGCCGTAGAGTAGACCAGCCCTAACGCGGAACATCGAAGCGTTGTTGCGGAGGATCCCCATGAAGTGCCACAGAGTTTTTGTATGATGTTATTCCTTGTTTTGAGTTTTGAGGCAGTCTTAGTTAGGTGTTGTTTGAAGGATATCGAGAGTAACTCCCAGGTATTTAGGATAACGGTTGTGGTGCAGCAGCCTGTTACCAAAGCTCACATTGAGTTCTCTATTGGCCATGCGGTTGTTTAGGTGAAAACAAGCAACCTCCGTCTTTCTTGCACTAGGTTGGAGTCTCCAGTTGTGAAAGTATTTCTCTAGGGTTTCCAAGTCATCTGCTAGCACTTTTTCCGTCTCTTCAATCGATTTGCTTCTGGTTGCTATTGCCCAATCATCAGCATAGCCAAATTTTCTAGATCTTGTTGTGGGCATATCCGCAATGTAACAGCTGAACAGGAGAGGAGCTAATACTGAGCCTTGAGGTAGGCCGTTATTGAGTTTCTTCCAATCGCTCAGTGAGTTTCCCATGACAACGCGAAATAATCTATTGCTCAGCATATTATCGATTAAACCCACAGTTGTTTTACAGAGTATTTGACGTAGAAGTTTATAGAGCAGTCCTTGTTTCCAGATAGTGTCATATGCTGCAGTCAGGTCTATGAATGCGACGGATGTTTTGAGCTGCTTCTGGTATCCGGCCTCTATATAAGTCGTAAGTGCCAAGACTTGGTCGGTACAGCTTCGCTTTGGCCTGAATCCAGCTTGCTCGACTGGTATGCTTTCTAGGATTTTCACACTTATTCTATTGTATAAAAGGCGTTCTAATAGTTTATAACTGGCACTTAAAAGCGCGATTGGGCGATAGCTCTCTGGTTTGTCATTTGGCTTTCCTGGTTTTAGGATCGCTATTATCTTTGTTTGTTTCAGTGAGCGTGGGATAATTCCTGTGTTTAAAATATTAGTGTAGAATTTTGCCAACCAGTTGCGGGCACTTTTTCCTAGATTTATTAGGAATTCCGGGTGTATACCATCGAAACCTGGAGCTTTACCTGACTTGACACCCTCTAGTGCCTTCGTAATATCCTCAAGGGTGAAGGTCCGAGAGTATGTTGAATGTGTTTCGGCGGCGGCTTTTAGGCGTTTAAGCTCCCTCTTAATTTGGGTGGAGTGCTCTCGGTCTCCGGGTGCCCTTGAAGTGGAGACGATATGTGAGGCCACAGCACTTGGTGTTACGGCAGGATTGTCACGGATCGGCACGTTTCCACTTCCAAGTTTTCGTAGGAGGGACCACGCCTTCCTGCTGGATTGTTTGAAGTCCATAGCCTCAACAGTTTCTATCCACTTCTGTCTAAGTGCAGCGTCTAGGCTATGTAAGAGCTCATCCGCTATATCCTGTTCACCACTCTCAAGGAACTCTTGGTATAGGATTTCACTTGAATTACTCCAGCCAGGGATGTAATCCTTTCGGTAGCCCCTAGGGATGGTCTTTTTGGCTGTGCTTATTACTAAGTCGACAAATCGCTCGTAGTTTGCGCTCGTTGGTGGGATGAATCTGAGGCATTTTTCAAGGTTAGTGGTGAAAGCGGGCCAGTTTGCTTTATTGAAGTTCCATCGTGGCCGGAGAATAGATGACACTAGGGGGACTTAAGTACCAACCTCGATGAGGACGGGTCGGTGCTGGCTATGTGGAAAGTCAGGAAGCACTTTCCGGGAAGTCACTAGTGGGAGATTATTTTTGTCTTTCGAAACAAAGCAGAGGTCGGGGTTGTACTCCCTTTGCCAAGCAGCAGATTTAAAGTTTCCTTGATCTTTCGCGTCGAATACTAAATGTAAGTTAAGGTCTTCGGCCCAGTTGGTTAGGAGCTCACCATTCTTGTCGTTGCTTTGATACTTCCACTCCTGATGATGGCTATTAAAGTCGCCAATTTAGACCGCTGGGTGGTTGCGTTGGTGAAGTACGTCTTGAGGCCATAGAGTATTCTGGGGATAAAAATAGGTTAATTGAATTTCACTTACCTATATATAAAAGTGCACACAAAAAATTACAGGATAGGGTGATTTAGTTAAGAATTTAAATTAATTTTTTTACATTGCTCCAAAACGCTTTAACGTTAATTTATAAAAATGTTTACCCCATCCAAGTAAACGATAACCAATAAATTAAAAATAGTCGAATTTATTTATTTTAATTATGAAGTTTCAGAAGGGATCAATACCCCATTTACTCCAAACTGTCCATTGTCGTATGTTTCGTAGCCAGGATAATTTTCTTCTACCTACTCCTCTTTTTTTCCTCCTTCCATTTTACCCTGGAGAATAAGACGTTGGAAATGATAACGTTTTCCCCGTGATATGTGTCCAAGATAGCCAGTTTTTCTTCTTTTGATGTTTCCAAAAAGTTCACGGTCTAATAAACTAGCTCTTCTCAGTATGTCCTCGTTCGTCACATGGTCAACCCACGATACTCTCAGCATTCGTCGCAGAGTCCACATCTCGAAAGCCTATTCACCCATAAGACAGCCAAGTCTGAATATACTGAATCCTGGTTAGCACCATCTGGTTTTTTGTTGAATTATCCCTGGTTCATCGTGAACCAATCCATGTACACAATGAACCACTTGCTACTTTTTTAAAATTCAATTTTCCTGCTAGAATATAGATATCTAGTGAATATTACCTTAATTTTTCCATTAGTCAATACATAACGAGTAAACATGTCAAAATGTTTACCATTATATTGAGGAATAAAGAAAATATCATGTTTTAAACTTCACATGGTTCATTTTTGAACGACTTACACTACTGAAATTTTTGTATTTTCTACGTTGCAGTACGTTTTTAGAAATGTTTGAAATATTGGATTGTCTAATTTATGTTGTACGGTGTAGAAACGTGGTCACTTAAGGTCAGAACACTGAACCGAATAGAATTTTTTAAAATGTGGATTCTACGAAGAATGCTTCGGATCTCCTGGACAAAACATATGTCGAACAACGATGTTTTGTTGAGAGCTGGAGTAGAGAGAGAACCCTAGATATCGTTAAACAACGCAAAACGTCTTATCTGGGCCACATACTTAAGGGTGACCGATATTCTATTCCAAAACTCATTCTCCAGTGCAAAATTAAGAGAAAACGTGGACAGGGAGGTAAGCAGCATTCTTGGCTTCGGAATATTAGAGATTGGTGCGGAATACCAGATGCAGGGTCTATATTTCGCCACGCTGAAAACAACACACTTGTCATTTTATAATTTTATAGCTGATAATGGTCCACTACGTGAAGGTATGCACATGGGACGAGAAAAAAAAAGAACTTATGTAGGGAAATCTTGAGATTTTTGAATATTGGAAAAATTTCCAAAATCCCGAAGCTTAAGAATGTTTAAATATGCAAACATATGCAAAATAAGAGGCAAATATGCGCTAACATATGCATTTATAATGAAAATACCAAATATGCATTAAATTCACTTAAAAAAAACATTAAAAACATCATGTTAGTACGTGAAACATGTATATATAGAAAAGATATACCCAATGATTACCCAATGATCATACGTAAATAGATTTGTTTTTTAAAATAATATTTGTTCAAACAAAACGATTTCTAAAAAGGTAAACAGCAAACATAACTAGAAAGTAACAAAAATGATGTCTTGTTTTAAGCAGCACATAGTTACGCCAAAATAACGTCCAATAATCGCAAAATATTGTAAATAAATAAAAGTAAAATAATTATAGCAAAATAATAAATATTATTATTTAAATTCTAAACTATACAGGTTTATAATGTACTATATAATTTTGTAGGTATATTCACCAATATGTTATTCTAGTTTGCTTGCAAAATAATTTAACATCTAGTTTTAAAATCAAGCAGATTAATTTTTTAAATTATACGAAATTATGTAGTTGTATTCCAAAATCGTTTAAAACATTGAATAATAAATTATTTTTAGGGAAGTAATTAATAATTCATTTGATCTATTATTAAAACCTAACATTTTTAATGCTTAAAAAGTTAACTTTGCAATACAAGGTTTTAAATACATTTTTAAATCTTCAGTATTTGCAGTTTTAATTTTTAATTCTATTTGTTTAATTTTTGTTACATGATTTATAAAAATTTTTAATTTAAAATAAAGTAAATAAATAACATTTGTTCACATTCAGTAAATGAATATTACATAATATTATTAAATAACATTATAATTACTATAAAATAAGTTACGATTAACATGATCACATTGTAAAGATTTTGCCATACGCCACTGGTATGTTACGTAAGCAAGCTGGGCGGTACGGTTACGTCACAGCCAATGACAAGGATGTTACAGTACGTTTCCGACGAATTTAGAATTTTCGATAGAATAGTCTCGATAAGTATAGAATTTTCTTGTCTTTTCTAGTTTTAACGCTAATATATAAATTGGCCTATGTTCACGGAGGTTAGTTAGTTTTTCCGAAATTAATGATTGTGTTTACTAGTTTATATAAATTGTATAAATTAATATGTTAATTAAATGTAAACCCCAAGTGTATTTTCAAGTAAGATGTTACAATATAACCAGAAAAGCAAAAAAATTATGTAAGAAAATAACATCATTTAAGTCGTTGACAAAGAGGGTCCTAAATGAAATCAATGTGGTATACCAAATGAAACTGTAATTAAAAAAGATACTTAAATATTTTACACATTGAATTATCAAGATAAAAGATTGGTAAATATAAGCCAGTGTAGATTTTGTACAGACAAGAACACGCAAGATCTACTATTCACTTCGTTAAATCACCAAAAAAGACCATTAAATATGATTGAACTGTACCTAGCCTTGATAAAAAAATAAAAAAAAAATTTAATACAAACCTGCTTTGGACATTTCTTAAAACCAAAAATGTGGATAAAAATATTATTTAGCCAATTTAAAGCTTTAACCGAATTTGTCGAAATCAGGTTCAAACTTGTAATTTCACTTCCACTTTAAAACAATATGGTGGTTAGACAGTGTGATATCCTTGTACCGTTTTTATTGTTAATGAATGACGTCATTAAAACTTATTAACAACGCTCTAAAAAGTTCAACATCGTATACTGGATGCTGCGCCCAGCACCTATTCATAACTGAAATGGCGTTTGCAGGCGATCTTGCAATTCTAACCAAAAATGCTAGCACTATTCAGTTTAATCTCAACACCTGGAACAAATAAATGCAATGCAGATGCTTAACAATCAATGTGGACAAGAACAAATCCATGGTGATATTTAAAAGCCATAGTAAATCACAACATAACTCAAACTCAGGTATTCTGTTTGTATTCTGCCAAAGAATAAAAAACTGCTAAAAATACAAATATCTAGGCGTAAATATTACAAACGATGGAACCTTGGACGATGCCATTAAAGATAAAAATATACAGGAAAGGAAAGCTATGTCGATGTTAGACTGTATCCTTTGGGACCAAAAAATAAAAAAAAATAACAAACAAATAACATCGTACATAAAATACCATTGTTAAAAGCATCGTTACTTACAGTAGCGAGATATGGCCACTTAAGGAAAGAACAAAAAAAACCTTGGAAGCGACGGAAATGGATTTTTGGATGCGTTTGGCAGACAGGTCGAAGCTTGAAAGAATCCTTAATGACCAAATACGGGAGATTATGGGAGCTCGGCACAGTATTGTAGATGACATAAAGACGAAACAACTAAAATGGTACGGCCATGTCCAGAGAATGACGTACTAGCGACTGCCAAAACAGATAATTACGTGGACTCCAGCAGTAAGAAGACGTAGAGGAAGACCAAGGAGAAGCTGAAGAGAGGGAATAGATGAGTAAAGAGATGGAGGCTTGAAAAAAGACCTTTGGAATGATCGAGAACAATGGAGACTAGGTGTCGGAAGACGCCGGAGAACGATTTAAACCCGACTTATATATAGAAATCACAACATAACCCTTAACAAAAAGGTCATCGAGCAAGCCTCTAGTTTAAAATACCCAAAAGCAACAATAGCTTAAGAAGGAAAATTTAAAGCAAAAGTGTTGAATATTTCGTATTTTTCTACTGTAGAATGTCCTTCAATACATTCCTTGATTTAAAAACCTTATTATTACAGCCGATAGACGCGTGCTATAGGCAACTAATAATTCACTTGGTTCCCCAGATAGGCGCTTGATATAGGCAACCAATCATACATAAAGTCATAAACAAAACCAATTAGAAAAGCTGACATCAGCGCTGCTATTACTAAACTATTTTGACGACTTTCATTTGGCGACTTCGTCCATCATCGTCGCAGAGAGAACAAGCAAGTTAGCTTTAAAACACCACATGGTAAAAATTTAAATCAATATAATTAAATAAAATCAATTAATTTAAAATCCTTCGGCCAGTGAAAATATTCTAAGAAGACAGGAGTTTTTTAACTGTAAGCTCGTTGTATAAATCTTGCAACATATTATCAAACAAGAAAAGTGTATTTGTTTAATTTACTTTATCAAGAGGTTCACAGCGGTAAGGCCGGAAAAACTGACAGCCTACATTACGAACCAGCCAACTAGTTATCGAAGATTTACCATCTTCAACAAGAAAGAAGCCTTCAAGAACACTAGGATGACCGGTATTAAGCCCGTCTTCCGCCCTATACTCACCTATAAGGCATAAACCAGCATTTAGAAATTAAAATATTTGAGACTTCCTTAACCAGTTTTATCTAGATTTCATAACTTTGCTGGTTTAGCCATATGATGCTAGACGAAAGATGATAGACCTATGGGATGACCAAGATGCACATGGGACAACGTGAGAAAAGCAGTGAGTGAGAGAGGAGCTACCTGGAGGAGGAGCGCCTTTAGTAGTGTTCCTGACGCATCCGAGGGGGGAGCTCTCTGCTAACACCTACATCCATGGTAAAAGAGGCCAGATTAAAAAAAATATGCAATACATATTTGTATAATATCGATTTAATGCCCATTAAAATACATTTTGAAGCTATCGTTTTTTACAATTACAAAATAAATTAATAAAATCGATTCTTGTTATTGTCAATTATAAACGCATTTCCTTTAATGATATAATTATTCGGTGTTGGATAAGCAGATGCGTTTAAAGTAACTGACACTCACTGTCGACATATATTTGCTCAAGATTAATTACCACCACATAATAAGGTTGCATATGATATTTTTTCAGCGTTCGAATGTAATTAGAAGTGACGGCAAGCCATTAAATAAAACAAAAACGTAGTGGTCATGATTTTAGTAAGAGTAAAGCGATGTAGTTTTATTAAACTAGGTATGTACGTCTGTAACCGGCGAAATTTGACTTACACAATTTAAAAACCCGATAGACATTCGACTAATCTGCACTGGGATCCTACTAATTTATTTTTAGTTGGTAACATTACCAATCGATACCCTTCTATTCCTTTCTGTCACTCTTGTCACGTGTTTTTTATACAAATATTGAAATCCTGTAATAAATATTGTCATTTCGAAATTGATAAGGTATCACGATTCCTTTATATGTCCGTAACACTAATAATTGATAGTTTTCTGTCATAACCTCCAATGACGGAATCGTTTGATTTTGTTTATTTATCGTTTGTACTTAACCCTTTATAGGTTTTAGTTGTTGGGTTAGGTTTTAAGCTAACCTAACTCAACACCATGGAGAAGGCCAGGGAATACTAAGCACACATGTATATGTATTTTGTCGACTACGAAAAAGCGTTCGACAATGTAAAATGGTCAAAATTGTGGAAGATCTTGTGCGTTGCGGGAGTACCTACTCATCTGGTAAATCTCATAAAAAAGTTATGTGAACAAAGTAGAGCAGTCGTCAAAATTGACAATCGTATTTCCAGAAATGCAGATATCAAACAGGAAGTTAGACAAGGGTGTATTTTATCACCTCTTTTGTTTAATATATATTCGGAATGTTTAATGAGAGAGATACTTGATGAGTGGGAAGGAGGCTTTGCCATAAATGGGAAAAAAATTTCAAATCTTAGATATGCTGAAGACACTCTTCTGATCACTAACTCAGCAGAAGAACTTACAGAATTGATACAACGACTCGAGAGAACATCAAAAGAGTTTGGTCTAAAAATCAACTATGCCAAATCTAAAGAATTGATAGTTGATAGATCGGATAAGACGGCCAACAGACCACATCACATTGCCAACTGTAAAGTGGTAGATCAGTTTGTTTATCTGGGCGCCCTTATCCACTCCTCCGGCAGTTGCGAGATGGAGATCTGCCGTCGTATTCAACTTGGCCGAACAGCAATGAGCCAATTACATAAAATTTGGAAAGATCGATATATATATCCATCAATACCAAAAAATCACTGGTCCATGCCCTAGTGTTCTCCATTTTCTGGTACGCTTTCGAGACATGGGTTATGAAGGCAGCCGGCAGGCGTCGAGTCGACGCCTTTGAAATGTGGGTATGGCGAAGAATGCTAAGAATACCGTGGACGGCATATCGTACCAATGTGTCAGTTCTGAACGAGATTGGACCATCAAATCGTCTCAGTAGCTTGACATCAGCGCGAATACCGAACTTCTTCGGACACATAAGTCGTCACGACAACATTGAGAGACTGATTGTCCAGGGCAAACCCATTGGCAAAAGGAAACGCGGACGCTCCCCATCTAGATGGACAGACATTGTATCAAAAGTAACCGAGCGTCCACTAGTGGAAGCCATTAGAACTGCTGCTGACCTTGGGAGATGGCGAGAGACTGTAAGAAGAGTTCTGAGTAATAACACCTGACATTTACCTGTAATCACTACACGTCGTTCTCGACGTTAGACTAAGAAGAAAAAGAACTCAACACCGAAAAGTTTGTCTCACCAAAGAAAATGTCAAAAAATAAAAAAAGTTTTCGTGTTTGAGCATGAATTAATGATATTATAAAAGGCAAAAAAAAATCCAGTAATAATTACAAATATCTGGTAATGAAAACGATTAATAAAAAAAATTATACTATAAAAGGCTACAAAATGGGAGATAAAATGGTTAACATCCTGTGTTATGCAGACGATGCCGCATTAATAGCAGAAAACGAAGATGATCTCCAAAAACTCCTCCACCAGTTTAACCAAACAGCTAAAACACTCAACATGACTATATCCGGTTCAAAAACACGTTGCATCACAACATCAAAAACACGGTTGAGATGCAAACTTCAAGTAGATGAAGAGGTTATACAACAGGAGATGAAGTTTAAATATTTGGGTATAGAACTGTCCAGCCATGGTGACGTTGAAGCGGAAGTAAGAGAACAAAAGGCAAGGGCGGCGAGAGTGGCAGGTTGTTTAAACGACTCCATTTGGAAAAACAAAAACATTAACACCCAGGTGAAAAGCAAGATCTATAAAACCGTTATTAGGCCCATAATGATATACACTGCTAGAAACTCAAAAAACAAGGAGACTCATGAAAACAACGGAGATGAGAATACTGAGACGAATTGATGGCAGAACTTTATACGACAGAGAGAAGAGCAAAGACATAAGAACCAGATGTGTGGTAAAGAACATCAAAGAATGGACCCAAAACAGGAAAAAGGAATGGAGCGCGCACATTGACCGCATGGGGGATCAGAGAGTCGTAAAAATCGCAAGAGACAAGTCACCTATAGGACACAGGAGTTTGGGTCTCCCACGAAAGCGGTGGAGCAACAATATATAAGGCTGTTGGATAAAGATAAACAGGCTTTAAGCCTAATTAAAAAAAAAAAAAGAAGAAAATGAATTATTTTGATCCCTCATTCGTATAATGCACTGTAAAAATACATGGCATGCAGCCTTTGTAACGGACCGACCAAGCCGGAGATAATGGAAAACCCTATGCAGGAAAAATAGTTGCAGAGTAGCGCGGACCTACAAAGAATGATGGATAAAGTCGTCAACAACAGTGAGAAAGCCGGTCTCACACTTAATATTAAGACGACAAAACACATGTTTATTATAAAAGCACTTGTCCAGGCAAGTCTTTATATTTGCAATGAGGAGGTTGAGAGAGTGAAAGAGTACAAATAGCTGGGTATTATGTTGAACGAGACTGGAGGACACTCGCGAGAAATAAGATGCAGAATAGGTCAGGCTAGAGCTGCGTTTACAAACATGAGAAAAATATTCTGCACTAGAGACCTAAGTGTCAAACTTAAGATCAGACTAGCCAAATGTTATATTTTTTTAATACTTTGCTATGAAGTCGTGGACAACGAACAAAGATGACTTAAATAGACACCAAGCTTTCGAAATGTGGGTCTACAGACGAATACTCAGTTTCTTGGACAGAACGGGTAACAAATGCAGAGATATTTAGGTGAGTAGGTAAAGAGGCAGAAATAGTGAACGCAATAAAAACAGAAAAACTTGCTTATCTGGGTCATGTTATGTGCGGAGAAAGATACCGCATGTTACAGCTAATAATACAACAAAAAATTCAGGGAAAACGAAATGCGGGAAGAAGACGCACTTCATGGCTAAAGAACTTGAGAGAGTTGTATTACTGTACTTCAATAGAATTGTTCCGAGCAGCCGAATCCAAAGCAAGAATCGCCATGATGATTGTCAACCTTCTAAGAGGAGACCTCACGTGAAAAAGAAGATTAAATAAAAATGGCTAAGGCTATCTCCCTGTCTTATTTCTACTGTAGTGGAGATGCTAGATGTAATATTTTCTTCAGCTTTGATAATAATTGGTTAATAATAAGTCTCAATAAAGTGCAGATCATTGATAAAAAATTCAAGTAGGTAATAATAAATAATTATTCGAATAAATTATTTCAGTATATAACTTTTTTAAATTTTAAGGTTTATTTTTGTCACTGTCAGTGTCAATTAAATAAAATACAATTTTTATTAAAAAGAATTAGTGTTTGTTATGAAAAATCATTTCAAATAATACCTGACCCAATTTTTTTAAACTTTTCTTAAAAAAAAGGTTTTAATCGTTGAGTTAAATAATTTTTTTAATTTGTTATCATAAAATTTTAAATATTTTAACGTTAAAAAGAAGCATTTTTGTATCAGAAAGGCTCTCCGCCAATGTAATAAGAGAGGACTTCAGTTAAGAGCTTAGGGTGATATGGAGCAAGGAAAATGCATTGTAAAACCGGAAATAGCTGACAGAGATACCAGGCTGAAGTGAAACATGAACTTCACATCATTAACACCTGAAATGATGTCGAAAACTTACTTGGAACGGGAGAAGTTTTTTGTTCGCGTATATTTTAATCTTTACTGATATATTCTCATTTTTAATTGTACTGACCAGCGTCATTAGTATTTTTTTATAGAAAAATTATTAAATGTACTGTTTGAATTAAATAGTGCTACTTTTTTTTGTGACGCTGTTCGTTGTTTGAGGTATTAAAACTGATCACTATTGATCAATCATTAATTTAAGTCTGGTAAAATCTTAAAACTAAATACTTATATACTACTCAATTTCTTCCAACGATGTCCTGACTATAACATGTACACAAACTCGCGCACTTTGTTCTGAAATATTTAAATAATCTTTATATTGGTATCTTTGGCACAACCCCATAAAGCCACACTGGTTTCAGAATTTGATTGTAGATAAGTTTCTTATTGTGCAATGACAACTTGGAATTTCTTCCAATAAGCCAATAATGTTGTCTATACTTTAGTCCAAGTTCGGTTCTTTTCTTTTTTACATGCGCTTTCCATCTGAGCTTAGTGTCAAGAGTCATGCCAAGATATTTAGCATTGTTGCTATATGGTACTAAGTTGTCACTGATATATAGGGGTAGTGGATTGACTAGTCTTTTATTGGTAAATTTGTCATTATTTTCGTTAAGCTTGACTTTCCATTGTTTAGTCCATTCAAGTATTGCATAAGTAGCTGACTGCAATTTTATACAGGATACGTCCTGAACTTGATCTACTGCAAGAAGTGCTATATTGTCTGCAAATGTGGCAATTTTTACATCTTTCAGTCGTGGAATGTCGCTAGTGTGCAATAAATAAAGAATAGGGCCTACCGCACTACCTTGAGGTACACCTGCATTTATTTCTTTTAAGCTGGAATACGCATCTTCCTGTTTAATTTTGAAGAATCTGTCTGTGATATATTATGTCGTCAAAAGCTCTACGTATTGTTTTGGTTGTATTCTATGAAGTTTATGCACTAGACCTGCATACCACACCTTGTCGAAGGCCTGCGGAACATCTAGGAAGACTGCTGAACAGACCTGTTTTTCTTCAAGAGCTCGCACAATTACATCAGTAATGCGATGCACCTGATCAATGGTTGAGTGGTTCTGTCTTAAACCGAACTAATGGTCAGGAATTATGCTGCTGTTTTTTATTAATGGTTTTAGTCTCTTGAGAAGCAACTTTTCGAAGAGTTTAGAGATAATCGTAACTAGGGAAATAGGCCCGTAGGATGTAACATCTTCTGGTGGTTTGCCTGGCAAATAGTGCTAATATAACATTACTTTTAATTAAATATTAATAAAATTAAATATTGAAATAATATTTTTTTAAATTAGTAAAACCCTCATTACACTATGTCTCTTCTCGGATTTACTTTTGTGCCTATTTTTACAGCTATTTTTCGGGTAAATTTCCCAAAATTACTGGCCCCATTGCCATGCCTTTTTGGTCATGTCAAGTCAAGTGACAAACCTGATATTTTCACAAACGTCCTTAAAATCTCTTCGATTCAGGAAGAAAGAACAAAATCAGTCCTACTAATTTTCGTGCCCAAAATAAAATAGTCTTGCAATATAGTTCACAAATATATTTAAAAGCAAAATTTGTATTGAAAGTGCTTTTATGCAATTTATCTGTTCTTCGCCCAGTATGTATTTCATTTTTAAATGACATTTTATTTCTATATTTTCGCGAACCAATGGAAGGTCTTGGTATGAAAACATTAAAAAATTAACGCTGTCAGACTTTTTTATGTACAATTTCAGTTTGCCATTGGCGTTTAATCAGTTAATGTTAATGCATCTTTCATTAGAAAATACAGTCCACTATATTTGCATCTCGCCTATTTAATAAACATTGCTTACTAGCTGTTGCACGCGAATTTGTTCGCGTGGAATTTAGTTTATCTGAATATCTTAAAATAGAGATAATTTTTTCTTAACGTTCGAATTTCTTTAAAGACTACTACGTGTGTTTTAAAAATGAGCCGTGACACATAATAAATATTTGAGAAACGAAATTTTAAAATGATACTGGCCAGGTGGACGCTGTAAATTTTTTTTATCGTGTTCTTAAAATAAACAGCGCAACTTATTGATTTTTTAGGAATCAAACTATAATACCAAAAAAAAATTTGATTTAAATTAAATAAAACCTATATTCTGATTTAGGTTAAGCTTTAACTACTACTCCAAGAATCCAAGTGCCAAGTTAAAGTTGAGAAAACAACGTCGGAACCCTTCAATATTCCAAGTAGGCTACGACAAAGTGACGCGCTCTCACCATTACTTTTTAACGTAGCTCTAGAATATGTGATAAGAGAACTTGATGATATAGATGAAGTAATGGAAATGGGCAGGAAATTCAAGGCGTTAGCATACGTAGACGACCTGGGGATTATGAGCGACACAAAGAAAGGGCTTAAAAGACACTACACGACAATAGAAGAGAGAGGAAAGAGAATAGGGCTCAGAGTAAGTAAAGAGAAAACTAAATACATAAAATTAAATTGAAAAGAAACACACAGAGACATTAACCTAACAACATATAATGGGTCTTTTGAAAGAGTGAAAGATTTCAAGTACCTGGGCTCACAGATAAACGAAACAAATAATGTTAGAAAGGAAATACAGTGTCGTATACATAGCGGAAACAGAATCGTAGCTGCCCTAAACAATTTGGTTTTACCACGCAATCACAGGGGCAACATTCACGTACCCTACTGCAGCCGTAGAGGTAATGCTGAACCTTCCACCATTGCACTTATGTGTAATGAAAGAAGCAGCAATCAGTGCCTTCAGACTGAGCCAGACAACAAATCTTAGAGCAAGAAATCGGAATGGACATTTGAAGATTTTGGAAAATATTTTCCTAGAATCCATGTCTAAGCCGACAGATATCATGCCAGTTAGGTACGACTTCGAAATGCAGTTTAAAGTGGTTATAAACAACCACCAATTTTGCACAGAGAACGGACCTCAACTAGAAAGAGATGCTTTAGTGTGGTACACTGATGGATCCAAGATGGATGAAAGGGTTGGAGTGGGCGTTATAGGGCCGAATTTAAGGCTCTCAAAACCACTTGGTAACACCCCACCTATCTTTCAAGCAGAATTACATAGAGACATGTGCCCAGGATTGCATCGAAAAAAACACCCGAAGGGCAGAAATCTATATTTTATCAGATAGCCAAGCAGCACTAAAAGCTCTGAAGTCATACACTTGTGAGTCTAAGCTGACTTGGGACTGTAAACAGTTCCTGAGACAACTGGCAGCAAACAATTAGGTTACTCTGATGTGGGTTCCAGGTCACAAGGGAGTTAAAGGCAACGAAGAAGCAGATTACCTTGCCAAAGTAGGGGCAAATACAAAATTTTATGGCCCAGAACCCTTTTGTGGACTTTCCAAAGCCCACTTGAAAGAAGAGGTTCGACGCTGGGAAACAGATGAAATGAAATCTCACTGAAATAAAGTGCCAGGACAAAGACAAGCGAAAAGGCTAGCAAGTCTTTCGCCAATGAAAGCTAAAGAGCCTCTCGAGTTGGACAAGAAAGATTAAAACTGGTGACGGGACTCCTCACTGGACACTGCCCTCTAAGGTACCACCTGAAAAAAATGGGCAAAACAGAAAGTGATAGTTGCCTAGAGGCTCAAGTTTCTAGGACGGGCCTTCCTAAAGCCCTTCGATATCAGAAACTTAGCCCCTATGAAACTGATAAACTTTACTCGAAGTCACGGAATCCCGGGCCTTGAATAGATTAAGGGTTATGCACAAAAGATCTGATAGGTCGAAGTACTTGAGAGGCAGCATGGCCTTCACGACCCACCCTACAATCTACATCTACAATCTACCACGCAATCTACCAAGAAAATTGAAAATAAAGATATACAATACAATAGTAATCCCTGTCGTCCTGTATGGGTACGAGGCATGGACCATGACTCTTAGAGAATAAGAAAGGTTACTCTCCTTCGAGCATAAAGTTTTAAGGAAAATGGTCCCGTACAAGATCCAGTAACAATCCAGAGGAGTAGACAAACATGTGGTAAAATAAGGTAAATGACTAAACAGCCATGGATCTCTAGCACAATAACATCCAGAAGGGTCGCATGGGTAGGTCACTTAGTCAGAGCGGAGAAAAGGGATATTGGGACAGTTTATAGAGGCAGACAAAATGCAAGAATGCCACCAGGACAACCTAAACAAAGGTGAAAAGATAATGTAGAGAAAGACGCCAATATAAGAGTAAGAAATTGGAAAGAAGTAGCAAGAAATAGGACTAGATAGAGGGCGGTGGTGAAAGAGGCTAAAACGCTTAAAGTGTTGTTTGGCCACGTTAAGTAATTAAGTAGTTTAACTACTCGTAAAAACCGCATTCAATTTCAAAAATGTGTACGAACAAACAAATAGACAGACAAAAATATTAAAAATATGAGTTTATTGTTATTTAATTCGCCCAATATAAAGTTTGTTATTTTTATTGCAGTATAAAAAAATATTTTCTGCGACAAAGTAGGTATTCACAACACTTCCAAAATAAAAGGCAACTCCACAATATGACTTTCATTGACGTCAAAAGTAAACTTGGTTTTCATTCACCATTTTATTGTACATTGTATACGTTAAATCTAATGACGTCATAAACTCACAATCGTCGGAAAGTCTCATTTTCCTCCATTTCTTATTCTCGGTAAGGGGTCATCTTAGAATATTTACAATTCACACATAAAATCCAGATATTTCCTACGTTACTACAGAGACGGACTAACAGTTTGTTTTTAAAAAATTACATTAACAGGACATTTTTATTAACTACTGGACAAATTATGGCAACAACATATTAAATCATACAAATTGGTATAATTAATCAATTTTTATAATTTTTTATGGACATTAATTACATTAGTTGAAAAAACCGTATTTAAATACTTTAAAAGTAAATTTATCTATAAGTTAAATATTGTTAAGAAAAAAAAAATTTTACGGGTTGCACTCTGGGAGTGCCGGCAGAGGTGAAAACTTAAGTATTAACGTTGTGCGCCCTGCGCCGCCTAAACGAAACAGCCGGCGCAGGCATACATTTTCGCCGCGCCGTAGAAAGAGGGGGATACTTCCTCTCCTACGCCATGCCAGCTGTCTACTTTCCATCCGTCTTACGAATTTTCGATCAGGTCACCTGTCCTGACGCGAGTTTAACATTTTTTACCCATTACAAAAAAAGTGTACAACGCCGCTAAAGAAGTTTTCACTTCAAAAAATATTATTTTTAATCTGAAAAATATTGTCTCCAGATTTCCATAGTTTATGAATAATGCATTATTTTTATTAACGCTTTATTATAAATCATATATTAAACATTAGTACCAGATTTGAATGTTTTCGATTTCTTTCTTTCTAATGTAAACCTTCCCCCGTTCTCTTCGATCAAACCAGCTTTCAGTTCAGTTTTTAATGCTTTTTTAACACAAATTGATGCATTTTTTAACGGCTTCTTGCAGTGATAAATTATTTGATCTAAAATTTTGTCGAGGGGAGAACCATTAGAGTCATTAAGACACGCTATGGTGTCCATAACATCTGCTAAAAACGACACCTCTCCTTGGACCATTTTAATGCAGCAAAAGCAGAACTAAATCAATAAACTAATGAAAAGCACTTAAATTTTGATTTAAGCTACTAAATTAATTTGTCAAAATGACATAAAAAATGTACTTGAATTTGTCAGTTTGTTGAATAAGGTTGCCAAGTTACCAGTCAAGAAAAGTCGCATTTTATATTGCTCCAGTGAAATACATCCGTCTTACGAATTTTCGATCAGGCCACGTGTCCTAACGCGAGTTTAACATTTTTTACCAATTACAAAAAAAGTTCACAGCGTGCCATAAGAAGTTATCACTTAAAAAAAAATTGTTAAAAAATGTTAAAAAAAATATGGTGTAAATAGATCACTATTAGCAAAACTAATGTTGCGACACTAATAGAGTGCTTTGCCTCCTCTACTTCGGATTACAGTGAATTTATGATCAAATTCTGTTAAAATATTTTTATGATGGTAATTATTATAAGTGGATCTTTTATAAACAAAAAATAATTTTAAGCAAATTTGCGATTTCTTGTATTTTTTAGGACATTGATTCACAAAATTTAATTCTGCGAACATGGTCGTCTTCACTAAGCTGATTGTATTTTATAATGAAAAAACTTATGCAATTTTAACACCTTGTGTATAAAGCCAACAAAAATATTTATAAGTTTTGATACTTCTGGAGTAGAATAGGTTTTTTTTGTTTTTTTATGAAAATAGTCGCAAAAAGGTTAGACCTATCGTGTGGGCCGCGGACGGCCCGCACTGCGACTATTAGAAGGGGAAGGAATTATAGAAAGAAAATGATTGTGGACACGCTTTTTAAAAAGTTGCAGGTCATAGTTCTCTGAAAAAACTGATTTTGGAAGCTTATTCCATTCCGTAGCAGCCCTGTAAAAGAAGGATTCTTGATAAAGATTAGATCTTGTAGTGTCAATCTTGAGAGTACATGGGTGAGACTGATCAGCGTGCCGAGTTCTTCGGCCGAATGTGGCCAATGGTGGTACAAGAGTTTTTATTTCTCTGGAGCATCTGCCATGGAAATATCTGTAGAGCAATGACTGGTCTGCAACTCTTCTTCTATGTTCTAGAGGGTGAAGGGTATCTGTGAGAGTTGAGCTGTTTATCAAACGAATGGCTCTTTTCTGAATGGAATCTAGAAGACGAAGAGAATGCCTTGGTGCTGAACCCCAAATGTGCGAGCAATACTCCAGTAGAGGTCGGATTTGAGCCTTGTACGTCGTCAACAGTTGATCAGGACTAAAAAACTTTCTGGCTTTCCACAGAAAACCTAGCCTCTGGCTTGCCGACTTTGCGATGTTAGCAACATGGTCATGCCAAGATATATTATTGGACACCGTGACGCCCAAAAACGAGATGGAGGGACTTGGTTCAAGGGTATTTCCGGACATTGTGATGGGATGATTTAAGGAATTCACTTTCTTGGAAAACGTGGCACTTTGTGTTTTTTGGGCGTTGAACTAAACAAGATTGTTGGTTCCCCACTCGACGATTGCTTCAAGATCTCTATTTATGGAATCAACCTGTTCCTGCCTGAGTCTATTTGTATCATTCACCGAAAGTGATCGATAGGATGTGAAAGTTGGGACAAGGGTGCTATCGTCTGCGAAACTGTAAATGGGGTTTGTGGTGGTTTTTAAGAGGTCGTTAATGTGTAAAAGAAATAACTTTTCTGCATAACGCGTAACAGCTGCACTAGAGTTTCCTAAACACTCGCCTAAGGTTAATAACATGTCGGTTTTCAACATATGAGAACATTTTAATTAACAATATCTTATTTTACAAATAACAAGGTTTTAAAATTTTTATTACTGTTGACTTATCGTTATAACTATCAATAAATGTCAGTTTTCCATGGGAAACTTGAAAAAAATCAAGATATACTGATTAGAATGGATTTTTGTGAAACATTACAAGAAAGGAAAGCCTTCAATCCCAATTTTTTAACATGTACCTATACGTTTTATCGATGAGGTCTTATTTACGCGACAAAAAATTTTTAATTCACATAATGCTTACCAATAAATAATAATAATAATTAATAACTTTATACCAGCATCGGATATTACTTTATAATTTTTAAATGAAAATATTTCGAAAACAGTTCACAGTATCAAGTTTTACCAGGAGTACCTTTTTGCTGAAAATATAATGATTAAGTTCACTTGAAATTTTGATTAATAAATCTAACCTTTACAATTTTATTTTCAATAGCGCCCTTTATGAGAGTCAGATGTAACAATCAATTCATGGGATGTATCAGCTTCTTAAACATATTCGTATAGAATTTTATTACACTGTTTTCAGTGGTTTCGGCAAAATCGTAATTAATGTGTATAATTTTTTTTAACGCCCTTTTTCTTGAATACGGATGGTGTTACGAAATTTTTTTACAAAGCAAACCTCAATGATTTTTTAGTTTTCTACCTATCCTAGAGACAGGGTGACCTTTTATTAAAACACCCTGTATAATTAAAATGGCTTAAAAAATATTGATTTTTTTTTACCTAAATATATTGCAATTGTTATAAAACATAACTATTTCCAACAAAAAATTTAGGTCAACAGGTTGATAAAAAAATATTTAAACACCGAAAGTGTCAAATTTATTTGTTTTATTTTTTTTTTGTTATATTTTACTCTTAACATTAAAATGAAATAGAAATGGAAATGAAATAATAAAAACTCAATAAATGGTTTTTGACAACACCTTAAATAATTTTTAAGGATTAAAGTCCGCCACTGATTAACATTTTGTCGCACCCTCCGACTCAATTTCTCGATGAATTGAATGATGCTTGAAAGGCTTTTCCAATGTAAGGATTAAATGAACGATATTCTAGACCAACGGTTATCGATTTTTCTAAAATAGTGAATTTATTCGACAAATTCTGGTACTTATTTTTGGAAATATAAAGTTTTTTTTTCATATAACGTTAAATAAAAACTGTTTAATATGTATACAGAAAAATAATGTCTTTAAGGTTCCACATACAGCGCGATCAATAAAACTTCAGCAACACAGAAAATTTGGCAGATTAGTATTTTGTTTCCTGATATATAATCGACCCACTTATACCTATATATTAAAAATATGTAGGTACATACAGCAGTCATAATCCTCACATCTAATTTTCGCTGTCGGGCTTCATTATACTTTTATAGTTTACTGCAATAAGTAATACAGTTTTCTATAATTTTCGCACATTATAGTATTCTCCGTTTCTCCATTATTTACTGGGTGGTGCTTGTTAAAAAGTACAGATGTCGCCACTAACGCTTTTGCATGGTCCTTTATGTGTACTTAATAAGAGTCTTGGATTGAATGTAGTTGTTAAAGAAAACCTGCCCTGTACTGATGAGGAGCAATCACTCCGAAACTAGTATACAGGTGGTTTCTTCAAGCAAATAAATTCAATAACCCCTTCTCTTATTTAACAAGCATCTGTATATCTTGCTTCCTATGATGGGGTAGTATACACAGTTATATATCAGATGTTATTCCATGCCTGTCGTTGGCATATAGCCAGAGGAGTTTTTTGTTTTCCGATATATAATTGACCCACTTATACCTATATATTAAAAATATGTAGGTACATTTAGCAGTCATAATCATCACATATATATATATATATATATATAATTAAAATATTGCAGGAATTGTAAATATAGTTTTATTTATCTAGTTCACCATAATTGTTGTTGTTTATCGTGTGGCTCTGCTAGTGCCTATTAGACCTTGGGGTTTCCGACTTGTACCGTCTAAGTCGGTGGCACGGCTCACTTTTATATTTTTTTCTTCTACCCTCTACGGCTGAGCTCGGGCATAATTTGCCAGTAGTGAGACTAAAAAAGAACTAAAAAAGACGTGGCAAATTATATTTATATATATATATATATATATATATATATATATATATATATATATATATATATAATCTAGTTTCATGTTTCCAACTCAACTGCTCATAATGGCGGCGATAGCCGGTACAAGAGTTCCTTATTTAAGCATGGCGATTTATAATACAGCAATTGTATCCCAAATAAATGCCTTAAACAATATTTTATTGTAAAATGAAATTGTGTACGATAAAACTGTTTTATAACAAACAATATTTAGGCACTATACAACTACAAGTAATAATAATATTGAAATTTTCGAAAAGTAGAGATTGCCAGATCTTATAATATGATAATAGGAATATTTCCTACGACCACGTATAAAAAAGCCTAGAGCACACTGTTTTGTTAAATAAAAAGTAGTTTACATTACTATGGGATTGTAATTTAAATAAAATATTTTAATGCCAAAGTCACTTCAGTTTTATAACGCAGATTTTGGAACAAATTTATTCTGTCATACACTATTTTATCCTATAAGGCATTTATAAGGGAACATGAATGATCGCGGCGTATCTCTCAGATACAAGTGGCACTTTTTTTACAAACTGTTTACTTTTGAGGGTTTGGTCAAGTACTAACCTTAAGTATTCCCACAAGCAGGAAGGTAGACGGGAGCATATCCCCACCGCTTAATAGGTTTACAAACTATATGACAAAAAATAATCGGTATGTATCTCTCAGAAGTTTTAATTAGAACCTTCTTATGGTACCGTTTATTAAAAAACTTACAATTGCCTATTGACTGATTTTAACAGAATTTTAAGTATTATTGTTGTTTGTTATCCAATATTCCGTATTAAACTCCTATTTTAAAAACCTGCTACTAAAAATGGTCTGGTAAGGACCGTAATCAACAATTCAAAATACCACAGGCGCGTCGTAGATCAAAGCTTATACACAAGCTTAACTTTATACACTGCACATACATACACTAGAAAGGGGGACAGTAGATAAGGGGGATATCCGTCATTATATACCGTATCTTCCCTTATTACTTAGTGGGTTTAATTGCAAATCCTCGTTCGCAATGTGTAACAAGTCGCTTTGTGCTGAAGATTCAATTATACCGTTGTTCTTGGTGGAACTTAGACAATAAATTTCTGTTAATTTAATGCGTACTACTACTACAAACAATTGCAACCACTAAGATATAATAAGACAAAATGCAATTATTAATGACATTATTAAACGAGAAATGTACAAACGTCTTACAAACTTAGCTAAAATAAATTAATCGCAAATAATGGGAGATTTTATTATTTCGAATAGCAACAATACAAAACAACCTGCGCTATTTTAAACACGTACAATTTTCACGACAATCAATTATGTTGCGGTTGCATCGACACTGAGTTAAACATGTTAAGCGCAGGTATACCTTGATGCGAAATGTGTTTGACGAGATTTAAAATAAAAAAGGACAATGAATATCGTAATAAGGTAAATGCTTTATGTTAATAGCTGTAGGAGTACTTGTCTTATTTAAATTACAATTTAAATCTGTAAGGATTTTTTTAAATAATCAGCAGGAGTAAACACAACCAATAAAAGTTAAACAGTGAAGTATTTGTGTTAAAAGCTTAACTGGAAAAAAATAAATATGTTTGCTACTATTCTCTAACCCCATTGTATACCCCTTTTTTCACTTGTAATTAATTAAATTTAAAGGAAACCTCTCATATTCTTAATTTTCCTTTCTTATAATTTTTTTTTATCTAATTGGAATTCCAATATATTTTATGATAAATAAATGTTTGGTAACCGTTACATAACGATACGCCATTGGTAATCAATTTGATTTTAATCAGCACTCGTAATGTGTTTGTTTTAAAGATGGAATGGGAACGCTGGAACTCTCCCGTTTATCAGTAATTCATTTCCATTACAGAAATAATCTGTTCAAAAAATGGTGAAGGTGTCAGTTTATGTTTATTTCACATTATTTCTTCTCCACATAATTGTTATGTACCCTTAAATCGTGTAACTTTAAACATCTAGGCGTTTTTAACTTGTTGAATTCTTAAAATTACTTCTAAATTGGATTTTTTTTTTTATCATTAAGGCTAGTATTATCAAACTAAGTCATCCTTTTAAGCATTCACGTTACGTTTTTATATTTTTTTTGTAACGGATATGGATTGTTTGGTGTAAAAATCACACCAACATAATGTTTCACTTCGTGGAACTAGAATTAAAACATAAAATGCTTAGCAACATCCAAGACTACTGTTATGAGTTTATAATTTTATGCGGGAGAAGCATTAGGTCTTGTTGGCCGCAGAAAATCGAATCAGCGCGTGTAAATTTGGCCGCTTAGACGCTTAGAGGGATTTTTCTGAATCCTGCATATAAACTTGGAAGGTAAATTTTTTTTTTTAATTTATTTATTCTCCCTTATAATTTTAGACGATAAGATCTTAATTGGCCGGCAATAAGGGAGGTACTTTTATATTTACTAATTAAAAATCTTTAAAGCTGGACAAATATTTTTGCAATAAACAATATAGAAAGTTTGTAGCATGGTTTCGATTTTTGATTTTAATATGTCCAGGTATATTACCTATAATTTGAGAGAGATATATGCATATAAACATAAATGCAAATATTGCTTATGGAGTCATTAGTAAAAGTTGTAATGAAATTGAAATTAGTACGACGGAAATTGTGGAAGTGTTGAACAGAATGAAATTGAGTAAAGCTGCTGGGTACGACAGGATAACAACTGAAATGCTGAAAGCTGTACAAAGCAGGGTAACTTGTCTGCTGAACCGCCTTTTTAACCTTTATTAAAGAAGTGGTTGCGTACCATACGACTGATGCAAGGCCGTTATCGTTCCGCTTTAAAAGAAAAAGGTTCGCAGCAGGACTGTAATACCAAGGTATTAGTTTATTTAGCATAGTCGGCAAACTTTATGCAAAGATATTGATTAAAAGAGTAACGAATAAAACTGAGATGATATGGGATGTGCAAGCAGGATTTAGAAGAGGAAGGTGATGTATGGATCAGGTCTTTTCATTACGCTTTTAAAGACTTGAAAAAAGCCTAAAACAGAGTGGGGTGAGCGGTAGTTTAAAACGAGCACTAAAATCACTTAACGAGGATTCCACTACTTGTATCAGAATAAACAGAGCTTACACGGACTGGTTTAACATTGAAAAGGTATGAGACAGGGATGTGTGACTTCGCCATGGCTGTTTAACTTATACATGGACGATTGTTTAAAAGATTTGAAATAGAGTGCGTATGGATTGAAAATAAATGATTTGATCGTCAGATGCCTTCTTATCGTCGATGATCAAGTCATAAAAACAAAAGTAATGGTTTTTGAAAGAGAAGAAAGAATTACAAACTGTAAAATTCTGATTAAGGAAGAAAGAGTGGAACAAGTAAATGAGATTGAATACTTGGGTTCAAAGTTTACGAGAGATGGAAAGTATAACTGTGACTTTGAGTGAAGGGTGTTGGCAGAAGAACAAATAAATGGAGCACTGCATAGCTTTAGGAATAGCCAGAAAGTGCCAAAAAGGCACATCTGGCTGTGCATAGAGAAGTGTTGGTTCCTACACTTATGTATGGTAGTAAATGTTGGGTTTGGCAGAAGAAGTATGAAAATAGGATTAATGCTGCGGAGATAAGTAGTCTGAGAAGTATAGCCGGGGTGACTCGGTTGGATAAAGTAAAAAATAGTGAGATAAGAGAACGCTGTGGTGTAAAAGAAGATGTGGTTACCAAGATAGATAAAGCAATGGTTAGATAGTTTGGACACGTAGAAAGGATGGATGAAGGAAGATTGACGAAACAAATTTATAAAGCGAGTTTAAATGGACAAGTCGTTAGAGGTCGTCCTCGGCGAACATATCTCGATCAGATCAACGTTGTTTTAAAGAAAGGCCAGGTCAAAAGTACCAACAAGCGACGAGAATGAATAAGAGCAATTATGAAAGTAGAGGAAGCAAAAAATGTGTTTAAGAACCGTAGCAAGTGAAAGGAAGTGGTCTCTGCCTACCCCCACGAGAAAAAGGCGTGACTATATGAATGTATGCATGTGTTACATATTTTTGTTTATTTTAAACGTTGCACATTTAAGCTTAACATTATCTATTTATGTTGACTTTCTTATTTCTACGTAAATAAGAATGCGACAAAAGATTATGTATCAATGTTATTGAATTTGTTTTAGAAATTTAGGGGTTTCCAAGAAAAAGATTATTAGCTTAGTAAGTCATTCGAAATGCGTATTGTTAAACATTCTTTACCAAGAAACAATTTATTAAAATAAAGTAAGGTAAAGTAAAGCTTTTGAAGTGTTTGTATATTTGTATTTTAATTATTTTTACCACACTGTCCGAAATTTGTTGCGATCAGCAATATAAATCAATGTTTATATGGCTGATTTGCAATTTTCTTATGTTTCCATTTGATTTTTTTGGGGTGGATAGCGGGGTTGGCACGAAAGAAAGAAAACTTTTCGCTTTTCTTAAATCGCTGACGTTTTGATCTTTATTTTAGATCTTTCTCAAGGCTACACATTCGGAAAAAACTCTATAATAGGTACAATTAATCAACATCATCAGTAAACTTATTCTTACGTTTAACAATTAACTATTTATGCATAAGATATTAATAAAAAGTAATTCCAAAGTCAGTTTAGTCACATATTAATCACAAAGATTCAATTATACAAGAATAATATTTGTTAACAAGTGAATAGTTTTAATAAAGTAATTAGGTACATACTTTTTTAATTCGTGGTAGCCTTAAGTCTGTAATGTAAAATTTCTAATATCGTATCCGTCACAGAATAAGGGCAAATTTTTATTCCTTTAACAATATTAAAATCATATACAGACAGCACAAACAAACTGTGGCAAAAGAATATGAGTTTATGTTAATTTTCTTTTAATAAACTATTTATTTTTATTCAGTTTTTTCTCCTAATTGTCTACATACTATCAACGCCAACGGCTGTTTATATTAATTCATTTTAAATTTAAAAAATAAATTATTATAATGTGCATTAATGCCCTGTATATCGGTTCTGCAATTTATGGTATCATTCAAGGAAATGAAAATCATTCCATTGAGAACATAAACCAGAATAAAAGATAGGGGTTGCTATTTGACATTTTAAAGAATGGGTGAAGGATGTTAAAGGGGTGCCACTTGGAAGAGGAGAATAACGTCCCCTTAATTTTTATTTTGAAGTGTTTTTTTGTTTTTCTTGCAATCACGCAAAATCAAAAGTTATTTGGACTGCCTGGTTTTGAAATGAAAGCACTGTATGTAGGAAGCACCAGCTTATTTGCATGCCTTAAACTTCGGATAGATGATTAAATCTTTAAGTAAATATTTATTAATTAAATAATTGCACGAGTCGTCACCCTAACATTTTGTGTTTAAATAGGTTACATCGTTTAATCAAATACGTCTTTAACATCGTCATGTACATCCGGTTATTTTGATTTCCGGCCACGTTATACAATCAACGTTATGGATTGCTTTTTGAAGTCGACAATTGAACGACAATTTCGGTGTGGTTATTTAGGTAATTACTTCTCAGTAAGCGGCCAAAATCATAAAATTACCTGTCTGGCAAAACATTCAAATAGTATTGGCAAACCACTAAAATCCTAAGCGCCGACATTATATATGCCCCATGAGACAACTGACATTGATGCCAAATGCAGGAACAAAAAAATTAGGTAATTAAAAATTTGTTAAAATCATTTTTTTTCTATAATCTCTCCCCCTTCTAATAGTCGCAGTGCGGGCCGTCCGATAGGTCTACCCTTTTTGCGACTATTTTCAGTAAAAAATTATGCAAAAACTTATTGATGTATAACCCGAATATTTTAAAGCACTTATGGTATTATCACCTAAAGTCTTATTAATTCTAAGTTGCGTAATTATGCGTCAAATGCAATTGGTCCCACGTCGATATCATTTTTTGTTCTCAAGATATTCAAGACAAAAAATAACTCCGAACGCACATTCGAACAAACGTACAGTGCAACAGAAGTAGCTTGGCGGCCGACTAGCCTTTAAAATAATAAATATTTGGCCGAATATACTTAACATTCGTAAACTTCATCTTACGATCGTACTTAAGACTCACGATTACTGAAAATTTCGTCGTCGCCGATCGGATCGTTATTCGAATGTTTTTTTTGTACACACACACACACACACTCACACACACACACACACACACACACACACACACACACACACACACACACACACACACACACACACACACACACACACACACACACACACACACACACACACACACACACACACACACACACACACACACACACACACACACACACACACACACACACACACACACACACACACACACACACACACACACACACACACACACACACACACACACACACACACACACACACACACACACACACACACACACACACACACACACACACACACACACACACACACACACACACACACACACACACACACACACACACACACACACACACACACACACACACACGTCCACTTAAAAACTATTGTATTTGACTCTGGGGACCTTGAAATGTGGAGATATGTCAAAATTCGGGAATCGCAAAATCGAACCCATTACTATAACTTCCCACTGGGAAGGTGATGAAAGGATTTAGGTTTTTTTACAATGCGACATTTCGCAAAATAGTCGTGTAGATTAAGAAATGTAAATAAAAAAGAATAATTATTTTTATTTGCCATTAACTTTTTAGTACAAGCAATAAAAGAATATCCACTTCAACTTTTTGGAGTTATAAAACCAAGTTAGTTTAGTTATGACGTTTTAAGCTTTGCGTTGTTAATTTTAGTTTTCATTTTCAAATGTTTTGTTCTGGCAGATCGTCAAGATGTCTTAAAACCATTTAAAAACTCTTACGCCCGTAAAACTTTATAAAATATCTGACGCTTTCGAGTGTCGAGTCACAAAGTAAATGTTTTTATGGGAGGATTTTACTTACTGACGAATTAAAAGTTTTTTAGTAAAATTGTATATTTAAACGTATTACACCAAGTACAGGTATTTAAAATTATTTTAAGTTGTAATTTTATGATACCTTGAAAATACTTTTATTTTAAAAATAAAATAGAATTATTTTAATTGGCTGAATATATAAATAAAACATTTTAGTTTGTGATCAAAATATAGAATATTTTGTTGATAATAAAAATAATTTTAATTTAATACCTCTGCAGTTAAGTGGGAAATATGGCTGGTGAGTTTTTATTTCTTTTTATTGTAAGATTACTTAAAAAATATTTTTGCTGAATTATTGTAAGCTTTTCTAAAGAAAATATTGTTTTTTTAGATTTTTATTGATTCATTTAGCAATTCCTCTTGGTAAGAGGGATATTTTTTTTGTTTATACTTTTAAGATGTGCTGTTTTTTTTCTGTTAAATCAGTTGTTAATTGTGATATTCAGTATTCCTATACATTTTTTTTTCCAAGTTATTATTGAGGGGTTTATTATCGTTGGGTATATTACGAAGGGGTATATCAGCAAATAATATAAAGCATATTTTACAAAAATACAGTGTTTTTGGATTATCGTTAGAAACTCGATAACCAGTATGTAACTGTTCTTTAAAAAAGTATCAAACTAAATTCCCCTAATATTTTTAAACAAATTTCGTAGGTAAACAATTTTATTTTATAAGAAACTTCTTTTTTGGGCATTAAGAGTCAATATTTTTATTTGTAAGCACGGGTAATTTTGCAACCAAATCTTTTGTTAATGACTTACATAATAAGATAGTTAGGTAAGTAATTCAAACAAATTTCACTAATTAACTAAGCTATTAAGCTCCAATTTGGCTTGTTGATTCATTTTTGTGTTTTTATGTTAACTAGGCCAAACAAATACCGCATCAATTCGATATCTAAAAAAGTATTTAGTAATCCTGGGTTATCATTGTAGTGGGTACCTACATTAAAATCGAATTGTACCGATTGTTGATTTAAAGCAGTGTATGTATACCTAATAGACCGCGAAAATTCCGAAACGTGTTTTAGATGTAGATACATTAATATTAAATGTACACGCTTATTTTACTGCAAAAAAGGACAATAAAGGTCCGTTGCTACCAGTTTTATTTATACGTAAGCGTGTGTGTGATGCGATGGGTGTTGGTAAAGCAAAATTATCCTCAGTTTTAAAAAGTGTAAAAGATGGAAATAGTAAACAAAAAGTTCACCTCGCCGACATCCAAAGACTTTCCCTAAACTTACAAATTTAAAATCCGCGACATTGTGTACAAAATGCGTAAAAAAATACTTGTCTCTTTAGATTCAATTTTAGAAAAAGAAAAAAATGTATTTGAAATTTCCAGAAGTCAAAATCTTAAAACATGAGTTTTATTTAAAAAAAAAATACCACCCAAAGGCTTTGTTTTAAAATGCCTAGTCGTGCACAAAAGAATTAAATTTTTAAGAAATTATACTTATTGTAAATAAGAATGCTCTTCATTTGTTTAACTGGACGAGACTTGGATTTTTACTAAAGGTGAAACAAAAAGAATTTGGTAGGACGATAACATAAGGTTCCGTAACATCAGAAATTAAGAAATATGTCCTTAACTTTGTTCCAGTAAACGACAGAATAATACTGTTGCAGCTTCTCCATTTAATATCAACCTTTTACAAGTATATGCCCGTACTGCAGAAAAAAGTATAACAACGAAGTAGAAACTCTGTATAATCAACTTAGTACAACAATAAAAAGCCCAAAATCAAACGAAATCACATATATAATTGGTGATTTTAATGCCAAAATCGTAGATCGGATCTTGTAGGGGAGTATGGCTTAAAAGAGAGCAATAACCTAGGTGACAGATTGTTTTATTTTTGCCAAGAACACAATCTGGTAGTAACGAACACATGGTATAAAGTACATCAACGTAGGCTGTATACTTGGAGAAGCCCTGGAGATAATCCAACACATATAGTAAGAAATCAAATAGACTATATTCTTACCAACAAAAGATTTAGAAACTCCATCATCAGAGTTACAACATATCCCGGAGCGGATCTTGGGTCTGACCACAACCATTTAGTCGCAGACGTAAGAGTCAAGCTAAAACAAACAGAAAAGAAACACCAACAAAAGAATCTTACTATTTCAGACAATGTAAACGATTACATAAAAGAAATGAGAACAACTAGAGGTGTCGAGGAAACATGAAAATTATTTCGTGAACATATGAACAAGATATTGGAAGAACAAAGAGTAACAACCAGACACAGGAAACAACAATGGATGACGTAAGAAATACTAGACCTTATGGAACAAAGAAGACAATGCAAAGGTATAACAGAGGAATACAGGGGAAAACAAAGTGAAATAAAACAGAAAATACGAGCGGCTAAGGAGAGATGGACGACAGATAGATGTCGGGAAAAGGAGGACCTCGAAAGGAAGCATGACACATTTAACATGTATAAGAGGGTCCGAGAGGTGGAAGACGTCGTCAATAGCAAGAGTAAGTATCAGAGGTTCCGGTGAAGCTGTCCACACCCCAGCTTATTTCCACAGCTTCACTCTTCAACTCCACTGCTCGCTCCTTGCGGCCTCACCTGGCGTTATAAAGCTAAAAAAGAAATATGTTAATTAACGTTTCCTTAGGCAATTTATTGAAAGAAGAGGCTTTATTAAGTGGCCTCCGATTTTACGACGCTGGATTTTTCTTTTTGGGTTATTTAAAAAGCAATATTTATACGACCGAACCTGCTTCGTTGAAAGAACTTAGACGACGAACGATTTATAAATGCAGTCTAATAACCACCGAAATGCTTCAAAACGTTCAACGTAATTTTGAACAGCGACTCTACAATTGTATGGAAGTCGATTTTAAACATCTAGTTAGCTCAATATTAAGTAATGTAAACTGTTTTGTCATAACTTATAATTTAGTTAATTTTAGTTTCATTAAAATTATTAAGTTTTTTTTTGTTTTTACAAAATTCGTTTAATTGTACTTTTGATGTGACAGAAAAAATTGACACATTATTAAAACAACGGCGTTGCATTGATGCTGAAAGAAAAAGTGCTGAATCTGTCCAAGTAAACCAAGTATAAAAAATAATTTGCTGGTAGAAGCTATCCATCGGACATAGGGCTCTTCCATAAATGTTCTAGTAGGTATTTTATATTAATTCGTATATTCGAAGTAGTCAAGTAAGTAAAATTATAATAAAATGATAAAAATTTACTCGTTTCTAATTTATTACTTTGTACTTACCCAAATACCTATCTGGATGCCAAATTTAAAAATTTAAAAATCTGGAACTGGGTAAGAGTTTTGATCTATAGGTCCGTCAGTGATAAAAATGACGATTTTTGGACGATAATATTTAAACAACTGTTTGAGGTGTGTTTATGAAATTTGAAGCACATATGTATATCGTTTGTCTCAATGTATGAGCCAAATTTAACATGTTTGTGTAAAATAGTTTTTGAGTTATGGGGGGGGGGGGTCAAAAGTGGCTCTCAAGGCTCATAAGGATTGATAACGAGCAAATTGAAATCGTAACAACTGTCAAGTATCTGGGCTTCCAACTGGATAATTTACTTACTTTCGATGCACACTTTATATATATTACTAAAAAAATTTCGAAAAAACTATACTTTATTTCAAGAATTGCGAAGCATTTATCTATGGATACAAGAATCACTGTGTACCGGTCAATTTTGCTACCTCATTTTGACTACTGTACAACTTTACTATATCAATTCAATCTAAATAAAATGACACAGCTCCAACAACTACAGAATAGAAGCATGAGGATTATTTTGAGCTGCAATCGCTATACCCCCATTTTAATAATGTTGAATACATTACATTGGCTACCAGTCTCTAAACGTCTTAACTTCCTAACAATGATATTTATTTATAAAATAATACATAATGAAGCACCTTCTTACTTTCGTGATTATGTTGATTTTAAATACGAGATTCACAATCATTTCACCCGTAATTTGAACAACATTAACGTGACGAGAGTAAAATTATCAAATACGAGAAATTCATTGTTTTATAAAGGTATGGTAGAGTACAATAACTTACCACATAATGTTAAATCTAGTGGATCTTGTGAAAACTTAAGACACAAATTGTTGATACATATAAGGGAACTAAATTAGAACTATTTTTTATCTGCAATGTTACTCTTATTATCCAGTTTACTGTTAAATCTTAAAGGATTAATAATTAAATTGGAACAGGAAACAGGAACAGGAAATTTCCATATTTTTTGCAGTAGACTTCAGGAAATGCTAGAAGAAATATTCAATGTAAACTCAATATTATGGATTATAGGTGACTTCAACATTAATTTTAATACTCCCTCACATGAACGAGAGGAGATACTTAACATATTTGCACAATACAATCTCCATAGCATCGTATATCAGGATACAAGAGTTACATCAAGCTCTAGCACAAAAATAGACAATATTTTTACGAATGCCGAAGCACATTCACATGTTGTGGATAACCACCTCTCTGATCACAACACAATAATAGTTAAAACCCCCTCCAATATGTCGCCCGATAATCAAAAGGGAAATAATTATTATTATTCTAGAGACTATTGCGGTAAAAATAAATCACTGTTTGGCCAACTTTTACAAAGCGAATCTTGGCAAGACACATACGATTCGCTATCATGCAACCAAAAATATGAAAAATTCGCAAACACATTACTGAGTCACTTCTTTCAGGCCTTCCCAATAAAGAAAAATAAAATAAAAAAGGACTCCAAATCCTGGGTTACAGAAGAAGTCAAAAAGTCTAGCGCACAACTGAAAGATCTACATGTTCTTCAAAAAAAATTCCCCATTTTAAAAGGCCAATATCAAGTGCAAAAACGGAAACACACTAGTCTTATAGAATCATGTAAAAGAAATCATTATGACCAAATAATACAATCTTCTGAGAATAAAAGCAAAACCTCTTGGGCAGTTATCAATAAAATGAAAAATAATAAAAACACAAAAACACCCAATATTAAAATTTCCCATGAAAATGAAGAATTTTCCTGTCCCGAAGATATTGCTAATCTCTTCAATAACTTTTTTATAGATGCTCCAAAACAAGTCATAGATGAGATCCCACCGGTAGATCACAATTACTTTGAGCATAGCCTCAACAGCATTCTTACTTCGATGGTTATACTTCCTTTCACTGAGGAAGAAATGCTAACAATGTTCTCAAAACTCAAAAATAAACGCTCCTCTGGACCAGATGACTTACCCAATAATATTGTAAAAGAATTCAAAAATGAACTGGTGAAACCTATAACTCACATAATAAACTTTTCACTAGAAACAGGCACATTCCCTGATGCCCTCAAAACAGCAAAAGTAATCCCACTTCACAAAAAAAAGGGTAAAAATATCATGAACAACTACAGACCCATATCAATAACATCAGTTTTCTCAAAACTTTTCGAATACTGTATGCTGGAGAGGCTAAACTCCTTCATTGCAAGATTCAAACTTATCCCAGATGAACAACATGGGTTCAGAAAATTCAAATCTACATCTACGGCAACAATAGATACATATATCAACATAATCAATGACTTAGATGAAAAAAGAAGTCCTATAGGTATATACTGTGATTTAAGCAAGGCGTTCGATTGTGTCCCACATGATCGGCTGCTTGACAAGCTTTGGTCATACGGAATTAGAGGATGTGCATTTGCCTGGTTGAAGTCATTTTTGACAAATAGGAATCAATATGTACAGATATCTTGCAATGAAGAGGGTGGTAAAAACACAATATCCCGCTCTCGTTTGGCACCTGTGGAAGTTGGAGTGCCACAGGGGAGTGTGCTTGCCCCAGTTTTGTTCTCAATTTATGTAGCAGATATTGTAAAATACCTTGCACCTTTCAAATTAACACTCTACGCTGATGACCTCTCTATACTGGTATCAAAAGACTCTCCCAAACTAAATCAACAAGCATGTAATACCCTCATGGAAAAAATTATCTTATGGTTCTCGATTAATAATTTATACATTAATGCCAGCAAAACACAGTTTCAAATTTACCACACAAAACAGAGAACGGTCGAAAACATAGAAATACATTTAGGGGAAATGACTCTAGAGAAATGTCACACTATAAAATTTCTAGGTATAACTATGAGTGATACACTGGACTGGGAATCACATATAAGTGATACAATAAAAAATCTGAACTGTAAGTTGTATCAAATAAGATGCCTTCAGAGAGTGCTCAACCTGAATGTGATAAAAAACTTTTACTTTGCTGAAATACAGTCCCGACTATCATACGGTATATTGTTGTGGGGCATGTCTTCTTCAGCTCAAAAACTATTTGCTGTTCAGAAAAAATGCATACGTGCAATGTTGAAGAAAAATCAAAGAGAATCATGTAGACCTCTTTTCAACAAATTAAAAATACTTCCCTTATGCTGCATATATTTATTGGAAATTTCCTGTTACATACATAAAAACAGAAACATCATTCCTTGCCATAGCAACATACACAATTACCCAACGAGATTTAGCCATCACCTGTGCGCACCTCAAAATCATTTAAATATATGCCTGAATGGCCCCATAACTAATGGGATTAGAGTATACAACCACTTACTTCCAATTATTAAACAAGAAGCATATTACGTCAAATTCCGAAAAGCGTTGAAGATATATTTACTGAACAACATGTTTTATACAATGGGTGAGTTCCTTTCGTCATAATAGGCTCTCTTTGTTCCTCATACTCTTTTATTTATACTCTTTTATTTATTTAAATTTAAATTATATGTACTTGTTGGTTTTACTTATTTTGAATGTTCTATTTTGACTTGTTTTATACTTACCATGTAGGTCTTGGAAATCAATAAAGATTATTATTATTATTATTATTATTATTATTATACTTTTCTTTTTTACACTGTATGAATTATAACTGTTTTTATATTTCATTGTAATAATTTTTATATTTAATTGTAATAATGTTATTCTTATTACTACAGATTAATAACCTATTTAACAGATCATTCATATAGGATGATTATATTGTTATTTATGTATACATATATTAGAGTTTTTTTTGTATATTAGGGAAACCTACTTAATAAATATTTCTTCTTCTTCTTCTTCAATGGTTCATGTCAATATTACACCTGGCCATTCTGTTAGCATGAACTTGGCTTGACACGCTACCGCGTGTCTAGATCAATCTTCTTCTTTTTTAATAAATTTATTACCAACTGTGTTATTTTAATAATTTTATTACAATCTTGCATAAGATATTGTAGAAAATAAAAAAACGATATTTTAACTGCTCATTATTACTCACTATACAGAAGATGTGGTTACAACCTGTCTGTCGAATCGTGGTAACATCAGCTAACGTTCAGATCGCGTTGTGGCTTTTCCCAATAACCACAACGCGTAATGGTTAAATATCATAAAAGCCAGGTCACGAATTTTGTATTGTGGTCCTTTTGAGTTAACCACAATGAGTTCTGGGAATTTTCATAAATGCCAACGTGTGGTAAATGTTATTTTTTTTTTGCTTAATTATCGTTGTTGTAATTTGTGCCTAACACGTACATATTTGTTTTTATAAATTTTACCAAAAACTACAGTTGCAATGGGTTATCGATTTAGAAAGTTAACTCGCTGTATATCAGAAACTATTTATCGTATAAATTGGGAAAAAAATATGTATTACAAATTCACAGACGAGAAACTACCGAATATTATTTTCAAGTTTTCTACTTCACCGCTTGACGGCGTAGTTCACGATAATAACAAAAAACATCAATTTTTTATAAAAAATGCACAGTAAAGGTACAACAAAATTTATATACACATAATCTTCATTTCATTTTACGTTAGTTTGCCCCAGTTTTTTTTCTTGTAAATTTCTTGTAAAATAACTGGTAAGGTCAGTGGAAAAGCTGACTTAATAAAATAGTTATCACTTTAGTTCCAATTTATGTATTTTAACAAATTTAGTATTATTTAAAAAACATTTATGGCCTAATAAAATATTATATCATTGTTTTATTGCAGTGGTTTTAACGATCGCTAGGTGGCGTTAATTGAGATAAGTGTTAGGCCCAACCTTATGGAATATTTTAAACGATGATCTTCTTCGAATAGAACTACCAGAGCAAACTACATTGATATAATTTAATAGGATTGATAGGATATGGTGAAACGAGGAGTCCCTCATAAATACGGCGAATGCAGGACTACAAAGGATAGTGAATTGGATGGAAATAAAGCAACTTTAACTTGCTACTCAGAAAACCAAGGTCCTAACGACAAAGAGAAAAATACTCCCTATACAATTCAATATTCAAGGAACACTTATAATGCCCGGCAAGGCGCTGGAATACCTCGGGATATGGCTAGATACGAAATTGACCTTTGCTAAGCATGTTAGCAAGACCATAGAGAAAACTGAAAAAAGGTTTCAGCACTATCAAGCCTTATTTCAAACATTGGAGGACCCAGGACCTCAAAAAGAAGAGTCCTATCGAGCGTGATCCATTTACAGCTACTGAACGCTGCACCGGCATGGTATACAGTAACCGGTAATAAGAAACTTATACAGAGATTAAGGAGAATACAGCGAATGATGACTATCAGGGTGTGCAGTGCATACAGGACGATATGGGCAGAAGCAGTGATAGAGATCGCTGGAATTCTACACATAGTATTGCAAATCAAGGAGAGACTGGAATCATACAATGAACCAGAAAAGAAAACCATCCAGGATAATTTGATCGCTCATTGGCAAGAAATTTATACGAATTGGACATACAGACGTTATCCCCGAAATAAAATTATGGTTGAATAGACCCCAAGAAGAGGTGAACTATTTTCTTACTTAAGCACTCTCTGGACACAGGTGCTTCAAAAAGTATTTGTTTGATCGAAGAAGAGCAGAATAAGGAGAGTGCACGTACTACGGAGAAAATGACGATGCAAAACACACCCTTTTCGCATGTCCCAACTGGAAACAAAAGAGATTGGAATACCAGAGGGGAACCGGTAGAACGTTTGATGCTTATTCAGTTATTAGGTATATTATACAAAACAAAGAGAGAGAAAGTCAAAACTAAAACGAATTGCCTCTACACTGAAGTAATGCGAAATCTGATTCCGGTTTAGTGAGCAAAACGACAGAGGAGGGGTTTTAGTCGGTTGGAATCCTATACTTTCCCTGTCTGGGTGTCTTATGCAAGATTTCCCCTTCTCATACTGCCAAAAAAAAGGTGGCGTTGATTGAACAATTGTTGTTGAAAGGAGTCGATTTCAACACTTTAATGATTTTTTTGTTTCCATTTTAAATTTATCCTCGAGCCGTCTCTGAGTTGGCAACCAACTATAAAAATTGGAAAACAGCTATAACAATTCTCTGTCTCTGACCGGTACGACAGCCGGCTCCCTTTCACCCTTCTTCAACGAGTAGTCTCGAGTCTGCGAAGTAGTGAGGTTCTCGTACCAACGCGCTGTCTCGAGTCGACGCAATAGTCAGTTCTCTTCCAACTGTTGACCAAAGTGATTGTTCCTATAAGAGAGTTCCCATTCAACTGCTTTGGTCGTTCCAAAGAGTAGTATTTTTCTGACTGTCGAGAGAGACGGTCACCAGTTCCTTTCACGAAGATTAAACATCGCTTGTCTTTGTTCTTCTTCTTCTTCTTTAGGTGCCCTGTCCTCCTCGGACGTTGGCAATCATCAGCGCTATCTGAACCTTGTCTACAGCTCGGCGGAACAATGTGGTAGTGCTCACTCCATACCATTGTCTTAAGTTTTTTAGCCAGGATATCTTTCTTCTACCCGGGCCTCTTCGTCCTTCGATCTTCCCTTCTATAATAAGCTTTAAAAGTCGATACTTGTCATTTCTTAAGATGTGACCAAAATACTCCAGTTTGCGCTTTTTTAGTGTAAACAGAACTTCCAGCTGCTTGTCGAGGCGTTGAAGTACCTCGGTGTTACGCACTCTTTCTACCCAGGAGATTCTTAATAGCCTTCTGTACGTCCACATTTCAAAGGCCTCCAATTTTTTGCACATCGCATCTGTCAAAGTCCAAGCTTCCATTCCATAAAACAGTATGCTGAACACGTAACAGCGAAGCACTCGGACGCGCAGAAGCAAGCTTAAATTTCTGCTGCAAAGTACTTTACGCATTTTCAGGAACGAAGCACGAGCTTGTTCTATTCTGGCACGAATCTCCTGCATGCTGTCCCACTTCTCATTTAGTTGACACCCAAGATATTTAAAAGTTTCTACTCTCTCAATTCGTTGACCGTTAATTGTCAGGTGTCCGTCCACGTTGTTTGATTTGCTAACTGCTAGCCACTTTGTCTTTCTCACGTTCAGGCTAAGTCCGGCCTCTGAGCTTGCAGCCGTCACGCGGCTTACCAGCTCCTGCAGTCCTTCCAGTGAGTCGGCAACAAGAACCGTGTCATCCGCATACCTCAGATTGTTGATATTAATCCCATTGACAGATATCCCCTCGTCACATTCATCCAACGCCTCTTGAAATATCCTGTCGGAATACAAATTAAATAACAGTGGTGATAAAATGCATCCTTGACGAACGCCTCTCAGGATTTTGATCTCATCGGACGCGGTGTTATCGATTCTTATTTGAGCACTTTGGTTCCAGTAAAGGTTGGCTATTATTCTAAGGTCTCGTTGTTCCAGTCCTATTTCTTTAAGAATGTTGATCAGTTTTTCGTGCTTTACTTTATCAAAGGCTTTTTCGTAATCGATGAAACATGCGTAAACGGTCACCGACATGTCCCGGCACCTTTGGATAAGAACCTGTATGCTAAATAGTGCCTCCCTTGTTCCAAAGCCATTGCGAAAACCAAACTGAGAGTCCCCCATCATTGTCTCGCAGTTCGCATATATTCTTTTGTGTATTATTTTCAAGAAGAGTTTAAGCACATGGCTCATCAGGCTAATAAGACGATAATCACCGCAGTTCTTGGCCTTCGCGTTTTTGGGGAGCGGGACAAAAGTAGATTTTAACCAATCAGAAGGTATACTGCCGTTTCGGTAAATAAGATTGAATAGCTTTACCAGCGTGTTCAGTGATTCTTCGTTTTGCAGTATTTTTAGAACTTCTATTTAGACGTCATCCGGACCACTAGCTTTCCCATTTTTTGAAATTGACAGCGCATACTGAACTTCTGCCTTCGTTATGTCCAAGCCTTGGCCTTGATTAAAGAATTCTTTCTGAAGTTCTGGCCGGGTATCGTGAAATAGGTGCTGTCTTTGTTCCAAGTTTTAATTCCTATTTATTTTACGAATTATAAAATCCTCTGTATTCCGCTATATGGACATTAAATAGAACATACTGACGCTGCATAAGATAATACCGAGGTTTCCTGTTAAATCATAAACAATAATTGTGGCAGCCAGTTGTTAGCTCTTGTACTTGATTCACGTACAATTAATGTCGGTAAAAATATAACTTGTAATTTCTAAATAAATAAAATAATTTTAAAAAAGGAAACTTTTGTTGTCGTAATTAAATTCACGGTTTAAATTAAATTCATTGCTTGTAGTAATTCGTTAATTGGTACAAGTGCATTGTTCTGCTTGAAGAGAGAATATTTTTTGTGTTAAAAACAATAAAACAAAAAAAACCAGCGGATTGTGATTATTTTCAGTCTGCTAATATTGAGTAAAATTTCTCCCGTGTAAAAAAACTTTGTGAACTGTTTTAAACCGGAAGTTTTTCTTTTGACGTTTGCTTGCATCAAGAATTTTTGTAAGCAATTCTCAGTTATTAGTGTTTTTGTATGAAACCGAAATTTATTTTTTTTTACATTATTTTACATATAATACATATAATTTTTAATCTCAGTTGGTGTGTAATATTTAAGATGTATAATGTCTAGCATTTTTATTTTTTTAAGGGTAATTTATTTCCTTAAATTTTTTAAAAAAAGTATCCTATGAGCCCCGAGGTTTTTAAATTATTTTTGATGTGAAGACCAGTTCGAAGTTGCGTCCTTGATAAGAATTTGATTATTCAGGAGTAGAATTTTTATTCGTTATCTAAAATTTATCGAAAAAAAGTCAGCCATTCAGTTTCTTAAATAAATTACTGACTGGACTGGTCCCGAGCCGAACGAACAAATATTGACTTCGAGTCCTCAAATAAAATCGTATCGCTTTATATTCCAAGCACTTCTCCTACAGAAAAGATATAATAAAATGTTTTTTGGGTTTTATTTTTATAACATAGAGCATATTTTAGATATATTTTTTCCAGATATTCTGTCATTTTTCACTTCCTTTAAAGGAACTTGCAAACAATAATACAAACAAAATGGTAGAAAGGACGTCGGGTAAACGTTTATATCAGTTGCAAAAAAGAACAATAACTGCGTTTTAATATTTAGAAAAATTAATATATTTTGCTAATACTTATTTTAAACATACACATATTAACTTGTGGGTCAAAAATTAAAATAATATTGCTAACAAAATTCCCATTTCACTTTTTACATACATATAGTCACGCCGTTTTCCCGTAGGGGTAGGCAGAAACCACTTTCATCCACTTCCACCACTACAGTTCTAACACATATATTTTGCTTCCTCTATTTCCATCAGTTCTCTTGTCGGTTGTTGGTATTCTTGACAGCTGGCCTTTCTTCAAAACAATATTGATTTGATCGAGATGTGTTTGACCTTTACCGACTCACTTCGAGTCACTTCGGCTATACTTTTCAGACTACTCATCTCCGTAGCATTAATCCTATTTTCGTCAATCTTCCTTTATCCATCCTTCCTACGTGTTCAAACCGTCTTAGCATTTCTTTATCTATCTTTGTAACTACATCTTCTTTTACACCACATCGTTCTCTTATCTAACTATTTTTTACTCTATTCAACTGAGTAACTCCGGCTATACAATTCTCAGACTACTCATCTCAAAAGCATTAATCCTATTTTTATGCTTCTTTTTCCAAACCCAACTTCACTACCATGCATAAGTGTAGGAAGCAACAAACCTCTATGCATAGCCAGACGTGCTTTTTTTGACACTTTCTGGCTGTTAATACAGCTATACAGTGCCCCATTCATTTGTTTTCCTGCCAACACCCTTTGCTCAATGTCACTATCATACTTTCCTTCTCTCGTAAAATTTGAACCCAAGTACACAAATTCATTAACTTGTTCCACTCTTTCTCCCTTAATCAGAACTTCACAGTTTGTCATGTTTTCTTCTCTTTCAAAAACCATTACTTTCGTTTTGCTTACATTTATTTTTATATATACATCTCCTTCCTCTTTTAAATCCTGCTTGTACTTCCCATATTACCTTCTCATTTCATTTGTCACTCTTTTGGAAAAAAAATTTAATAAATTAAATACTTTTATTATATTACAAATCCAACTACGTTAATCTTATATTATAACGATTACCGACTTTTTTATCGCTGGACTAAGGCTTGATTGACAAATACCCACAATTTAAACTGAATCGTATCATCCGCTTAGTAATAAAACACAACCAGTGACGGCCTCGGAACCAGAATAACCTTGTTAAAATGAGAGTGCCGGCTCTAATAATTTTATAATACAATCGCAAGGAAAAATTTCCGTTACATTTTATTTTCAAGTTTTAATGTAAAAATAAATAATGATAAGGCTAGATATAATTATTTTAAAAATAGCGGCAAGAAATGTATTTAAATAATATTTTAAATAGGTATTTATTCACACAACTATAACCGGATTATTCTCATAGCATCCCTTTACACGAAATTATGTAAAAATCAATATCTATAAAACCTCAAAGAAAGGCGAATTTATGTGAAACTAAATAAATAGCCCGTTGATTTTGTGTCCATTATAGTTTAATACACTTTATTAACTACCAATTTTTAGTGTTTTTGATAAAGAACGGTTTATAATCTTCGCCAGTTTATGTGTCCTTATCTCTTTCTTAATTTAATTTTTACGCTAAAACTTAAGGGGGCTACACACGTGCAGTTAAAGCTGTGCAATTTGATTAAACGGTTTTATTTGTACAGATAAATCATACGTGTGTAAGTTATTCCGACGTGGTTTTTAGAACTGAGCAGCTAATCGGAAACAAATTAAAAATACCAATTAATAAAACAGTAGCAACTAAACCGTGCAAATAAGACGATGCGTGTGAAGAAAAACTGTACACTTTTTATTTTTACTACAGCCACGTGCAAAAGTCAACTCAACTCTGGGATTAATATTTTTTTATTACAAACGGATCCAATTTCTCTAAATTTCCATATTAACTCTATGATGGTCTGGTGACCTATATTTCTGTCAGAAAGCCTTTTATTAAAAACTCGAGCTCTTCCTCGAGCGCACTTGTTTTGATGACCGTAAATAAATAGTATGTATTCGTTTTTGCAGAAAACACACCATTTTAAAATAATTCAAGATGCTACTGCTACAAATAATTGCTGATTTAACGTCATATATAACTAACTAAATATACTATCAATATTTTTAAAATAAACAAACAAAATAACAAATATTGTCAAAAAAGGAGAAATGTATTCAGAAGTAAATTAATTCCTAATTGGACATCTACCTATACAACAGTGGCGTAGATCGTTTTTTTATGATTTCATGTTATTTTACAAAATTTGTTGTTATCAGCATCATAAATCGAAAGAATAAATTGTTTGTTTATTCGGCTAATTTGCATTTTTCTTGCGTTTTCATTTAATGTATTGCAAGGTAGGGGCTGCTTTTTAAAATTTTATATAAGGAGTGGGAGATATCAAAAGGAAACAGCACATTATCATTTTTTAACCTTCCCCTTGATTTGAAATTAACATTTTTTTATTTGTTTTTCTTATATTTAGGTTAGCAAAATTAAAAGTTATTTGGACTGGATAATTTTAAAACAAAAATACTGTACATAAGAGCCCATGTTATTTTCAACATTTTTAATCTTGTTTTTTAAAAAAAGTAAATGGTACAAACTTTCGAAAATATTTTGAGTTACTTAAAATGTCATTATAATTCGATTGACCAAGTTTCATCAATTTTGCTTCGTATTTAAATCTCGAATGACAATCCTTAAACAGAAAGATTACCTTCGAAGCAAAAAAGAAGCCGCCTAAACAAAAATAATTTTAAAATTACAGGAAGAACTGCGACTCTACGATTTATTACGATTGTACAATCATTTTAACGAAGAAGCCTATCTTGTAATGTAAAACGATTTATCTGTACAGATAAAAATGTTCAGTATAATTGCACAGTTTAAACTGAACGTGTGTAGCCACCTTTATCAAAGTGCTTTTTTTAAATAGTTTTTATCCATGGTTCATCTAAACTTATCACCAATGTTTACAAAACTAAGATATCGTAAAAATATTTTAAACTAGGTATGTCACAAATTTAATGGGTTGTTTAATAGGTATTGTTTAAAGTTTTGTAGCTTTTGGTAAATCACTATAATGAAAATTTAAAGGTTAAGTAAATAGCATCAAAATAAAATTATTTATTGGCCGATGTTAATCACCTTTTAGATAACGTAATGTTTCCTAACTAATTTTGTAAATGATTAAGCTATTTAAAAGTAAGGCTATTGAATTATGTTTCGTATTTCTGGACGGGATTCAGCAGGCTCCAGCAGCATTTAAAAACATAAGAGATCTAAAGTTAACTCTAAAAATCCGACTTCTCAAATGTTATGTCTTCTTCGCCCTGCTGTACGGTATGGATGCCTGGACTATAAACAAGTACGAAGAAAGACGACTTGAGGCCTTTGAGATGTGGGCTTACAAGAAAATATTAAAAGTTTCATGGACGGAAAAAGTATCCAACTTGGTAAAACTTCAACGTCTGAATAAATCCACCGAAATTCTTACCACCATTAAAAGAAGGAAACTTCAATATTTCTGGCATGTTATGAAAGGCGAAAAATACCAATTACTACAGAGCATCATGCAGGGAAAAATTTATGGTAAAAGAAAGCCGGGCCGCAGAAAAACATCATGGCTCAAGAATCTACGTGACTGGTATAAACTCAAGCTCTCTGTTCCGACTTGCCGTCGACAGATTAAGGATAGCCTTGTTGGTGACCAACGTTCTAGAAGGACATGGTACTTAAGAAGAAGAAGATTTCCTGGACGGAATTAAAGCAAAAACATATTAAATTACACAAATTGGAATAAAATTATTTTAATATTTTTTTAAGGACATTAATTACATTAAAAGTTAAAAAAAAGACGTGTGGTGTTATTAGACACCCGATGAAAAGAAGTTCCTTACGCTATATATAAATTTTGATCAAGGTATTTTGTAAACAAAAATAAAAATAAATATAATTGTTACTGATTCCCATACAAAAGATATGTAATACCTGGCATGATTCGAATTCAACGTTTCACTTTTTTGTATCTTTTTTTTTATTTTGCCGGAACTGTTGTTGGCGTTGAGCATTAGTTCTCGGTATTTTATTTGCGCACTGACGTTTGCGCGTAAACAGTAAATACTTGTATCAAGTTATACAATTTTATCAACTTACTTTTCTAAATCTGTATTACACACATTTGCTGCAGTTTCCATTTTTTAATTAATTATAGCCGGGCTAGGATTTTTTTAGGCAACACATTTTTTAAAAAAATTTCTTCTTAAAGTGCCTATACGGTCCGAATGTTGGCAATCATTCTGACTATCATTATCTTGTTTGCTGCGGCACGGAACAGCCCGGTCGTAGTAGTAGAGAACCACGTTATTAGGTTCTTCAGCCACAAGATACGTCTTCTTCCCGGTCCTCTCTTTCCCAATATATTGCCTTGAAGAATCCGTTGTAGAATTCGACATTCGTTACGCATAATGTGACCGAGATATTCTAGTTTTCTGGTCTTTACAATATCCATGACTTCTAACTTCTTGTTCATTTTTGTTAGCACTGATTGGTTGGTCACATGGTCTGTTTATGGAATCTTCAGTATTCTGCGGTACAGCCACATTTCAAAGGATTGTAGTTTTTTTGTGGTAGCCTTCGTCAACGTCCATGTTTCTACTCCATACAGCAACACAGAGAAGACGTAGCATCGAAAAAGCCTTATGTTGGTATTCATTTGTAAAATTTTGTTTTTGAAGAGTGATGCCATTTTTAGAGATATTGTTCTCGCATTCTTTATACGGCAGCGTTTTTCTTGTGAGTGATCCCACTGCTCATTTATCATGGTCGCTAGATATTCATATTGTTGCGTTCTTTTGATGTTTTCATTATTAACTGTCAGTTGTACATTATTGATAGGGGATTTACTAATGACCATATATTTAGTTTTATTGATGTTAGGATCAAGCCCATATTGGTGGCTAGTTTCAGTTATTCGCGTCATGAGATATTGAAGGTCTTCTAGATTATCTGCGAGAACTACAGTGTCGTCGGCATATCTAATGTTAATCACTCTCTCCCCATTAACGAGTATTGCTGCTTAGATCTCCTCTTGTGCTTCTTTGAAGATTTGTTCGGAGTATATATTGAACAGTAGGGGAAAAATAATACACCCTTGTCTAACACCCCTTTGTATTAATATGGTATCTGTACGTTCTTCTTCCACCCTAGCAAGTTGCCAATACAAGTTAGTGATTATTCTCTGGTTCTTCTCATCTAGGCCTAGTTGTTTTAATATTTCTATCAATTTGTGATGTTGGACTCTATCAAATGCTTTCTGAAAGTCAATAAAGCATATGTATACATCACAGTTAACATCTTTGCACCGGTGGATTAAAACTTGTATGGCAAATAGGGCTACTTTGGTTCGCAGGGAATCACGGAAACCGAATTGGGTTTCAGATATCTGCTCTTCACATATTCTGTATAGTCTTCTGTGGATGACTTTAAGGAATATTTTCCGGAAGTGGCTCATGAGACTGATTGTATGGTATTCGTAGCATTTGCTAGCTCCTGCTTCTTTAGGTAACGGAATAAATTCTGATATTAACTATTCTTGTGGTATTTTACCGGTATTATATATATGGTTAAATAAATTGGTTATCCATTGAAGTCCGTCTCTGTCTAAAAGTTTAAAAATTTCTGCCTGCGTTTCATCGGGTACGGCAGCCTTTCCATCTTTCATATGTTAAATGGCGTTTTCAACTTCATCTATGGTAATGCTGAGTCCCGAAAGATTTTCTGCCATTACTGGTGGATCGGGTATGACGTCTCCAAACAATTCTGGTATATAATCTTGCCATAACCTCATTTTCTCTTTCTTTCCAATAATAATGTTTCCTTGTGCATCCACTAGTTTTCTTGTTGTGTTAGATCTATTTGTTGTAATTCATTCTTTTATTTTTTTGTAGAGGTTAAAGTTATCATGTTTCTTTTGTAGTTCTTCCATTTCTCTGCATCTTTCTCCATTCCATTCATATTTTGCTTTTCTACACTTCTTTTGTATTTGTCTGTGTATTTTATAGTATTCGAGTATTAATTGGAGAATCTCATCTGTTATCCATTCTTTCTTTTTTTGTGTTTTCTTGATGGTTAGATATTTTTGCTTGAAATCCTTTGTTATGTTGTTTATATTTCTTATTTCGCAATCTACGTTTCCTTTTTAATTTGTGTTCTTAAGCTTCTTATTGAAGTCTTTTTCAATTTCCATTTTTACATACCATTCAACATACTAAATTACTAATAAAATAATTTTTATCCATTAAACAGATGGTTGAAGGTCGACTTTACTTCGAATCTTGGACTATATTAGATTAACTTAAATTTAATTAATGTTTCCCTACCCTAAGGTATGCACATTTCATATTTGATTACCTTATATAACTGCCTAAAGTGGTATTTACTTTTTGGAACAGTTTTGTCTTGAATAAACCCAAGAATTGTTAATAATACTTCAAACATTGCAGTTATCTCAACCCTTAGTATTTGTTTCGTTAAGCAATTAACTGTTATTTGTTTAATTTTAATTGGCTCGCAAACAGACGAATTTCTTCAATTTGTTTTCACATCCCGATTTTATAGGGCCATGCCCTTTGGATTTATTTATTAAATAAGTTTCAAAACAAATCGCTGATACCCATGCATGTTTTGCATTGTGATATTCTATCTTTTTTTCATTCTGTAAAGTTGTATTCAGCTTCACACATTCAAATTAAATTTTTATTTTTTAAACATTTGACAAGTTAAAAATTACTCATTCTATATTATGTTTTTATTTGTTTTTAACTCTAATCAACCCTCCGGTAACCACTCCTGATCTCATACATCACCACAACACAATTTAGTTAAGGGGGTACACGTGAAAAAATTATCTCAGTATTAGCATTAGCAGTTCTACTGGCAGGAAGTGCTGATGACTTGCAGGCGTTACTAGATGGGGTCGTGGCCAAAAGAAAGAGGGCTCAAATTTAATACCAGCAAAACCAAAGCTATGGTTGTTAACAAAAATGGTGAGGTTCCAGCAAACCTGAGTACAGGCAAGCAACAGAATCAGCAAGTCTTTAGTTTCAGATATCTTAGATGCTTATTGAACAATAAGTGGGATAGCACGCAGGAAGAAAGGTCCCGCATCGAGCAGGCTAGGGTAGCATTTAGCAACATAAAGAACACATTACATTTTGAGACTTGTTAATACCCCTACGTTTTGGTTTACTACGGTGCTACGTATTTCCAATTCTGTACTATGGAATGGAAGGGTGGATTTTAATAAAGGCAATGTGTAATCGAATAAAAGCGTTTGAGATGTGGTGCTACCGTCGCCTGCTACGAATATCATGGGTAGACAGATTCCGAAACACAGAGGTGCTTGCCCGTCTTCAGAAGCAACTAGTCGTGTTTACCATCAAAAAACGTAAGTTGGAATATTTTGGACATGTTATGAGAGGGGATAGTTACCGTATCTTACAGAATATCATGCAAGGCAAAATCCGAGGAAGAAGATGTCCAGGAAGAAGACGCACGTCCTCGCTGAAAAACCTGAGAGTGTGGCATGGTTTTAATTTTACAAGCCTGTTTCGTGCCGCTTCTAATAAAATAAAAATCTTAACAATGATCACCGGCGTCCTAGCAGGATATGGCACGTGAAGAAGTTGTTTCGATCTGTCAGATACAGTGCGGGTTCGTATTATTAACATACGTTTTGTAAAATTTGGTAAGCTTATTTTGTTTATAACTCGATTCATTTAAAATGAATACCGCAATTTTTGTAGAAATATAAAATGGCGTCTTATAAGGCACGACAGACTTACTTACAACGTTTATTGGATAAAGTGGAAACTTTATTATCTGATGAGACATCCGACGATAGCGACGAAGAATATGCGGTGAAAATCTTGGTATATATGAGACGCATGAAGAAAACTCCGAATCAGAAGAAGATCCAGTTGCAGGCAATGATGCGGACAACGAATATCCTACTAGCGAGAGAGTTTTTTATATAGGCAAGGTCCGTAATGATATAATTATAATTGCAATAATTATCGACTCATCGCTCTAATCTCCCATGCCAGTAAAATTATGCTCCATATTATCCATTTAAGATTGCAACGTTTTACAACATTTCAAATTAGCCCAGAGCAGGCAGGTTTTGTGAAGGGTAGGGGTATAAGAGAGCAGATTCTTAATGTACGTATTTTGATCTAAAATGCTAGATAACACTATAGCTACCTTTACCTCTGCTTTATAGACTTTACAAAGGCATTTGATAATGTGATATGGACAAGGATGTGGGATATTCTTTTGGACATTGGGTGTGCCATCTCATCTCGTAATGCTCATTCAGAATTTATATGCAAACAGTAAGTCAGTCATAAAGATGGACAACTCTCTTTCTCTGGGGAAGCCTTGGTTAAAAAAGGAGTAAGACAGGGCTGTGTATTATCTCCATTGCTATTTAATCTATATTCGAAACACTTAATGAGAATAGTGCTTGAAAACTGGGACGGCGGTTTTGTTGTGGGCGGTCAAAAAATTTGAAATTTAAGTTATGCAGATGACACCCTTTTGGTTGCCAGTAATAAAAAAAAACTGACGATATTCCTCGAAAGACTCGAATCCTTTTTTTTTTATGAAAATAGTCGCAAAAAGGGTAGACCTATCGTGTGGGCCGCGGACATTCCGCACTGCGACTATTAGAAGGGGAAGGGATTATAGAAAGGAAATGATTGTGGACACGCTTTTTAAAAAGTTGCAGGTCATAGTTCTTTGGAAAAACTGGTTTTGGAAGCTTATTCCATTCCGTAGCAGCCCTGTAAAAGAAGGATTCTTGATAAAAATTGGTCCTTGTAGTGTCAATCTTGAGAGTAAATGGGTGAGACTGATCGGCGTGCCGAGTTCTTCGGCCGAATGTGGCCAATGGTGGTACAAGAGTTTTTATTTCTCTGGAGCATCTGCCATGGAAATATCTGTAGAGCAATGACTGGTCTGCAACTCTTCTTCTATGTTCTAGAGGGTGAAGGGTATCTGTGAGAGTTAAGCTGTTTATCAAACGAATGGTTTTTTTCTGAATGGAATCTAGAAGACGAAGAGAATGCCTTGGTGCTGAACCCCAAATGTGCGAGCAATACTCCAGTAGAGGTCAAATTTGAGCCTTATACGTCGTCAACAGTTGATCAGGAGTAAAAAACTTTCTAGCTTTCCACAGAAAACCTAGCCTCTGGCTTGCCGACTTTGCGATGTTAGCAACATGGTCATGCCAAGACATATTATTGGACACCGTGACTCCCAAAATCGAGATGGAGGGACTTGGTTCAAGGGTATTTCCGGACATTGTGATGGGATGATTTGAGGAATTCACTTTCTTTCTTTCTTCTGTGAGCCTTAGGTATGGGTTGCAAATAAACTACAAAAAAAACGAAGATAATGATTATCAACCGCCAACAAGAAGGTGCTCCACAACCACACAAGGTGGCAAATTGCGATATCGTCGAAAAGATCGTGTATCTAGGGTCAATAATAACATTAAATGGGGATTGTGAACTTGAAAATCGTAGACGCATTCAACTGGGCAAAACAGCTATGAGACAATTCACCATGGAAAGATCGCAATATTTTGAACCAAACAAAAAAAGCTCTAGCAAAATTACTGGTATTCTCAGATTTTTGGTACGGTTAGAAAACGTGGGTGATCAAGGCCGCTGATCGACGAAGAATCGATGTTTTTGAAATGCGGTGTTGGCGCAGAATGTTATAAATCCCATGGACTGTTCGAAGAACAAACGCATCCATATTAAAACAAGTAAGAATAGAGCACCGTTTGTCGAGCCAAACTTCAGCACGGGCTCCAAGGTTCTTCGGCCACATAATTCGACACGATAATGTGGAGCGCCTCATTGTACAGGGAATGCCATTTGGTAAAAGACGACGAGGTCGATCACCAACGAGATGGACAGATTGTAGATTGTAGGGTGGGTCGTGAAGGCCATGCTACCTCTCAAGCACTTCGACCTATCAGATCTTTTGTGCATAACCCTTAATCTAATCAAGGTGGATGGACAGACACCGTTCGTAATTTAACTGGCCTAAATTTTAGAGACAGCATCAAGAGAGACTAACAGCAGGCAACGATGGCAAAAAATTATTAGTCACGTCCTTGACAGACTGGATAATGACAGAAATTCACAACAAACCACCACACATCATGGATGATGTAATTGACTAAGAAGAAGTCTGCTAAGACTGCTAAAGATAAAAAACCTGTAAAATGAAAAATACTACGTCCCAACAAGAATGTCAGAACAAGGATGCAAAAAAAAATAAGGTAACAGATTTATAAGGCGAGTGTTAATGAGAAAGTTGGTAAAATTCGACTTAGGAAAACGTATCTAAATCAGATCAAATTGTCTTAAAGACAGGTTAGGTCGAGATAACCTGCAACCGACTAGCATGTATAAAAGCGACGATAAAAGTAGAAAAATTAAGACATGTGTAGGTGCATTTTATGTGAAGCAGACAGCGAAAAAAATGTGTGTGTCAAGACAAATGGTTCTTACACGGACTGGTTTAACATCGATGTGAGGCTTCGCCAATTCGCCATGGCTGTTTAACTCATACATAGATGGTTGTTTAAAAGATTTAAAGGAAAGTGCGTATATATAGGAAATAAATGATTTGATCATTAAATACCTTCTGTAAGCCGATGATCAGGTCATATTACCATCATCTAAGGAGGAGTTGAAGGCGAAGGTTAATAATATGTATAATGCCCTTAAAATTATAAGAATAAAAGTAAATGTTGGACAAAAGTTATGGTTTTTCAAAAAGAAGATAGCATGACAAACTGAAATGTACTGATTAAAAGAAAAAGAGTGGAATAAGTTAATGAATTTGTGTACTTGGGTTCAAAGTTTTTAAGAAACGGAAAGTATGAATGTGACATTGAGTATAGGGTGTTGGTAGAGAAACAAATAAAAACAAACAAATAAAACAATCTCCTTCCTGTATTTTTACATTGCATTGTTATTAAATTTTAATTTGAATTAGTTTCACTGATTTTGTTAACAAAATTAAATCTGGTATATTTTTTTAAAACAACCCAACAAAAATATATTTGTTAGATGACCTAGCTAAACAATATGAACAAAAAGTGTTACGTCTCCCGCTATATAATTGCATTTTTAATCCAATTGAATTGATTTGGGGCATTGCAAAGCAATATTATAATAAACATATTGGCCGTGATGGAAATGCAGAAAAAGACTGTTTAAATATGTGGTCTGAAGCACTTTAAACCAATAACTCATAAATCTAGAAAAACTCTATTAATCATACAGAAAGAGAAATTGACAAATGGTATAATAGAGAACGAATATTAGAAAGGCAAGAAGTTACTCCCATTGTTATTAATATTGACGCTAACAGTGATGTCAATGACTTTAAGTCAGAATCAGAATAGAAAAATAGCTTATCCATTCTGTTGTAATATAGCTTAGAAATTACTTTTTTTTGTAATTAATTAATATTTTGCTTGAAATAAAAAAGCCGCTATTAGGTATGTCAGCCCCTAAATAGCTTTCTACCTTTATTGTGAAGCATTTTAACCTGTATTATTTTTATTAATAAAATAATGATCAGTATTATTTTTTTGTTACTGCCTCTAATTAACTCTATGTTGGTTCGAATTAAAAAAAGCAATAATAAACCAACTTGAATAGTTTTTATTAAATACCTTTTGGTTAGGTAAAATTCTTAAAGCTTTATTGCAATGTCCATCACTAATTAATGGTAAAGTATGTTTATTAAATGATCAACAACATAACCTTATTATTTCTCCAATATCCGTACTACTGTCAAAGTCTAGCAACGTTGTTCAAATCGTTTTATGACGTGCATGCACATTTATATTATATGAGCTTTAGAAGTCTACCTTGGAAGTCAACCTGAAGGTCCTAATCGGTTATTTTCTAAAGCAGAAGACGTAGTTAAAAGGATGTGTGTTGAGATTTATAACACAGGCAAAAATGTAACAATGAACAATTGGTTTACCAGTTTGAATATGTTGGAAAACCATAAACTTACCATAGTAGGGACAGTTCGAAAGAATAAAAGGGAAATTTCATCTGAATTTTTAAATAGTGGGACAAGAAACATTTATTCATCAATGTTTGGATTTAAAATGAATGTTAAGTTGGTGTACTATGTATCTAGGAAGTCAAACGTGGTTTCTATGCTCTTGTCAATGCACTTTGACTATAATATTGATCTATCGACTAACGAAAAGTGTAAACCTGAGATGATCATCTTTTTATTACGTAACAAAGGGAGGTGTTGACTCTGCAGATCAAAAAATGGGTGCATATAGTGTACACAGACGTACCCGACGTTGGCCTATGGCTATTTTTTACAACTTACTTAACATTGCCGGATTAAACTCGTTTGTAATTGGTAAAAGTAACTCTAATGCTAAAAAAATACAAAGAAAAACGTCTGTTTTTAATAGATTTGGCATTTACTCTTCTTAAGGCTAATCCAACTTCTCGAGCAATGAATCCACACATAAACAAAGAAGTTAGAGCATTAGCAAGTAAGTTTTTCAAGTCTGCTCCTACCCTTACTAAAGTAATGCCGGACGTTGTGACTGCTGCCGAAATCAAAGAACACGATATTTTTGCAAAATGTGTTTAAAATGGTTTTGTCTGGAACATATTCATCCGATCTGTAAATATTGCAAAGCTAGATTAATTTTCTTCTTGTTTCATTTGTAAAGTGTTTATTTTTTTTAGGTTTATGTTTGTAACTCTAACACTGTTAAGCGTTAATATTGAGTTGAAATATTTTATGTTTCGTTTATTTACAGTTTAATAAAAAAATTTGCAACAAATGCGTGTTTAGTTTTTCATTGCCTACTTTTTTTAATCATTACAGATGTGTGTCTAACAGACATTACCCGAGTGATTACGTAAGTCTGGATCACCCGAGTAATCGAGGGTTAATGCATGATCGTATAATAAACGCATAAGCGTGTATAATCGGGACTTAATCGCAAGCTGTGCTTATAAAGTTTGCTACGTAGGTAACGACTTCAATAAACAATATCTGTATAAATTTTATTATAAATTGTCAGATTAATTAAATTATGTACCATTTGTAAATTTACCTTAAAACAACCAAAACGAAAAATTAATTTAAATTAATATTATTTAAAATAATATGCCAACGTGACGAAGATTTTTTGTAATATAAATGCCTGAATTTCACAGGAATAAAATTTAACTCATCTTCAGCAGCAGCAATCAGTCAATATTGGACAAAATTGCGGTTAATATTTAATATTAATAAATATTTTTAAATCATGTTAAGTACTTTGTTTACGGAACAATTGTCTCAAGTCCTATCGAAACAGTTGAAACAATTATTTTTTTTAAATATATTTAATGTAAAAATGTGTATCGTGCATTTTACGTGATGTATAAACGAAAATATGGTCTAGACAGATGATCTTATAAATCAACAGCGAAAAAGATAAATGGGAAACAAACAATTTTTTAAATGTTCTAAATGATTTAGTTTCGCAGAAATCAGCAACAGTATCTGTACTAATTGGACGTTGTTTTCAAAACTACGAATGTCTTGCGTGAAATGCTTCAGAATTGGTCGTAACGAAAAATATTAAACAAGAGCTACATTCATGTACCCAGAAAAGGTTTTAACAAAAAATAACTACTGTGGCCTGCGGTCTACAATCATTTATCTCAGTTGTGCCGTCGTAATGATAATAACGTAACATTTTATTATTGTATGTACATGTATGAGTGATTAATGATCTTACATTTTTAACGGTATACAAACAAACATTTATAAAGGGAAGTTAAACAAAATATTTTATAATTGTCCTTGTAAATGAAAAACAACCCACAATCGTGCTCTGTAATCCGAATTAAAATGGTTCTTTATCTATCTGCTTACCCGATACAAATTTTTCGACTCTAACACGTAATGAAAAAACCTGATCCATACATCTCCTTCCTTGTACATCTCATCATCTCCGCAGTTTCATTCGTCACTCTTTTAATCAATATCTTTGCATACAGTTTGCCGACGATGTTAAGCAAACTAATTTCCAAGGTAGTTCTTACAGTCCTCCTGTTATGCACAAAAGATCTGATAGATCAAGGTGCTCGAGAGAATGCATAGCCTTTACGGCCCCCCCTACAATCTACATTTCTGCTGCGAACCTTTGTAAGGCGGCACGATAATAGCCTTGCACCAGTCGTTTGGTACGCTACTAATTTTCAAACAAAGGTTAAAAAGGCGGTACAGCAGACTAGTTACCACGCTTTGTCCAGCTTTCAGCATTCCAACTGTTATCCTGTCGTACCCAGCAGCTTTACCCAATTTTATACTGTTTAACGCTTCCACAATTTCTGTCGTACTAACTTTACTTTTATTGAAATTTTCACTTATATGTCCGAATGAAGCCTGTGCATGTGTCTCTTTTTTTTCAAAAACACTTTGGAAGTATCCCTTCTGTCTCTTTAAAACGCATTCCTCTCTTTTCACTATACTTCCATTTTGGTTTTTGAGTTTTTCCAGTTGCGAGGTAGAATTTTTACCTCTGGCTATTCTTATGGACTTCCAGAAGAGTTTAATATTGTTTTGGAAATCTTCTATTTAATTCATCTCTATTTTGGGGTTTAGAAAAATACTTTTGGTAGGCTACAACACTTCAATTTGATAAAAAACTGAGTATCACCCATTCATAAATAATTCTTATAAAAAACTAAATATTACCTGATAGATGATATATTCTCATTTCGAACCAACAGCACACCACTGATTACAAGCATGTCCAGAAGTCGTCAATAATGTTACAGCGTTGTCAGTACAAGGACAGGACAAAGAGAATCGATTGGTATTCTTTGTCATACTCATGGCCACTCTCGTGTAATCATTGCGACAAAACAAACAGACTTTTGTGAATGGAATATAGCATGTTAAAAACGATGCTTAGTATCAATATTGGCGTGGATATCAGTAAATATTCCAATTGAGAGCATTTCTGAAGCGGAAATCAGATTTCACAACGAAGGAAGTTTGCCACGTCTTTTTTTTGATTCCCTAAAGAGTACTCTGCTAGTGGTCTCTCTACTGGCAAATTATGCCCGAGCTCAGCCGTAGAGGGTAGAAGAAAAAAAATCTAAAAGTGAGCCGCGCCACCGACTTAAGACGGTACAAGCCGGAAACCCCTAGGTCTTGTAGGCACCAGCAGAGCCACGCGAAAAACAACAAACAATTATGGTGAACTAGATAAATAAAACTATATTTACAATTAAAAATGATGTTCTGATTTTTTTCAATAAATTCTGTATTTTCGTAAAGTGGTTTAAACGAATTTAATACACTTTCTTAAAATAATATTTAAATTAATTATAACAATCTTCCAGACAGTAATAAAAACCTAATGAGGTACAAAAGAGAATTAAAATAAAAAAAAACAACAAAAAGAAAATGTTCACAATATTTAAAATTTCGAAAATAATTGGTTTTATATAGAATTTCTGATAGCAAAAGATTAACACAAAAAAAAGAAATACAAAATAAATGAATTTGCAACAAGAATAATATTTTAAAACCCTCACAATAACCACATAAATTATATTCGGTAATATATAAATTCAGATTCAACTTGGAGCCGGTACAAATTTAACGAAAAATAATTTGGTTACTTTTAAACTATTGAAAACTTCATTGGGACGTCACTGGGAGCAGGTACAAATTTAATGAAAATAACTTGTTACTTTTAAATTATTGAAAACACTTAGATCAAGCACATAATAACTGATAAGTTGATAAAATTAAATTTAATACCATGTAACCAATTGAAAACTTCACTGAGACGTCACGGTAACATCGATGATCCAAGAACCGAAACACCAAGTAGTATCATCATAATAATTTCTGCTAAAAACACCAAGCAAGTCTTTATAACGCTGAAATTTATCGTCGATGTGGATGGAACGGCACGTGGTACTTCACGATGGCTTCACTTCATCAAATCCCACACGTGGTGATCTTAACTCGACCCCAATAACCAGAAATATTCACCACATAGGCACGACAGAATGGTCAAGTTAAGAATTAAATGGTTTATCTTCCTAATCCAATAAAGATGGCCCCAAATACAGCCAGATATGAAAGAAAAAACCGTAGAAGTTCCGCTCACGTGTTAATATCAAATCCTTCCAAAAACTCTCGACCGACTTCCACCACTGACACCAAACGACTGATCATCACTCCTCGCTCCCAGACCGGATATCAGAAAATCACCCGGGACACGCGTCAGCCAACCTTTTCACGTCTAAATTCCTAGCTCATAATCGCGTTCGTCCGCATTAATTGCCAGCCCAAGCAAACCAACAATAATATATCTGACAACACACGACAATCGAGACCAATAATCAAGGCGAAGTCTAATAAGAGAGACAAAAATGTCACAGCTATTAATAATCGAATTCTATTACTACTATATAGGCAACACTATATACAACGAACGAAATGCAGTATGCAAAGCTAATTACGAACGCCAGACTATCATAATAATGAAACGGCAGATGGAAAAAAAAAGGCACGTGGCAAGTTGATACGTTCATCAAAGAAGCCCCAAACAACGAATACCTTGTAGCAAAAGTAAGTTCCACAACTATCAGTTAATTAATTATAATTTGTTTATATTTTTTATTGCAGGTTGTACTTATTATTGAAATTATGGGTGCTTGTAGGAGAGATGAGTTGTACAAAATGAAAATTCACGATTTTGAGGATTTAGGTGCCGCAGTTTTGGTCCACATTCCGAACACTAAAACAAAAACTTCTCGGAAAATTACTGTAACGGAAGAATATACTAACATTGTGAAAAATCATTGGAATCTGCGACCAAGTAATGTCAACGATGCTTATTTTTTTCTAAATTATCAGAAAGGAAAATGCACTGTCCAAAAAAATTGGAATAAATAAAATTAGGAAATATGGAAAAACAAATTGCTTCATACTTAAAACTTCCGACCACTGTTTCCGCCGATCTTCAGCTACAATATTGATAGATGTAACAATGAATATTGTTGATAACAAATGAGAAGATATTTTTTCGCGATTATTGTAGTAGGTGCTTAAAACATTTACCTAGTACGTTATTTTTTTCAATTAATTAATAAAAGTTCATTTCTCATGTTTGTTGTTTTTTACTTTTACTACTACTACTGTATATTATAACAGTCGTAGAAAAAGTATAGTGTAAAACTCGCACGGAATGACCATTTCCTACTCGTATAATTTGCAGCACGAGCTGCAAATTGCAGTATAGAGACTTGCTTGGTGTTTTTAGCAGGGACTCCGTATTAAGGTAATCAAGATTAAAGTTATTCTTTTTTTTATATTTGATCTACAATATACGTTTACCCAAAGGTTACAAGTGAATTATTTTTGGATATTTAACGACGTGACTTATTTTTGACACCATAATTAAGTTCTGTTTTAATTTATTAATATTATTAAAAACTATTTATTGCATTAGATAATATGCCAAAACTAAACTTGGATTAAAATAATCTTCTCAATAATTCTTTATGTCCAAGTAAAAATATATTTTCTTCATACTTATTTGTAAATATCCTACAATTTTGATATTTTAAAGGACAACCATTGTAAAAATATTTTTAAATAAACTCGATTGTTTTGGCAGTGTAAATCTTTATGTAAATGGTAAAAACATGAGTAAATTAGCAGCCTTATGTAAACGTTTGATTTAGTAATATTAAGGAGTTGACTTGAATACGTTTTTTTGGTAACTTGGTAAAGTTTGTTACTTTCACTTTTGTTTTGGTTATTTTATGGAATCGTAAACTTTGGATTTTTGATTTATTGTTAGCTGTTGATTTTGACTATATTTGTTATAAGTTTATTATTGAACTGTATACTTTGATTTATTGTTGGCTATTAATTTTGACTCTATTTGTTATAATTTTATTATTGAACAGTGTACTTTGATTTATTGTAGGAGTAAAGTATCTAATACATTTTAGCTATTATTTTATTTATTTAGTTCACCATAATCTCAGTTGCTTATCGTGTGGCTCTGCTAGTGCCTATAAGACCTAGGGGTTTCCGGCTTGAACCATCTAAGTCGGTGGCGCGGCTCACTTTTATTTTCTTTTTTTCTTCTACCCTCTACGGCTGAGCTCGGGCATAATTTGCCAGTAGAGAGACCGCTGGCAGAGTACTCTATAGAGAACGAAAAAGACGTGGCAACCAAACATAATATTTTATTTAAAAAGTTTTTTATAAAAGTCAAGTGTTTTTAAATCCATTTACATGTTTCAGTATTACATTCCCAAACTGAAAAAACCCCTGACATTTCGGTTTTATTTCGATCTATTGATTGTGAAATGCTACACCGCTTGAATTTAAAGTACATCTTTTTATAAAAGAGTTGTATTTATTTGCCTTTCTCAACTTGGAGAGAAATATGTTAAAGTTTAAATTTTCCTTCCTAAAGCTCTGGCTGTTTAGGAATTTTTTCTGGCTTCATTGAAAAATATTATTATTGTTTGTAATCAAGGAAAATTTTGGCTCAGTTTTTTTTTATCCAATAAACTTTTTGAAGTGAAAGCAGCAAAAAAATATAATTTAAAAATTTAATTACTATTTTTATTTTAACAAAAAAAGTGCTTTTTGTTCTATCAAAGCCGAAATATCGACAAAATTCTTAATTGGATATTCGCAAAGAAGCTAAAAAAATATAAGATATTTATTAAATGGAAAAAATAATTAATAATTTTCTTAATCAACTTTAATTAAACATTAGGTTATTAACCACATTTTGGTTTTAATAAAATAAAAATAATAAGTTGAACGCGGCAGATACAATTTTTTTTTTTAATTAAAATTTAAAATAAATGTTATTAAAATGAGAAGTATAGCCAAAGTGATTCGGTTGGATAAAGTAAAGATTAGTAAGATAAGAAAAAAAAAAGATAAAGGAATGCTTAGATGGTTTGAACACGTAGAGAGAATGAATGAAGGAGGATTGACGGAACAAATTTATAAGGCGAGTATAAATGGACAAGTCGGTAGAGGTTGACCTTGGTGAACATATCTAGATGAAATCAAGAGTCCCAAGAACCGACGAGCATGAATGAGAGCACAAATGAAAGTGGAAGAAGCGAAAGATGTGTGTAAGAACCGTAGCAAGTGGAAGGAAGTGGTCTCTGCCTACCCCTACGGGAAAAAGGCGTGACTATGTGTATGTATGTATTAAAATAATAATAATAATAATACTCATGTTTATTCAGCAATAATGATTTACAAAAATTAACAATATGTACAAACCACTTCAGAAACAAATGGTCACTGAAGCTATTGTTACAGCTTGTGTGTGATAAACATATTAATTTTAAATAACAATATTGTTTTGAATAAACTAAAGTATAAGTATTAAAATCAGAACTTAGTAATAAAAAATGGAAACCTAAAAATAATATTTTGTACCCATTAATTAATATTTAATTAACCTAATTACATTTTACTTGTGGAAGTGAAGACTTCATTTTTATTATTCGTTGATACATATTTTTTTAAATCCACTGGCACTTATTATTTATTCAAAGTTGTAAACTTCGTACTATGCACGTTTGATCCATTTACAAATTTTAAAATTGTTTGTTTTAAAAATTTTGTTACGACTCTAATATGCTGGGTTTTAAAAAAATATATTAAATCATTTTTGGGGTAATTTTTACGAAGAATTTTAAGATGACCTTGTATTTGACCTTAACGATAGCCGATTTCAAGATAATTTTAATTTTTTAAATGGCAAGTGTATTAAATTCGTTTAATCCACTTTACGAAAATACAGAATTTGTTGTAAAAAAATTTTACGGGTTGCACTCTGGAAGTGCCGGCAGAAGTGAAAACTTAAGTATTAACGTTGTGCGCCCTGCGCCGCCTAAACGAAACAGCCGGCGCAGGCATACATTTTCGCCACGCCGTAGAAAGAGAGGGGGATACTCCCTATCCTACGCCACGCCAGCTGTCTACTCTCCATCCGTCTTACGAATTTTTGATCAGGTCACGTGTCCTGACGTGAGTTTAACATTTTTTACATATTACAAAAAAAGTGTAAAACGCCGCTAAAGAAGTTTTCACTTCAAAATATAAACATAACGAAACAAATCAAGAAGATGATTTATCCCTTTTAAGAATAAACTTGCAAATTCTTAAATGATAGTATTGCGGAAAATTTTAAGCCGAGTATGTCGTCTATATATAATGAGGGAATACACAAGGGTATTTTGGCGAATAAATCATGCTGCTACCTACATACAAGATAAATATTGCATCGAATTATGAGTATGTTGTGCGTTTTGTCGTACTACAAAAATCAAAAAATAGATTTAAACTTAAAACTTTCTCGTGCGTACAATTTCCAAGTGTATAATATATTAACGTATTGTCGATTATTTAAATATAATCATGACCGACCGATCTGACGGACGGCCGGACACTGACTGACTGAATGAATCATTAATATTTAAGTTAATTTAATATAAAGATATATTAATTACTTAAATTATGTTTGTTTCTTTTTTATCACAATATTGTTAGTATTTTATACACGATACACACTTATTCGAAACAACAAGGTAGACATGTCGGGTTCGTATAGCGTACTATTCTTCTTATAATGATTATTGTTCGTTTGTGATATATTTTTTAAATAAAAGATACTTCCGTTAATGCGTACGGCCATCGATATGACAGTAACTTAAAAAGAATATCAAAAATTATATCGGTTAATCGACGAGAATATCGCTGAATCAACGAATACTTTTTTTAAACGCGATCTACGAAGCTTCGGGTACGTTTTATTTCTATTAAAAATATATAAACAAAGTAAATAAAGTCCATGACATGCGTCAACGGTTAAGGAAAATATTTATTTAAAACTTATTCGAGTTAATTGTATAAAAAACCTAGTCTGTTTTAAACAAAATTACGGAGCTATGAAAGTAACATTTTCACGAGTTAAAACCGGTCAGTCTTCCGTCCGACCTAAAATACCTTGGTACCGTCTTACGAATTTTCGATCAGGCCACGTGTCCTGACGCAAGTTTAACATTTTTTACCCATTACAAAAAAAATGTACAACGCCGCTAAAGAAGTTTTCACTTTAAAATATTTATTTAAAACGTATTCGAGTTTATTGTATAAAAAACCTAGTCTGTTTTAAACAAAATTAGGAACTATGAAAGTAACATTTTCACGAGTTAAAACCGGTCAGTCTTCCGTCCGCCCTAAAATACCTTGGTACCGTCTTACGAATTTTCGATCAGGCCACGTGTCCTGACGCGAGTTTAACATTTTTTAACCATTACAAAAAAGTGTACAACGCCGCTAAAGAAGTTTTCACTTCAAAAATGTTGTTCGGATATGTATCTAAGGTTAACATGATCTCTACTAAACTGATCAAACTTCAAAAGGCAAACTTTAGTGGATTTGGAATCTTGCGGTGAAGCAATGTTTTACTTAATCAACATCGGGGTGGGCATGGGATTATCGTTACTGAGAAACAACGAAGTGGACATAGTAATTTTGGTTCCCTTAAGGGTGCAGTGGCAAGGGGACTCACGATAATAAAACACACCAAAGGAAACAGAAATTACTACAGCCACGTCGTTCTTCCTGAGTAACGCTTAAAGTAAAAGTATGGAAACTTCCGCTCTTTGATGGCCATTGTTAAATTACGAAATAAATAGTCTACTAAGTAACACCGTAACACCGTCTTGTTAACGAGCAATCAAAGAGACATACAACATCTTCTAGAGAAATTAAATGATCGATGTAACTAATACGGTCTAAAGATAAATCTTAAAAAAACCAAGTTAATGGTAGTTACAAAGTCCTCTCAAAATCACAACCATGTAAACGTGTCAGTAGCAGACATCTTAATAGAGAATGTGCAGTCATACAAATACCTGGAAGCCTGGATAGAACAATCAGGTGACCAAACAAGAGAAATAACAACGAGAATAGAGATAGCCAGGTCAACATTTACGAAAATGAAAAAGTTGTTCACCAGTCGAAATATCAAGATTGGACTTGGGATGACGATGCTGCGTTGTTACGTGTTTTCCGCGCTTTTGTATGAAGTGCAGGCATGGACTCTCAAGAAGAATCACACAGACAAAATGCAAGCCTTCGAGATGTAGTGCTACCGTAGAATGTGGCGTACCCCCTGGACAGAAAAGATATCTAATATGGAACTCCTAAATCGGATGAATAAGGAATGTGAAGTCATTAACACCATAAAAAAGAGAAAGCTTCAATATCTAGGTCATATACTAAGAGGACCCAAATATGCACTTCTCCAGCTGATAGTTCAGGGAAAGATTGGTGAAAGTAGGAATATTGAAAGACGCCGTGTGTCTTGGCTTAAAAACCTAAGGGACTGGTTTAATTGTAGCAATGTTGAACTCTTCCGAGCTGCAGTCAATAAGGTCCGGATAGCTGTGATGATAGCAAACCTCCGATAGAAGATGCACTATAAGAAGAATAAGACTAAGTAATAAATAGGGGTGAAAAATAGACAACCAACAACACATTTCCAAATATTTATTACAGGTAACTTTAATAAAATGAAAAGTGCGTGAGTGTGGAGGAACACTCATTTGGTACGAAGTTTCTTTCGTAGTATATTATTATTGATAAACGTATTACATTTTAAATATTTTTGACAAACACGTACACGTTGCTAAGTATTTCTATGATACGCGTCTCCTCTCCTCTACAGCAGAACTCGCATGCGCGGTATTTTTGCAATTGTCATTTTGACAAACAATTGGACTACACAAATAGACGTCACGTTGCTAAGTATTTTTCCTGTACAGTAGAACACGCATGCGCGTTATTTTTGCAACCGCTGTTTCGTGTTTCGTGACGAAAAAAATCTTACACTTTCTTTTGCTTAGCCGTCATCCGCCAAACCTGTACCGTGCGATTAGGAACTTCGTTCCAATTAGGTACGACTAGATATGCATATAAATTAAACATCTATGATAAAAGAGATATTTGCAAGCTCTGGGATACAAATAATGCAGTTTGCAAATTTTAATCATTCTTGAGCATTACATTTCCGTTAAGCGTATTGCATAACAAAACGATAAGTTTACAAATTTACAATTTAAAGGGCTTGGATAATTGGTTTATTGATCTATTAAAACAATTATAGTATTTCCAATGTTAGTTTCATAAAGATAATTTTACCAGGGCATTGCAATATTCCGGTAATAAGCGCTTCATTCTGTATAGAAGTATTACTGATAAATTTAGCAAAACATATCGGCCGCCTCTTTTTGTAAGCTACGGGTAGAACAGCTTATTTTTGAATATCAACGTCACTAATAAGCATCCACTAATAAGCTCCCACGTGTTCTTAAAAATTTCTCAGGAGATTTTATTGTTTGCGTTTTATTTTATTTATGATATTTTGTGAAATGGCTTTTTGGAGACCGTTTAAGGTAAATTATGAATCGAACGAATTGTTTAATATTGAAGATATTCACATTAATAAACATTAATAATGAAATTCTTTATTATAATATAATTTAAAGTATTGATAATATTCTAATTAATGATGAAATACTTCTTAATAATACAATTCTATTAATAATAATGAAAATGAGACACAATTTTGGGAATTTATAAATCGAGATTTCAACTAGTAATTTTAAATATGTATTTATGCTTAAAAGCTAAAAATGTCAATACAACTCAAGACGAAATAATTAAAACAATATTTAACTAAACGAAACTTACTTATTTTACAGAATATTTATAATTAAACGAGGCGTTGTGATTGAACACGATAAAAAACAAAAACGTTTCGTCAGTTCGCAGATAGATGATGCATCTAAAGATGTAATTCGACAAACGGTTTACAATACATTCAAAGAAAATCAAGTCCCAACATTAGAAATTATATTTAACAAATTGCAAGGTTTTAACCATTTTAAATTTAAATCATTAGAAACTGAACTGAACAAGATTGTTGGTTGCTTAGATCTTAATTCTTGTGCTTTTAAAAAATTGAGGTAAATTCATAACGTTATTTTATTTCTGTAGATTTTAACGAAATATCTCGCACTTGTGAATTTCGTTTCTTTTTGATATAACTTTTTATTTTCCCCGTATATTTTGTTTTTATAATTTCAATTGAAGCTCATTAATTGGTTGATTAGTTGAATATTGACAGCTAACTATGTTCTATGAAAATAGGTATTGTAGATACTACATCCTGTCCCCCACCTTATTTCTTTTACACATCAACGACCTCTTGAAAACCACCACGAACCCCATTTACAGTTTCGCAGACGATAGCACACTTGTCTCAACTTTCAAATCCTATCGATCACTTTCGGTGAATGATACAAATAGACTCAGGCAGGAACAGGTTGATTCCATCAATAGAGATCTTGAAGCAATTGCCGAATGGGGAACCAACAATCTTGTTCAGTTCAACGCCCAAAAAACTCAAAGTGCCACGTTTTCCAAGAAAGTAAATTCCTCAAATCATCCCATCACAATGTCTGGAAATACCCTTGAACCAAGTCCCTCCATCTGGATTTTGGGAGTCACGGTGTCCAATAATATGTCTTGGCATGACCATGTTGCTAACATCGCAAAGTCGGCAAGCCAGAGGCTAGGTTTTCTGTGGAAAGCTAGAAAGTTTTTTACTCCTGATCAACTGTTGACAACGTACAAGGCTCAAATCCGACCTCTACTGGAGTATTGCTCGCACATTTGGGGTTCAGCACCAAGGCATTCTCTTCGTCTTCTAGATTCCATTCAGAAAAAAACCATTCGTTTGATAAACAGCTCAACTCTCACAGATACCCTTCACGCTCTAGAACATAGAAGAAGAGTTGCAGACCAGTCATTGCTCTACAGATATTTCCATGGCAGATGCTCCAGAGAAATAAAAACTCTTGTACCACCATTGGCCACATTCGGCCGAAGAACTCGGCACGCTGATCAGTCTCACCCATTTACTCTCAAGATTAACACTACAAGGACCAATCTTCATCAAGAATCCTTCTTTTACAGGGCTGCTACGAAATGGAATAAGCTTTCAAAATCAGTTTTTCCAGAGAACTATGACCTGCAACTTTTTAAAAAACGTGTCCACAATCATTTCCTTTCTATAATCCCTTCCCCTTTTAATAGTCGCAGTGCGGGCCGTCCGCGGCCCACACGATAGGTCTACCCTTTTTGCGACTATTTTCATAAAAAAAAACACGCAACACACTGCTCTGGGAACTCCAGAAAATACCAGCTTGCCGACAAAATGCACACGTTTTAGCTGGGGCAATGCAGAAGGCCGTCATCCTGGGATCATTGCGTCTACTCAGGGCACACGATATCCGGTCCCAGTGATCACTCACCTCACGGTGTGAGGAGTGGTCACTGGTTTCTCTCCAGCTCGGCTCTGCGAGGTATCGAAACCGCAGAGTCGTGACTGGGATTTAATAAATTAAATCAATAATAATTCGGTAAAAAAAGAAATAAAATACAATATTCTGTACCCCTAAACTACTTAAGAATATCCCACTCAATATTAGACAGAACATCTATATTATGCATGGTGGTGCTCCAGTACACTTTGGTCAGACTTCGTAGATGTAACTTATCCTAATCATTGGATTGGTCGAGGAGGGCCGAAACACTTGCCTCCTCGAACTCCAAAATTAAATCAATGTGATTTCTGGTCCCAGGGTTACCTTAAATCATTAGTTTACAACTCACCGATATTTGATATTAACGATTTAAAATATCGTATTCAAATAGTGTGTGATACTATAAGGAATCCGCCTGAAATATGTTACAAAAATTGACAGAATTTATTTATATTTCAAAAAACTGGTTATTCTTACTTAATTTTTAAAGACTAATGTTTAAAAAATTAATAAATGTTACTAAATGGTTATCATTTCAGATTTAAAATTATTTTGGCTTATTTTTATATAACTAATTAAATTGTTTTATATTTTTTTTTGCATAAATAAAGTAATTCAGGATCGTGACAAGGTATACGAGAGGTAAGTTATATTGAAAAAGTTATCAGGAATATCATAGAATTCAATTTATGAGAATTCTAATAAAATATGTTGCCAAATTAAATACATTTAATTAAATCTGGCAACAACCGTTAACCTACTAGCCTAGATCTGTCGATAAATAGAATTTTGATAAGAAGGGTTAAAAGGACAGGTACTTGTTCTCTTTCGTCGTTGGTATTTCCTGAAGAGAAGACGTCAATTTTTGATAGTGTTCCTGAGTTTTTTTTTTAAAGTGTGTAAGAAGATAAGTAAACTTCTTTTTAATAAAGATATCACGTTTTGATATTTTGATAAAGAGATATTAAAGTACAACTGTATGAAGAATTTTTGCTTTCTGAAGTTTTACAGTGAAGTTTAAGATACTTTGGAATTGTTTTTTTTATCCTTTCAAATGTCTGAGAAGCCATGATGTTCTCAAGATTAATTTTGAAGAAATCCTTAAAAATTTACATCATCCTAACTTAGAAATGACATATTTTGAGAAATATTGAGACCAATTCAATTAATCTTCGGTTGGATATTTATATTTTTAGGTGTGAACCAAATTTTGAGATTGTTAAGAAATCAGAAGATTATTGATGTCCAATTTATAAAGGATTGTTAGTCTGAGAAAGGTGATTTCCAGCCGATTACCAGGAAAGATTATACTCTGTAGTAAGTGACGAATGTTGATATTGTAGACGTTTATTCAAATTTAATGTAAGGTCGTTCACTTGCCAAAGAAATAATTCTTTTGTCTAACAGACTGGTAAAACAACATTTAATTTATCACCTTTAGTTTTCGTAAATTTAATGTTATAATTATTTATCTGAGAGTCTTTATTTTAAATCTAACTCATTTATAACTTTTGTATGTTTTTGACAAACTGACTTCGTTAATTTATTTGTCAATGCATCGACTTTGTAAATATTTTATTGAATTATACTTAGAAATTAGTAACAAATGGTTTTATTGTTAAAATATTTGCATAGATCCAAGGTTTTTGTATTTTACCCTGAATAAAATACAAGGCGCCCAAATTTTTATGAACATTTGTGTATTCTTTTAAAATAAAGAAATTTAACGATTTTTCGTTATTCACGACCAACCCGAATGCGAAGAGCAGCCGACAGGCTCAAATAAAATAAATTGTAAGGACATTTTTTAGAATTCGCTGCAGATTATAAAAGCGAACAATCTTTTTTGGTGGTCGTACATCACATGTGATGTACTTTATTCGGGAAGGTAAACTGAGACTGCTTCACTAGATATCATCGATTCAGTCCACGATGTTGTTTAAAATGATTGACGAATGAAGGTGAGCGAGTTTGTTGAGGCATAAGGTGTGACATAGTAATTTTAATTTTGCACAACTAGTGGGGCATAAAAAATTATCGGCAATATGTGTGACGATTTTGCTCACAGTGGACCATAAGCGCGACCATAAGACGATTTCAAAATAATAATTAAAGATGTTTAAACGTAATCCAGCTGAATTTCTGCATTGATTAGTTAAAGGAATGCTTAGATGGTTTGGACACGTAGAAAGGATGGATAAAGGAAGATTGACGAAACAAATTTATAAGGCGAGTGTGAATGGGAAAATCGGTAGAGGTCGACCTCGGAGAATATATCTCGATCAGATCAACATTGTTTTGAAGAAACGCCAGGTCAAGAGTACCAACAACCGAAGAGCATGTATGAGAGCACTGATGAAAGTAGAGGAAGCAAAAGATGTGTGTACGAACCGTAGCAAGTGGAAGGAAGTGGTCTCTGTCTACCCCTATGGGAAAAAGGCGTGACTTTATGTATGTATGTATGATTAGTTACTGTAAACGCAATATAGATCCATAGATACTATACATCCAAGACAAAAGAACGGTCCAAATGGATTTTACCAAATGAACCAGCTCCGAAGAAGGTGAATACCGTTAAGTCGTTTGGAAAGGGGATGGCCATAGTTTTTTGGGATGCATGCGGTACGATTCATATCGATTACCTTCGAAGCATTATAGGAGAGTTTTAACAACATTTAAAAAAGTGCCAATTTAGCGAAGGACAAAGTGCTTCTTTGTCGAGACAATGCGCCCAGTACGCATATTCAGATTTTACAGACACATTAGCCACGTCAAAACAATTCAGATGTTACGACCACATATTTGTAAATTGCAAACTTTAGATTTAGATTAATGCGTCGGTGATTTACGAAATGTTATTTTTTGGGGTCTCTAAATAAAGTTATTCATAATCCTAATATGGTCAATTATATCACGAGTAATATATACCTGACCTGACCTCGGTACTTTTACCGACATTCAAGTTTACAAACAGGTACATAAGATCGAGTTGAATAACGATAATTTTAGCGACCTTTTGCTTTTTGTAGCCTTAAGCTCAATAAAGTCATATTATTATTATTAATTTTATTCTAATATTTATATTTACTTCAATATCACAGCTTAACAAATTTAATATAGTATGCTATGAGGACGACGCACTACTGGTGGCGGACAATGAAGACGACGGCGAAAGCCTATAACATCTTTGCGGAAAAAACAAAATGCATGGTGACTATTAGAGATCCTCGAAGGTGCAAGTTGGAAGTGGACGGCAAAATCATGAAGCAGGTTATGACATTTACTAACCTAGAAAATGACATCACCAGTGATAGGAACATAACCGCAGAAGCAAAAATACAGGCAATGAAAGCAACATAAGTTAGCGGATGCTTACGAAAAATCATATGGACGAATAAACACATGTCCACACAGAGCAGAATAAAAATATACAAAACAACTGTAAGACCGATCCTAACCTATATGGGAGAAACTCGAGCCGACACAAAAAGAATAAAACGGATAATGAGTAACGTAAAAATGTCAGGAAGAACTGCAAATACTCATAAACAGAGTGACCGAATTATGTAACAAGTATGGGCTAATACTTAATACTTCAAAAACCAAAGTTATGGTTGTCAGCAAAACACCAATACCACCAATACAAATCAGGGCATACGGGATACAGCTAGAAAAGGTAAACAAAATCTCATACCTGGGCGCTACTATCATAAAGATCCGTATCAAAAATTATTAAGAAAATTAAAAAGAATTATCTGCAACAAAGGCATAACTTTAAAATTAAAAATAAGATTACCACGCTGCTATATATTCTTCACATTGCTCCATAAAGTGTTGGACGCTGACCGACTAATTATTGAAGAGACTGAAGGCTTTTGAAATGTGGGTCTACAGAGGGATCCTCCAAATAAGCTGGATGGACCAAATAAGAAATAACGTAGTTCTACAACGAATGAGGAAAAACACAGAAATAATTAAAATTTTAATAATTAAAATTTTACGGGTTGCACTCTGGGAGTGCCGGCAGAAGTGAAAACTTAAGTATTAACGTTGTGCGCCCTGCGCCGCCTAAACGAAACAGCCGGCGCAGGCATACATTTTCGCCGCGCCGTAGAAAGAGAGGGGGATACTCCCTCTCCTACGCCACGCCAGCTGTCTACTCTCCATCCGTCTTACGAATTTTCGATCAGGTCACGTGTCCTGACGCGAGTTTAACATTTTTAACCCATTACAAAAAAAGTGCACAACGCCGCTAAAGAAGTTTTCACTTCAAAAAATATTATTTTTAATCTAAAAAATATTGTCTCCAGATTTCCATAGTTTATGAGTAATGCATTATTTTTATTAACGCTTGATTATAAATTATATATTAAACATCTGTACCGGATTTGAATGTTTTCGATTTCTTTATTCCGCTTTTTGTTTGATCTTTTTTCAATATGGCGCTTTTCTTCCTACCTTGACTTTTTCGTTTTCGGCTACCTCGTTTTCGGTTTTGTCGCTTTTGGCTACGTCGTCTACGGCTTCTGCTTCTATTTTTTCTTCGTCTTCGAGCCTCCGTTATCGGCAATACCAAAACCTAATTTAAACCTTCCCCCGTTCTCTTTGATCAAACCAGCTTTCAGTCCAGTTTTTAATGATTTTTTAACACAAATTGATGCATTTTTTAACGGCTTCTTGCACTGATAAATTATTTGATCTAAAATTTTGTCGGGGGAAGAACCATTAGAGTCATTAAGACACGCTATGGTGTCCATAACATCTGCTAAAAACGACACCTCTCCTTGGACCATTTTAATGCAGCAAAAGCAGAACTTAATCAATAAACTAATGAAAAGCACTTAAATTTTGAATTTAGCTACTAAATTAATTTGTCAAAATGACATAAAAAATGTACTTGAATTTGTCAGTTTGTTGAATAAGGTTGCCAAGTTACCAGTCAAGAAAAGTCGCATTTTATATTGCTCCAGTGAAATACATCCGTCTTACGAATTTTCGATCAGGCCACGTGACCTGACGCGAGTTTAACATTTTTTACCCATTACAAAAAAAGTTCACAGCGTGCCATAAGAAGTTATCACTTCAATAAAAAGCCGAAAACTCGAATACTTCGGTCACGTAATGAGGCACCCAGAGACATATTACCTCCTTCATTTAGTGATGCAGGGTAAGATTGCCGGAAGTAGAGGTCCAGGACGAAAAAGAACATCTTGGTTCCGAAATCTTCGAGAGTGGTATCGCAAAACATCCGCTGAACTATTTCGAGCTGCGATAAACAAAGTTATTATAGCCAATATGAGTGCCAACGTTTGACAATCGGACAGGGTACCGAAAGAAGAAGTAAAAATGAAGACTTTAAGAACAATAAAGGGCATAACACTCAGAGACAGACAAACAAATAAGAGCATACGGGAACAATGTAACATCCAGAGCTTTAACAAATGGGTAAAAGCAGGGAAAAGAGACTGGGATAGTCATGTTAACAGAATAGCACCTGAAAGACCAGCTAACATCTGCAAAAATAACCTTACAGCAAAAAAACAATAGAAAGGCCAAAGAAAAGATGGAAGGTTAACCTACTGACAACAACAACAACTTAAACAGAATGAGAGGCAAACAAACAGGAGCAATCCTAGTCAGACGGAGGAAAAGAAGAAGAAACGAGTCAAAAAAGCCAATTTTTTTTACATTAAAAAAATATACAGGGTGGCCAATTGAAAACGAAACGGAGCTGTTTGCAGGAAACTCGTCAACATTTTGGAAAAAACGCACAGACCCGTCGATTTAAAATTAAAGGGGGACACTCTTTTCCGGTATTTTGACTCCACTTCTTTAAAAAAAAACCGATTACTGCAGAACATCATGCAGGAACAAATTTATGGTAAAAGAAAGCCGGGCCGCAGAAAAGCATCATAGCTAAAGAATCTACGTGACTAGTATAAACTCAACTCAAGCTCTCTGTTCAGACTTGCCGTCGACAGAGTAAGGATAGCCTTGTTGGTGACCAACGTTCTAGAAGGACATGGTACTTAAGAAGAAGAACTTCTTTTAACCCCAAGCGAGGGTAAGAATTACCGCAAAATTTTAAATGGCATTGGAGGTCGAATAATTTGTCTTTTGAAAGCTCTGACAATTCTCTTTACAGATTATTATTAATATTTTTATTTATATTTTTATATGATTGTGGCAGTTTTAAAATTGCAATATTGATAAATAACTGAAAATCAATAGACATTTCTTTATTTTGATAATTGGTTGTACGATTTATCAGATGTTATTTAACATAATTATCTTTTAAATTCATAAAACGTAGTAAACATTTTAGTTAAACGATATTTTCGAATATAATTATTGGGTTTCATTAAAAACATAACATTAACATATTAATTTTGAGTTGCGTGATCACATGAAAACCATAATAATTATTTATTTATTAAAATTGCAATACTACGTTACGTTGAACCTATTTATATGCGCCTAATAATTAGAACACTGTGTTTATTTTTAAAGACAAATAGCAAAAACAACAAAATTCAAATCAGTTAGCAATATTGCATAAATGTGCATGCAGAAATAAATAATAACTTGCATCTATAATACACAGTTATACACACAACCAAAACTTTTATGGAATCACTCTATATTTCTGATTAAACTTTATGTGAGAAAAAAATTTGGTATCCACCTTTAAGATAACGCTTTTTGTTATAAACAAACATGACATAAAAAAGAAACGACTGCTGCGATTTATTATCCTGTGAATTTTGTGTTCAGTTACTTAACCAATAGGGCTCAATAGGTTCGGATAAACCTTTTCTATTCCCATAAATGTTCAGTGACATCGGGTGTTCCCCAGGATCCACACTTAGGTCCATTACTATTTAATCTCTTTATCAATGATATTGTTAGTTGTTTTCGTCATACGAATGCTTAACTATTTGCAAATGATTTAAAGTGTTTAAAAATTATTAAAGGTCATGAGGATGTTGGAGTATTGCAATCAAAATTAGATAAGCTGTCTGAATGGTGCACTCTTAACGGTATTGATCTTAATGCCGGTAAATGTCACATAATTCGCTTTTATCGTACCCAACACTTAATTACACTCAATTACAACATAAATGGTCAACTGCTAGGTACAGTCAATAAGATAAGGAATTTAGGAGTAATTCTCGACAAATCACTCACCGTCAACCACCACATCACTTTTTTTGTAAGAAAGTCCATAAAAATGTTGGGTTAAGAGAAATACTCGTGATTTTACTGGTGTTAGTTCAACTAAACTTTTGTATTTTTCTTCAGTTAGGTCACACCTTGATTACTGTTCTACTGTATGTTCTCCTCATTACTTAGTTTACAAAAGGAAACTCGAACACGTTCAAAACAACTTTTTACGTTATATTGAATCTAAGCTACATGTCTATCAAGACTATGCTGTGTGGCTGCAACAACTGCGAATCTTCCCTCTTGAGAACTTTAGGAAACAGAGAGATATTACATTACTTTTTAAAATCATAAATGGTACATGAAACTGTCCTCAACTCTTGAGTAAAATTAGTCTCTTTGTTCCAACGATGACTACAGGGCAAAGTCGAACATTTTACATACCAATCCATAGATTTAATTATGCATTCCACACATTTCTTTCTAGATCTATGAGACACGCAAATTCACTGGAGAACCTTCCACTTTTTGATATCTCTAGTTAATTTAAAAAATATATTTGTGATTTAAATGTTTAGCAATTAATATTTCTGTATATCTGTTTTATAAACTATGTATATCCATTTTAGTGTTTATGTTGGAATTTTTTTATATTGTTTTTCTTCCTGTTGTTTTTATGATATGTAATTTTTTTAAAATATGTAATTTAAAGGGGCTTGCCCGTGAATTAATAAATAAATAAAATCACGATTCTCCGGTAATTTTATTTTGGTCCAAAAAATGGCTTATGTTGGTTAGCAGTTGTGCAGAAGGGAAAAATTATTGCTCCCATGGAACAAAGAATGCCACAAAGAGACGTAAAACTGATAAGTTCTGACACAAGCCTACTTGAAAAAAAGTCAATGGAATAACGGTGGCTTAGTAGCCTTTACGCTAAATGTTTAAAATGCAAATAACTCAAAAACTTATAGAGTTACGTGAAATAAAAAAGAATACCTTTTTTATTTAAAATTAAACTGCCTTTTAGATTTTATAGTCATTTTAGCCATAACTCATAAGGCAAAAAAGATATGTTGTAATTTACCTAAGTAACAGGGTGTATAACTAACGCACTGTATGAAAAGTGCTAAATTCAGCATAAAATTCGTAATTTTCATGCCAAAAAACATAAAGTTGCCAATTTTCAAGACGATGCTACTTAAAATCACAAAATTATTAAGAAATCTCAAATTAAAATTTCAACTTTAAATACCCCGTATCTTGTAAACCTGCAACATTTGTATAAGACATGTTAAGCTCAATCGCCATATTTTGGTGTGTAGTACATATAGTTCAGAGATTGCCCATTCTTAGTGAATCACCCTGTATAAATATTTTAATGAATTGTTAGCAATATTGTGTAACGTTGTTATAACACTGTTATTTCCAAATTTTTTTAAAGGCATTTTCTGCATATTTATTTTTTTTCATTGTGCTCACATTTTCAAGCCGTAAATATTTAATATTTCAACTGAGATCCATTCTCAAACATGCGATAAAAAATGATCGCTCCTCAGAGGTTCGAAACTCAATTATCACATCAGATCGATTGAAAAAACGATTGTGTCACATAAGAAATTTGCTTCGATATCTCAATCGCACGCCTCAGAGACAGCTTTTATTACTCAACATTGCTTATTTGAAATATGGCACAGAAAATCGCAAATAATTGAGAAGACAAACGTGATTTTCTAATGGAAAGTAAACTTTTCAGAAAATTCTGTTTTATATTATTACGCGTTTTAAATGAAGTGCTTTTTTTAAAAATTTTGCGAGGTATCGAAACCGCAGAGTCGTGACTGGGATTTAATAAATTAAATCAATAATAATTCGGTAAAAAAAGAAATAAAATACAATATTCTGTACCCCTAAACTACTTAAGAATATCCCACTCAATATTAGACAGAACATCTATATTATGCATGGTGGTGTTCCAGTACACTTTGGTCAGACTTCGTAGATGTAACTTATCCTAATCATTGGATTGGTCGAGGAGGGCCGAAACACTTGCCTCCTCGAACTCCAAAATTAAATCAATGTGATTTCTGGTCCCAGGGTTACCTTAAATCATTAGTTTACAACTCACCGATATTTGATATTAACGATTTAAAATATCGTATTCAAATAGTGTGTGATACTATAAGGAATCCGCCTGAAATATGTTACAAAAATTGACAGAATTTATTTATATTTCAAAAAACTGGTTATTCTTACTTAATTTTTAAAGACTAATGTTTAAAAAATTAATAAATGTTACTAAATCGCAAAAAACTATTGTATTTTACTTAATTTAGAACAACAAAATTATCTTACTCAGGGTTTGTGAATTCTTGATTTCTCAATTGAATTAATTTTAAGAAAATGAAGAGATCATTTCACGGATCTATCTTATTTTTTTTTTCATTAGGTTGGACTAAAGGGTATGGTCAGAGATGGCGAGTTTTCATTTAAAAACCAAAAGCCTTTTAAATAATCCTGTAAAAAAATTAACCTTTTTTCCATGACTTTGATTTAAAATATTTTTATGTTCGTGGAAAGCTTATTTTTTAATTTAACATTTACTGCTTCTTCTAGATTATCTAGAAATTCTTGAGCGAGCCAGCAGTGAACCTTAATATTGAGTTTTATTTAAATTTAATTATAAATTACAGTTGACAAGGTTGCTTAAAAAAATAACACCTTTGTCGAGTCTTGGATACTGACTAAGTGGCACAGGTCATAATAAATATTTCTTAGCACACAAGTAAAAAAATTTATTTTTTACTGGTCTAGCCAGCTTCTTGCAAAAAGGTAATTTATCAGTGTGTCTCTTCGAGACGAAGTGTGTCACTGACTTATCATCTCTCGATACGCTCTGCCTCGGAGGTGAAGAGCACGAAAATAATGCTTCTTGACAGTTCATACGCGATAAATATTTTAAATAAAAATGTATTGGCAGAAGAACTTACAAAATTAAAGAAACATTATGAAAACGGTACAATTCTTTTTCCATTTCCCTACTTTGTCAATCTTTCAAAGCTAAACGTTGACACCGCAGGTAATGAATCGTTATTTTGTTGGTAAATTCTGTTTTGTTGACAATTGTGATTTTTATTTTTTAAATAAAGTATACTCCCAAAACACAATTACTCTAGAAAGGCCAATCTTATAATGCCAATCTTCCTTCATCCATCCTGGACACGTAGAAAGGGTTGATGATGGAAGATTGACGAAACAAATTTATAAGGCGAGTGTAAATGGACAAGTCGGTAGAGGTCGACCTCGGCGAGCATATCTCGATCAGATCAACATTGTTTTGAAAAAAGGCCAGGTCAAGAGTACCAACAACCGAAGAGCATGTTTGAGAGCACTGATGAAAGTAGAGGTATCAAAAGATGTGTGTAAGAACCGTAGCAAGTGAAAGGAAGTGGTCTCTGCCTACCCCTATTGGAAAAAGGCGTGACTTTATGTATGTATGTATAATGCCAAATGTTATTATGTTATGTTATGGCGTAACCATACGTCCAAAGTCACCTATTTTAATTCTCGGTACGACTAACAACAATAATTGTTTTGGGAAAATCACGCAAGGTCTATTTCTCATCCCATCAGCTGATCTATAAGACACAAATACGACCTGTTCTGAAATACTACTCCTATATATGTAGTGCCGCTTCCAAACATCTACAGCTAAATAATTAGAAATGAAACTAGTTCCAGAAAATATGTAAAGAAATAGAGAATTGAGCTCTGGATCAAATATAAGCTCTGGATCAAATATAAACAATTGTATTGGCTTTCGCACAGCAACTCCAAATTGCCAATATTTTACGAATAAGAAAATAGGATAAACTCTTTGCGCTAACATAAAAACATAAAAAAGTTATATTTCTATATTCAAACACACCTAATTATATAGGTATGGAACAAGATGCAAAATAATATATAAAAAAACATGTAAATTATGTAAAATTGAGCATGGAATCAGCAACACTTAATTGCCAATACATTGAAAAATCTTCTTTTATAACCAAAAAAACAATCTGCATATATGGCAACAGATGCGGAGTTTTGCAAAGGAGACAAACAAAAACTATCCAAACATTCCAGAAAAAAGAAAGTACTGCGGACCATGGTCAATTTTCTATGATACATATAATGCTTTTAAAACCAGCCAGTCCAAATAACTTGATATTGCGTAAATGTAAGACAAAAAGAAAATGTCGAATTTTAAATTAAAGGAGTGGTTTAAAAATGTTATTCTACTATTTTCAAGCGGCACTCCTTTAAAATCCTTTACTCCTTGTTTAAAATGTCAAATCTCAACTCCTACCTTGTGATACCATAAATAAAAACATAAGAAAAAGGCAAATTACCCATATAAACAACAATTTATCATGTCGATTTATTTTGCTAATAACAACAAATTCTGTAAAATAACATGAGACCATAACAAAAACGACATACGCCACTGTTGGATAGGTAGATGTCTAATTATGGATTAAATAACTTACTATCTTAATACATATTACTTTTTTTGACATTTTTTGTCATTTTGTTTCTTTGTTTCAATTGTTAATAGTATATAGTTACTTATTGGTGACTTTAAATTTGCCATTATTTGTAGCTGTAGCATCTTGAGTTATTTTAAAATGGTGTTTTCTCTGCAAGAACGAATGAAAATAATATTTATTTGTGGTCATTAAAACAAGTGCGCTCAAGAAACAGCTGGAGTTTTTAATGAAAGGTATCCCCGATTGAAAAATAGGCCACCAGACCAGCATAAAGTTAATACGGAAATTTGGAGGAACTGGATTAGTTTGTAGTGAAAAAAATAATTATCACAGAGTTCTCGACAAAGCTGCACAAATTGAAGTACTGAGTCATTTTGTTAAAGATCCTACCTATTTCATTTCAAAAGTACAAAATTTACAAATATGTTTATTGGTTCCATTCACAAAGTGTTAAAATTGCATAAGTTATTCCCTCATCAGCTTAATGAAGACGACCATGATCACAAAATGGAATTTTGTAAAACAATGTTCCAAAAAAATATAAGAAGGCCCAAATTTGGTTAAAATTCTTTGTTTCAGTAATGAATTACCGTTTTATTTAAATGGTTTTGTTAACAACTATAATTTTAGGTACTGGGATGACGAAAATTCTCACGTGTTGTGACGGGATAATATTTAGTTTCCAGCAAATATCAATGTATGGAATGGTATTCTAGGAAATGAGATAATTGGATATTGACCAAAACCTAGCGACAACATTGTACCTACAATTAATAAAAAATAAGATTGGTACACTTATTACTCAGTCACAAAAAAGACAAGCTGATGAACAGCGTGATATTGTATTAGATAAAAAAAAACTAATATACTGATAATATCACTAAGAGTAAGTAAAGGTTATTTGAAAGAAAATATCAGAAAAATATAAAATAAAAAAATTGGAATAAGAATGACGTAATAAAATGTTGTTGTAAAAAAAGGATACATGATGTTAAATTTTTATTTTTGTAATTTTTCGTAAAAGTTTTACAGAAGGCATCACTTTACCTATTTCTAATGATGAAATTGGGTGGAAGTTTTGATAAAACTTGTTAGTATTTTTGTTTAGAAAACATATCATTGTCATTAGTTGTTATCCTTGTATAATAAAAATTTTAAAAAAAAATTTAAGAAAAAAACGCAATTTAATAGTTCAAATTCTCAGTAAAGGATTTCATTAAATTGGAATAATAAATCTGAATAATAAACTAAATAACTCGAGAACAAACCCAAAATAAGTGTTCTTGGCCTTCTACTTGTACGACTTTTCTAATTATTTTATTATTTAATAAATTGTTTGATATGTATATGTGTTTTTATAATTTTGTTTTTTAGTAAAATAAAATTCTCTATACAAGTTTAACAGTTCTCTAGAGGTTGTTAAAGACTATTGTTACGCCTATAGGTTGTTTAATAAGTGGTACACATTTAAAAATAGCGAATTTTATTAATTAGCCTCATAAAACAAATCACTAGGCTTATTAATTTTGACTATCTATTTTCCACTAAATAACCATCTCTTTATTTTTAACTCACTATTTGCAACTAACCATCATCAACTTTTCACTAACAAACCTTTATCATTAACTTATTATTATTATTAACTTATTTTACCGTGGAACATTTCCAAAATTTCCCGAGAAAACCCGATCGAGAAGGTTCAAGATAGTTCTACGCATTCGCCAAAATCGATAATTCTCGGACGGATGAACTGGAGAGTGTAACGAACTATGTAAGGTTACGTCATAATATTCGAGGTCTGTTGTTATACATACATAAATTCATATAGTCACGACTTTTTCCCGTAAGGGTAGGTAAATACCAATTCCTTTCACTCGCTACGGTTCTTACACACATCTTTTGCTTCCTCTACTTTCATCAGTGCTCTCATACATGCTCGACGGTTGTTGGTACTCTTGACCTGGCCTTTCCTCAAAACAATGTTGATCTGTTTGAGATTCATCCTTTCTACGTGTCCATCAAAGCATTATCTATTATCTATCTTTGTAACCACTTTTTTTAACACCACAGCGTTTCCTTATCTTATTATTATTCTTCACTTTATCCCACCAAGTCATTCTGACTATACTTTTAAGACTACTCATCTCCGCAGCATTTTCATACTTTTTTGTAAAACCCAACATTCACTACCATACATAAGTGTAGCAACCAACACACAGCAAGACGTGCCATTTTTGACACTTTCTTGCTGTTCAATTAAGTTATGCAGTGCCCCATTCATTTGTTTTCCTGCCAATACCCTTCGCTTAATGTCATTGTCATACTTTCCATCTCTTGTAAATTTGGAACTCAAGTATACAACTTTATTTACTTGTTCCATTTTTTCCTCCCTTCATCAGAACCTCACAGTTTGTTATGTTTTTTCTCCTTTAAAAACCATAACTTTCGTTTTGCTTACATTTATTTTCATCCCATTGATTTTCAGGCCATCTTGCATAACATTAACCATTGCCTGCATTTCCTCTTCAGATGATGCTAATATGACTTGATCATCGGCGTAAAGAGGGCATTTTGACGATCAAATCATTCATTTACGACTATACTTTTCATTTTCATTCCACACGCACTTTTTTTCAAATCTTTTAAACAATCGTCTATGTATAAGTTAATCAGCCATGGCATAATAATATAAGAATATAATAATATAAGAATAATGTACATACTGTAAACGTAGAAAATGAATAAAAGATAATCTAAAATACATTTTTTTTCTTTTAGAAAGCTTACGATAATTCAGCAAATACATTTTTTAAAAAATTTACAATAAATCAAAAATACTCACAGCTTTATTTCCCAATTAACTACACAGGTATTGAGTCAAATTATTTTTATTATCAACGAAAGATTTAACATTTTGACTACAAACTCAAATTTTTATACTATTCCACAAAATTGCTTATCAGGCTAGTAAAAACTAAAAAAATAAAGCAGTACCGGTTTTCACGACTAAATAATTACCAGAGTTGGCCTAATGGTTTTAAAAAGAAAAAAAAATCCAGTTGCAATAGTTACAATGCAAATAAACAATTGTTGGAAAACATGTAATATAATAAAAGGGTTAAAACTACCACTGTGTTTTATTCTAATTAACTTTGTATAAAATGTCATCCCTGCAATAGGCATTTAAGATGTTGGTCGTGATTAGTAACAGTATTGTTTACATTTATATGGGTTAAAATTGGTTCACTACATATTCTTTAGGTAAAACAAATCCCAAGGTACGTACCTACACATAAAATATTGCAATTTCAAGTGATATCTAACTGTACAAATATTTGATTACATATTGCAGTATTGATATTACCATAAATGTATTTTATATATTATTTATTCATCGTTACTACTTTAATTTACTTTAACATACGTTTATAAAATGTTTATTTGCTAGTGTTATTTTTAATTGTTGCAATTTGTTTTTATTTATAAAAAAACCTATTATAAAATTTAGTTTAAAATAAAATAGCAATGCAAATTATTATTTAGATTGGTAAAAATATTCGTAAAAAACAAATCAAATTTTTAACATTTTACAAAATTACTTACCTCAAACAAAGAGACTGTTTTTTAAACTGTTAATGTCTCAACAATAATAAAATATAAAATATACAAAGAATACTTATTAAAAGAGCGTTAAATACATTAATAAAATGTTATTTGAATTAAATGTAGCAAACGATGTTTCGTACACTGCAAAAATATCCATTTTTTAAAAGTTGACGTTTTATTCCACCACTAAAATGAAATAAATGCAAATTCTCGATGATATAATTAGACTTAAAATGAATGGTCACTTTGGAGACATTTTAGAGAGACTCCCATTTATATGTAAATAATGCAGAAATTAGCCTTTGTGAAATTTACATTTAAGCTCTGATGCAGACCTGGAGTGTTCAAATAAATTAATTTGCTTTGAACGTGTTCAGACTCTGACGACGTGTAGATATCTAATTTAGTAATTACACATACACACTGCCGATAAATAACACATATAAATGACACGCACATTTATTTAGTAAAATCGCTTTTGAAAATAAAATTTGGTCAAAAAAGGTGATATTTTCAACACGCTTATACTAGTTTTACGGGTATGTTTGTTTGTTTGTAACTGACCCTTTGCCTTGATTTTGCCCTACTTTAACCGATCAGATTTATTTTAAACTTTGCACACTTGTCAAAGACCGACGACAATGTAATAACTCGATAATAAATTCCGATTATCCTGATTAGTTTCGCCAAAATTCATAAAAGTTTTCAGGGATCGTTTGGATGAAAATAACTGACTCTTTGGCCTCGATTTTGCCATACTTTAAGCGATCAGATTTTTTTTAAACTTTGCAAATTTGTCAAAGACCAACGACAATGCAATAATTCGTTTAAAAATTCCGATTATCCGGATTAATTTCACCAGAATTCATAAATTTTTTCAGGGATCCTTTGCATGAGAGTAACTGACTTTTTGGTCTCAATTTTTCCATACTTTAAGCGATCATATTTAATTTAAAATTTGTACAGTTATTAAAGACCGACGACAATGCAATAATTTAATCAAAATATCCGATTATCCTGATTAGTTTTGCCAGGAATCGTAAATTTCTTCAGGGATTCTTGACATGAAAGTAATAGAGAAAAATACGTGACAGTTTTCTACTTTCCAAAATACTTAGTTTGCCTATTATCTAGTAGATGGCGCCACTAGCAATTTGCAGTAATATAAATGTTAGTTTGTATTTTGTATTGCATAAAAGTATAGTTTTATTTTTTTAAAAACACTAATGATATAAATTATAATTTAAAAAAACTTAAAAACACGCTTTTAGAGTTAATCAAACTAAAAAGTAAAAAATGATTCTTAAAATAAGAATAAAATTACTAACAAGAAAATTAATTTCACTGTTCTAAAAGCGTGGGGTGCATTGTATGACATTTTTAAACGAAATTTGCGTTTCAGTTTGAAAGTACCCCATGCTTTTAAAACAGTGACAATAATTTTTTCGTCAGTTATTTTATTCTTATAGAAGAAAGAAGAAAATACTTGGTCCGATGTTTCCAGAATTTGAAATTATATTTTGTGCGAACATGGTACCAACTGGAGAACAATTTTTCAGTAGTGATTATTTTAGCATTTTTAAATTTTTTTTTTGATTTTTGTATGGGAATGAAAATTTAAAAGTTGGTAGCAACAAAAAATTTCAAATATCATTATAATGAAATAATACTGACATGATCGGATATTACATTCAAATCAATTTTAGAGAGGGTATTAGATAGCTAGCTATAAATTTGTTCAAGTATATCTTATTTATTAGAGTGGTGTATTTCAATCGGAATGGTGGTCCCCGGCGGTCATTAGAAATTGATGGGCGGTCACCCTGAGTCTAGTCCTTTGGCGAGCAAAACAACCACTTTGACATCCAAAACCATGCAAAGAAAATGTTTACAGAAACAAATTTGTTTTTAAATATAATTAACCTAGCAAAAGCAGCTTTAAGACTTGGGTATAGATTAATTTAGATTAAATAATTTGTCACGTGCCCATTTTTTCCCTTCTACAGTTCATTATAATTGTATCTCAGATAGTTTCGTATTCCTTAGTTACTCGTAAATAGGGTTGCATACCGTACTTTGCTGTAACTTAAAAATTATATCATTCGTTGTAAATAGTGTTGCATATCTTGTAGGGATAGGATTATTGTTTGGTTTGCATTTCTGTGTGGATGGGGCTGGATATCCACACGGACAAGTGCGATTCTGGGTTGACGTTTATTCCGTGTCATTTCTTGATTTCCGGCCTAGGAGTATCAGTCGCTTGGTGTCAGTTGTGGAGGTCGGGTGAGAGTTTTTGGAACGATTTAATATTAACACGTGAGCAGAACTTCTACGGTTCTTTCTTTTATATCTGGCTGTATTTGGGCCATCTTAATTGGATTTTGAAGAAGAACCTTTTAATTTTTAACTTGATCATTCTGTCGTGCCTTTGTGGTGGATATATATTGGTTATTGGGATCGAGTTAAAATGACCGCGTGAGGGATTTGATGGAGTGAAGCCATTGTCAAGTAGCAGGTACTGTTCCATAATTCAAACCGGCTCCAGGAGTAGGCCACAGGAATCGTGAATTCGTATACCCACAGGTTACAAGTGATTTATTTTAGAATATTTAAACGACGTGATTTGATTTCGACACCGCGTTTAAGTTTTGTTTTAATTTATTAATATGGTACACTGTTGAAAACTATTTATTACATTGGATAATATGCCGAGTCTGAACTTTGTTTAAAGTAATATTCTCAATAGTTCTTTGTGTCCAAGTAAAAACGTTTATTCATACTTATTTGTAAATATCCTACAATATTGCTATTTTGAAGGACAGCCATCGTAAAAAGAATTATTTTTGAAATAAGCTCCAGTGTTTTAACAGTGTAAATCTTTAAAAATACTACTTGGTGTTTCTGTTCTTGGATCATCGATGTAACAGTGGCGTCTTAATGAAGTTTTCAATTGGTTACATAGTATTGAGTTTAATTTTATAAACTTATCAGTTATTATGTGCTTGATCTAAGTGTTTTTAATAGTTTAAAAGTAACAGATTATTTTTCATTAAATTTGTACCTGCTCCAAGTTGAATCTGAATTGATACATTACTGAATATAATTTATGTGGTTATTGTGAGGGTTTTAAATTATTATTCTTGTTGCAAGTCCATTTACTTGTATTTATTTTTTTTGTGTTAATATTTTGCTAACAGGAATTCTATATAAAACCAATTATTTTTGAAATTTTAAATATTGTGAACATTTCTTTTTTTTTGTTGTTTTTAATTCTCTTTTGTACCTCATTAGGTTTTTATTATTGTCTGAAAAATTGTTATAATTAATTTAAATATTATTTTAAGGAAAGTGTATTAAATTCGTTTTATCCACTTTACAAAATACAGAATTTGTTGTAAAAAATCAGAACATCATTTTTACTTAATTAATATATTGCAGTAATTGTAAATATAGTTTTATTTATCTAGTTCACCATAATTGTTTGTTGTTTATCGTGTGGCTCTGCTGGTGCCTACAAGACCTAGGGGTTTTCGGCTTGTACCGTTTTAAGTCGGTGGCGCGGCTCACTTTTAGATTTTTTTCTTCTACCCTCTACGGCTGAGCTCGGGCATAATTTGCCAGTAGAGAGACCACTAGCAGAGTACTCTTTAGAGAACCAAAAAAGACGTGGCAAATTTTGGGCGAAAAATAGATCGAATTATCCAAGTTACTTATATCCGAAAATGCTTTGTTTAGCCGTCAGAGGGTTTAAAAGATTGACAAAAACTATTATCTTTTTTTATTACTCGAAAACGTGTTAATAGGTTACCACCATTTTTTGTATGCGGTTTTTGTACTACAAAATTACGTTTTTCAGTGCTAGCTGCGTTTAATTCAAAAATAAAAATTGTCAAATATTGACGTCATATAAAAACAATTGTTCATAAATTCAACACCATTAGGGTAACCACAACCCAAAATATTTGGTCAGGTAGTTAAACTAATAGGAAAACTTTATTGTCACGTGAAAAAGTTTCGTAAAACCAACGGTATTCTCAAAAAATAAAATAATTTAATAATAATAAAAAATTTGATTCATAAAATAAATGTTGAAAATAGAAATTTGACAATAACCTATAAGAATAATTATTTCATCATGTGTTTGAAATGTTTACTATTTTGCTGAATACACATAAACCGCAGTTTGACGGCTAAACGAACTAAATCAAACTATTTTTCGCCCAGGTGTCTGTCATAACCTGTTGTTCACGTTTTTTCTGGACACGCTGTATTTCAGCATTATTATTATATTTATACATATTCACAAAGACACCGCATTTATAAATACTCAAGCACACAGTTGTTAAACCGTAAAAAAAAGTTTCAATTTGTTATTCCTTTTCCTATTCCTAAATGTTTGTCTTTCATTGGCACAATACAACGTGCGTTATTTTTTAATTGTTTACACTGCACTAATTAAAAAAATTAAGAAAGGGTTCTAGACAAAGATAAATAGAGACATGAAATATTAAACGTTTAATACGTCTACGTATTAAATAATATAATGGCTGTAAATTTTATGTATCTTTGTAAGAATAATGTTAATTTGGGTGATTTAATAATTTTTTAGCATTAGAAAACTTGCTTGTCAAAAGGTAAAATTGTAAAAAGGATATTCTCTTTAATTTGACCTCTACAGAGACAGGAAGTATACCAAGGTAATCCAGGTGGTCTCTTTTATCTGAAAATAACAATATCTGTTAATATTTAAAAAAAAAACAAATTTTGAAAGAAATTAAAAGTTATGAGATACCCTGTATTATCAGTGTTCCTAAAACAAGTAGGTACCAATATAATATTTATTTAATTTTTAACTTATAATGTAAAATACAAAAGTTTAAAATCTTACCTTATTAAGATTTTGTAGTTTGAACTTAATTACCAAAAATCCAATGATTTAATTGGTTTTCATATTTTGAAGTCATAGCTTTCTAAAATTTTAAAATTTATATAAATATGTTAGCACCAAAGGGATCAGGGTCAGTCCTTGGCATTCCATGGCCCAAATAGTGTGAATCTTGTGTGTTTTTTTAACAAAAGGGCGGCCATTGTTTGCTAAAAAAAAATTAATTAAAAAATAGTTAATTTGTGAAATACATCATTTTGAAGGTAACATAACTGTTTTTTACATGTTTGGATACAGTTATTAGGCATTTTTCTTATATTTGAATTGAATAATTTTAAAAGAACTTTTATGTGATAAACAAACCTCTCCAGAAAGGAGACGGCCATGTTATAAATCGTCCTGTGTAAAAATTTCTAACAAGTGCATTTATAGTTAAAATTAATAAACTCTACATTTTAAACAACAGTGTTAGTGAGCTGACTTACCATTCATCTGAAGACATGGATTATTTTGACTAAGGTTACACTTTTTAACCTATGTGAGAAAGAATTCCCTATTTAATTCAGGATTGATCCAGTCGTCTGTGAACATCATGCCACGTCTTTTTCGTTCTCTAAAGAGTACTCTGCTAGCGGTTTCTCTACTGGCAAATTATGCCCGAGCTCAGCCGTGGAGGGTAGAAGAAAAAAATATAAAAGTGAGCCGCACCACCGACTTAAACGGTTCAAGCCGGAAACCCCTAGGTCTTATAGGCACTAGCAGAGCCACAAGATAAACAACTAGATTATGGTGAACCAAATAAATAACATTATAGCTAAAATATATTGAATACTTTACTTACACAATAAATCGAAGTACACAGTTCAATAATAAAATTATAACACATATAGTCAAAAATTAACAGCTATGGTAAATTTTCTTGCTAAAACAAACCAAAAATTTAGAATTTACACTTTTATAAAATAACCATAACAGAAGTAAGAGTAACAGACTTTTCCAAGTTACCAAAAAAAAAGTAAAACATATATAAATTAACTCATTAATAACACTAATTCAAACGTTTACATAAGACTGCTAATTCACTCGTTTTAACCATTTACATAAAGATTTCCACTGCCAAAACAATCGAGTTTATTTAAAAAATATTTTTTACAATGATTGTCCTTTAAAATATCAAGATTGTAGGATATTTACAAATAAGTAGGAAGAAAATATATTTTTACTTGAACATAAAGAATTATTGAGAAGGTTATTTAAATCCAAGTTTAGTTTTGGCATATTATCTAATGCAATAAATAGTTTCCAACAATGTACTATATTAATAAACTAAAACAAAACATAATCGTAATGTCAAAATGAGTCACGGCGTTACATATTTAAAAATAATTCACTGATAACCTTTGGGTATACGAATTCACATGTACTATAATAATAAACTAAAACAAAACTTAATCGTGGTGTCAAAATAAGTCACGGCGTTATATATTTAAAAATAAATCACTTATAACCTTTGGGTATACGACTTCACTACTTCTGTGGCCTACTCCTTGGGCCGGGTTGATTATGAGACGGCACCTGCTAATTAACAATGGCTTCCCTTAAATAAATCCCGCTAGCGGCTATTTTAACTCGACACCAAAAAATCCAAAATATCCACAACAAAGGCAAGACAAAATGGTCAAGTTAAAAATTAAATGGTTTTTCTTCAAAATTCAATTAAGATGGCCCCAATACAGCCAGATATGAAAGAAATCCCATAGAGGTTCTGCACACGTGCTAATATCACAACGTCCCAAAAACTCTCACCAACACCCGACTTCGAAGACACTCCCCAAACGACTGCCACTCCTAGGCCGGAAATCAAGAAATGACACGGAATAAACGTCAATCCAGAATCGCACTCGTCCGTGTGGATATCCAGCCCCATCTACACAGAAATGCAAACCAAACAATAATCCTATCCCTACAAGGTATGCAACACTATATACAACGAATGATATAATTTTTAAGTTATAGCAAAGTACGGTATGCAACCATACTTACGAGTAACTAAGAAATACGAAACTATCTGAGATACAATTATAATGAACTGTAGAAGGGAAAAAATAGGCACGTGACAATCATTTTAGACATAGATCACGGATCATTAATATTGACATATTTGACACAGGACAAATATTCCAAGCGTTGCCATATCTTGTGATACACAAGACAGACTTTTCAAGCGTTGCCACATTTTTTTTAATTTCCATAAATTTTTTGTTGTAACAACTTCAAGTAAAATTTATTTGTTAAAAAACTTATTAATTAAAAATAAAAAGAAATAAAAAAAAAGGATTTAATTAAGTTTAAATTGTAATTTTATAAATTTAAATAGTGTGAAAGTGTTTGCGTGCGTGCATAATTTAGTTAATTTTATTTATTTGTGTACTTTTAAAACTTTTCAAATTGTATATTTTATTTTGTTAAAATTTAAGTGTTAATAAATAAAGTTAATCATTTCATGTTGATCATTTTTTTTAAATTAGAAAGACACTAGAAATAAAGGGATCTCAGCTCTGAATAGTAATAATAGTTTTAATAATTAATTTATTGTTTTTTTTTATAAAAAACAATTGGCGCTCAAGGTACGTTAATTTTTATTTATTTATTTTAAAAGTAACGAAATTATATTTTTACAAACCAATATTTTTAACAATTATAAATTTTTTTTTACATTGGTACAATTTTTAGAAATAATATAGAAACTTTAGGGTATTCTATATTGATATTGTATTCGATATCAAATATTTCGTTACAATATATATATATATATATATATATATATATATATATATATATATATATATATATATATATATATATTTATAGAAAACGATTTGTAAACTTGAGGATGCAGTCAAAGTTCTTATTTACTTTTCACTTATATATAGCATCAACTTAAACTAAAAATTATAGTTTAAAAAAACTAAAAAACACGCTTTTAGAGTTAATCAAAGTAAAAATAATTCTTACCATACAAATAAAAATACTGACAGAAAAATTAATGTTATTGTTTTAAAAGCGTAGGATGTTTTTATTCCAAAACGCAGAATTAGTTTTAAAATGTCATACAAAGCACCCCACGCTTTCAGAACAGTGACATTAATTTTATCGTCAGTAATTTTATTCCTATGTTAGGAATTATTTTTTACTTTTTAGTTTGATTAACTCTAAAACCGTGTTTTTTTAAACTATATTTTATTTTTCGCATTTTGTTCGATTTTTTTTACTCACTAAAAAAATTATGAATTAAATGGTAAAAGCACAAAAAAAATGCAACGGACCTCGATTGTCCTTTTCCGCAGTAAAAAAAGCGTGTACATTTAATATTAATGCATCTATATTTAAAACACGTCGCGGCAGTTTCGCAGTCCATTAGGTATATATACACTACTTGAAATCACAATCGGTACTATAAGATTTCAAAGTAGGTACTCACTACAATGATAACCCAGGATTACTAATTACTTTTTTAGAAATCTAATTGTTGTGGTATTGGTTTGGGCTAGTAAACATAAAAACACAAAAATTAATCAACAAGCCAAATTAAAGCTTAATAGCTTAGTTAATTAGTGAAATTTATTTGCAAAATTAACCGTGCTAACAAATGAAAATATTGTCCCTTTGAAATATTGGCGAACCGTTGCTGAACGGTACCCACTACAAGTCCTATATATCCAAAACATTTACTAAATACTTATAGTGTTAAAGTAGTTGTAAATTTGCTATATGTTTCAATAAAAAAAAAAACCTTCGAAATATTAGGGGAATTTACTTTCGTACTTCTTAAATGTACAATTGAATACTGGTTATCGAGTTTGTAACGATAATCCGAAACCGCCGTATATTCGTGAAATATGCTTTAATTCTATGAATCGTAAAAAACCTTTACAGTTTAAAATATAATAAGAATGTCTAATTCTAAGGTTTATACGGTTTATACTGTTTACTACTAAAATTTATTGACGAAATTGTAGTGTTATTAAATAAGAGTGGGCCGAAACAAGACAGATTTTAGCGATTTTAACGCCTTTAATACTGTAAATTCTGGGTAATAATTTTTACTACCCACTCTTTGCGCTATATTTTTCGGTGTTTATACCGCTATAATTCCTTAATGAGTAAAATTACTCTCTCCAATTAATTAGATTGTTGAAAGTTATGTTTCGTTTTGACTGCTCAATTAAAGATATTAAATTACCAGTATTGAAGCTATTCTCTGTAAATTGATTTATTTGCTAACTATAAAGAAATACTTATTAACACTAAACATACTAAACATTTAAACATATCTTTGACGTTGTTATGTTCGCCACTATATACTCAAACTCAATAGTTTAATGAAATACACTGCTCATCAATTAAAGTGGATAATACATACATACTTATAGTAGGCAGAGACCACTTCCTTCCACTTGCTACGGTTCTTACACACATCTTTTGCTTTCTCTACATTCATCAGTGCTCTCATTCATGCTCGTCGCTTGTTGTTACTTTTGACCTGGCCTTTCTTCGTCCTTTTGATGTAATAAAAAATCGCAATGTCTTTTATTTATCTTTGTAAACGTCTCACATATATGGCAGCTATCTATTGAAAAGTATGGAGAAACTTTAGCTGTGGCATTAGATATCTCCAAGGCGTCCGATCGAGTTTGGCACCAGGGACTCCTCGCCAAGCTTCCATCTTATGGCTTGCCCCCTCAGCTGTGTTCTCTGCTTGCTAGTTTTCTCTCAAACAGGTCTCTCCATGTAGTGGTCGATGGAGTTTCATCTGACACTCTACTCATAAATGCTGGTGTTCCGCAAGGATCCATTCTAGCACCAACACTATTTTTACTTCACATCAACGACCTATTGAAAGCAACTTCATGTCCCGTACACAGCTTTGCCGATGATAGTACCCTCCATACCGCTTTCTCTTCTAGGGCCCCTATATTAGCCCGTGAAACCAGAAATGGACGAGGAAGAAATGTTAACAATATAAATATGGACTTAGCAACAATTCTCGAATGGGGATCCAATAACTTGGTAGAATTCAATACAAACAAAACACAAGCATGTCTTTTCTCTAGAAAAGCCGATCTCACTGTGCCTAACATAACTTTGTCAGGAGTAACCATACCACTGAAGTCATCCATATCGATGCTTGGTATTACTATCAGCAATAACCTTTCATGGGAAAATCACGTGAGGTCCATTGCCAAAAGTGCATCCCAAAAACTTGGTTTTTTGTTTCGTGCCAAGAGCTATTTCACCTCCAGTCAGCTGCTTATAATCTATAAGGCGCAGATCCGACCTGTACTGGAGTACTGTTCCCATATTTGGAGTGCAGCACCTAAACATATCCTAAAGCTACTGGATTCTGTCCAAAAAAGGGCAATTCGTCTCGTCGGTGATGCCTCGCTTACAAACTCGCTCACTTGTCTGGAACACCGTAGAAAAGTTGGCGATTTGTCTCTATTTTATAGATATTTTCATGGGCGATGCTCTTCTGAAATATCAACAATCGTTTCTCCTTTGGCAGTCTCTTCGAGATTAACCCGTCAAGTTCAGTCTTCACACCCCTTCGTGGTCACTTTGGAGACCTGCAGAACATCACTTTCCAAAGACTCATTCATCCAACGAATTGCGAGGCTTTGGAACTCATTGCCTAGGGAGGTGTTCCCCGAGGCATACAACCTCCAGAAATTTAAGAAGAACACCAACTCCTACCTTCTTTCCCTTGGTTCCCACGATGTTCTCTGAACATTACAGGATATCCCTTTTCGTGGGAACCAGAACATAAAAAAAAAACACAGGAATATTGTAAGAGAGTAAACAAAAATGTAATTGTACAAGCGTACAATGGTTCAAACTTAATAACAAAGATGGGGCTGATACAGAGGTTAAACAAAGTAGTTAGAAAGTAAGACCAACACCCCTTTTTAAAAATAACAAAACCAGAAAAAGACCGTAAATAAAGAATTAAATGCCTAATTTATGACTACTTTGCTTATTTCGAATATTGCAATTCTTTAACTTTATAAAGGTACGTTTCGAACACATAAAGTGTCTAAAAACCTCGTTATCAAGTACCAATAATAACTGTGGTAAAAAAGGCAGCAGGGTGCGTTTATTTTTTTTTACAATATGAAGTGGTGCAAACAAACACATTAAACGAAGCTCGGGAAAAATCGTTTTCAACGGAGAAGTAATAAATAACTTGCGTTATGCGGACGATACATTTCTACTGGCAGGAAGTGCTTATGACTTGTAGGCATTACTAAATAGGGTTGTGGCTAAAAGCGAAGAAAGAGGGCTTACATTAAATATAAGCAAATATTAGCAAAAATGGGGAGCTTCCAGCAAACCTGAGTAGAGGCAACTAACAGATTCAGCAAGTCTCCAGCTTCAGATATCTGGGATGCTTATTGAACAGTAAGTGGGATAGCACGCAGTAAATAAGTTCCCGCATGAATGACAGACAGATGCAGAGAAATGAAAGAGCTGGAAAGAAAACACGACATGTTTAACATGTACAAATAAGTTAGGGAAGTTGCTGGTCCATATACAAGAAAACTCCTAGTATGCTAGTTGATAATAAAGACAGACTTATCATTGACAAACATAAGGTTTTTGAAGCCTGAAATAGATACATAGCTGAATTATTTGATGACAACAGATCGGATCAACCACACACCACTGATAGTGTGGAAGGTCTAAAAATTCCAAAGTTCGAAATAATATATAGCATACGCCCTGCAAAATTTAAAAAAGCAACCGGAACAGATAATATTCCAGTGGAACTTTTGAAAATAATTTATGAAGACAACATCGGGATCTTAGTTAAACTATTTAATACAGTTTTCATCGCTGGAGAAATACCAGAAGATTGGCTAAAGTCCATGTTTATAAAATTGCCTAAAAAACAACGTGCAAAAAAATGCAGTGATTACAGGTTAATATGTCTTATGAGCCACACACTTAAAGTATTCCTTAGCATTATTCAAAAAAGAATACGCAACAAATGTGAAAGTTATCTGGACAGAGCCCAGTTTGGTTTTCGAAAAACTATTGGTACTCGGGTAGCAATGTTTACCTTAAATATACTTCTTCAAAAGTGTCGCGATCAACGTAAAGATATTTTCGTATGCTTTATAGACTATAAGAAAGCAGTAGACAGGGTACAACATGAAAAACTTATAGATATATTGAGGAGTACTGGAGTTGATGATAGAGACATACGAATTATTAAAAACCTATATTAGCGACAAAAAGCAGTGGTTCGGGTCAATGGAAAACTAAGCGACGAATGCCAAATTCGGCGTGAAATGAGACAGGGATGTAAATTGTCTTCACTGTTGTTTAACCTGTATTCTAATAAAATATTTTAACAGGCGTTGCATGACCAGGATTGCGGAGTTAAGATTAATGGCGAACTGATCAATACCATTCGCTATGCTGATGACAACGCAATCTTATGTGATGATCTCCAGTACCTTCAACGTCTTTTAGACTTGGTCAACGTGATAGGACAAAAAATGGGTCTAAACATAAATGTCACTTAAACTAAGTTTATGGTTTTCAGCTGTCAGCCGTATAAGGATGCTGCATTTCAAATGGATGGTCAGAACATTAAAAGGGTTCCATGTTTCAAATATCTTGGTTGTTACATTACAGAGCATCTCAATCCAGATAAAGAAGTCAAGTGCAGAACCTTTCAAAAACTGAGATAGCTCTTCTGCAATAATAATCTAAATTTAAAGCTCCGCCAGAGAATGATTAAGTGCTACAAATGGTCTATACTGTTGTATGGGGCAGATATTTGGACCTCAACAGCAGCAACCATTAATCATCTTAAAGCATTTGAAATTGTGACTACATATACGTATGCTCCAAATCCCATGGGTTGCCAAGCAGACAAATGAAACGTTTTTAAATAGAGCAAACGCCGTCCGCGAACTAATAATAACAGTTAAATGCCGAAAGCCATCAAATCTAGGTCACATACTCAGGGGTGATCGTTACCGTATCCTTCAACTTATAGAGAGGGCCGTAGAGGAGTCGGTAGAAGTAAAGCATCGTGGTTAAGGAATCTTAGAGAGTGGACCGGAATTCGAAGCGCAGAACAACTCTTTAGAATCGCCGAAGGAGGACCTGATATGGCACCAAAAGAAAGATAAAAGATCGAGCAGGCTAGGGCAGCATTTAACAACATAAAGAAGGTTCTTACATATAGAGACTTGTAAATACCCAATGAGTAGTCAAATAAAAGCGTTCGAGATGTGGTGCTACCGTCGCCTGCTACGAAAATCATGGGTAGACAAAATCCGAAACACAGAGGTGCTTGCCCGTCTCTAGAAGCAAGTTATATTTACGATCAGAAACGCAAGTTGGAATATTTTGGACATATTATGAGAGGGGAGAAGTACCGTATTATACAGAATATCATGCAAGGCTAAAACCAAGGAAGAAGATGTTCGGGAAGAAGATGCACGTCCTGGCTGAAAAACCTGAGAAAGTGGTATGGTGTTAATTCTACAAGCCTGTTTCGTGCAACTGCTAACATAATAAAAATCATAATGATGATAGCCAACGTCCTAGGAGGACATAGCACGTAAAAAAGAACAAACACATATTGGTAACAGTCAAAGTATATATTTTAAAATTCAATAATTAGACAACTAATTCTTTAATGTACTGAACCTCCCAACAGAAACATAATTACAAATTTGTCAAATAACATTCAAAACATTTATTTAATCCAAATATAAATTTTTGTCCTCATTTTTAAAAAAAAAATTTTTCGTTTACATCTTTTCTTTTAATTATTTAATGTTCCAATCGAATGTTTTCAGCTTATGTAATTATTTAAACGTTGTTTTTGGGGTGAACCTGCCGTCATTATATTTTTCGTGGCATCGTTAAAATATTAAAATACTGGTAAAATTTAACTGATTAATGAAAATGTTAGTTTTATATGAAAATTCCACACCTGCAATTTTGAACCAATTAAAATACGCTATTTTAACAGATCACCACGGCAACGGAGGTATTTTAGTGGAAATTTTTTTCTCGTGGGATACCCAACAGCGAATTGTACTGGAAATTTTTTGACGTTTACAATAACAGACCATTTTTGATAGACTGGTTTTTATTTGTTTACATAATATTTAGTTTTGATACATGTTAATTAAAAAGCTTAGATGTTTTCTATATTCTTCGGCCACCTCATTTTTTCTTAATGGCGAAAATAAAGGAATGTTTTCAATTGAGTATCCATGTCTTATAAAATATATATAATATTTAGACACTAATTTATTTATCTTTTTCCCATTCAGTACTTTCAATTTTGCGTAGTTTAGATGCAAATATTCGTGGACAAATTTTCTTTTTTCAAGTTGGAGCCAACATCTTCTATTAATGCGTATAAATAAGTTGATGATTGATCATTACATCAAACAATTTCACGAATATTTTGCATAAAGTATAATTTTCAAGTCGATTAATTTTTTACTGGCTATGCAATATTTTTTATTGCAACTAATCGCGAGTTTTTTTAAAGTTTTTAAGTGTCAAAATACAATGATGAAGTGAAAACTTAAGTATTAACGCTCGTGAAAATATTATTTTTAATCTGAAAAATATTGTCTCCAAATTTCCATAGTTTATAAATAATGAATTATTTTTATTAACGCTTTATTATAAATCATATATTGAACATCAGTACCAGATTTGAATGTTTTCGATTTCTTTCTTCCGCTTTTTTGCTTGATCTTCTTTCAATATGGCGCTTTTCTTCCTACCTCGACTTTTTCGTTTTCGGCTACCTCGTTTTCGGTTTTGTCGCTTTTGGCTACGTCGTCTACGGCTTCTGCTTCTATTTTTTCTTCGTCTTCGAGCCTCCGTTATCGGCAAACCAAAACCTAATTTAAACCTTCCCCCGTTCTCTTTGATCAAACCAGCTTTCAGTCCAGTTTTTAATGCTTTTTTAACACAAATTGATGCATTTTTTAACGGCTTCTTGCACTAATAAATTATTTGATCTAAAATTTTGTCGGGGGGAGAACCATTAGAGTCATTAAGACACGCTATGGTGTCCATAACATCTGCTAAAAACGACACCTCTCCTTGGACCATTTTAATGCAGCAAAAGCAGAACTTAATCAATAAACTAATGAAAAGCACTTAAATTTTGAATTTAGCTACTAAATTAATTTGTCAAAATGACATAAAAAATGTACTTGAATTTGTCAGTTTGTTAAATAAGGTTGCCAAGTTACAGTCTTGAAAAGTCGCATTTTATATTGCTCCAGTGAAATACATCCGTCTTACGAATTTTCGATCAGGCCACGTGTCTTGACGCGAGTTTAACATATTTTACCCATTACAAAAAAAGTTCACAGCGTGCCATAAGAAGTTATCACTTCAAAAAAAACAATTTTCCACCAATTGTAGCTCTTTAAAACTTATGTAAAATTGAAGAATATACCATTTTCTATCTTGAAATGGTATTTCCATGCAACTACAATGAGTAGAAATTACCAATTTGAATGCCTAAATAATTGCTTGATGAAGAAAATAATTTGCATTGTTGAGAATCGAAAAATAAATTTTAAAAATATTTGATTTTCCACCACAATTCGGTCTGGAATTTTCTTACCGAATACCACGTGAGGTCAGATTAATATCCGGAAATTTCTTTTCGATCATGAAAATATTTTTAGAAAATTTCCGGAAATAATTTGACCTCTAGTGGTATTACTAGTGAAAATACTCGTCTTATACTATTTTTAAATCAAATTTCAATAACTTTTTAAATATATTTCCGAAAAAGTAACTAATATATTAAAAATTATACAATTAATTTAAAAATTAACTCATCGACGAGAACTTTTAAATTGTCTTTTTAACTAGTAATTTTGTAAATGTTATACGTTCCTTTGAGGTTAAAGCATTCTAACTGTATTTACTTTTCCTTAAGTAGTTGATAACTCTGGTTTCCCCTACAGTTTCACTTTTCGCGAATTATGCTTTATCAATACCTACTCTATTCGAAAGAAAAAAAGAAAGAATATGGACATAAAATAGAACATCTGGCGCAGTCGAAAGCATATAGAGAAAACGTAATAAAAGTCCTGAAATTTCAATAGACGTGACCGGCTAAGGCTTGCAGAAAATATTAACATAAATTTTATGGCAATATCCCTAAACTTTATATACATATGCATGGTTAGCTGAAAAGTATGCAAATTTATATAGAGAAATTATTCAATATATTGAACTTCTCTACAAAGGAACAGGAAGAGGGTTTAGTGATTTTTGAGGACAGCTCAGAATAAAACTGTTACGGTAAACCTAAAATCCAATATTAAACGCTCATTCTGAAATTAAGGTCCGCAAAAAATAAAACTTAACTCATTGCATTAAACCATACCGAACATAAAATCAGTAAGTTCTGTTTTTTTTGTCACTTTGAGAACGAGTTGGTATTAAAATAAATATAAATTTGTAAATGAAAAATTTATAAACGGGGAATATATAAAATAATTGCATTTTTCACAAATTCTCCTGACTTTGTGCATACCAACTATAAAATTGCAGATTTGCACTCTGCATTTGTTAAATCTTCTTCTTCTTCTCATGCATATTCATTACTGAATGTTTGCGACCACATTTTTCACTTTATTCCGGTCTCTTAATGTGTGTATTAGGTCATCTATCGTTCTCAGTCCATTGTCTTACATTGCGGAACCATGACATTTTTTTCCTTCCCATTCCTCTTTTACCTTCGTACCTTTCTTCGATAATTAGCTGTACTAATTGGTATTTTGTGGTACGCATTATGTGTCCTAGGTACGCTGTATTTCTTTTTTTAATTGTCGTTAGTAGTTTTCTGTCTTTCTTCATCCTTCTTAGAACGTTCTCATTTGTTTCTCGTACCGTCCATGGAATTTTAAGTACTCTGCGGTATATCCACATTTCAAACGCTTCCAGTTTGTTCATTGTGGTCGCTTTCAAAGTCCATCCTTCCATTCAATATAAAAGTACTGATCAGATGTAAAACTTTATAAATCTCACTCTGAGGTTCAAGTTAAAGTCTGCGTTTGTGAGAACGCTCTTAAATTTTACAAACGCACTTCGAGCTTTGCCACGTCTTTTTCGTTCTCTAAAGAGTGCTCTGCTAGCAGTTTCTCTACTGGTAAATTATGCCCGAGCTCAGCCGTAGAGGGTAGAAGAAAGAAATATAAAAGTGAGCCGCGCCACCGACTTAGACGGTTTAAGCCGGAAACCCCTAGGTCTTATAGGCACTAGCAGAGCCACAAGATAAACAACTAGATTATGGTGAACCAAATAAATAAAATTATAGCAAAAATATATTGGATACTTTACTCACACAATAGATAATTAAGGTGCACAGTTCAATAGCAACATCATAACAAATATAGTCAAAGTTAACAGCTATGGTAAAATTTTCTTGCTAAAACAAACCAAAAATTTAAAATTTACAACTTTATAAAATAACCAGAACAGAAGTAAGAGTAACAGACTTTACCAAGTTACAAAAAAAAAAGGTAAAACATATATAAATTAACTCATTAATAACACTAATTCAAACATTTACATAAAGGCTGATAATTTACTCGTTTTAACCATTTACATAAAGATTTTCACTGCCAAAACAATCGAGTTTATTTAAAAATATTTTTACTATGGTTGTCCTTTAAAATATCAAGATTGTAGGATATTTACAAATAAGTAGGAAGAAAATATATTTTTACTTGGACATAAAGAATTATTGAGAAGGTTATTTTAATCCAAGTTTAGTTTTGGCATATTATCTAATGCAATAAATAGTTTCCAACAATGTACTATATTAATAAACTAACACAAAACTTAATAGTGGTGTCAAAATAAGTTACAGCGTTATAAATTTAAAAATAAATCACTTATAACCTTTGGGTATACGAATTCACAAAGTACTTTATTGATAAACTAAAACAAAACTTACTCGTGGTGTCAAAATGAGACACGGCGTTATATATTTAAAAATAAATCACTGATAACCTTTGGGTATACGAATTCACATATACTTATGTGGCCTACTCCTGTGGCCTACTCCTGTGGCCTACTCCTGGGGCCGGTTTGATTATGGGGCGGCACCTGCTAATTAACAATGGCTTCCCTCAAATAAATCCCGCTAACGGCTATTTAACTCGACACCAAAAATCCTAAAATATCCACAAAAAAGGCAAGACAAAATGGTCAAGTTAAAAATCAAATGGTTTTTCTTCAAAATTCAATTAAGATGGCCCAAATACAGCCAGAAATGAAAAAAATCCCATAGAGGTTCTGCACACGTGCTAATAACACACCGTCCCAACAACTTTCACCAACATCCGACTTCGAAGACTATCCCCAAACAACTGACACTCCTAGCCCGGAAATCAAGAAATGACACGGAATAAACCTCAACCCACAATCTTCTCAAGTCCGTGCTCCACAATCGCCTCGTCCGTGCTGGTAGCCAGCCCCGTCCACACAGAAATGCAAACCAAACAATCGAATCCTACCCCTACAAGGTATGCAACACTATCTACAACGAATGATATATTTGAGTTACAACACAGTACGGTATGCAACAAGGAATACGAAACTATCAGAGAACTGTGAAAGGAAAAAAAATAGGCACGTGACAGCTTGTTCGATTGTGTATTTGCTCCTTCCTTGAAAAGGCAATCTGCTTCCTCGTTGCCTCTAACCCACTTGTGACCTGGAACCCACATCAGAGTGACCTGGTTGCTTGCTGCCAGTTGTCTCAGGGATTGTTTACAGTCCTAAGTCAGCTTAGACTCACAAGTGTATGACTTAAGAGCTTTTGGTGCTGCTTGGCTGTCTGATCGAATATAGATGTCTGTCCTTCAGGTGTACCTTTCGATGCACTCTTGGGCACAAATCTCTAAGGCATGACAGTAAGAAATTTAGCAAAATATTTAGAAAATTACCTGAAAATTTTTAAAAAAGGTTCATGCTGATAGATTTTGCAGAATTGTCAGAAAAAGAAATTAATCGTTAAAATTACTTTATCCAAAAAAATTTGTTGCCCCTAAAAATCATTATTTGGAAATGCTACATTCAAAGAATATTTGTTTTTCTGTCACATTTTTTTAAACCAAAGAAGGAATCTCTTACATCAAAATTATTTGTTAATTTTTTTTGTAAAAATGTATTTAGGTGCCATCGTATTACTTTGTATCTTTTGTATCATCATCATTCTTGATGCTCGCGCTCCAGAAATATTCAGTTAAACATTATGTATACCAGAATAACAATAAAACCAGCAAACAATCCCTCTCAACTGAAAAGCACAATTCATTTACCTCTAATGTATTTTGTACATTCGCATTTGTCTTGAAGCAACGAAAATCCGTTGGGTACGTTGAAAATTATTTGAATTTATAATTTTTCGGTTTGCGACAAGAGAGAATTTAACATTTGCATAACAATACACCGAATATTTAAAATAACGGTAAACGTCTTAATGATTTTTCTTTGGTTTAATATTATAAAATTATTAATCGTTACGTTAATTTTCCAGTCTCAAGCGCAATAAAAATTTTGTTTATCAAATCGTTAAAATGAATATATTTTGAGATCAAAATTTTGCTGTGTAATATATTTTTTTTATTGAAATATCCTTTACAGGGCATTTGTTTATATTGTTAAGATAAAATACGGCACTGATCTATTATCCGGCCGAGGCGGTCGCACAAAGACGAATATCCCATTTGCGGCATAAAAAGACGACCCAAATCTAGCCAATGTTTTTTGGCCGCGGCCCGATTAAAGGCGTCTAGAAATGTTGAACAAATTGAGGTATAAATTATAGTTATATAAAAAGACAGCGGTCGCGAAAGTTTTTAATTATAAGTTTTAGTTTATTTATAAAGTGTTATAAAGAGATTGTAATTATTTAAGTGTTTTAAAAAATTTATAGAATAAATTGTTAAGTTTAGTTTGGGGCATTCTTGTAATCCATTACTTATCATATGTATAATTTTATTAAATTGGATATTAATAAAAGTAAAAATGTAATTTGGAATGTTTTTACCACGACAAAAGACAAAAAATTGAGTCTACTGTGCAGTTAAAGGCTGTCAAATAAAACTTATAAAGAATTTAAATGTTTTTTTAAAAGCTTTTATTTAACTTGCAATGTATATATGTTTGTCTGGGTGGAAACTTGCAAATCAAATTTAAAGCTGATATCTTTAACCGATTGAGCTGAAATTTTGCATAAACGTTCAGTTCAAACGACAATGCATGGTTAGATGTGTGACGTCATTCTAAATCCAAGATGGCGGACTTGTTATTTTTAATACACTCCTTCAATATCGGTATGAAATGAAAGGGTATGATGAGAATAACTCGTGACGTCACTCTGAATTCAATATGGCGGAATTAAAAAATGGCGGTTACGCGTCTATTATAAAATTAGCTTCGAACCAACATATTCCAGGGCGTTGGATTGACAAAAGGGGTCCAATAGAGTGACCGGCCAGATTGCCGGATCTCTTAACATTTAATTTCTGTTTGAAACCTAAAATCAAAAATATACGTCACTCAGCCTGCAGATCTTGCAGAGTTGCGGCAGAAAATTGTGATAAAATGCCGATTACTAATACCGGAGGTATGTGAAAATGTTATAAAAGTTTCAAACATTTAATTCGTTAACTTGGTAAAATTTTAAGTTTTTGTGTTATTGCTGATATTTATTAAATAATTTGATTAAATCCACAATATCTTTCAGGTTATTTTATTAAAAAAATTACAATGTTGTGTAGATAATTTAAATGATGTCACTTCACCACACTTGCTATTTAAAAAAAATTGTGGTTGCAGGAAGTTTTTTTTTTTATAAAAATAGTCGCAAAAAGGGTAGACCTATCGTGTGGGCCGCGGACTATTAGAAGGGAAAGGGATTATAGAAATAAAATGATTGTGGACACGCTCTTTTAAAAGTTGCAGGTCATAGTTCTCTGGAAAAACTGATTTTGGAAGCTTATTCTATTCAGTAAAAGAAGCATTCATAATAGCATTCATTGTAGTGTCAATCTTGAGAGTTAATGGATGAGACTGATCAGCGTGCCGAGTTCTTCGGCCGAATGTGGCCAATGGTGGTACAAGAGTTTTTATTTCTCTGGAGCATCTGCCATGGAAATATCTGTAGAGCAATGACTGGTCTGCAACTCTTCTTCTATGTTTTGGAGGGTGAAGGGTATCTGTGAGAGTTGAGCTGATAATCAAGCGAATGGCTCTTTTCTGAATGGAATCTAGAAGACGAAGAGAATGCCTTGGTGCTGAACCCCAAATGTGTGAGCAATACTCCAGTAGAGGTTGGATTTGAGCCTTGTACGTCGTCAACAGTTGATCAGGAGTAAAAAACTTTCTGGCTTTTCACAGAAAACCTAGCCTCTGGCTTGCCGACTTTGCGATGTTAGCAACATGGTCATGCCAAGACATATTATTGGACACCGTGAATCGAGATGGAGGGACTTGGTTCAACGGTATTTCCGAACATTGTGATAGGTTGATTTGAGGAATTCACTTTCTTGGAAAACGTGACACCCCACTCGACGATTAGACGATAAGATCTCTATTGATGGAATCAACCTGTTTCTGCCTGAGTCTATTTGTATCATTCACCGAAAGTGATCGATAGGATGTGAAAGTTGAGACAAGTGTGCTATCGTCTGCGAAACTGTAAATGGGGTTCGTAGTGGTTTTCAAAAGGTCGTTGATGTGTAAAAGAAATAAGGTGGGGGACAGGATGGAACCCTGGGAGACCCCGGCATTAGTTTTAAACGCATCAGAAGAAATACCGTCAACTGCATCAATTGCATTTTTAAGTATTTATTTGTATGAAATACTCGTTCCCCTTTCAATAAAAATTGTATTCGTTTTTTTTTTAAATTTTAAAGAACCTCTTGGTTTCTGGGGTGGTCAAGTTTTCGTTGGAACACCCTGTATAGCCGTGCCAAACCGAGAAAGTAGAGTTTTTTTTTCGCAAGCCAGTTAATTTCAGTAAATTAGTTTTGAACATCATACTTTTCACATATCATATAAAAAGAAGTTTAATACCGTAAGATCAGGTTATCCTGCTGCCTATTTCATCGATCCTCGCCTTCCAATGCACAGATTTGGCGTTGCTTTTTATTATTAAAGGATGAAGTCATGCAGTTATAATCACAGAACAATTTGCTAAGGCGTTGAAACCCAAACAAAACAAAAAAAGGCTGAAATGTGTTTTGCCTACATTCTCATTATTAAGGAACGATATTTGTAGTATTTTTTGATATGTATTAAATTCATAATCAGATAATTTTTGTTTATGTTAATTATTTGATAAATTTTAAAATTATTAAATTTTTAAATGATGTCCCAAAAGTCTCTTTTTCTTATTTTAAAATTTTGGGGTTTAAACTGTCACCTAAAGGCGGTTCAATGTAGATATTACATTTTTTTTTAGAATTTTATATTTTTAAAATTTACCTATTTTGGAACTTTATTAAAATAATGATTTTATTGCATTTGGTTGCTCTAGACTATAATATAATTACAAATTTATTAATTAATTAGTGGTTAAAAAAAATTTTACGGGTTGCACTCTGGGAGTGCCGGCAGAAGTGAAAACTTAAGTATTAACGTTGTGCGCCCTGCGCCGCCTAAACGAAACAGCCGGCGCAGGCATACATTTTCGCCGCGCCGTAGAAAGAGAACTGAAACACTAATTCGTGCACGATCCAGCTCAGAAATTAAATGGCGATTCATTAGTAATCACGTATTTTTAAATTTTAAGAGCAATAAATTTAGTGTAATTGACACCAAAGTAAAAACAGCACAACTAAATGGGTATTCAAATTTAAAAAACAAAAATGTTTTATTTTACATAAAAAAGAGTTACTTAATATGTGATAAAAAAATCTATTTATAGAAATGTATACAACGTGAATACAAGGGTGATGCATAAGTTTTGAAACTATGTGTATATCTTTAAACGTTATTTCCGAGAACAATTGCTGGAAAATATAAACAATAAATAAATTACTTTGACTGCACTACGTGATGGTAGTATCTTAAAATGAAAACAAACTATAAACAGGAAAATATTTCAGAACAACGGAGAAACGGATACTGTAAAGAGATAGATTTTCTTTAAAACTAAGCACCTTGATTTATGTTCAATATCAAAACCTTTAGATTTCGGATTTCTATGAATATAACAAACACATAAAATCTTATTTAGAAACATCAACCAACAAAATTGAATTCCTAAACGTAACATTATGGGTATGTTGTTAGTTAAATGGTGTTTATCATTTTATAAATGTAGCCCCACCCAACGTGTTTTATGCGTATAAAACCTTTAAATCTACAAATAATTAACAAGTTTTAAAATATAAATAATAAAAAAATACAACAATAAAGAAAGTTTGTTTAGATTATACACTCACCACAGATATAACGGAAATTGCGAACAGATTTGGATTACATTTTTTAAATGTGGATCCTTTAACAAACACCAAGAAAATACATTACCTACATGTCTTTAAAAAAATTATTATTATAAATTTAATATAATTGTCTACATTACTCACACTCTAATAAAATAAAGACAGCTTTAAATAAAATAAATACAAATGCAGACCGAGTCTACGTCAGCCCGCAAAGTTTATTCAAATGTAATTTGCGACAGCTAGTTTAACGACTGTCAATTAGCTCCATTTACTGACGTCAGCAGAAACATCAGCTTTCATATAAATTTTCCGAAAACATTGAAAAATTGAATTTTCATATACTTAATTTTCACACACGAATATCGCGTATAATAAAGACTATTTCGATGAATAAACCACACAAAAAAACTGCTTTCAATCCAAACTAAACTGCTTCGTGGTCAGATCATCGAAAGAAGCATGCAAAAATGAAATAATTGTTTTTTTTATGTTCTGGTTCCCACGAAAAGGGATATCCTGTAATCGTGAGAACAAAAGAAAAAAAGGTAGGAATTGGTGTTCTTCTTAAATTTCTGGAGGTTGTATGCCTCGGGAAACACCTCCCCAGGCAATGTGTTCCAAAGCCTCGCTGTTCGTTGAATGAACGAGTCTTTAAAAATAGATTCTGCAGATCTCCAAAGTGACTACGAAGGGGTGTAAAGTCTGAACTTGACTTGTTAATCTCGAAGAAACAGCTAAAGGAGAAACGATTGTTGATATTTCAGAAGAAATTAAACAATAGCTGTCGCGAATTACTTTTAAACAAACTTGTGAGCTGGGGTGGGCTCGGTCGCGCATGCGGATTTTGCCTACCTGCGACGGAAAATCTACGAATCAAGTTTACAAACTTATTTTAGTCTTAATTAAATTGGGTAACATAATGTTTGTAACTTGAATCAATGTCTTAAGTAAGTTTTAGCACAACCACCCCTATTCTTAAGGCAGGATAAAAATATAAGGTAGAAAACTATTGTCACATACCTGTAATAGGTGCTATAGCAAAAGTATTAAAAATTGTAATTAAAAGTAAAAATTTTTGCTGTCTAACTACAAACGTTGAACTACCTAGATTTTATTATCTCTCTATTCTTAACTTTATCCAACCGAGTCACTCCGGCTATACTTCTCATTGTTTTATGTAAAAAAAAATACCACTACTCAAAGATTGTAATGTTTTTCGCCACTAGCATGTGCTGCGAAGAAATGGTTTTATAAAAATATTTAAATCTGTTAAAAATTATAGATTTTTATTAAATAATTAAAAAAAATGTGGCTATTGGAAAACATGACTGATTCATTATTATCTTTAATCTGTTCCTTGCTTCTTGCTTTAATTGTAGTCGACAATGTCTTTTTTTTGCTATTTGTTTCCCCAAAAGTAGTCTGCTTAGTCTTTCCTTCTTGAGACTAAAGCTTTCTTTTTTTTACCATTACCACTTTATTAATTTTTTTTTCGGCCAATTATAGGACTCAACTTTATTCCTTTGACCAAAGACTTGGGACATCTTTTAAACAATCTAATACCAACATTTCTTAACATACCTACAGCTCTTTTATGCATTTCCTTTAGAACAAATTTCCCTAACAACATATAAAAAAATACAGAAAACACAAAAAAAATTCTTAATTAATTTCTAACAAAATGAAATTTTTAAAAATTGTGCAATAATTTTAAATTTCGATTAAAAAAATATTTATAATTGTGCATAAAGTCAACAATATCAAAAAAATGTCCTTCATTGTTTTGTTAATTATTTCGGGCTTAACGTTTTTAGTGCGCACAAACACACGCATGGATTTATTATTTTTTTGCTTTTTTAAATTAATCCAATTAATAGTGTAGGATACAAACGAGCATTATTAAAAAATCACAAACCAACCAGACTACGACTCGCAAACTGGCACGGCGATTTCAGAATCAATAACAACCCAATTTAGTCATGCCAGATCATTCAACCGTCCTCAAAGGAGGAAAAACTACCAATAATTGACCTTTGAACTTAGCTGAGTTTTCGCCAATAAATCATGTGTACAAAAATCTATCAATCACATATCAAAATCGTGGTTACGAATAGTAGATATCACGGAAAAGGTTACGACCAATCAGAAACACAAAAAAATATATGTTTGCCTACAATTTTTACTAAAAATACTTATGGATTAAAAAGAATTGTATTTTTTTCCGGTTTTTAACGTAATCCAAAATAATCAAGCTTTAGCTATTTTTTTAATATTTATTACTTTACGTAGAAAGGATGGAAAAAGGAAGATTGACGAAACAAATTTATAAGGCGAGTGTAAATAGAAAAGTCGGTAAAGGTCGACTTTGGCGAACATATCAGATCAACATTGTTTTAAGAAAGGACAGGTCAAGAGCACCAACAACCGACGAGCATGTATGAGAGCACTAATGACAGTAGAGAAAGCAAAAGATGTGTATAAGAACCGTAGCAAGTGGAAGGAAGTGGTCTCTGTCTACCACTTCGGGAAAAAGGCGTGACTATATGTATGAATGTATTATAGCTATATGCAGCAAAAAAACATTTTATTTATTAAAATACAACTTTTCTTTTTTTACCAATTATTTCCATGCAAAAAAGTATTGAGATGGATTGTTTTTAACTAAGCATTATTATCTTTTCTTCTTCTTTTTTTCTTGGTCTTCTTCAAGTAGCACCACAACCCTATGTGGATCTTGGCTGCAAGCATAATTTGCCTCCATCGACTTCTATCTAACATTGTTTTCTGTTCATTTTAAATGCCCATCTTCCGCATATCCGATAGAACATTGTCTCTTCATCTCATTTTAGGTCTTCGCGGTGGTCTTCTGCTCGTCGGTGCTTCCTGCTATGCTATTTTCAGCATTCTGTCATCCGGTGCTTTGAACCAGGATCCTGGGTTGGTCCATTATTATCTTTTGTTTTATTTAAGCTTAATCATGAATTTTAAACTGGCTTTTTTCTCTATTACTTCTTATTTAATGTATGTAACATTTTCTTAATAGAACAGCTAAATAAACTTGAAGGTGCTTAAAGTGTTTTCCATGCTATTTTACGCAAACATTTCTGATTCTAATTATAACATCTGCAATGGCGTCGTATGACGTATTTCTTGTATTCATCATAAATACTTAGTACAAAAATCCCTTCTTCTAACACCAATGTTGTGATATTTAATCTTGGGTTCAAAGATTTTAAGCACTTATTACAACAACTAAACAATTTATTCTAATAATTTTTTACTTAATAAATCACTTAGCTAATTACAATCTCTATACAATCCCTTTATAACACTTTATAATTATTTCAAAACTTAAAATTTTAAACTAAACTAAAAAACTCGATTAACGACCTTTCTTTGATATTGGCAAACAAATTATTCGAGAATAAGGACGTCAATTCTGAAAGAAAGAGAAACCCACGATAAAATTCTTTTCTAAAATATCGGGCGTTTGTTATTACAAAACAAATTTTTTTTATTGTGACCGACGCGCTGTCGCCTTAAGAAAACAGTCGAGAGGGACAAGCTCCCCAAATCGTAACAATATAAATTCTTTACCTGTTAGTATTATCAATTATGGAACTATTAATATTAATATAGTATGAGAAAATAAATAAAAATTTGCAATATTTTTCCATTTTATTTAATACGATGGGAAAAAGTATAGTGTTTGACTCGTGAGAATTGGCCATTTCCACTCGGATTTTATCCTCGTGAAAATGGCCAACTGTTTCACTCGTTAAACAATATTATATATTTTTGCTAATACTTTTAATTTAATAATATATGCAATTTTAAACACGGTAATTACTAATTACACAAGGAATAAGATTGTCTTCTATCAAGAGACAATAGCCCACAAATATATTTATATATATATATATATATATATATATATATATATATATATATATATATATATTCCCATCATTCCATGGCGGAACATAGGGCCTCAACAAAGTTTCTCCATCGGACTCTATTTCTGGCAAGCATTTTGACGTCTTGCCATGATTTATTCATTTTTCGTATTTCACTTAATATCGATCTTCTTCAGGTTGTCGTTGGGCGGCCCCTAGCGCGGCTACCTTGGGGATTCCACTCCAGGGCCATTCGGGCTATGTTATTTTCAGGTTTTCTAAAGGTGTGACCCAGCCATCCCCATTTGCGCTTCCGTATCTCTGTGTCGGTCGGATTCTGGTTTGTTCTTCTTCAGAGCTCTTCATTTGAAATGCGCCCACAAAACCACACTCAAAAGTTTTTTAGTGGGTAACGTTGAACGAGCGTTCTCTTTTCAAAACCGTCGAAGTGCTGAGTGTCTATAAAAGATTTTCCTCTTGTAAAACAAAAAAAAAGGTAATTACTTGATTATAGGTTTATTTTATAAGGCAAAAGTTAAAACCATTGTTATTTATTGCCTCCAACTTCTTGCATCTAACAATAAGACAAGTGAGCTATAATACCGCGATATATTGAGTAGTTACAACATACTTTTCTTAGTTTTACGATAATAAATGGGTGTTGTAGCATTTCCTACCGAATGTCCGTTTTATGAGTTTGGTGTCGTTTCTTGTCGTAATCTCTCATTTTTATGAACCCTCGGGTTGTGGGGTGGGCACGTTTATGTAGGATATCGTACAACGTATGTCGATGCTTAACGACAACCGCGGAGCTGCGATACTGTCGTTTTCAATCAATCACGACAAGGTGATATTTATTGAAGGCGCTTTTATCGGCCGATGTGATATTTTTGATTCATCATTAAAGTTGATGGCCGACACAAAAAAAAATATTATTGTGAACGTTAAAAATATTTGTAACCCATATCTAGATCTCAAGAAAGAGCATATCGTTAACCCAGAGATATCCAAATAAACAATAATAATTTAAAACACTTGTTGCGAAACACAAACAGCACATTAAAATATCCACTTGATTAACTTCCCAGTAAAAAGAATGAAAAAATACCATGAGTTTTGTTCTTATAATTTTTTTTATTATTAAAATTATTATAAAAAACGATTTTAAATTGTTTATAACAAATTATAATTGTTATTAACAATATTCTTTTTTTGTCAACCGTATTCTTTCAAACTTTTTCTTATCATTTCATAAGCAGGAGCTATTTATAATTGTTTATAGCAATTGAATTTTTTTTTTAATTATTATGATTAATAATCAGTAACTATATTCAATTGTTATAAACAATGCTTGATTATTGCTAATTTTTATTATTGCATTTTTTTTCTGGAGATAATTAAGACGAAAAATACGAACATATGAACATACGAACATACGAAAATACGAACATACGTACATGCACACACAGACGTCAACTTAAAAACTATTGTATTCGACTCTTCTTCTTCTTCTGGTACCATGACCGTTCAACGATCGTTGGTTATCAAGTTAGCTACCATGGAAATAATTATTGTTTTATTGAAAGCTGCTCGGAAAAAATAAACTGCAGATTTTCCGTACCACTGCCTCAAATTCTTTAACCACGATGTTCTCCTTCTCCCTGGACCACGCTTGCCTAGGATTTTCTCTATGATAAGATGAAGGATTTCATATTTCTCCGGATGTTTCTTCAGACGTGCCTTTTTTGACACTTTTTGGCTGTTCATAAAGCTAGGCAGTACCCCATTCATCTGTTTTCTTGGCAACACCCTTCGCTTAATGTCGGTGTCATACATTCCATCTCTCGTAAACTTTGAACCCAAGTACACAAATTCATTTACTTGTTTCACTCTTTCTTCTTTAATTAGAACCTCACAGTTTGTCATGCTTTCTTCTCTTTCAAAAACCATTACTTTTGTTTTGCTTACATTTATTTTTATTTCTTTGATTTTCAGGGCATCATGCATAACATTACCCATCGCCTGCAACGCCAATATGACTTGATTATCAGCGTAAAGAACGAATTTGACGATCAAATCATTCATTTTTAATCCATACGCACTCTCTTTCAAATCTTTAAAACAATCGTCCATATATAAGCTAAATAGCCATGGCGAAGACACACATCCCTGTCTCACACCTTTTTCGATGTTAAACCAGTACTTGCAAGCTACGTTTATCCTGACACAAGCAGTGGAATACTCATAAAGTAATTTCAGTGCTCGTATTAAACTACCGCTCACCCCATACATAGACAATGTCGAGTACAATTCACTCTTTACCACTCTGTTATAGGCCTCTAGACAGAGGTCTATAGAAGCGCAATAGATCTTCTGACTTTTAGCCAAGAATTTTTCAACTACACCTCGTAATGAATCGGTACTATACGATTTGAATGTCGGTAACCCAGGATTACTAATTATTTTTTTAAAAATATAACAAAAATAAATCAACAAACCTAATTAAAGCTTAATTGCTCTGCTAATTAGTGAAATTTGTTTGGATTACTTACCTACATCTCTTATTATGTACCGTAAGTAAAGTCATTAAGAACGGATTTGGTTCTTAAATTAATCGTGCTAACAAATAAAAATATTGATCTTTAATTTCCATACAAGAAGTCCCTTAAAAAATTCGTTACCTACGAAATTCGTTTAAAATTATTGAGGAAATTTATTTCGTACTTTTCAAATGTACAGTTGAATACTGGTTATCGAGTTTCAACGATAATCCAAAACCACTGTATATTCGTTAAATATACTATATCTACAGTTTTATGGATAATTTTCATGCGTTTATGCAAATACAATTACGCCCATTTAAAATTTACGAACTAAACGAAGTTTCCCTTATTTTTATAGTTTTATTATTATCACTGTAACAATATTTCACGGTCGCATTGGTTAATGTAGTGGAATTAAGAGTTTCAGCATTTTTGAATTTGCTCAATTGACCGGAAGAGTGGATAAAGGAATCCTGTGAGAGTGGTGTATCATCGGAAACATTAAAATTTTCGAAACGTTTGATACTAATACATCATTAGAATTTATTATAGCTAATAAATCTTTACGATTGAAAGTTAATCTAAGAGCCCCCGAAAAAAATAAAAAAAATCAAAAATAAGTTAACTCTTAAATCTTCAAATATAGAAAAACTCTCATCATTACTTTTCAAAATTATTTTTTTTACGTTTAATTCAATCTTTTTCTTTTTCTGTACTTTATGGAGTAGGCTTGCAGCCTGTTCCGTCTTTATTCTAGCCATCTTATTCTGGGTCCACCAATGTCTCTTCTTCCTCGTGGTCTGTAATTTACCATTTGTTTGGCCAATCTGTCTTCGTTCATTCTTTCAATGTATTGTCTCCATTTTAATGAGTTTTAGCATATCTTGTCGTTCATTGAAAATATGTTTAATTCGGCCCTTATATCTTCATTTCTTATATCTGTTTGAGTCAATATTATACAAAAACTAATGTGGAAATATATTTTTCTACAAGCGTGCGTGATTCACCCTCTACCCGCACGCAATTCAGTTTGGAAAGTGTCATTTTCCCACAGTTGTACGGGAAAAGTTTTCCCACACTAGTGCGGAAAATTTTTTCCCACACTAGTGCGGGAAAAACATTTATATAATATCCTCGTAAAATATAAGTGGTGGGTGACAAAATATGGAAGTTCAAGCTTTTTTGTTGCAATACTAAGTGAGTTTGTTCAAAATCATCCATCATTTTGCACTATTTATTGAAAAAATGAACAAATATTGATAAATAAAAATGTATTGTTATGAAAATCACCCTATATATAGGCTTTGATTGATCTGATAACGAGTAGGTAACAATTGATGTTGTCATGCCGATCAATACACAAATTTGTTTGTAATTGTCAGAGTGACAGACAAAGCGTTACTTATATAAAATTTTCGATTCAGTGAAATTGCCACAATGAATTATTCATCTGATGAAGAACTTCCACAAGAAATCGTGCAAGCAGCTTCAGATGCGAACTTAGAGTTATTGCCAACGAAATCTAAACAAAGGTATGAGAAGCAATACACGAGTTTTATTGAATGGTGCAACAATAAAAAAGTGAAAACACCAAATAAAGAAGAAGTATTCTTGGCTTATTTTCTAGAAATGTCTAAAACATGGAAGCCGAACACTTTATGGGCAAGATATTCAATGTTGAAGAGTGTATTCAAAGTAAAGCAAAATTTGAATATTAGCAAATTTTACAAAACAACTGCATTCATTAAAAGACAGAATGTCGGTTTTCGACCGAAAAAGGCCAAAATCTTCACTCAAGAAGACGTTTCAAAATTTATGACTGAAGCACCCGATGACATATACCTCATGATTAAGTTAGTAGCAATTATTGGATTAGCTGGTGCTTGCAGACGAAAAGAGCTGACAAAACTCACCATTGACGACATAGACGACAAAGAAAACCTGATAATTGTTAATATCAAGGATTCCAAAAATCATTCCTCTAGATCCTTCGTGATATCTGAAGAAGCAAATGATGGTAGTATGTACATTTACGTCCAAAAGAGACTCCTCACCGTCGTTTATTCTTGTATTACAAAAGTGGAAAATGTACTGTGCAATGTGTAGGAATCAATACCATAGGAAAGATACCCTCCGAAATAGCAGTATATCTGCGCCTTCAAAATCCAGAGCTTTACACTGGTCACAGCTTCAGGCGTTCCTCAGCCACTTTACTTGCTGACTGTGGTGTGGGTATAACTAATATCAAACGCCTAGGAGGATGGAAATCGACTTCAGTTGCAGAGGGGTATTTAGAAGACTCCACCAATCGAAAAAAAAGAAATGTCCAACAAAATTCTCAATTTGAACACTACATCGTCTTCCGGGTGCATTTTAGAACCATCCACGTCTATATCGATCGGCGACGATTTGATGCCTGTGCCTGCACATTCGATTTCTTTCGATAATGTATTGCCCGAGTTACCTTCTTCTTCAGGAAATCAGCCATCTTCAAAAAATATACTGGCTTCCGCTATAAATTTACATAATGCATCAAATTGTACATTTACAATAAATATTACGAATAATTAGTGGATAGAAAATGTTACTCTTGTTAGTTGTTTCCATTTGCATGAATAAATAATTGAAAAAATGAATTTGTTTCCTACGCTTGTAGAAAAAGTATTGTTCCTAACTCATGCGGAAAGTGTCTTTCCCGCACTCGACTGCTTACCCGAACTCCGCTCCGCGTCGTTCGGGTTAACGGCAGTCGCGTGCGGGAAAGCATCACTTTCCGCACTTGTTAGGAAAATTACTATTTTGTAATATTTTTTATTTATTTTTAAAGCTATATAATACGAATTGTTTAATACATTTATTTAAACAATTGCGAAAGTTTAGTAAAAATGGCAAAGTTTAAAAAGAAGAACCATTTGTGTCAAATAATTATTGTAACCACTTTTTAGTTTTTGTAGTAATTTAATTTTTTTACAAAATATTGTTAAAAATCCGGTCCTGTCGGCGACCGAGAAATCGACCGCATATGGGGTCCGTTTTAGACCGCTTTGCATTGTCTGCCGCCGACGGGGTCCAGAAAGGTCGAGGAACCGTTTGAAGCAGCGTCGAATGATGGAGAAACAGGTAGAATGATCTGGAACTGTGATATCGAGATATAAAAGGGGAAGCGATCATAACAAGAGTCAGTATCGGCTTATGTGTTTATGAATTAATAAATGTAAATACTTATATAGAGTTGTAAAAGTTGTATAGCTAAGTAAATATCTAAGTGGTTAATAAAAATAGAATGTATTGTATTAAAATAAACATTTTTTTGTTATTGGATCGAGAGTTTTAATCGCCAAACCCAAGATAGAACTGAAACAATTTTTAAACGTACTATGTTAACGGGTTAATATTAATTACTAAATAATGGTAAATGTTTGTTGATATTATTAAACATATTACGAATTTACATTTGCAGGAAATTCTGCAGGAGACATGTATGTGGTTTGTGCATTAAAATTGACCTCAAATTTAGTTCATATCTTAATTAAGAGGCGTAGATTCATATCACATATGCTCTAAGGTCTATTGCAATATATATCGAAAATTATATTAATCTGTAATTATCTTCGATGGCAATAGTTGAAGCTACAACACTAAATTTAACAATCCTGTAACCTAAATGTTTATTTTGGATTATCGTATTATTCAAGAATATTATGATAACAGAAACATCAACTATGTTTTACTTTTGTAATTTAGAAATTATTTAAGTAAAACAAAATAAAGTAAAAAGTAATAAATTGTTTTAATTTAGGTTTGTAGCTTTTTCATTAACTGTTGGTTTCCAATTCTTCATTGTGGTAGAGAAGACTAATTTATTACCTTTACCTAATTATAGTTATATGAACCAATTTTTTTAACAGCTACAATAAAATTTTTTAAAAATTTTAATTTATATACAAATAAAGTTGAGTTGCTTCTTTAAATATATTATAGGATGGCCAACAGAAAACGAAAGAGAGTCATTTGCAGGAACCTCGTCAAAAAGCAAGGATAAGAATTACCCCAAAATTTTTAAATGGCATTGGCGTTCGAATAAGATGTCTTTTGAAATCTTTGACAATTGTTTTTACAATAGTCTTTAAATTTTACATTTCTTCACAATACTTAAAAAAAAAATTACATGGTATAATTCCAGTAATTTTAGTTGCTTACTTACTACTTAATCCAATAAATGTTCCAACAGATGACCGCCCGCTTCCATACAATAATAAAGATTCTGTTTAAAACTTTCACGCACATTCCGAAGAATTTCCGGAGTAATTTGACGGCACTCGTCAACGATTCTTTGATACAAATGTTCTAACGGCGCAGGCTGTGTTTTATAGATTTTTACTTTTCAGATGTCCCCACAAAAAAAAATTGTTTGGTGATAAATCTGGCGATCGTGGAGGCCATTTAATGCTGCCTCTTCTCCTAATTCAATGCCGTGGAAAATGTTGGGGTAAAATAGTATTTAAAAATAATCCACAGTATGACAAAGATAATTTTTATTTTTAACAGGACAGTGCTTTAACAGGACAGTGCTCCTCCGCATTATGCGGCGATTGTTCGTCAGTATTTAGTATTTAATCGTATTTCAAAGAATCGTTGACGAGTGTCTTCGAATTACTCTGGAAATTCCTCAAAATGTGCGTAAACTTTTTGAACAAAATCTTTATTATTGTATGGAAGCATGCAGTCATCAGTTGGAACATTTAAGTAAGCAAATAAAATAATTGAAATTTTAACATGTAATTTTTTTTTAAAGTAGTGGAAGGAAAAGTAGTCTCCGACTAGCATTGTACGATGAGGTCGAGCAATATCGTCTAAAAAGAGAAAAAAATCGTCCAATAGCAGCATGAAACCAACGTGAAGAGCGTCGTGATAGTAGGTTTGCTGCCGAGAGGCGTGTAAACAGGACTTTTCTGGAAATGGTTTGGAGGGCTATTGTCTATGAAAGCCGATCACCACTGTTGTTTATTAGATAAAAGTATGACAACTGCGCTTATGTTGATGGTGTCCTGCAAACCACTTTACTGCATTATCAAGATGGCCGTGCACATGTCCTACTTCAGCAAGATAATGCACGTCCTTATATTGCTCGTTGAACTATGGACTTTCTTCAAGAAGCTTGCGTTAATATTTTGCCGTGGTCACCCGTTCACCGGATTTAAAGCCCATCAAACATGTGTCGGATATGATCGGGAGACGACTGTCCACTTTGCAGTATCCTCCACCGATCTTGGCACAGTTAATCCACGAAGTTTAAGTTGCTTGGAACAGTGTTAATCCACGAAGTTTAAGTTGCTTGGAACGGGGTACCGTAAGCAGCTATTGACCATCTAATCTTATTAATGCCTAGACATGTACAGGAGTGTACTCAACTACGGGGTTATCAAACACATTAATAATTTATTTTTTAAATTACATAGTAATGCAATTTATTGCAAATGTTTTTGTTTTATTCTTAATGTCTACATTGTCTGCAACATTACCAAAACATTAGGTTTAAGAAATTATTCTTTCTAGGTGTAAAAATTCTAATGTTACCAAGTATTTTTGTTATTGTTTTATCAAACCGATTCCAAAAAAAAGGAAAGAAGACTATTCCTGCGAATTATCGCCCTTTTGCATTGCTCTCAGTCATATCCAAAGTTATGAAAAAAGCGATTAACACAGAACTCATCAAATATCTGGAGAAATTTGAGATAATTCATGACAGACAATATGGATTTCGACAACTTCGGTCTACTGGAGATTTGCTGGCTTATGTCACTCAGCTCTGGACAAACACTATTGAAAAGTTTGGTGAATCCCGTGCAATAGCCCTGGATATATCTAAAGCATCTGCCTACGGTCTCCCAACCAAACTGCGCCAATGGCTCTTGAGCTTTATGCAAGATCGCTCCTTACATGTGGCAGTTGACGGTATTTCTTCTGATGTGTTTAAAACCAATACCGGGGTCCCCCGGGGTTTCATCCTGTCCCCCACCTTATTCCTTTTACACATCAACGACCTCTTGAAAACCACCACGAACCCCATTTACAGTTTCGTAGACGATAGCACACTTGTCTTAACTTTAACATCCTTTCGATCACTTTCTGGGAATGATACTAATAGACTCAGGCAGGAACAGGTTGATTCTATCAATAGAGATTTTAAAGCAATAGTCGAGTGGGGAACCAACAATCTTGTTTAGTTTAACGCCCAAAAAACACAAAGTGCCACGTTTTCCAAGAAAGTGAATTCCTCAAATCATCCAATCACAATGTCCGGAAATACCCTTGAACCCAATTTTGGGAGTCACGGTGTCCAATAATATGTCTTGGCATGACCATGTTGCTAACATCGCAAAGTCGACAAGCCAGAGGCTAGGTTTTCTGTGGAAAGCCAGAAAGTTTTTTACTCCTGATCAACTATTGACGACGTACAAGGCTCAAATCCGACCTCTACTGGACTATTGCTCGCATATTTGGGGTTCAGCACCAAGGCATTCTCTTCGTCTTCTAGATTCCATTCAGGAAAGAGCTATTCGCTTAATAAACAGCTCAGCTCCCACAGATACCCTTCACCCTCTAGAACATAGAAAAAGAGTTGCAGACCAGTCATTGCTCTACAGATATTTCCATGGCAGATGCTCCAAAGAAATAAAAACTCTTGTACCACCATTGGCCACATTCGGCCGAAGAAAACGGCACGCTGATCAGTCTCACACATTTACTCTCAAGCTTGAACCTACAAGGACCAATCTTCATTAAGAATCCTTTTTTTACAGGGCTGCTACGGAATGGAATAAGCTTCCAAAATCAGTTTTTCCAGATAACTATGTCCTGCAACTTTTTAAAAAACGTGTCCACAATCATTTCTTTTCTATAATCCCTTCCCCTTCTAATAGTCGCAATGCGGGCCGTCCGTGGCCCACACGATAGGTCTACCCTTTTTGCGACTATTTTTATAAAAAAAAAATACTTCATCGGTTTCACACACTAAAAAAATTGTTAATATTGATTTGAGTTCAAATAAAATTACATGAACTTTTGATATAAACATAAATAGACACCATATAAACTGCAAAAAAAAATGAGAGCCATTGGCTTGCTAGAAAATGGCGCTTGGCAAATAGATAAAGACGGGAAGAAAAAATAATAATGTGTTTGAAAGATGCACGAGATATACAAACTGTAATGAATATCGTCGTGGCTAGCGCGACGACAAGAGCAAATCCGGCATTAAAAATATGAAAATTGGCGACAAAATTTTTATTTACCCATCTTTGTATGAATATTTATTAAAATATTGAACATAAGAAGCATGTTGCGTTTAAGAGTATGGCAAACTTTCACGCAAATTTAGCCCCATTTTTGCTTGTTGTATTAAATGCTTTATAGATTAAATAAAATAAAAGCGGAAATCCTTTTAAAATAGTCCATATCTGGTTGTTTATATATAGTAAATATATAATAAAGAATAAATGTTTTTAAAACGTTAAAAATGTAATAAAAACAATGGTGTCGAAAAAAAGTAAAATCGACATTTATAGTGTTTTTCCAACGAACACAATTGACACAGCAGTCGGACATGAAACTCGTCGAACGAATCGTTGAGGTTAAAGTTACAATTGCAATATTAGCCGTCTCTCAAAGTTTCCGACTCAGAAATACCACAACCTTAAATCTATTTCCAATAGATCGCTGATAAACGATTTAAATTACGACTAAAAATTTCATTTCAAACATTTTGACGAAATAAATATTTTTCAATTTAATACGTCAATTTCACAAACCTTTGAAATGATAATAAAACAACGTCGATTGTTTAAAGAAAATTATTTTAATATATTGTACATACTTTTACAACTTTATTTAAAAAAAATAGTTGTATTTTTACTGCGAAAATTATAAAGTTAAAAAGCCAAATGCGGTTAAAGATGTCATCTTTTGTAAATAAGGTTTAAGTTCTTTTTGTATAATCATTCAAAAATCAAAAATTGTTGTCACTTACTTCACTGTACTTTTAATTTTTACTTTATTACTTTTTTTTGTGTAATACATTTTTTAAACATAATTTTTTATTAAAATCATACACCGAAGAATTTACAGAAAATGTGAAAGAGACATAAGTGACTCGCAATTTGGGTTAAGGCAAGGGTTAAGCACACGAAAAGCGAAAGTCGCAACACAAGTGCTTGTCCAGAACTGCCATGATCAGAGAAAGGATGTGTGCCTATGTTTTATTTATTACGAAAAGGCATTTAATTTGCTAATCCACAAATATTGCTTTATAACGCTTTGATATGTAGGTAAAACATTAGTTGCCGTTTCCTTTACAGATCCAAAAACAGGACATCATATTTAAAAATCTTTGGGCGTTCGAAGAAAACCAGTTAATTACGTATTAGCAGACACTTCACCACAGGCAAGCCTAAGACAAACTGAACTGAATTACACGATTACGATTACATCTCTAACGAAATAAAAATACTAAGAACCATTAAGGGTTCTTCTTCTTCTTCAGTCAATTATTGCCCACTGCAGGACAAAGGACTCTTCTAATCTCTTCCATGCGTTTCTGTCTTGAGCTGTTTGCTGCCAATGGGTGCCCGCTGTTCTCTTCACATCATCTAGCCATCTTTTTGGAGGTCTACCTATGCTTCTTCTTGTTTCTCTGGGTCTCCACTGAATTAAATTTTTTGTCCATCTGCTGTCGTTTTGTCTAGCCACATGTCCAACCCATTGCCACTTAAGGTGTGCGACACGCTCTATGATATCGGTGACTTTGGTTCTTTGTCGAATGGTCTCATTACGTACTCTGTCCCTCAGACTTATCCCAAGCATTCTTCGTTCTATTGCTCGTTACGTCGTTCTAAGTCTTTTTACGCTTTTTTCTGTTAATGTGGCGGTTTCTAGACCGTAAGTTGAGACTGGCAGTATGCAAGTTTCATATACCTTCCGTTTCAAGCTTATGGGCATATTGGCATCTTTAAATATATATTGGAGCTTTCCAAAAGCCGACCATGTCAAAGCTATTCTTCTGCCAATCTCCGCCGTTTGATTTTCCTTTCCAAGCTTTACTGCATGTCCAATGTATATATACTGATCTACGTTTTCTATTATTTGGCCTTGAATTTCCAAATGTTCTCCTGTTGGACTCATTATTTTAGTTTTTCTGACATTCAATTTCATACAATTTCATCAGCAAAGCGTAGGTGATATAGATAAAAGCCGTCGATTTTAATTCCTTTCTTTTCCCACTGTATCTTCTTAAACATGTTCTCTAGGGCCAGCGTAAACAATTTTGAGGAAATTATGTTCCCTTGGCGTATACCTCGACCTACCGGGATTGTATTCGTCTTAGTATCCTGATCCTGAAGCTGCGAGTATCTGGAATCTATTCTAGCATCATCCATTTATGAGAGGAACGCCCATATTTCTAAAGAGTCGAAGGCCTTTCTATAGTCTACAAAGGCTAGGTGAAGTTGGATGTTATATTCATTTGCTTTTTCAATAAGTAATTTTAGTGTTTGGAGGTGATCCAAAGTACTGTAGCCTTTTCTAAACCCAGCTTGCTCTACTGGTTGGAATTGGTCAAGCTTTAATGTTTGTTTGTTACGATTCTCATTAATAATTTATATAAGTGAGAGAGTAGACTTATCGGGCGATAATTCTCGATGTCGGTGTTATCCCCCTTTTTTAAATATTAGTAAGATCTCCGCGTTATGCCAGTCTTTTGATATTTTAGCTTCATCCAGGCATTTGTTGAATAATAATTTTAGGGCGTGTATTAATGTTGTTCCTCCGTTTTTTAGCATTTCGCAAGTTATATTATCTTCGCCAGGTGTCTTACGATTTTTCATCTGTTTAAGTGCTGCATATATTTCGGAAGTTGTAATTTCTGGTATTTCTTCCGAGCCTACGTTCATAATTTTTGGTTTTCGTCGACTAGAGTCTGCCATCGCTGTTTTCTACAATTGCAGTAATCCCTGTTTTATCCTTTGTTAAAATTCCCTGCTGGTTTTTTATCTTATTTATTTTTTGCTTGCCTGTGCTTAGCTTCCTACGTAGCACCTTCATATTGCTGTTATTTTCCATGATTTGACGTACAATTTTTGCCTTGTATTCTCTGATGTCCTTTCTAATCTCCTTTCTGACTTTTTTGTTTAATTCTTCATATGTATATGAATCTTCATTTACTTTTATGTTTTCGTTTTTTATTAGTGCAGAGTTTTTTGGTAACTGTTTGGATGTCGCTTTTTATTTTGTTCGAGAGGCTGTCTATGTCTCTTCCGTCTAGTTCTTCAATGGGTTCTAATTTTTTCTTTAATTCATGTTGATATCCTTCTTTTCTGTTTTCGATTTCTTCTGTGATGGGGAATTTTTTTTTATGCAATAGTTTCTTCCTTTCGATTTTTGTGTTAATTCTAAAGGCGGCTCTGACCAACCGGTGGTCACTTCCAGCATTGAATTTATTCAGTACTGTCACATCCCTGCATATTTTCCTGTTGTTGGAAAGTATAAAATCTATTTCATTTACCCTCAGGGATAGGATAAAAAGCCAGGATATCAGAGAAGAACTAGAAATACAGGATGTAGTAAGACGGGCAAAAACACGCAAGAGGTGCTGGAAAGACCATGTGGAAAGGATGCCAGATGAAAGGTGGGCAAAGTGGGCCATGTCGCAAAAACCAAACTCGCGAAGACCGGTAGGCAGACCACCCAAGAGATGGTACGAAAGCTGGAGCTCAGCATCACAGAAAGAGCACCGAAAAAGGCTAAACGCAATGGACTAAACAGGACCAGCTCCTATTATAAGAAAAAGAAGAAGAAGTCGATTACATCTAAACAGAAATATTATTATTATCTGCCAGCCTCCCACTCGACTGTTGAAACAAAACTATTATACTGTTCGTTCTAAAAACATACGCTTCGATATAAAACATATGTGGCACTTAGTTTTTTTTTAATCGAGTTGGGCAGTACTCGCTGTTTATATTTTTTTCTCAAATTTTGCCAGAACGTTCTTTTTGTCACAGAGCACCGACTTTGCAACAAGCAAATAAGATTAGCAAATATTGTTTTTTTAGTATACAACCAATTCACCCTATGTGTACCACTTTGTTTTCCGTGAATGTTGTGATAATTTTAATGAAACGCCATTATTTTTCCTATTAGTAGCAAAAATAATGACAACGGCAAATTTGTTCTGAGAATGAAAATGTTGTGGACGACTAAGGCCATAAAATCGCTATACAACATGGGCGTGTTGTAAATTTCCTACAAATGTGTTCCACAAAACGTCTGATTTTCTATTGTGATTTAGTTTAGGACCATTGTTGTCTTTTTTTCCATGTGACATAACCATCAAAGTGAAAGAGACCGTAACATAAAAAAGTTACCGTAATAACGGATTTAAGTTTATTTTCAGAATTTTTAGTGCAAGACATTTCAAAATTAATAACGAACATACTTTTTGAATTTTTTAAAAGATATATAAAGTTTTAGTGATTTGGTTTTATATGTAACATAAACCATACTTACTGTCACAATAAGTGTTTATGTATTTTTGTCTTCATCAGATTTAAGGAATACTTTAAAAATACAAAAGTTGGAACCCTTAACCTCCTTTAACGTTATAATTAAAGTCTTCCTATTAGGGATTTTTTAAATTGTGAGTTTTTAATTATATCTTATTAAAAATACACAAAACAATTTTAAATTGTAAAATTGAAATAAATAAAAATATAAAACATTGCAGTAACACTTTTGCATCGGAAAAGTCAAGAAATAGAAATAATCCCGTCTTACAACCGGTAAAACTAATGAATAAGGTTACTTAATATAAATTAAATACTTCTTCTTTTTCTTCAAGTGCCATCTCCGCGGCGGAGGTTAGCAATCATCATCGCTATCACAACTTTTGAGGCAGTTGCTCTAAAAAGTTGTTTGTTGTCAATCCTTGATTTACCCCAAAAGGTAGATAACTGAAACCTTAAAGTATTTAGGCATTATACTAGACGATATAGGGAGTTTTGGAAAACATAGAAATGGCCGCAAACAAAGCGGAGAAAAGCGCAGAAGCCTTGTCAAAAGTCATTAGGAATATTGGAGGCCCACAGAGCAAAAGGCGGCAGATGATTAACAGAGTGGTATACTTCACTCCCCTCTTCGGATCACAAGTCTGGGCACAAGCTATGAACGTGAATTAATACGAGAAACAAAAGTTTCAAAGAAAAATCGCGCTAAGAGTCACCAGTGCTTACAGGTCCACATTGCTAAAAGCCATCCAAGCAATCACTGGTGCGATACCAATACATCTGCAGTTATCTGAACGGGCACGCATGTACAGAATGGAAAATGGAAGGGAGTCAAAGGGTGCCGAACGAGAAATCAGCCTAAACAGTTGGAAAAAGGAATGGGAAAGTAACACGGACAGAGCTCCAAAAAAATCCTTCTTAACGTGACAAGGCTATTAAAATGCCAGCATATGCACAAAGACTATTACGTCACTCAGTTCCTAACAGGACATGTTTTATGACGTACACAAAAAAGATAGGAAAGGGGGTGAGCGACCGGTGTATGTAGGTACTGCAAAGGAACTACTACATACTATCTTTCACTGTATGCGCTGGGTAGAAGAGAGACGAAGGACGTGGGCCGCAGTTAAATATATACTCAATGAAAATAGCATGAAGGAGGCAATGATAGCGAACAGAATTACTTGAAAGGATGTCCGAAGAATGGCGAACGACAAAGAGCACACTAGGCAGGCCCAATAAAGTAAATCAGACCACTGTACCACTCACCATTCTGAATGAATGTACTATGAATGATACCGGAATTCTAAGGCTGAAGAAGTGGAGTTTTAGTGGGTATTGCTTAGCAAAAGAATTAAATGGGGCACTGCATAGATTTATGAACAGCCAAAAAGTTTAAAGGCACGTCTGGCTGAGCATAGAGTAGTGTTGGTTCCTACACTTATGTATGTTAGGAAAACTCCAAATAAAATTAAGAAAAAGACAATATTATAAACAAATATATTACTGTTTTTTTTTTGTAAACTATTTTCGTCTCTAGAAACATGTTTGGTAATCTAACAATTCACAAACGGTAAAAAATTCATTTATTAAAATTTATTTTATTGCAAAATAACACTAAAAATCAGACTCATCAATAGCTTTAATTTGCTTTTACAACACACAAAAAAAGTTTAAAATGAGAACTACGAACTTTTAAAATCTCCTGTTTCAAACTAACTTAAAATTATAAATTTAATATTAATGTGGCCGGTCTATGATTTTAAAGTCGAAATTAGTTTAAGACAATGTCAATCATAATTTTCTTTATGTATTTTAGGATTGCTGCATTTATGTTGTCAATAATTTTTTCTTTAAATATAAAATTTAATAAAATTAACATAAAAAGGTTATAAATAATATGACCGGTTGAATTCAAAATAACTAATTTAAGGTTTCTTGTCTTTAAACCAATCTCATAGACACAAAATTAAATTGCGGGAACAGGAAACAGGAACAGGAACAGGAAATAATTACTTCTATTGTGTATTTTAAATTATGAGTCGCAACATTAAATATTTATTGTCTAAATAATTGCAAATATTGCTGTAGATAATTATATACATTAAGATAAATAGTCTTATTATAATTAAATAATAATAATACATAAGTGTAGGAACCAACACTCCTCTATGCTCAGCCAGACGTGCCTTTAAACTTTTTGACTGTTCATAAATCTATGCAGTGCCCCATTTAATTCTTTTCCTGCCAACACCCTTTGCTCAATGTCACTGTCATACTTTTCATCTCTCGTAAACTTTAAACCCATGTATACAAACTCATTTACTTGTTCCACTCTTTCTCCCTAAATCAGAACTTTACAGTTTGTCATGTTTTCTTCTCTTTTAAAAACCATTACTTTTGTTTTATTTACACTTATTTTTATCGCTTTGATTTTCAGGGCATCATGCATAACATTAACCATCGCACAGGTGCGAAAAGTCTTCGTCAAAACTCCGACGCCCTACCAACTGATCTAGCCATTAACTTGAAGAAACAGACTTTGAACAATTTGTGTCAAACGTCTAAAGTTATTTTAAGTATTTTGTAAATAATTGTGAGGTCAGTCTATATACCTTCTTACCAACGTATCCTAGAAATGCACAACAATATCATGGATATTGACAATGATAGTGGTAGTGAGTGTACTTCACTAGAAATCATGAAGGCAGTAAAAATATCCTTCCCTGAAATCCTACCAACAAAATCAAGAGCCAGATGTAAACGTGCCTTTGAAGAATTTCTCAATTGGAGAAAAAGAAATAAAAATTAAATATTCATTTTCATAAATGTCCTTCTTGCATACTTAGATGATTTATCCAACAAAGTAAAACCAAATACATTGTGGTCACACTACTCTATGTTACGCACATGCTGAATGGGGTCGGCTTCAGAATAGCCAAGAGCTATTTCACCTCCAGTCAGCTGCTTATGATCTATAAGGCACAGATCCGACCTGTACTGGAGTACTGTTCCCATATTTGGAGTGCAGCACCTAAACATATCATGAAGCTACTGGATTCTGTCCAAAAAAGGGCAATTTGTCTCGTCGGTGATGCCTCGCTTACAAACTCGCTTACTTGTCTGGAACACCGTAGAAAAGTTGGCGATTTGTCTCAAATTTTATAGATATTTTCATGGGCGATGCTCTTCTGAAATATCAACAATCGTTCCTCCTTTGGCAGTCTCTTCGAGATTAACCCGTCAAGTTCAGTCTTCACACCCCTTCGTGGTAACTTTGGAGACCTGCAGAACATTACTTTCCAAAGACTCATTCATCCAATGAATTGCGAGGCTTTGGAACTCATTGCCTAGGGAGGTGTTCCCCGAGGCATACAACCTCCAGAAATTTAAGAAGAACACCAACTCCTACCTTCTTTTCCTTGGTTCCCACGATGTTCTCTGAACATTACAGGATATCCCTTTTCGTGGGAACCAGCACATAAAAAAAAAAAAACTACTTTGTACGTAAATCACAATGTAAATATTGCTAAGCATCTAAAAAAAAAATGATTGATACAAACCAAAAAAGTCAAACGTTTTAAATACCCATAATAAGTGATCCTGACGATCAGTTTCTGTTAAATAAGGTGAGTTTGAAATATTTTTTTATTTAGGTATTTAACTATTTTCGGTTGTTTTAATTTTTGGAATTTCGGGAGCATGTCGCAAACAAGAGTTAGTGGGAATTACTGTGGATGATATAAAAGATCTGCTATAATTAAGATTAATAATACAAAAAATAAGATTAACAGAAAATTCAATATTACAAATTTATTTTATCAAAAATACAAAAAATATACAGTATCAAGAGCTGCAAAACATGTAAAGAGACTTTTTCTTAATTACAAAAATAAAAATGCACCAAGAAAGTAGTCGGAATAAACAAAATAGGTTCTGTACGTTAGCTCAATTGCAAAATTTCTAAAACTTAATCATCCGGAAGCATATATAAGTCATTGTTTCCGAAGATCATCAGCTACAATTCTGGTAAATACAGGAGAAGATATTACCGCTCTTAAAAGACACGAAGGATGGAAGTCCTTTGCTGTCGCTGATGGGTATATCAATTACTCAACCACAAATACACATATTGCATTTAAAATTGTAGGTGCAGTGCGTGCAACATCTGAAAAAATATTCGGTAGGCAATATCACTAATAAATCCACAACCATCAACGTCAAATATAGAAAATTTTCATTTTACCCCTGCCTTATAATCCGGATATGGCAGTTGCACAATTAGATGACATCCAATATATTCTTTCGCCTTTAAAAATTCATAAAACTAAAAATTAAAATATGACATATCGTTTTGATATTAATTTGAGTTGGTTAAATTTGCATTAAGTCCTGTGTGAAGTATTTAATTTTTGTTTTATGTATAATTTTTTAGTTACCAATTGGTTCAATAAACTCAAATTCTACCTATAATTGCATTTTTCCTATTCACCAATAACACAGTCAAGTCTGAATATACTGAATCCTGGATAGCACCATCTGGTTCATTGTTAAATTTACCCTGGTTCATTGTGAACCAACCCATGTACACAATGAAACAGTTGCTACTTTTTTTTAAATTCAATTTTCCTGCTAAAATATAGATATCTAGTGAATATTACCTTAATTTTTTCATCACTCAATACATTACAAGTGAACATGTCAAAATGTTTTCCTTTATATTGAGGAATAAAGAAAATATCATGTTTTAAACTTCACATGGTTCATTGTTGAACGACCTCTTCTTCTTCTTCGAATGCTATCCACTAATGGATGTTTGTGATCACATTTTCCATCTCCTCTCTATCCCTTGTGGAATGAATTAGGGTCTGTATGTCATTCATTTCTGTCCACTGTCTTATATTCCGCAACCAGGACAATTTCTTCCTTCCTACTCCTCTACGGCCTTCTATCTTACCCTCGATTAACAACTGTAAATACTCATACTTTTTGTTTCTCATGGCGTGCCCCAGATATGCAGTCTTTCTCTTTTTAATGGTAGTTAACAGTTCACGTTCTTTGTTGATGCTGGACAGAACGTTTGTTATTCTTGCAATCCACGGTATCTTGAGCATTCTGCGGTAAAGCCACATCTCGAGCGCTTCCAATTTGTTAATGTTGTTGACTTTAAGGGTCCAACCTTCCGTCCCGTAGAGAAGTACCGACCATACATAGCACTTTAAAAATCTCAACCTCAGACTAAGATCGAAGTCCGAACAACTAAATACTCTTCTCAGTTCTATGAATGCTTGTCGGGCCTGGTCAATGCGACACTTGATTTAGATATCAGAGTTCCAGTCTTCAGATAACCACATGCCCAAGTATTTAAATTTGCTCACTCTGTCTATGCGCATTACGTTGAATGTTAACTGTGAGTCTTCAAACGCATTCAGGTTTCTTGTTATTATCATAAACTTCGTCTTTTTAGTGTTTATGTTTAGACTCATCAATCTGCTATGTTGACCGACTGTGTTGATTAGTCTTTGTATTTTGGACGACTACCCTATACTATTTTAGGATGGGCAATATCATCATCATCACTCAGCTATAGTAGTCCACTGCTGAACATAAGCCTCTCGTTTATTTTGCCACTCTGCTCTATCTTGAGCCATTTGTATCCAATTACCACAGATTCTTTTGAAATCATCGGTCCATCGTGTGGGGGGGGCGCCATCTACTACGATAAGCTTCGTGCCTCGGACGCCACTCCAATAGTTTTTTAGACCATCTTCCGTCAGTTCTTCTAGCTACGTGGCCAGCCCAGTTCCACTTTAAAGTTGTTATTTTTTCGATTACATCTATAACACCTGTTCTTTGGCGAATAATCTCATTTGGTATTCGGTCTCTGAGGGAGATACCCAGAATAGCCCTCTCCATCGCCCGTTGGGTGACACGCAGTTTCTTTGCTGACTTTCTTGTAAGCGTCAATGTTTCGGCTCCGTATGTCATCACTGGTAATATGCACTGATTGTATACTTTTCGTTTTAGACTGATGGGAATATCCAACTTGAAAACATACTTTAATCTTCCAAAAGATGGGCAATATGAGAAAAATTAAAATATTTTTTGACTTTATGCTTTTGGGCTTTAAATTAAGATTTTAAAAATTCATAATTAATACAGATATGATTTAAAAACAACAAATATTAATTAATGGAATTTGTTTTTAAAACCAGGAAAGAACTAAATCTCTTTAGCCATTTCTTTTTTACACAAGATATTTTTGAGACAAATAATTTGAGCAGCAGAGCTGGCATTTAGCACTTCCATTTGTTGTCATTGTAAGTAAACTCTTCAATATATGGTGACGTCAGTCAAGGACTTGATGACTTTCCGAAGTGGTCTACTCCACCTTAACGGCATCTTATATCTATATATCATTCAAGCAATCGATTTATACCCAGTTAGCTCGGTGAACAATACAGAATCGCATTAGGTTTATTGCGGATATTTTAAGATATTTCCAACAATGTACAAACTGAAACAAAATTAATAAATTTACAATTAAATAATCAAAAATTAAAATTTAGAAGAATCTTTGGTCGTGACATTATTTTGTAGCAACTTATAGTCGATAACAATAAGATAATATGAGTTTTTTTTTAATAACTTTTTCACACAATGTTCAGGACGTATAAGTAGTAACAAAATTAATTGGTTGTTTAAAATTTATATTTTTTACTTTAATAATGTTCAAATATATTAAGTCTTGTTAGTTTGTCACTAAATTTTCTACAAACTATCAATTTTTTAATTCAAAATATAACATTACACGATACCGTTTACCTTATGGTTTTTCGTTTATTTTTTGAGCCAGATTCTTATACATACATACATAAAGTCACGCCTTTTTTCCATAGGGGTAGGCAGAGACCACTTCCTTCCACTTGCTACGGTTCTTGCAAACATCTTTTGCTTCCTTTACTTTTATAAGTGCTCTCATACATGCTTGTAGGTTGTTGCTACTCTTGTTTCTTCAAAACAATGTTAATCTAATCAAGATATGTTCTCCGAGATCGACCTCTACCGACTTGTCCATTCACACTCGCATTATAAATTTTTTTCGTCATCTTTTTTCATCCATCCTTTCTACGTATCCAAACTATCTAAGCATTCCTTTATTTATCTTATACCACCTAGAAAAACCAAAATTTGTTGTCCATCTCTTGCGCAAGCAAATAACATTAGTACTCTTCCCAAGACTGGATAAATAAGTTAGGAAAAAAAATTTCATCTATCGGAATAAGCTTGATAGTTTGTAATAAACTTTATTTTAATTTTTGTTTATATTTCGCGATGTTTAATGAAATCTGCAAAAAAAATTGTTTATACGGCTGATTTGCATTTTTTTGGTCTTCATTTAATGTATTACAAAGTAGGGGTTGCAATTCGACATTTTAAAGAAAGGGTAAAAGATGTTAAAGCACTTGGAAATAACAAAATAACTTTCCCCTTGATTTAAAATTCGATGTGTTTTTTGTTTTTCTTACATTTACGCAAAGTCAAAAGTTATTTGGACTGGCTGGTGTTGAAATGAAAGCACTGTATAATTTATTTGTTTAAACAGGTTCCAATACTTTTAAACAATATCAATGGTTTTTTTTACGAAGGAGTACAACAAGCCACCTTAAAACTCAAAAATAACAAAGCACCAGGAAGCGATAATATCCCTGCGGAATGCTTGAGGTATGGAAGGAGACCCTATACCAAGAATTCCACCAACTGCACCAAACTATATAGACCGCAGAAGAAATATCAAATAAATTGAAGGAAGAAGTCATCGTCTCCATACATAAAAAAGAAGAAAAAATGAAATGTAGTTACAACAGAGGTATAGCGCTACTAAACACACCGTACAAAATATTGGCCAATGTACTCCTAGGAAGACTCAAGCCATACGCGGAAGACAACGTAGGTTTCAGGGGGAGCTGCTCCACCACAAACCAGATATTTACCCCCGTCCAGAAAGTAAAATTGTGGCAAGCGATGGTAGAATTGGGCTTCCCAAAAAATCTCATAAAAATGACCTAACTATGTATCGGCGGCTTCAAAAGCAAAGTTAGAGTTGGACAAAACTTCTCGATATGAACAACGGCCGTAAACATGATGATGCCCTATCACCGCTGCTTTTTAATGTTGCTCTGGAACATGCCACCAAAAAGGTTAAAATCTGCCCTCCAGCGACGGTCTTTCCAAATAATGATCCTAATCTACTCCTGGCTTTTGCTGATGACGTGGATATAATTGGAAACAGCAGGATAAATGTCAAAAATACATTTAACAACTTTGAAGAAAATGCTAAAAATATGACGCTTAATATTAATGATAAAAAACAAAATATATGTAACCGGATCAAAAACAGAGTCAAAACATTATAATGAGTGACTACAACTTCGAACGTGTCAAAAAATTCAAATATCTTGGAACAACACTATCAGAAGACACTGATAGGACAGAAGACAAGCCAGAAAAAATGCCTTTATACAACTTATAATCTACCAAAATCAAAGCAAACATTAAGAAGTACAAAAATAAACATATACAAAACAATAATTAGACCAGTTGTGATGTACGGATGTGAAACGTGGGCACTGACCGTGACAAATGAAGAACGCCTTCGACTCTTTGAGCGGAGAGTAATCAGGAAAATATATGGTCCAACCGTAGATGCAAGAACCGGAAGATACACAACTTGTACAAACAGAGAGCTACACGGAGAGCCTAACATTGTCCGAGAAACGAAACCCAAACGATTACAGTGAGATTACATATGAAAAGACTACTGGATAATCGCACTGTCAAGGTTGTATGGGAGGAAACACCAGAGGGTAAAAGACCCCTAGATAGCTGGATAGACAAAATACCAAATATTGAAGTGCTAAGACGGATAAACAAAGAAAAATAAATAATTCTGATCATTAAAAAACAAAAATTACAGTTTCTGGGACATTTTATTGGGGGTCAAAATAAAGCTAGTTACAACTGATAATACAGGGAAAGATTCAAGGAAGAAGGAGTATCGGAAGAAGACGCCACTCGTGGCTGAATAATCTGCGTGACTGGTTGGATGTACAACAAATAACTTGTTTAGATCTACTGTTTCAAGAATACGCAAAGCCTTGATGATTGCCAACGTTCGTAACGAAAACGGCACCTGAAAAAGAAGAAGAAGAGAATGAATAAATCATGGGCCTTTATAAGTATTATTTAAGTCAAATTTTAATTCGTAAACACGTAAAAAAGCAATGTTTTTTATTTAAATATGTATTCGTTTCATTTCCTTCATTCAAATTAAGAGAAAAAGATTAGGTTTCATTTTTTTTTAGGTTAGTGCTAGTGCTACTCTGCACATTCGGTGAAGGGAAACTCAATGCATCGGAAAGAGAAAATTTCTGGGTTGGCACGGAACGTTACGAACAAATGAGCAGCGACCTTAATTTGTTGTTGGATGGCCGTAAGGATTAAAAAGAAAAAAAAACCAAAGAAATATGACTGCTGGTTAAAGTGCAGTATTTCTTTTACCAAATGCAACTCTGTTGCGATATTCGTCCGAAATATAATTAGCAAACAAAACAACTAAATAACGTACTTAATTTTAGTGTGTGAGTAAAACACAAGATTTACTCTTGTTATATTTTAATTAGTTTACCCTAAATTATTTAAGAAAACGACCAAACCACAAAAACTAACTATTTCATGGAAATTTTTTTTATTACGAGCTGCTCTAAGAACCTGCTCCATAAAATATTTCGTGGCTGTCAATAGACTGTGTGCACTCTTAGACTTTGCAGCATTAAACGATAATTAAGTTTTTTAAACTCAAAAGAGGCTCTAAATTGAGGGACTCGATTTTATGGGAAGATTTTTCTCTTTATTTCAACAATCCATTTTAAAATCCTCGAAATTCATTATCAGTTGGAGGGTTGTTTTATTGTTTGGTATTGGCAGGTTATTACTTGTGATTTTTTTTTAAAATAAAGGACGTCGTCACAAAGTTTTTTAATATATAAATGAAAGAGGGTTTGTAAAAAATTAATATTAAAAAAAAAAGTTTGCATGTCAAACCAAGTGACAATTAATCTTAAATCCACAAATTTTTTAAGCAAAAATTACCGAAAATTACCGTAAGTATTGTTAAAACCCGGCCCTGTTATTTGTCGGAGTCCAAAAGTCGACCACAAGAAGGGTGCATATTAATGAGGGCTATGTCGGCCTCCGCCTCTGTCTAGGAAATTCTCGCCGCATCTAGAGACTACGAGATGGTAGAAGGATTGGTCTGTCGCTATTGCGAAAAAGGTCGAATTATGATTTAAAAGTATAAAAAGGACAGCGGCCGTGAAAAGGGCAGTTTTTAAAAGTGTTTATGACCTATGAAATTTAAATAGTTGTAAAAAATGTAATAAGTTGAATATCTATAGGATTTGTAAAAGTAAAGTTTATTGTGTAAAAGTATTGGAATAAAAATTATTTTGTTACTTTATAGAGAGTTTTAAGATCATCGAACCCAAGAAAAAAGTGAATTTCGTAACAGTATAATTAATAATTTAAAACAGTATAAAAGCTGTAGCGTTTCCTATAGTAAACAAATTAGGCTATAACTACAGTAGATCAGACTTTAAATAATATTGACAAGCAGAAAAAAGATGATATGATGAAGTAATGAAATAAATATGTGTACATTTTGATAAACTTTTAGATTTAAAGCAAACATGGACATAAAAATTAAGACAGGTTTTTAAGCAATTAGTCGTACCATCGAATTTCAACCTCAGACTATTATCAAAGATACAAATTCTTATTTGGCAAGCATCGGTCCATGCAACAGCTAACACTACTTATTTAAATGTAAATAACAATTAAATAATTTATTTTATTAATAAAAACTTTAGGGATAAAATAATTAATACTGCTAATTATTTTTTTTTAAATAAATTTAGCTTGATGTGTCACTGATATGCTACAATTGTGTTTTGAATAAAAGTAAAAAATGCAAACATGTTGCTACATTAATTTACTTTATTAATAATAAATAATAATAATACTTTATTAACAATTTGCAAAACAAAAATATTCAATAGAATTTTTCGAAAATATGTTTTCGCATAAAAACAAGCAGCTGCAAGAACTACAGAAAGTCCAGATTTCCGAATTGGTCTCAATTTTTCATTTGAAGCAAATTTTAACAGCTCAATCTTATAAAAATTAAGGTTGTGGTACCACTTACACAAACAGCAAAGCAAACAAACCACATCACATTGCCAACTGTAAAGTGGTAGATCAGTTTGTTTATCTGGGTGCCCTTATCCACTCCTCCGGCAGCTGCGAGATGGAGATCCGCCGTCGTATTCAACTTGGCCGAACAGCAATGAACCAATTACATAAAATTTGGAGAAATCGATATTGTCCATCAATAAAATCAAGCAAAACCCACCACAGGAACGGATCATATCCCTGCATTTACTGTTAGAGACTGTGCTTCAGTATTAGCTCACCCATTAACAACCCTTATTAATGTTTGCATTCGTTCACATACGATACCTTCTATGTGGAAGTGCTCTAAGGTATGTCCGATCTTTAAAAAAGGAACGCGAACTGATATAAAAAATTACAGGCCGATTTCAATTATATGCAATTTTTGCAAGGTATTTGAAATATTGGTGCAAGGAGTTCTGTATCAACACGTCAACAATTATATTTTAGACCAGCAGCACGGTTTCGTAAAAGGCCGATCAACAACAACAAATCTTACCGTTATTGCACAACACATAGCGGAAAATATAGATAACAGAATTCAGACAGATGTTATTTACATGGATATGACCAAAGCATTTGACAGACTTACCATGATCTAATGCTGCAAAAACTCTCGAATTTCGGCTTATCGAGTAATCTACTTGCGTTATTCAAATCATATCTGTCCGACCGCACACAGTATGTGCAGTTAAATGGATTTAGGTCTAACAAATACCTCGCCAAATCAGGTGTACCGCAAGGATCTAACCTCGGTCCACTACTGTTTAATATCTTTATCAATGACATTGGTGACATAATTAAGCTTAATTTTTTACTGTATGCTGATGATCTAAAAATTTTCTCTCCTATCATTAATATGACTGAATGTGAGAAACTATCGAAAAATCTTAATCAAATAAGCCAATGGTGCAGTCGTAATAATTTAGCGTTAAATCCTACCAAATGTTGCGTAATGTCATATACATTGAGATCTGATCCAATTATATTTGACTATAAGATAAACAATTATTCTCTAGACAGACCATATAATTTTAAGGATCTTGGAGTTACTTTCGACCGAGAGCTATCTTTCCAAAACCACATAGACAATATAACTACGTCAGCAAACCGTATGTATAGATTTATAATTAAAGTAGGCCGCGACTTTAACCATTTAACACTTAAAACTCTTTACTATTCTTTTGTGAGATCAAAGTTAGAATATGCATCGGTTATCTGGAACCCATATTATCAAGTGCATATTTATAAACTGGAGGCAATCCAAAGACGCTTTCTCAAATACCTAAGTTTTAAAGAGGATCGGACTTATCCACTAATTGGCACGGCATACGAGAGTTTACTGTCAAGACATAGCTTTTTCACTCTGGATAGAAGACGAGAATGTTCTTGTGTCATTATGCTACACAAAATAATTAACAATGAAATTAAATGTCAATGCTTACTACATCAGATAAACTTTAAAATTCCCCGTCAGGCATCTCGATACACCGACTCATTCTACACTACCACACCACGAACAAATATACTTAAAAACTCTCCTGTTCATACTATGTGTAGCAACTATAACCTTATAAGTGACCAGCTTGATATATTCTATTGTAATGTGAGGCAAATTAAGAGCTATTATTATCAGCAGTAATATTGTTGTGTTAGTCTTAAGCTTTCTACTAATGTTAGTCTGATTTTGTAAATTGTGTATTACTCTTAAGCTTTTTTATTGTTAGTACTATTGTGCAAATGTTTACTTTGTTCCTGTTCTGTAATTGGAAATCTTTTTTTCTGTAGAACAGTGTAAATAAATAAATAAATACCAAAAAATCACTGGTACATGCCCTAGTGTTCTCCATTTTCTGGTACGCTTCCGAGACATGGGTTATGAAGGCAGCCGGCAGGCGTCGAGTCGACGCCTTTGAAATGTGGGTATGGCGAAGAATGCTAAGAATACCGTGGACGGCACATCGCACCAATTTCTCAGTGCTGGACGAGATTAAACCATTAAACCGTCTCAGAGATAAAAGGAATACTTTAAAAGTTTATTTGAGAAAGAGAATACACAAGTACAGGCTCCATTTGGAGACATGAGTAAAAGTTGTAATGAAAGTGAAATTGGTACGACAGAAACTGTGGAAGCGTTGAACAGTATAAAATTAGGTTAAGCTGCTGGGTACGACCTTAAACCTTTGTTGGAGGAATGGTAGCGTATAAGACGACTGGTGCAAAGCTGTTATCGTGCCGTTTTACAAGGGAAAAGGTTCGCAGCAGGATTGTAAGAACTACAGAGGTATTAGTTTACTCAGCATAGTCCGCAAACTGTATGCAAAGATATTGATTTAAAGAGTGACGAATGAAACTGAGAAAACGATATAAATTGTACAAGCAGGATTTAAAAGAGGAAGGCCTACGACAGAGTGGTGGAGAGTGAATTGTGGTCAACATTATCTAAGTATGGGGTGAGCGGTAGTTTAATACGAGCACTGGAATCACTTTACGAGGATTCCACCACTTGTGTCAGGATAAACGGAGCTTACACGGACTGGTATGTCATTGAAAAAGGTGTGATACACGGACGTGTGGCTTCGCCATGGCTTTTTAACTTATAAATAGACGATTGTTTAAAAGATTTGAAAGAGAGTGCGTATGGATTAAAAATAAATAATTTGATCGTCAAATGCCTTCTTTACGCCGATGATAAAGTCATATTAGCGTCATCTGAAAAGGAGTTGCAGGCGATGAGTAGTTTGAGAAGTATAGCCGGAGTGACTCGGTTGGATAAAGTAAAGAATAGTGAAATAAAAAAACCATGTGTTGTAAAAGAAGATGTGGTTACAAAGATAAATAAAGGAATGCTTAGATTGTTTGGACACGTAGAAGGGATGGATGAAGGAAGATTGACGAAACAAATTTATAAGGCGAGTGTGAATGGACGGAAGTCGGTAGAGGTTGACCTCAGCGAACATATCTTGATCAGATGAACATTGTTTTGAAGAAAGGCCAGGTCAAGAGTACCAACAACTGACGAGCATGTATAAGAGCACTGATAAAAGTAAAGGAAGCAAAAGATGTGTGTAAGAACCGTAGCAAGTGGTCTCTGCCTACCCCTGCGGGAAAAAGACGTGACTATATGAATGTAAAAGGATTAAAATTAAAAAAGAAATGTTACGATCTGTAATCAAAACATTTTGAGCAGAAAGATCTTATTGCTTGATAAAATTTATTTAGCTGACTTTGCACCGATGTCTAAAATGTTAAGCGAAAACATTTTTGGTAGGAAAAAAATACTCTCATTGGTGAACATTTTTATGCAGTAGTATTAGCCGAATAAGCATCCTACAGTCAAAGGGTTAAACGTCGGTAATAAGAACACGTGCATATTTTATTTTTATAGAATGTTTTAATTAAACATCTTACTTTAAAATGTTACTGAGGTCGAAAAATGCTAAATTATTAATTTTTTGGTATGCATATATCATAATCCATCCATAATAAAGACAAAATTGTATATAATCGCACGCCGCGCCGTGCGTATTATTTTATTTGATCAAATATTTAACCTTCCAAAAATGGAATATAAAACGACCTAGTTTAAAGTTGACAACTATAGGTACAGAGGTTCTTTTAAAGAAGTTACTTTTAGTATACTTGGGCAAAATCCGAATACGTTTAGAAGAGCACACGAGTGTCAACACTTACGGGATAATTGTTGACAGTCTCCACATTGTTACAGTGGCGTGTTGTTAATATTTTGTCTCTTTGTTAATGACAGATGTCAATACAATTTGTTTATTTATATTTTAAAAGAATTAGCAGGACTGTAGGATCAACCAAGGAATTAGTTTACTCAGCATTTTACTCGGCAAACTGTATGCAAAAATATCGATTATAAGAGTGACGAATGAAACTAAGATAATATGGGAGGTAAAAGCAGAATTTAGAAGAGAAAGGAGATGTACGGATTACGTCTTTTCATTACGAGGTATAGTCGAAAAATTCTTAGCTAGAAGTCAGAAGGTCTACTGCACTTTTATAGACTTGGTAAACGCCAATGACAAAGTGGTGAGGAGTGATTTGTGGTTGACATTGTCTATGTATGAGGTAAGCGGTAGTTTAATACGTGCACTGAAATTACTTTACGAGAATTCCTCTGCTTGTGTCAGTATAAATGGAGCTTACACGGACTGATTTAACATCGAAAAAGGTTATCTGAAGAGGAGTTGCAGGTGATGGTTAATGTTATGCATGATGCCCTCAAAATCAAAGGGATAAAAATAAATGTAAGCAATACAAAAGTAATGGTTTTTGAAAGTAAACTGTCAAGTTCTGATTAAGGAAGAAAGAGTGGCACAAGTAAATAAGTTTAAAGTTTACGAGAGAAGGAAAGCATGACAGTGACATTGAGCAATGGGTGTTGGCAGGAAAACAAATAAATGGGGCACTGCATAACTTAATAAACAGTCAGAAAGTTTTAAAAAAGGCACGTCTGGCTGTAAATAGAGGAGTGTTCCTACACATGTATGGTAGTAAATGTTGGGTTTGGCAAAAGAAGCATGAAAATAGGATAAATGCTGCGGAGATAAGTAGTCTAAGAAGCATAGCCGGAGTGAGTCGGTTGGATAAAGTGGGATGGTTTGGACACGTAGAAAGAATGGATTAATAAAGATTGACTAAACAAATTTATAAGGCAAATGTAAATGGACAAGTCGGTGAAAAGTACGAAATGTTGATAAATTATCTTTATTTTTAATTATTTACTGTTTATATCTGTGGTTAAATTCTTTAAAACTCACCTTAACTTTAACTTTAATTAGTTAAAAATCAGAAAAATTAAAAAAGAATTGTAAAAATGGGTCCTAGACTTTGTTGTAAGTAACTCATAATATAAAAGTTTAAGGTAGTATTTTTATTGTAATGACGCCTACCCCTAAACAAAACTACATAAATGATTTTATACGTTTTTTGTCGTTACAATTTGATTTCTTTAATATAACTTGTTCGGATTTAATGAAATCCTCTCTGAAAAAAAATCAATGTAATACATTTTTCATACGACGCGAAGCCGTACCTGTGTTTTTTTAAATTACCCATCGGTTCCCCTCCGCCTAGATCACATGATTATTTACGCCAATCACGGCATGATATGAGCCTAACGGCGAGATGTGTGCGCAGAACACGGCGACTGTTCGTCCAACTGCCGATCCAAGACGATGCGGGATAGTCCCAAGTATATGTTTATTCTTGTAAAATGTAATTAAAATATACGTTAAAGTATTAGTATAACTGATTATGTTCTTCATTGTAACGCTACAATTCAAGTTTATGTGGAATGATTCAATAAATGAAGTGAGAAAGGCAAGCAAAGCCGTTTGATTTTTTATTCTTCCCATTGAGGTCAATGGCGGACGCCGCCATTGCTAATTAATCCTAAATTATTACTAAAAATTAATAATATTAAAATATAATGGTCCTTCGAGTGAGCAAAAAGTACCTAATAGTCTTTGTTCATGGTCCGTACGAGCCGGATTTGTGATCCAGATATAAAGTTATTTAGTGATATTTAATGAAAGAATATGTAGTGCTGAAGCAGTACAGGTTTCCTTCGACATTTTGGTACCCAATCCAGCAATTACAGTATACAGAGCGCCTCTGCCTGTGTTTAATGTTTCCTGACGGGATAAAGCCGCTACCGGCTTACTCCAGAGTTCCTGGCTGCACCCGGCAGCCCTTAGAAAGAAGTGGACATTTAGAAAACCTTAACTGTAAGTCATTGTATATATATTTTTATATATTTGGAAAATTAAAGGAACCATTTTAATATAAAGGTTCACATGATGTATATTTTACCATGTTGCTATGTATCTCCTTTCACTCCCGTTTTTTATTCAGCTGCAGAGAAATAAGATCGTCGATTTACCTGTTTTTTATTTTGCATGTAAAAATACTCATAATATTTACTGTTCAATGTGAAACCTGTTACTTATTTAAATGTGTTTGAAAAAAAGATTCGATAAAGTTTATTCTGCCAATAAGAAATACTATAAAAGTTAATTTTATAAATACCGGGGGATAATAAAAAATAAATGTATAATTTAGTACCAGGGGAAATGTAAAAATAAAATAAATTTTGTTATGAGCCATTGTGGTTAATTTAATACTATGTACCGACAAGTTTAGTGTTACGATTCGATTTTTTGTAAATAATTGTACTATAAAAAATTGCACCATAGCTCTTTTTTTCTTTTAATATAATGCTATAACTGTTCGCGATAGACAAAGACTCTTCTACCACATGTAAAGTGCATAAGACTTTTTTATTGTTTTTGAATATTTACCTTTGTGATAATGTTAGACATATGCAATATCAAAACTCTCATTCGATTACTGGCCTCTGCTTTAAATAATTCTTTAAAATGGATACATTAATTAAGCAACGCTCTAGCTGTAAAGCATCGATTACGCGTATATCCACGTGGTATGATAAAAACCACGCACAGATGGAAAGGTATGCTTTTAAATTCCGCTTAGACAATTTAGAAATAATTTTAACAAATATTGTGATATTTAAGATAGCATTGAATCAGCATCTGCAAATGTTAAAAATGAACTCGCCGACCGGGTTATTATTGAAGAAAAGATATTACTCTTTACGTTGTAAATTACAGCATGCGTTTGACTCTTTAAATTCAACTCCAATCCCTGCAAGTCTGACTAGCAGTATACAGGGTGAAACTTATATTCGTCTTCCCTTTATAGATATACCTGTATTTACTGATGACAGTACCAAATAAAGCGCCTTTTTTGAACTCTTTAATGCATTAATAATACACAACTCTTAACTCACCTCGAACACCGAAAAGATTTATTATTTAAAATCCTATTTACCTTTGCAATTAATTTCTCAATTGCCAGTAAATGAGAGCATCTTCGATGTTGCAATCGGACTTCTTAATGCGCGATATAATAATGAACGGCAGATCGTCACTGCCCATTTTAATAATCTTATGTCATGTAATGTTGTTAACAAATGTACAGCACAGCAATTAAAATTATTTACATCAGAATCTCAAGCAACAATACAGTCATTATTAAATTTAAATATAAGTAAGGAGAATTTGTTTGACGCTTTGATTGTCCACTTATTAAAAAGTAAACTTGACATTAATACTAAAAAATCATTAGAGGAAAAAGGATCAAAAGTTAATTACTAGTGATTGTTTTTTCGCTTTTCTAAAGAAAAAATGTACAGTTTTAGAAAATTTAAACGGTCAAGAGCAAAAAAGTGACAATCATTCACTTTCACAAATTTTTTTTTTTTTCACTTATTTATCAAAGATGTGTAGTCTCTATTTTAAAGTTGTTAAAAATAATGTTAAAATACAGGGTGAGTTGAAACTAAAAGTATATGCTGAATTCAAAATTGTTTTCATTTAATCTTCATAGGTCATATTTTAACGATGTTAAAAATGATTTTTACAGTTACAGGGTGAATTAAACCAATAATTTTTGCTTTATTATAAAAAAATTCTAATCGTTTACTTTTAAAATCTTAGTGGTACAATTTGTTTATTATTTGTATCAAGCAACAATTTAAAGTGTTTTTTTTTTATTTAGAAAAGTGTCTCAACTACAAAGGTCATTGACACGTATTACAATGTATAAAATAACTATAGATTACGTTGAGAAAAAAAGTTAGATCTTATTATAAATGTCTATCTCTTTAAGGTAATTCATTAATTTGGAAAACTAATCACGTGAGCTTAAAATCTTCTTAATATTTCCTTCCAACTTGTTGTGCTGACGTTGGACGTTGCACATTCAGTTAAGATGTTTTTTTATTTTATGAAAATAGTCGCAAAAAGGGTAGACCTATCGTGTGGGCCGCGGACGGCCCGCACTGCGACTATTAGAAGGGGAAGGGATTATAGAAAGGAGATGATTGTGGACACGCTTTTTAAAAAGTTGGAGGTCATAGTTCTCTGGAAAAACTGATTTTGGAAGCTTATTCCATTCCGTAGCAGCCCTGTAAAAGAAGGATTCTTGATGAAGATTGGTCCTTGTAGTGTCAATCTTGAGAGTAAATGGGTGAGACTGATCAGCGTGCCGAGTTCTTCGGCCGAATGTGGCCAATGGTGGTACAAGAGTTTTTATTTCTCTGGAGCATCTGCCATGGAAATATCTGTAGAGCAATGACTGGTCTGCAACCCTTCTTCTATGTTCTAGAGGGTGAAGGGTATCTGTGAGAGTTGAGCTGTTTATTAAGCGAATGGCTCTTTTCTGAATGGAATCTAGAAGACGAAGAGAATGCCTTGGTGCTGAACCCCAAATGTGCGAGCAATACTCCAGTAGAGGTCGGATTTGACAGTGTTGTGTTTGACAGTTAGAGGATCGTTGCAGAATTGACATATTGGTGGGTTATCTTTAGTCATAAGGTGTAGATGCGTCAGGCGAGTGTGTCCTATTCTCAGTCTTCTAATAATAATTGTACGAGTCGCTATAGAAATCGGTGCGGTATTAATAGAGGGTTGTATTTTATAAAGATTGACAGAAGGTCTGTTCCAGGCCAGTTTCCTAAATTCAAAAATGGTGTGTTGAAGGTGGTTTTTAGGATCACCCTGTACTTGGAATTCTCCGTAGGTAGGGTTGGTTCTTGCAGACTGTTTGGCAGCACTATCAGCTCTTTCATTGCCAGGGATGCCAACGTGTGATGGTACCCAAATTAAAGTTGTGCTTACCCCTTGGGAGGTTAGTCGATTAATTGACTCATGTATACCTTGGACAATGGGATGTTGTGTGTAAATACTGTTGATGGACTGGATAGGAGACAGTGAGTCAGTGCAGATGGCCACGTTTTTATAGTCTGTCGACAGAGAATTTGATGCTAGAAGGATAGCAAGAAGCTCACCAGCATAGACACTGGCTAAGGGTGGCATGGAACATGAGACTATTCTGTTGTGATTTTCTGTGGCGGCAGTTCCAACGCCAATTTCGCTTTTAGAGGCATCTGTGTGATTTTATCAAAGTTACCATCGTTTATAATATGCAAAAAGGCTTGTTTAAGAAATGTTGGGGAAGTTTGGTTTTTGAAAAATCGAGTGAGAGATATATTGATACTGGGCAGGGATTTTTTCCAGGGGGGTATAGCTGATATCTGATTGGGGGTTGTTGAGGTAAGATCTACTTTGTGTTGTAGTGGCATAAGGGCTTGTGGTAGAGCTTGCGTTCTGGTGGTAGAATCACTTATCGTTGTTGATGCTAATAATTTATGTACTGGGTTATGTGGGTTAGCTAAAACTCTGTGTTTTCAAAAGATTAAAAACTATAGGTATCAATTTTTGTTCTAATAATAAATTTGCTTGATAAGTAATTTTTTAATTATTTAAAAGCTTTTAAGATGAATAAAAATAATAAAATTTTTATTTTGTTTCAGGTTTATTCAAATCAACAGTAGTGAAAAATCGTTCTTTTAAAATATTCGGTCCAAGGATAAATCTTTGAGGAATTAATGGACACTCATAATGAGAAATTTCTTAAAATTCCAAAAGAATTACGCCGCATACAATTCTATAGGAATTTTATGAATTTTCTACGAGACGAGTTTCTTTTATTTCGAAAGATTTTTCCTTTGTTTTCGGTAATGGTAAGTGGTATGGATGAGATATATTTATTTTATTTTGCAGTTTTTATTAGGTGGTAGGGTATATTCGTTGCAGTATAGTTCCAGTGTTGTGAAGATGATACTAATAGGAAAATAAAAATCATCATAGTAATAATGTGCTACTGTATAAAATATTTTTTAGAAACATATTTGCCAGTTAACAAAATTAATTAACTGAAAAAAAAATAATTTTTAATCATAAAGGAATTTTATTTTGAAAAAATAAAAACGAAAACTTTATAATAACGAAAAATATATAATTATAAAAAAAATTATTTATTTACAAACAAGATTTTCTTGAAAAAAATTATAAAATTTAAGTTTATTAGAAATAGTATTAAATAAAAGAAAAAATTTTAAAAAAGTATCAATAAGGAAGAAAGTAGGCATTCTTGATCGATTTTAAAAATACAATAATTTACGAATAAGTTAAAGATTTTGTTTAAAAAATTTAAAAAATAGAATAAAATTAAAATTAAAAATTTAAATAAAAATATCGTATCGTACTATAAGCACAAAGGTAATTGATTTCCTATTTTTCCACAAGAAAGAAGAAGAAGACTACAAGGAAGCAGAGATCTTCAACAGTGAAGCAGGAGACGAGTCGTTTTCTTTAAAACTTTTTAATAGCATAGGTACCTATTAACTTTTAAAGCTGAAATATGTTTATTTTAATCAAACGTATTATCAAATTTTTTTCAAATTTATACAGCTATTTTTAATTTTTTTTTAGAAAGTAATAAAAACCTCATATTTTGGCTTAAATCGATGTGTTGAAAATGTAAGTGTGTAAATGGGATCTTAAATTTTCTAGGTAACAATAAAGACTTAATTGTGTAAGTAGTTAATATATCGCTGAGCTAATTATGCAGGAAGCAGTTTTTTAGTGAGGTGTTATATTATCGATTTGCACTTTTGAGTCTCTTCGGTTACATGGACAAGGCTGCACGACCATAGTTCGGAGGTCTCTCTAACGCACTGCCCGAGAACTGTATTTCTGAAAACTTTAAGATGTATGAAACATTTGTATGTATATTTGTGTAAAACGGACGTTATCGTAATAAACACTTTGGAGGACTCGGTATCGGTAAATCGCGATCGCGTTTTCGGAAGTGATGGATTTGGGAATGGAGCTGATGAAGTTAAAATGGTACTGCTGGACAATTGCTGGTACAATTCGGTGAGTCTTTTACATTAGATAATATTTTTTTAAAACATTGAGAACTCAAACCATTAATTACATAAAAAGGTTAAATTATCTTCGTATTATTAAGTAAAATACAAAAAAAGTAAATAGGTAGGCCCAATTCGGAGACATAAGTGAAAGTTACAATGAAAGTGAAATTAGTACGACAGAAATTGTGAAAGCGTTAAACAGTATGAAATTGGGTAAAGCTGCTTGGTACGGATTACGGTTTAAATGCTGAAGGCTGGACAAAGCTTGGTAACTAGTCTGCTGTACAGCCTTTTTAACCTTTGTTGGAGGAGTGGTAGCGCACCAGACGAGTGGTGCAAGGCCATTATCGTGAGGCATTACAAGGGAAAAGATTCGCAGCAGGACAGTAAAAACCACCGAGGTATTAGTTTACTCAGCATAGTCAGCACACTGTATGCAAAGATATTAATTAAATGAGTGACGACTGAAACTGAAAAGATGATATGGGATGTGCAAGCAGGATTTAAAAAAGAAAGGAGATGTATGGATCAGGTCTTTTCATTACGAGGTACAGTCGAAAAATTATTAGCAAGAAGTCAGAAGGTCCATTACACTTTTATAGACTTGAAAAAAACCTATGACAGAGTGGTGAGGAGTTAATTGTGGTTGACATTGTCTATGTATGAGGTAAGCGGTAGTTTAATACGAGCAATTAAATCACTTTACGAGCATTTCACTGCTTGTGTCAGGATAAACGGAGCTTACACGGACTGGTTTAACATCGAAAAAGGTGTAAAAGAGGGATGTGTGGCTTCGCCATATCTGTTTAATTTATCATAGACGATTGTTAAAAAGATTTTAAAGAGAGTGGATTAAAAATGAATGATTTAATGGTTAAATGCCTTCTTCTTTACGCCGATGATGAAGTCATATTAGCGTCATCTGAAGAGGAGTTGCAGGCGATGGTTAATGTTGTGCATGAATGAAAATAAATGTAAGCAAAACGAAAGTAATGGTTTTTGAAAAAGAAGAAAGCATGACAAACTGTGATGTTTCGATTGAGGGAGAAAGAGTAAAACAAGTAAATGAATTTGTATACTTGGATTTAAATTTCACGAGAGATGGAAAGTATTACAGTGACATTGAGCGAAGGGTGTTGGCAGGAAAACAAATAATTGGGGCACTGCATAGCTTAATGAACAGCCAGAAAGTTTTAAAAAAGTCCCTACAATGAAATTTGTTGACGTAAACTGTATTTTTTCCTTAATAGGATTCACATTTTATTCTATTACTACAATAAAAATAAACATTTTTGTTACTACTTAAAAATTTATGATATATGATACCAATTGGGTTTTCTAAGCGAAGCTTGCTTGTTCTCTTTGCGAAGACTAAGGACTAAGTCACCAAACGAAAGTCGTCAAAATAGTAATAGTAATAGCAGCGCTGATGTCAGCTTTTCTAATTGGTTTTGCTAGTGACTTTATGTATGATTGGTTGCCTATAGCAAAGCGCCTAATTTCAGGAAACCAAGTGAATAAATGGTTACCTATAGCACGCGTCTATCGGCTGTAATTATGAGGTTTTTAAATGAATTGAGGGACATTCTACAGTTGAATAATTGAGAATTTTCTACAACGTCTATAATAAAATTTGTTTAAAAACAACCCGCTTTAACGTTGTTTTTGTTAAACTTTAAGTGTACGTGAGTTTGAATTTGTCATTGTGATATAGACTAGCGTGGAATTTAAAAAATAAATTATTGGATTTAAAAAATGTGCCAAATATTGCAACAGCAATTAAATTTATTAATAAAAATGATCAACGAATGCTGATATTTAGTCGAGATGAAAATTGGGCGGAGTAGCGAAGTCGTATAAAGCGTTTAACTCATACACAAATTCTGCTCGAGACAAATTTATAAGTTTATATACGACGAAAAAGCGCGGATTGAGTATACCAGCGGAACATAATCCTATTAGGGGTGACCCGACAGGATATTCTTAAACCACTTTGCATCTTTGTCTCTGGTGCTTTTTCTGTCCGAAGGGAGCTTTACTTAATCAAGGGAAATGGCTGTTATATATCTTTTCCCGCATAAAGTGAAGAGGTGATGAATTTTCATCGTTTAGGATAAAATAGTTTTTCTGACGTTATCACTCTTTTCCTTTCTCATTTCATTGTTACTTCTCTTCGTTTTGATTTATTTTAGTGTGTGCTCGGACCTAAACAATGCGTTTCATTTTGTTAAGACAATAGCGATTCCGGCGGGTTTTATTTGTGATTTTTTTTTTTTACATTTTGGCATACTAAGTTAACATCACAACATAATTTATAGATTAGATCTTAACAAAAAAATAGTAATTTTTTATTGTAAAAGACCTTAATAGGGAAAAACTATAAAACAAAAATACCAACCAGAAAAGACTGGTTGAAGAAAACACCATTGACCAGCCCAGGAGTGAAACGATGGTACACTGATGGATCAGGGTACCAGGGACGCTACGGGGCAGGTGTGTTTGGAGCATTCTGCAACCACAGGGAAAGCATACCGCTGGGGAAATACGCTTCGGTCTTTCAGGCTGAGGTCTATGCTATATTCAGGTGCGCTACGCACCTGACAGAAAACAGAGTGAGATTAATATTCTCACTGACAGTCGCGCGGCCATTGGGGCCCTCGTGAGTAACACCACAACATCATCGGTGGTGTGGGACTGCATGCAAGCCCTTACTGAGTTAGCGACGGTAAACAAAGTCACTATTACATGGGTTCCTGGGCACACAAGGATAAACGTCAACGAGGTAGCCGATGAACTGGCAAGAAACGGGACCCTGGTGGAAACAAGAAGCCAGTTGGTCGGATTGCCAATTGCCGAAGCAAAACATTTATTGAAACTTATCCTTAAACAAGAATATATTGCTCAGTGGAATGCAAATACTGGCTGCAAAACATTAAAACAGCTGATAAAAAGACCTCTCCAGAAGAGGGCTGACGCACTCTGGACGATGGACCGGAGTAGACTAAGCAGCACGCTTGGCCTGCTCACAGGAAACATCGCATTAAGGGCGCACCTCTTCAAACTTAAGCTGGCGGCCAAAAAAACTGCCGACTATGCGGAGGGAAGGAGGAGAGCAGTATACACATTCTGTGTCACTGCCCTATGCTAGCGGGGTACAGGTATCAAACCTGTGGCCGTATGATTATGGATTCAAGCGATCTAAAAGAGACAGGGCCAACAGAAATCCTAAGGTTTGCCAAAATCAGCGGACTAGAATTCTGATGCCCTGAAGACACAGCGGTAGTCACAGAGGATCAATAGATCTAGGTGACATAGGTGCCGACACCAAAGGCCCAATCGCAAGATTGTAATGTAATGTAATGTAATGTAATTTCTAAGAGTTTTTTAAGAGTTTTAATAAATTAAGATCCCCAAAATTTAAAAAATTTATAGAGACCAAATGACTCATTCATTCATTTATTTAACGACGTTAATGACGACTGTGGGTTTTCGTATTTTCAGTAATTTGCTTTCATTCGGACCTGTTTCTACTCAAATTCTTTCAGACCCTAATTTTCATTGTTTTAGGGTCGCACTCTACTTCATTTATCCATCTTTTTCTCGGTTATTCTTTGTTTCTTATATCCACTGGTTTTTACCCAAGGATTTTTCTTGGTGTTTTGTTTTCGTTCATCTTTTTTACATGCCCTGGCCAAGACAGTCTTTGGCTTTTAATGAATTTTACAATATCTGCGCCCTCTATCAAGTTGTCTTGTTTAAAATTTATTCTTCATCGCCATTTTGCATCCTCGTTTTGCACTGGTCCAAAAATTTGCCCAAAGATTTTGCGTTCAAAAGTTCTCAATAGTAGCTCATCTTTCGTGGTTAAGGTCCACGCTTTACTTTACTTATCAAATATCTAGAGAAATTTGAGATAATCCATGACAGACAATATGGATTTCGACAACTTCGGTCTACTGGAGATTTGCTGGCTTATGTCACTTAGCTCTGGACAAACACTATTGAAAAGTTTGGTGAATCCTTTGGATATATCTAAAGCCTTTGACCGTGTTTGGCACCAGGCATTGTTAAGTAAATTATCTGCCTACGGTCTCCCAACCAAATTGCGCCAATGGCTCTTGAGCTTCATGCAAGACCGCTCCTTACATGTGGCAGTTGACGGTATTTCTTCTGATGCGTTTAAAACTAATGCCGGGGTCCCCCAGGGTTCCATCCTGTCCCCCACCTTATTTCTTTTACACATCAACGACCTCTTAAAAACCACCACGATCCCCATTTACAGTTTCGCAAACGATAGCACACTTGTCTCAACTTTCACATCCTATCGATCACTTTCGATGAATGATACAAATAGACTCAGGCAGGAACAGGTTGATTCCATCAATAGAGATCTTAAAGCAATCGTCGAGTGGGGAACCAACAATCTTGTTCAGTTTAACGCCCAAAAAATATAAAGTGCCACGTTTTTCAAAAAAGTGAATTCCTCAAATCATCCCATCACAATGTCCGGAAATACCCTTGAACCAAGTCTCTTCATCTCGATTTTGGGAGTTACGGTGTCCACTAATATGTCTTGGCATGACCATGTTGCTAACATCGCAAAGTCGGCAAGCCAGAGGCTAGGTTTACTTTGGAAAGCCAGAAAGTTTTTTACTCCTGATCAACTGTTGACGACGTACAAGGCTCAAATCCGACCTCTACTGGAGTATTGCTCGCACAATGCGGTTCAGCACCAAGGCATTCTCTTCTTCTTCTAGATTTCATTCAGAAAAGAGCCATTCGCTTGATAAACAGCTCAACTCTCACAGGTACCCTTCACCCTATAGAACATAGAAGAAGAGTTGCACACCAGTCATTGCTCTACAGATATTTCCATGGCAGATGCTCCAGAAAAATAAAAACTCTTGTACCACCATTGGCCACATTCGGCCGAAGAACTCGGCACGCTGATCAGTCTCACCCATTTACTCTCAAGATTGACACTACTAGGACCAATCTTCATCAAGAATCCTTCTTTTACAGGGCTGCTACGGAATGGAATAAGCTTCCAAAATCAGTTTTTCCAGAGAACTATGACCTACAACTTTTTAAAAAGCGTGTCCACAATCATTTCCTTTCTATAATCCCTTCCCCTTCTAATAGTCGCAGTGCGGGCCGTCCGCGGCCCACACGATAGGTCTACCCTTTTTGCGACTATTTTCATAAAAAAAAAACATCCGTATGTAACAACAGGCCTGATGATACTTTTATATATTTTTAATTTGGACTTTTTATTTGGAGCTCTCAACTTCATTAGCTCTCTAAATTTTGCTATTGATAGAGTTCGATTGATTCATTTGGGACCCCAAATAAGAGAATGTTCCTACGTGCTCGAATTCATAGTTTTCACATTTTAAATTTTCTTATTTAATTGCTCTTTTCGTTACTTCCATGTATTTTGTCTTTTCTTCATTTATTCGGTGACATTTTGATATTGCTTTATTTTTTAGTTTGGCAACAGTCCTTCTAAGTTCGTCCTTGCGCCTGATTTTTATTGCTATATCGTCCACATATGCAAATATCTGTAGGTTTTTCGTGCAAATTTAGCCAGTCACATCTAATTTCCTAACGACTGCTTCTAAAACTAGATCAAAAAGTATGGAAGATAGTGCGTCGCCTTGCCTTACTACAGATGTGATGTTAAAGCCGTCTGTGTATTCATTGTCAACTCTAACGATTGCCTTGGAACCGGCAATGTTCGTATTCACGAGTTGGGCCAGCTTTTTTGGGATGCCTAGTATTAAAAGATCATTGGTCATTTTATTTTGATAAACACTATCAAAAGCTTGTTTAAAGTCTATATACAGATTATATAGATGTATGTTGTGTTCATAAGCTTTCTCTTGAACCTGTCTAACGGCGAAGATTTGATCAACGGTCTAGCGGTTTGGTCGGAACCCACATTGATACTCTTCTAACAGTTCCTTTGCAATGGTTACCAGTCTGTTATAAATAATGCCAGATAGCACTTTGTAAGCTACATTTAGAAGTGTTACCGCTCTAATGGGAGTACTCCGGCTTATCACTTTTTTTATGTATGGGTTGAATAACTCTCATTGACCATTCTTCTGGTAATTTATTTTGCTTTTAAAGTGAAATGATTAGATGATGTAACCTTTTTCAGAGGGTTTTCTCCCCATTTTATAACAGCTTAGCTGTTATATTGTTGATCCCCGTGCTTTATGGTTTTTAAGCACGTAATGATTTCGCACACTTCCCGGTAACTGGGTAATATATCTTTAGATTCTGCGGTGTGCACTAGTATTTCTTCTAAATCATATGCCTGGTTTGACAAAAGGTTATTAAAATATTCTTTCCATATTCTCAAAATATCCGAGACCGAATGACTATACATGTTTTAACACCTGTGCAGTGCTTAAATTTCAGATTTAATTCTATTTTTAAAATGGTATTAATTTACAATAAGTCCTTTGTATAAAAATTCCAGTTACAATGTTTAATGACACTTTAACCCTTCGGTACCCGCATCCGGTCTCCGAGACCGACAGAGTGTTTACCCCAATTATTTTAAGCCGTCGAGAGTTTTCTCGTTTTCTCGTTTTCTTTCCCACCCGAGTACATTCCAGCTTTAGGTGTCCGACGTCAGTGCCAAGTTATTACCGGTTCAGTGCGTATATGCAAATATGAACGCGTCTCAACATGCATGAGGTTGCGTCATATTGCAAAACTAGTTCTCTATTGTATTATGTAGATCTTTTTCTGCCCGCATCTTTTTCGAAACTGTATGCAAAGATATTGATTAAAAGAGAGACGAATGAAAGTGAGAAGATGATATGGAATGTGCAAGCAGGATTTGGAAGAGGAAGGAGATGTATGGATCAGGTCTTTTCATTATGAGGTATAGTCGAAAAATTCTTGGCTAAGTAGTCAGAAGGTCTACTGCGCTTTTATAGACTTAAAAAAGGCCTATGACAAAATGGTGGCGAGTAAATTGTGGTGGACATTGTCTATGTATGGGGTGAGCGGTAGTTTAATACGAGCACTGAAATTACTTTACGAGGATTTCACTGCTTGTGCCAGGATAAACGGAGCTTTCACGGAATGGTTTAACATTGAAAAAAGTGTGAGACAGGGATGTGTGACTATACCATGGCTGTTTAACTTATACATAGACGATTGTTAAAAAGATTTTCTTTACGCCGATGATCATGTCATATTAACGTCATCCAAAGAGGAGTTCCCGGGATGGTTATTGTTATGCATGATGCCCTGAAAATCAAAGGGATGCAAAAAAATGTTAGCAAAACGAATGTCATGGTTTTTAAAAGAAAAGAAAGCATTACAAACTGTGAGGTCCAAATTAAAGGAAAAAGAGTGGAACAAGTAAATGAGTTTGCATAAAATAAGTTTGTAAACTTATGTTAAAGTTTACGAGAGATGAAAAGTACATTAGTGACATTTAGTGAAGGGTGTTGGTAAGAAAACGAATGTATGGGGCACTGCATAGCTTTATGAACAGCCAGAAAGTGTCAAAAACTGGCAAGTCTGGCTGATCATAAAGAAGTGTTGGTTCCTACACTTATGTATGGTAGTAAATGTTGGGTTTGGCAGAAGCAGCATAAAAATAGGATTAATGCTGTAGAGATAAGTAGTCTGTACTTATAGCTGAAGTGACTCGGTTGGATAAAGTAAAGAATAGTGAGATAACGAAACGCTGTGGTGTAAAAAAAGATGTGGTTACAAAGATAGATAAAGAAATGCTTAGATGGTTTGGACACGTAGAAAGGATGGATTAAGAAAGATTGACGAAACAAAACTATAAGGCGAGTGTGAATGGACAAATTGGTAGAGGTCGACCTCGCCGAACCTATCTTGATCAGATCAACATTGTTTTGATGAAAGGCCAGGTCAAAAGTAATAACAACCGACGAGCATATATGAGAGCATTGATAAAAGTAGAGGAAGCAAAAGATGTAGCAAGTGGAAGGAAGTGACTATATGTATCTATCTTTTTTGATCCCAGGTAGTATGTATTATACTGCATTCAACCCTAGTCCATCCATAATTGCTTTATGTCCTGTAAAATTAAAGGAAAAGCAGCAATTTTTGTGGAAAGGCTTTGTGAATTTTTTATATTTTCGTAAATTGTAAGTAATACGTCAATGTTTTAAAAATTCCCTTGTGTATAATATCATAAACCCTTTTAAGTTTTCTAAATAATTAACAAAAATTTTCCCTTTTAGCAACCATAATTTTTAATTTAAAGTCATTTATAAACTTTTTAAGATTTTTAAGTTATAAATTTGGATTGTGTGTTTTTTAAATTTAAAAAAATAAAGATAATCCTTAATAAGAATAAATAAAGAATATTTTATGTAAATATTAAAATATTTAAAAATATAATAAAATTATTATGTCTCTAACTTTTAAATGCTCTTTTGAGAATCGGACGGAATGGCAAAACTCAGTCACAGAACCACGAATCACGCATAATTTGGCCTCTCACTTGGCTTTTACAGCATTATAATACAAGAACATGCTTTCAGGCAACTCTGATTTTCTTTCTGTTGTACGAAAAACATGATAAAACCCTTTTAAACATGTTATGAATTGACAAGACATCTCTTTGTTAAAACAAACTAAAAAATATATTTAAAATAATTTAAACCACTCGTTTATTTTTTTTAGTAGAGTTTACACTAAAAAGTTATTGAAAAAATTTAAGAAACAAAAAACCTGGTTAACTAACTTAAATTGATATTTATACGCTGAATTAATTTTCATTTAGGTCAATACTCATTTAACTTGAAATAATAGTAGATTCTGTCACTAGGTTGAAATGAAAAATTCGATACAAGTGGAATACTACGAGCATCAAATTTTTTTACCGTGTAACAAACGATATTTTCTCCACGACCAAAAAATAAATAAATAAAAACTACTTAAAAAAACTTTTATTTATTGAAACATAGATATGCATTAATTAGTATTAATATTAATATTAATTGTGTTGGTACAGTTATTAAAATGAAAACTGGTGCATTTGTAATATTTTCTTGTTTTTTCCTGTTTTTTTAAACAGATTTATTGGATGAGGCAGATGTAACGTTTGTGTAACAGTGATGAAATGAAAATATGTACATGCAAACACCGAGCCCACCCCAGCCCGCAAAGTTTATTCAAATGCAATTTGCAACATCTAGTTTAATGAGTTTAAATTAGCTCCATTTAACGACGTCGGCAGAAAAATTAGCTTCCTTGTAAATTTTTCGAAAACATTAAAAAATTGAATTTTCATGTACTTAATTTTCTAACACGAATATCGCCTGTAATTAAGACTTTTTCGATAAACGAATCACACGAAAAAATTGCTCCTGATCCAAACTAAAATGCTCCGTGGTCAGATCATAGAAAGGTGCATGCAAAAATGAAATAACTGTTAAACAATTGATTTGTAGATTTTCCGTCGCAGGTAGTGCAGTAGTGCGCATGCGCCAGCGAGCCCACCCCAGTCCGCAAAGTTTATTTAAATGCAAATCGTGACAGCTTTTGTTTAACAATTATTTCATTTTTGCATGCACATTTCGATGATCTGACAACGGAGCAGTTTATTTTGGACCGGGAGCAATTTTTCGTGTGGTTCATTCATCGAAAAAGTCTTTATTACAGGCGATATTCGTGTTAAAAAATTAAGTACATGAAAATTCAATTTTTTAATGTTTTCGAAAAATTTACAATGAATCTGATTTTTCTGCCGACGTCAGTAAATGGAGCTAATTTAAACAATAGCTGTCGCGAATTGCATTTGAATAAACTTTACGGGCTGGGGTGGGCTCGGTCATGCAAACCCCATAAGAAACAATTGTTACAGAATGAATATTCTTACTCTAGAGAGTGAATGGTAATTATGTGCTGTTTTTTATTTAACAAAAAAAATATAATTATAAACCTCTTTTGGATTCAACAAAAAAATCTTTAAGCAAAATTATTGTACATCGTAACCGACCCCAGTAAAAAAACTAAAAACGAAATTTTAAAATAAAATTTGGGGGTATAGACTGCATATAAAACCACACAAAATAAACATATAATAAAGGAGTAAAACTTAAAAAAATAAACGAATTACTTACAAAAACAGAACGTGGGGTCCGAAAGGTGGTCCGTCTTTTAAAGGTTAAACCAAATATATTAAACCTTATTCTTCCTAAGCAGCGTTATGACCATAGTAAGTGTCCAGCAGTTTTGTCGTCCACGCAGCAGAACCGACAGTCCGTTTGTTGGTTCAGCCTATCCTTTGAGGTGGTATCTTTGACGAAAATGTCCTGTATTGCTAAAATGACTGAAAAAGTTTTATTTTCGTAAAATTCAATTATTAAATGCCCAATATAAAAATAATTTTTTAAAATAAATAAATAGTAAGAAATAGCAGAAAAAAATCTATAAACTTTTTTATACAAAATCAAACCACTGGAGAATAGTTAGTACGACAGCCACCCGCGCACTTTCGTGGCGCTCGGGGTTGCAATGCTGGGCCTGCCCAGCAGTGTATCGTGGACCGTCGCGACGCCAACTTTCCAGCGACGCCGACGACAAACTATCCGTTACGCGAAAACTTCGCGGGAGTTCTCGTCTCGTTATCTCGGGACCATACCGTATTCGTGTGACAAAGTGATGTGATTCCTGCGGATGTAAAATTGTATCAGTGAATTTTTTTCCTAGTTCGTGACGAATTGGAAAAGTTTGTGAATTATAAGTGATGTAAGTAGATTGGGGCGGAAGTTTGGAAACCATTCATAACATTATTATCTCTGGATAAAACTTGGATAAGCATGGATAACCGATATTGATGATGTTTTTGACGGTTTGAACAGTTTTTCAACACTTTCAAAAAAGTTTTTAAAGAGCTTGTATACTCTTTACATTCCGGTTAATTTATTATTTTAATTATTTAAATTTAACATACAGAAGAGAGATGTTTTTTTTAATATTAAATATTTTTCATGAAGGCAGTCAAAGAAATATTAATAAAAAATTAATTGGGTGAAACAGTTTCTGTTGAGCACAAAGCTTTTAAATTTTTAGCACAAATTAGATTCTTCAAAACAGTTCACATAAATTATTATTTAATAAAATTTTTAAATATTTTATTTATTTTTTAATTTAAATAATTTTTAATAAATCTTAGGTAACAAAATGTTAAAATTTTTCATTACAAATTACTGAAAAAGTATTTAAAATTAGGAAAGACAAATGAATAACCAAAAACGGTAAAACTTAATAAATTATTAAACGCAAAAGTACCCGTAAATAAAAGAATTAATTTACACTTTTTTGTATGCTGCTAAAACCACAATATTTGCATGCAATATTTATAAAATGTTTTTAAAAACATTGTTACTTACTTTCATTAAAAAAAGGCCAAAATGCTTTTACAACGTCGCGAGGTAATTACGAAAATTGGGGTTAATATTTCTTAATTTCAGTTTCATGCAGAAATTTGAGCTCTTAATGATACTTTTGATGTTTTGAGAGGCTTTTAAAAAGTTTTAGGCGGACTGACGAATTATTATTGCGGTATCAATTTTTTATACGACTTTTTCGTTCCAATTATTTTAGTGCTCTATATGTAAAACACAATATAAAAATATCATTTTAAAATTAAACGTCTTTTTTAAACATAAGGAACTGTCGTAAGGCTAATCAAGGAAACTGTAAACAGTTTTAATAAAGAAAGGTTCCTACAGTCATGAATTACAAGGTATTAAATATAAAAGGCATATTTTAAATAAGAAGATACTCCAAGATTTATTTTACCCAAATTTTAATTGTGAATTAAAAAAAATATTTTAAGATATTTAATGTTTACAATTTCCAAAATATTTTTTTTGCTTTCGAAAATTTTGGGAAGATATTAAACGAATTTGAGATAAATGTTAATAAAATAATTCCTTTGTAACAAATCCTACATTTGTTGATCAAATAATATCAAACAAATGATTGTATTAAAACCACTTAGCATCAGGTCAGGTCATAATTTGGTTATTTAAATTTGACCCATGATGAAAATAAAAATTTCAAATAATTAGAGCTACTTATCAATAATTTTATTACATATTTTAAACACAATAAACAATAAATTAAGATAGAAATGATCCATCTGCAGTAATGCATGCTAAGACATTAGTACATTCCTCCATGATCAACCTGACACCCCAGACAGGGGTACTCCCTTTTAGCCTAAAGCCCGAACTCTGAAAGGATCACTAAGACAGCTTCTTTTACCAGCATTGAATATTAAACATCACTTATAGTCTTTAATGAGCCCTTTTAAACCACTTAAAGTAGTTCTTTTCTTTAAAGTTATATCTGGCTTCTTTCTTATTTTCTAAAAATGTTCTGGCTTTTTAAAAGTTAAATGTATATATCGTATTATAAAATTTGCATACCAATCATATCCAGGTATGTTATTGTTAAGGGAAAGTTCTTAACCCCTTAGATGCTTAGTAGAATAAATGTAGTGGATTCTAACTTATGCGACACTTGCAATTACACATGTGATTTGAATCACATTTTCTTGGCATGTAAAAAATATACCCAGCGCAGCGAAGAAATGTATAGAGAACTAATAAAAATCCATATTCTCCCTCCCTTTAACTTAATGCACCTACTAGTGTTTGATATTCATCAAAGCATGCAATCTAAAACTGTAGTATTAGCTAGCTGTAAGTAAATCCTTTGTTACCTAACCAGAAGTATACATTTCTTAACTGAACCGTGGTCTAACTTTTCTGTAAGTTCTTCTTCTTCTTGCAGTGTCTTGCTTTCTCAAGCGTTGACGACTCCCATATTGACTACTTCTTTGTATCTATCTCTATCTTGAGCTGCGCGGAGAAGTTCCTCAGCAGTTAAACCTGTCCATTGTTGGAGATTTCGAAGCCAGGATAGCTTTTTGCGGCCTATCCATTTTTTTCCCTCGATCTTGCCATTCAGAATAAGCCGAAGCAGACTATAACGTGGTCCACGCATCACATGTCCCAAGTATTCCAGTTTACGGCGCTTGATGGTATTTAAGAGCTCTCTATCGTGCCCTATTCTAATGAGTACATTCTCGTTGGTAGTTCGGCTTGTCCACGGAATTTTAAGCATCCGTCTGTACAGCCACATCTCGAATGCAGCAGTGCGGTCAATAATTTTTTGGTGGAGCGTCCATGTTTCGCAAGAGTACAACAGAATAGACCATACATAACACTTGGTAAACCTTTCCCGCAGATGAATGTTAAGTTGCTTGGCACAGAGTAGCGGCTTGAGATTCAGAAATGCTCTTCTAGCTATTTCTATTCTAGCCTTGATTTCTTCGTCTGGATCCATCGACTGATTGATCCAGCTTCCAAGATATTTAAAGTGCTGAACTCTTTCTATATTCTCGCCATCAAGTGTTATTCTTTCCGGGCCAACATTCATTTTGCTAACAACCATAAATTTAGTTTTTTTGACATTGTAAGTTAGTCACCCTGAATGACCCCTGGGTGTGAAAAGTATAAAGTTTAAAGTATAGTGGTTTCTGCCTACCTCTACAGAAAAAACGCGTAACTTTATGTATGTATGTAAAAGAGTGCAACGTAAATTAAAAATCACGTTACCAGTTAGAGATGGTTTACACACTAAAGTGAAAACTTCTTTAGGCGTGATAAGCAAAATTTGGTTGGGGCAAACTTATGGTTTCGCGTCACCTGATGTCTGCGTCAGCGGCAATGGGGTGACAGCTTCTTTTTTTTATGTCTGTCAAAAAATAGCCCCAATTTAACAGTCTCGCTTTATTATTTAATAATTTTTATTAAATTTTCTTTTTTATGCTACAATTAATTTAAAAATCAAATAGAACCACCATTATTTTATAGTTCAAAGTTTCCACATCTGTCGGCAATTCCAATAACATCAAATTTTTTTATTATGTATCATTCACGATCAAAATCAAAAAAGCTTTGGTATTGTTAAACATAATCCACACTAAGATTGGCCTACCACCCAATCATATAGAAATGTGTTAAAATAACATTGATTAATAATAAGCCCGGCAATACCGTTACCTCTTACCGACCAATAAGCTTGCTACTCATGTTCCAAACTCTAAATAGACTCTTATATGAAGAGTCAAATTGATTGAGGGTTATGTACAAAAGATCTAATAGGTCGAGGTGTTTAAGAGGTAGCATGGTTTTCACGCCCCCCCCCCCCTACAATTTACTTAAAGAAATACAGTAATACATAATATATACAGTAATATTTTTAAGCTTGGAATAACACGTTCGGGGTATCTGTGTGCGTAAAACTGCTACTTCTTTTTTTAAATCGTTACGATTGCGAATTTTTCATAATACTTTATTTTACAAATTTGCTTATAATTTTATAACGGAAAAAGATAGCATATAGAATATAGGTATTTTTTTAAATAAAATCGATGACGTTGTCACGTGCCTATTTTTTTTCTCTTCTACAGTTTCATTATTAATTGGGTCTATGATAGTTTTTGTATTCCTCAGGTACTCGTAAATAGTTTCGCTTACCGTATTTTGTTGTAATTTAAATATATCACTCGTTGTAAATAGTGTTGCATACCTTGTAGTGATAGGATTCAATTATTAATGGCTGTGACATTATTGTTAATCGATGGAGATGGAGTGGGGGTTTTTGTTATTAGATTTTTGCTTTGATTTTTACCTCGATTGTCGTGGGTTGTCAGCTTTATTATTGTTTGGTTTGCATTTCTGTGTGGATGGGCTGGCTATCAACACGGACAAGTGCGATTATGAGTTTAGAACATAGATTTGCGAAGATTGTTGGCTGACGCGTGTCCCGTGTCATTTCTTGATATCCGGCCTGGGAGTCAGTAGTTTAGACAGTCGTTTGGTGTCAGTCGTCGAAGTCGGGTGGTGGTGAGAGTTTTGGAACGATTTGATATTAACACGTGAGCAGAACCTCTACGGTTTTTTCTTTCATATCTGGCTGTATTTGGGCCATCTTAATTGGATTTTGAAGAAAAACCATTTAATTTTTAACTTGACCATTCTATCTTACCTTTGTTGTTGATATTTTGGATTTTGGTGTCGAGTTAAAATATCCGCATGCGGGATCTGATGGAGGGAAGCCATTGTTAAGTAGGCAGGTGCAGTTCCATAATCAAACCGGCCACAGGAGTAGGCCACAGGATTAGTGAATTCGTATACCCAAAGGTAAAGGTAAAGGTGATTTATTTTAGAATATTTAAACGACGTGATTTGTTTTTGACACCACGATTAAGTTTTGTTTTAATTTATTAATATGGTACACGGTTGAAAACTATTTATTGCATTGGATAATATGCCAAGGCTGAACTTTGATTAAAGTAATATTCTCAATAGTTCTTTGTGTCCAAGTAAAAATGTTTTCTTCATACTTATTTGTAAATATCCTACAATATTGCTATTTTAAAGGACAGCCATCGTAAAAAGAAATATTTTTAAATAAGCTCGATTGTTTTAACAGTGTAAATCTTTATGTAAATGGAAAAAAAAACGTGAGTAAATTAGCAGCCGTACGTGAACGTTGATGAAGTATTGTTAAAAAGTTGACTTGTATACGTTTTTTTTGGTAACTTAATAAGGTTTGTTATTCTTACCTTTGTTTTAATTATTTTATGGAATCGTAAACTTTGGATTTTTTATTTATTGTTATCTTATAAAGTTGTAAATTTCGTAAGTTTCGATTTATTGTTGGCTGTTAATTTTGATTATATTTGTTATAATTTTGTTATTGAGCTGTGTATTTTAATTTATTGTGTGAGTAAAGTATCCAATATATTTTTGCTATAATTTTATTTGTTTCGTTTACCATAATCTTAGTTGTTTATCGTGTGGCTCTGCTAGTGCCTATAAGACCTAGGGGTTTCCGGCTTGAACCGTCTAAGTCGGTGGCGCGGCTCACTTTTATATTTTTATTTTTTTTCTTCTACCCTCTACGGCTGAGCTCGGGCATAATTTGCCAGTAGAGAGACCGCTGGCAGAGTACACTTTAGAGAACGAAAAAGACGTGGCAACGTCATTATTTTAGTTTACAAATATGGTAAAATATGCAAATTAGGCTTTAAATAGACTTTGGTAAATTCCATTTAAAACCATCTTTTTAAATTTTTTCTGTCGCTAAGACATCGAGTTTCGCGTATATTGTACATATATTGATTCATATTGTATTTTTGCATGTATTGCTCGATATGTTACAACATTGCGGTTGTGACTCTAAGAATTGTTTTAACCGTTGTTGTTTTAATTATTTCCCAAAGTATGTTTACAGTAAAGTAATATTTTGCTTCAAAGTGTAATGTTGTTTAATGGGTTACATTTAAAGCAAGATATTCGCCGCAATGCTATTTATGCATTTCGGTGGATTTCAAACCAGCCAAGATTGCACCCGATGATTACATGGTCAGCGGTTTCAGAGAGTCGGCATTACCGTATTGTATGTATCGTCGAGTACGATAATGTCTTGGTTGATAATGAAAGTATGCGGGTTGAATATATTTTAGTTGTAGTGTGCAGTTAGTGTTTGTAGAGGTAGCCTATAATTATTTTTTGGATTACTTTAGTTTCTAATGTTTTTTATAGATTTTGACAAATTACCTAATTTTAAAGATTTATTAACTCAAAATTGCTAAAACAGACTATACACGGTGTAGCGCGAAAAGTTTTAATTAAAAGTAATGGCGGATACAGTTAAATTAAAAATCTGTTATTACGAAGCTTAAGGTTTTGGATGACGCTGACTTCAAATATAATGTTGTCCTGAATGTGGCACTTCCGGTCATACCGGAAGTAGACGTCAACTTTGTTATTTTAAATAGAACCCAATATTTTTATTTCGAATTTTACATGTAATATTAGATAAAATTTGTTCACAATGTCCTACACCAAAAATGAAGTATTTTCGAAATATTTTATTTTTTTCAAAATTTTAAAAAAATCTTAGTCTGCATTGAATAACGATATCTCCAATAATAATGAAGCTAGTGACGTAAAATTGTAATCAATAAACAACAAGCGCTTGCCCGTTAACTACCAATAATGAAAGAATTAAGTAGTGTTATGTTTTAACTAAGATAATGAAATATCTCAAAAGTGGTAGGATTTAGGTATGGGGAATACTGATACCAAACGAATTGGCTTTAAAAAATTCGGTGGAAAATGTAATAATAATATTCTATTTAAAGTAAGCAACTTATAAATGATTTAAATCGTGCATGTTGGCGGCTAAGTTTAATACACCGTTTGAAATATCAATGAGTTGGACATATGGACTTAACGGGCAGGCGCTTGTTATTTATTGGTTATAATTTCACGTCACTAGCTTAGTTGTTAATGGAGATATCGTTTTTCAATGTAGACTATGAATTTTTCAAAATTTATCTAAAATTTCATGAAGAATTCGAAAATAAAATAAAAAATATTAGTTCTACTTAAAATAACAAAGTTGACGTCGACTTCCGTTATAACGGGAAGTGCGACATTCACGACAACATTATATTTGAACTAAGCGTCATACAAAACCTTTAGTTTCGTAATTTCAAATTTTTAAAACAACTGTATCCGCCATTACTTTTAATCAAAACTTTTCGCGACACACCCTGTATATCTTGGTGTTACCTATGTTACCTATGAACACAAATCATAACACAATATTTATGCGACTAGTTTGCACTATGCTTTGCTTTTCCACTAACACCTCATACCAGTTCAAGTGGTTTAACCTTCTTTAGTCTTTGAATAATTGATACTAAGTTGTATTATAGTTAAAGTACTTTATTGTTTGGATGGTTATAAAGCCTTTCCGCGTGTCTTCTGAAAGTAAAATTAAATATTTTTTCCGCTGAGCAACCAAATTTAAAAATATATTTGGCTTTTTTTTATTGGGTGTTATATTTTTATTTAAATTAACTGGTAGGTAATTTATTTTTCTGTAGGTAAAATTTACACTTTTATCATCAATGATTTTTATTTCTTAGCATTTAATTCATGCATGAATTTTACTAAATGCCCTTTCTTGTAATTGTTGCTGTAGCTGCAGTGTTATCTGCAAAAGTTTGCTAGTTTTTCATTCTCTGTCTCAGGGATATCTTATTTATATAATAGGTATATAAAATACTGTGTGTACTTAAAGTATCGTAACTTGCTAATATTTTGATTTTTTTAGGTTTACAAAAAAAAATGTTAAATAAAAGTGTTTTTAAATTGTTCAGGTCATCTGCATTAGTCGAATTAAAGTATACAGGGTGCACCGTTACTCCAAAATAACTTATTGACATAATTTTTTAAATAGTTCACCATGTATATATTTTTAGTTTTTCATATTATATTAAATTACAAATACAACCGATAAGACCGCATAATTCTGACCTTATTTATTCTACAGTTATTGAAAAAAATAATTTATTAATAAATATATTATTAATAACTTATTAATCTTATTTAATTAAATGTTTAAATTGTCTTCTCTCTTTTCTTTGACAGTCTTTTGTTCATAGCTAAAATTGTACTATGCAATTCCTTATTTGCTATTTGACGGGCTGTTATCAGGATTCTATTTCTCAGTTCATTCCGATTATTAGGTCCTCTGCCGTCTTGTCAATTCATACTTGCCTTATTAATATGTTTGGTCAATCCTTTTTACATACTCGAACCATCTAAGCATTTCTTTATTTATTTTTGTTACTAAATCTTCTTTCGCACCTCAGCGTTTCTTATTACACTTTACCTCACTTTACCCATTAAAATCACTTCAGCAATACTTCTTAGACTACTCACTTTTGCAGCATTGATTTTACTTTCATGCTTTTTTTGCCACAACTAACATTCATTACCAAACATTAGTGTATCGATTAGCACTTTTCTATGTACAGCCAGTCGTGCTTTTATTAACACCTTTTGGCTGGGTATAATGTTTGCAGCGCCCCATTCATTTGTATCTCTGTCAACACCCTTCGCTCAATATCACAGTCATAGTTTCCGTCTCTCGTAAACTTTGAATACAAGTATACAAACACTTTTACTTTTTTTCTTCTTTAACTCTTGTAAAACTCGTGTGTAATTCTTCTCAAAAAGCGCCAACCCAAAAATGTGGTGTCGCAAAAAGGTATAAAAATATCTAAAAAGCACCTCAATAAAATGATAGGCAGTGTCTTTAATAGTAGGATACTTGCAACCCTCAGTTATCGTTAACATATGTACTCTATTAAAAAGCAAGCTTTTAAGTTGTTGTAAGGCTTATTGCAAAATACGTTAAGAGCGATAAAAGGGCAAATAATCTTGAGATGATATGTCCAACACCTTTTTTGATGTTAAACTAGTGGAATGCTCGTAAAGTAATTTCAGTGCTCGTATTAAACTACCGCTCACCCCATACATAGACAATGTTGACCACAATTCACTCTTTACCACTCTGTCATAGGCCTTTTCCAAGTCTACGAAAGCGCAGTAGACCTTTTGGCTTCTAGCCCAGAATTTTTTGACTATACCTCGTAATTAAAAGACCTGATCCATACATCTCCTCTGTTTTCTAAATCCTGCTTGCACATTACATATCATCTCCCCAATTTCATTCGTCGTCTACAGTTTGCCGACGATGCTAAGTAAACTAATACCTTGGTAGTAAAGCTGTAAAGCGGCACGATAATGATCTTGCACCAGTCGTCGGGTACGCTACCACTTCTCCAACAAAGGTTAAATAGACGGTACATCAGACTAACTATCACGCTTTGTCCAGCCTTCAGCATTTTAACTGTTATCCTGTCGGGTTTTTCTATTAATTTAGTGGTATTTTTCAAGAATCCTTCAGATACGTACAATATTTTTTTACTCAAGATCAAAACAATCTTTTTTTCTACCCACGTCGTTCCAATTTATTTCTTTAAAATTTATCCAGTTAAAAAGGGTGAATTAACGTAAAAATACAAATCATTAGTGGTACCAGTGCATTGTTTATTTTAAATAGAAAAATATTTTATTGTCAAATAAAATTGTTAAAAACCAGCGACCCATCATTTAAACCAGTCTACTATTATCAAAGTAAAGTATAATTACCCGTATACGAAAAAAGGAATTACAAACCCTGCTTTATAAAAAATTCATTCACATAAAGATTAGTGAAAGAATATTTGTATATTTGTTTAAAAATTAATTTTGCATTTGATCTAGGTGTAAATAAATTCAGTCTACATAATAATATTTTAAGCAAAGAAAAACTTTTGTTTTAAAAGTTCTTTTAAAACACCGGCATTATATTTACTCCTTAAGAGAGTCATCAATCTCAGTGCATAACAATCAACCAAGTTTTATAAAAAAAGTTTTAACTACAAAATGTTTTGAATTACTTTTTCATGTATACCTACGCATCGAAATATATTCGCACAAATAATCCAAAACAAACGGAAAAAAGAACTCCCGTAGGGTATATTATTTTAAAAAATAAATTTTGTTTCAGATTTTTTTTTTACAAACTACAGCATGAATACATTATTGAACGCAAAAGACAAAAATACGAGGAACAACAGGTAAATAATTTAAATACGACAATGAATTGCTAAGAACAATTTAAATTTTAAAATAAAAGCATCTTGAAGTAAAAAACGATTCACTATCATTAAATAAATTATAAATATTTAAATCGATCAGCAAAAATAATATGTACCATATTTAGTATTTAGCAGCACTCTTTTTCATCAAAGTTCTTTTATTGTGGCAAAGCCTAACTGCAAACAATTTGGACCCCAAAATAAATTTTACACAGAAGGTTGTGTTGTGTTGTGTGTGTGACAACCTGATAGGTTTTTAACTAATCTTAATCGCGGCAAGACATGTTACGATCTGCAACCGACAAGGTTAGGTTAGGTATCATGCGAGTGAGGTGTAGGTCTCCCCTTCACTGCGACCTTTAGTAGGTCTATTGTGGTTCACCCCTAGAGGTTACTGTTCACCTCACAATCCAGCCCTTCCCACGAAGTTCATGGTTGTACGGGGTGAGATTTTCTTAAAATCGGTAGGTTTTAGGTTGATATAACCAAATATGTCAAATCTTATTCTTTCCAGGCCAGGGCATGAATATAGTATATGTTTGGCAGTTTTATCTTCCACGCAGCAAAACCGACAGACCGTTTGTTGATTCAGATCTATCCTTCCGAGGTGGTATCTTAGACGACAGTATCCTGTAAGCAGTCCCGTTAGAATTTGCAGGTCATTTCTGCTTCATTCTAGAATCTGCTTAGTTGTGTTTTTTGAGGGTTTAGATAAGAACGCCTCCGTGTGAGTCAACCCTGGTATATCAGACCAGTACGTTGGTATTTTCCTCTCCGCTCAGTCCGGAATAATTGTTTTGGCGGCACTTGTAGTGAATCCAAGAAAATTTAGCCACATAAACTTTGCAAACAGAAAAATTAATTATCATCCAGTAAAACTAAACAAAAAAACTATTCCATGTAAAAGAACAGCTAAGTACTTAGGTCTTAATACAGATGACAAGCTTAAATGGAAAGAGCAGGTGAAAAAAACAATTAAAACTTAAATATAAAAATATGTATTGGTTGTTAGGAAGAAACTCCCAGCTGTCAATTAAAATCAAAGTACTGGCCTACCATCAACTGCTTAAACCAGTATAGACTTACGGCCCTCAGCTATGGAGATGTACCAAAGAAAGCAATTACAATTGCCTCCAAGCATTACAAAACCGAGTACTAAAAAACATCGTTCAGTGGTACCTATATTAGAAACGAAGACCTCCATCGGGTACTTCAAGTGAGAACAGTCAAATTAAAAATAAAAAAAGTGGCCAGGAGTCATGAAGGAGTTACAAATATTCAAACGTAAAAGTGCTCAAGCTTTTAGACAATCAAGACTTGGTGAGACGTCTCAATGGGACTAAACCTTTTGAGATTGTGTAATTGTGCACTGGTGCAGTTATCAGTTAAAAACAGAGGTGTAGCTACAACAGTGATGTGATCAAAAGCACTATCAGAAACTACGATGGACCATTAGAAAAATCCAGACAAGTAACTGTAGTTATTTAAGTTTAAATTTAAAATGATTATTTATCTTAGGATTAGGTGCATTGTATAATTTAGAGAAAAAAAAATAGTTTTTTGTAAAGTCGAAGATAATTTTACGTGATAACGTCATGAGAAAACTAATGAAAAATTGCATACTTTTATAAATTGAATTAAATTATTATCACTGAATTATCATTATTTTGTATAATACAAAGTAGTTTATTAAAAATTAAAATTTTTTGCCGCAATTGTTGCAATAAACAATGGAAACCACATTAACTTTTCACTTCACTTTATAAACAGCTCACGTGTAGGTTATGGGTTGCCACTGTCTCTCATACTTGGACGCATCGGCCGATGAAGTGGAAGAGAGATAGATGCGTCACAAGCCGAACGCTTAGGCTGGTCGTGCGCTCTCGCTTGCACGCTCGGCTCAGGCGTGACAATAAGTCATGTTTTTTCGTGTGTGCAGCCGGCGTTCATCGATTTATAAGACGGTATTACGTCGAAAACAAATATTAATTAATTTGACACTTACTTTCAACTTTTAATTCTTTGCATTAATGTAAAAAGATCAATGTTCATTTAACGTGGGTCAAGAAAGAAGTTTAAATTTTGTTTTGTTTTGTTTTGCTGTAAGTGGTAGTCACAGATTATTTTTATACGCCTTTTTCTTTAGGAGTAGGCGGAGACAACTTCTTTTTACTTGCTACGGTTCTTACACACGTCTACTTTCGCCTACTTTCATTATCAAAAGTAAATTATTATTATTGATTGTCAAAGAAAATTAACATGAGCAATAAAGATTTTATTTTATTGTTGGACATTCGTCCTAAATTTATAGTAATAAAACATGTGAGAAATTACATTTTAATAGATAATACGAGGGCGGTTTGATAAGTCAGTGACTTTTTAAATAAAACAAATTTTTTTCCGCAAATAAACATTTTATTTTTCTACATAATTACCTTTTAGCTTAATACATTTAGTCCAGCGTTTTTCTAATTTTTTTATTCCCTCCAAATAAAAGGTTTTTTCAAAGCTCTCAAAATACGCGTTTGTTTCGGTAATGACTTCTTCTCGACTCAAATCTCTTACCGCCCAGCCATTTCTTTAGGTTTGGAAACAGAAAATAGTCGCAGGGGGCTAAATCTGGAGAATATGCTGGATGGGGTAGCAGTTCGTATCCCAATTCGTGGATTTTGGCCATCGTGACTAGACAAGTGTACACACGTGCATTGTCTTGATGAAATAGCACTTTCTTTTTCGCCAAATGCGGCCGTTTTTGCTTCAAATCAACGTCGAATCTGTTTAAAAGCTTTAAATAATATTCGCCGGTGATCGTTTTACGTTTCTTAAGGTAATCGATGTGAATAACACCGCGTACATCCCACAAAACTGTGGCCATGACCCTGTTGGCTGACAGACTCTGTTTCGCCTTCTTTGGTCCACGTTCACCCCGAGCAACCCACTGTTTCGATTGTTTCTTGGTCTCTGGCGTGTTGTGATGGATCCATGTTTCATTCACAGTAACAAAACGGCGTAAAAATTTGTCTGGATTACGGCTGAACATCGCTAAACACTCTTTTAAAGTGGTCACACGATTGCGCTTATGGTCGAGTGTGAGCAATCGCGGCACCCATCTCGCAGAGAGTTTTTTCATGTTCAAATATTCGTGTAAAATATGATGTACCCGTTCAGTTGAGGTACCTACAGCATAAACTAACTCACGCACTTTCATTCTTCGATCATCCAATATAATTTCATGGATTTTATCGACGATTTCCGGCGTGATCACTTCCTTTGGGCGACCTGGACGTTCGGCGTCACTAGTGCTGGTACGACCACAACGGAACTCTGTAAACCACTTCTTAACCAATGAAATTAATAGTGCCGAGTCCCCGTAGTATTTATCAAGTCTTTCCTTAGTTTCATTGATGGATTTTTTACGTAAAAAGTAATGCTTAATTAGCACACGAAATTCACTTTTTTCCATTTTCGTAAAAATTCACGAGGTTTTCTGTTTTGAACGGCTTTCAAACACCAACTGCACGACGTAGCTTGCTCAAAATTAGAAAGTTGCCCACTGATAGATTATAGTTGACGGCAGCACTGTTGCATTTGGAGTAACTGCGCGGGAAATTTAAAATGTCACTGACTTATCAAACGGCCCTCGTAATTTGCCCGTTTTCGACAAATAAAATAACTATAAATAATTATGATTTCCTTCTTTAATTATATTTTTTGGTTTTTATTCAGCAGACGTGGATTTAAGGAAAACGGTTTTTTGTTTTTGCTTATTTTAGGAAGTAGATCGTATGTTAGTTTAATAACGGCACTAAAATCATTTTACGAAGATTCCACTGCTTGTGTCAGGATAAACGGAGCTTGCACGGAATGGTTTAACATCGAAAAGGGTGTGAGACAGGGATGTGTGGCTTTGCTATGGCTGTTTTACTTATGCATACACGATTGTTTAAAAGATTTAAAAAAAAGTGCGTATGGATTGAAAATGAATGATTTGATCGTCAAATGCCTTCTTTACGCCGATGGTCAAGTTATATTAGCGCTATCTGAAGAGGAGTTGCAGGCGATGGTTAATGTTATGCATGATGCCCTGAAAATCTAAGGGATAAAATTAAATGTAAGCAAAACAAAAGTAATGATTTTTGAAAGAGAAAAAACATGACAAACTGAGAAGTTCTGATTAAGGAAAAAAGAGTGAAACAAGTAAATGAATTTTTGTACTTGGGTGCAAAGTTTACGAGAGATAAAAAGTGTGACAGTGTCATTACGCGAAGGGCAGGAAAACAGATGAATGGGGCACTGCATAGCTTTATGCATGGCTTTATAAACAGAAAGTGTCAAAAAAGGCACATCTGGCTATGCATAGAGGAGTGTTGGTTCCTGCACTTATGTATGGTAGTAACTGTTGGGTTTGGCAGCAAAAGCATGCAAATAGGATAAATGCTGCGGAGATGAGTAGTCTGAGAAGTATAGCCAAAGTGACTCGGTTGGTAAAGTAAAGATTAGTGAGATAAGGAAACGCTGTGGTGTAAAAGAAGATGTAGTTACAAAGATAGACAAAGGAATGCTTAGAGGGTTTGGACGCGTAGAAAGGATGGATGAAGGAAGATTGAGGAAAAAAATGTATAAGGCGAGTGTGAAGGGACAAGTTGGTAGAGATTGACGTCGGCGAACATATCTCGATCAGATAAACATTGTTTTAAAGAAAGGTCAAGTCAAGAGTACCAACAACCGACGAGCATGTATGAGAGCACTGATGAAAGTAGAAAAAGCAAAAGATGTGTGTAAGAACCGTAGCAAGTGAAAGGAAGTGGTCTCTGCCTACCACTATGGGAAAAAGGCGTGACTATATGTATGTATGTACATCGCATAAATTTTTGACTTTGGCAGGTGATAAGGGTTTCAAATTAAATAGTTTTATTTGCACTTTGTTTAACTGTTGTTCCTTGCTACCTTTTTGTTAGTTAACTTTAGTAAATATTTCGGTACCTTCCAAGCTATTTTTCTACCAAAACAAAAACGGGTATTCTTGTGTACTTTATCCATTTTATCTAAAGCTTTAAATAGTTCGTTCATTTGAAATGACGATGTTCCAACTGTTGTTTAAGTAGGTACATTAGCAAAATTTTACCTATCCTCTCTGATAAGAAGATTTCGGTAAAAACTTTTAATAAAATTTGCTCAGTTATGAGGAACTTTAATCTTAAGGTTAGTTTTCTTTTTGGACGCTTTAATAGAGACATAAATTGCTTTTACCTTTATAGTATGGCCCGGTTTAAAATAAGGTTCGCCCTAATATTTACGTTTTTTTCACTACAGCAGGCGCTGTACAAGTAAAGAGTTTTAAACTCAAGGGACAGGATAAATTATAAAAGGTATGATGCTTTTTTCTGACCTTCACGAGTAGTCACTGGTTTATCTAATAAAAACATATTTTGAATTTAAAAGAAAAATGTCTCTCATAAAACGCAACACCGTTACGAAGATAAAGTTTTGGGAAACATTTTTTTAAATTAAAAGAACATAAAACAAGTGAGCAATCAGTTTCGCTTTTCTCTTTAACTGATAATTTTTGCTTGTAAGCTTGCTCAAAAAGGTCCCATAGGTTTATATTTCTTTCGTCACATTTTTTTTTCTTTTTTTTTCCTTCCTTTTTATTTTTTTTTTCAGTGCTTTTAAGCATACGTTAAAATTTGGCGCAGGTATTGGTGGCTGGAGTGGTAAATCAAAGATTAAATTTTTTAATGAATAATTATTACATGGATTACTTAGCTATTTTTTTGACCGTAATAATGGAAAAAAAACATCATTAGTTTAATAGAGAGATTTGGTCTAAGATATATTATTAGGAAGAACGTTCCGGAGAAAAGTGACTAGTGTACTAGTTTTAATATTATCTCTTATTTTTACTTTCAATCCATACATACAAACATATGATCACGCATTTTTTTCTCGAAGGGGTAGGCAAAGACTATTAAAATTAAAAAAAAATAGATTCCATCGATTGCTCATTAAGCGACTAAGCTTAAAAGTTGGGAGATAAGTGACAGTTTCTTATGAAAAATTTTCAAGAAAATCGATCGCTACGTGTTTTTTAAAAATCAACATTTTAAAGTCAAAATTTGAAGATCTTATGGAAGTACAGTTTTAAATTTTTTTTTGATTGTATATCCTAAAAGTGTGTTTAAAAACGAAAATTTAAAAAAAAACGTCCAGTTTGGCCCATTTTTCGCAAAGTTACAGACATTCGAAAAAAATAGAGCGATTTTTTTCAAAAATTAATATCTCGAAAACGGATCGTAAAAAAAAATTAAAAAAATCATAAAGGTCTTTTTAATAGGTACTATATGGCTATATGGCCCATATTTATCAAGATTTAACAACTAAAATAAAACAAAATTTATTTACAGTGATCTTTTTTTACACCTTAAAATATTTGTTGAGGTTATCATCTCTCGAAGGATATACTCTTTGTGTTTAGTTCTTTGTTTCTTGCTTAAACTCTCACTAAGCTAAATAATACATTTTTCAGGGTATTTATTTCTTAAGTGTTAATACGGCTTTTTATTTTTTATTTTTTGCAAAAAGAAACTTCTAGCTTTTTAACTCTCAAATATGTTTTCATTAAAATTTTCACAAGTATGGAGTTTTTTATTTGGTAAAACTTTAAATTAGTTTTTTTTTATTATTAGTACGGCGAGATTTAAAAAATTAATATGCTCTGAAAGCTATTTCTTTTAATCCTCATTTACTTTCCACGTCCATCTTTAAACTTTTCTTATATTTTTTTTAAGGTGAAAAATACTTAAAGAATTCACTTTGATTTTAGGAGTACGTTACGTAAAAATTTAATTTAAAAAATATTCAACAGTCGCACTTGGAATATTGATAATGGATGTGAATTTGCAATACTGGTTAAACATATTCTTACTTCACCTACCTACATTAAGTTTTAATACAAACTAGTGTATTAGGTAGACTTTTTCTGTCCAAACGTTGGCTTGTCGGCTTTAAGAATATCACTATCAAATTTAGCGATCCCAAAAAAAATTAATTGGATAATAATATTAGCCGTTTTTAATAGACTTTATATTTTATCCCCTTCCCAAACTTTTGCTTGGGTGCTTACACAATTGGGAATGTCACTATTAAACTCAGCGACCTAAAAAACTATGATTTCGACACTAATATAACCCATTTTTAATAATTTTTAAATATTAACCCCTTCTCCGGCTTTTGGATGGGCTTATCGGGATAAAAGTATTCTTTTTAAGTTAAGGCAATTAATACACATCAAAATTTTTTTAAAATCGGACTATGAATTCGACACTTATATCAACCGTTTTTAATATTTTTTATATTTCATCCCCTTTCTACCCGCTTGATTCGATTGCTACCAAAATTTACAGTATTGCCCACCGGTAAAACTAAAAAAACTGAACACTTTAACGTCAATTCTGTCAATATTTTTTAGAGTGATAACTTTCTATGGCACGCTGAATCCTTGGGGATTTGAACCTGAATACACTGACGTGCTAAACAGATAGATGTACCATTTAGCCACAACGCACTTTTACTTTAAACGTTCAAGATTAAGTATTTGTTACGTTAAATACATTCAATATTTAATAATTTGTACGCAAATCATTTGAGGTTATCACTTTTGTCAGGCGTCTCGAAACGCGCATTTGTTTTAGGATATTCCTACTGTCTTATGTCTCACTCACACTTTTTTATTGTCCTGACAATTAAAAACACAACTACAAAAGAATTGGCGAAATAGGTGCAACCGTTCTGAAGAGATGTTCTTACATACATTCAACAATTGCTTTTTATTTATATAGATTTAATCAATTAAATTGTTTTACTTTGCTAATATTATTTGTTTTAAAATTTAGTTATTTTCTTATAAATACTTAAATGTCATTATTGACACTCCAAGTGTGCATTCGATAGGCTGGGCCTTTAATGCAAATTGTATGTATTGATATTGTTTTTTATGCATTATCAGACAACTGCTTAGTTAAAAGTTTGTCCTTAATTATTAAGATTTTACATTTACGGGGTTTTCTAAAAAGATATACGTGAATTTAAAATATCCCTTAGTTAACAATATACTTGCAGTGCACAACCAAAAACATTTATAACTTCTCCCGGGCGATTAGTTATATGTACACGCAAACAAACTTTATAAAATCACTTATTACATCATGTACAATTGACGGTATTTCTTCTAATGCGTTTAAAACCAATGCCGGGGTCCCCCAGGGTTTTATCCTGTCCCCCACCTTATTTCTTTTACACATCAACGACCTCTTGAAAACCACCAAGAACCCCATTTACAGTTTTGCAGACGATAGCACATTTGTCTCAACTTTCACATCCTATCGATCACTTTCGGTAAATGATACAAATAGACTCAGACAGGAACAGGTTGATTCCATCAATAGAGATCTTAAAGCAATCGTCGAGTGGGGAACCAACAATCTTGTTCAGTTCAACGCCCAAAAAACACAAAGCGCCACGTTTTCCAAGTAAGTGAATTCCTCAAATCATCCCATCACAATGTCCGGAAATACCCTTGAACCAAGTCCCTCCATCTCGATTTTGGGAGTCACGGTGTCCAATAATATGTCTTGGCATGACCATTTTGCTAACATCGCAAAGTCGGCAAGCCAGAGGCTAGGTTTTCTGTGGAAAGCCAGAAAGTTAACTGTTAACGACGTACAAGGCTCAAATCCGACCTCTACTGGAGTATTGCTCGCACATTTGGGGTTCAGCACCAAGGCATTCTCTTCGTCTTCTAGATTCCATTCAGAAAAGAGCCATTCGCTTAAAAAACAGCTCAACTCTCACAGATAACCTTCACCCTCTAGAACATAGAAGAAGAGTTGCAGACCAGTCATTGCTCTACAGATATTTCCATGGCAGATGCTTCAGAGAAAAAAAACTCTTGTACCACCATTGGCCACATTCGGCCAAAGAACTCGGCACGCTGATCAGTCTCATCCATTTACTGTTAAGATTGACACTACAAGGACCAATCTTCATCAAGAATCCTTCTTTTACAAGGCTGCTACGGAATGGAATAAGCTTCCAAAATCAGTTTTTCCGGGGAACTAGGACCTGCAACTTTTTAAAAAGCGTGTCCACAATAATTTTCTTTCTATAATCCCTTCCACTTCTAATAGTCGCAGTGCGGGCCTTTCGCGGCCCACACGATAGGTCTACCCTTTTTGCGACTATTATAAAAAAAAAAAACTTTGTAGTCGGTTTTTATGTCATTAAAATCCTACTTTACGATTAATTGTTATATTTGGCATTTATAATTTTAAATAATGCGAATAAATGTATAGCAGCAAAATAAGTAAAAAAAGGTTGCTGCTTTCTCAGTCTAACATAAAATATAATAAATGTAGGGAAAAACAATAATTATACTGGCGAGTCGTATGAGGGTTTGACGAATTATGTTTAGACGTATTTTTTCCCGCGGATCTTTTGTCGAGCATATTTGAAACCTTTAAACTTTGTTTTTAAAGCACTTATTCAATTTTTTGTTTAACATTTTATTAGCGACCGGTTAGCGGCCTTTATTAATGTAAATTATTCTCTTTAATTCGGTTTCCTTTATCGTTTATTGTACTTAATCTAAAAATATTGTTCGAGTTTAAAATAAACAGACCGTGATTTTTTCATTTATGAGAAATGTTGTAATAATGTCTTTTTCTGCAACCGCTTAACAAAGTAGCATTTGAGTCTTTTAAATCCCAACACAAAGTTAACGTTTTTTAAAAAATGTCATTATTTGACAGCATTTGCTCTAGTTAACATAAAAATTAAAAAACCTCACATCACTGTACCCTTTCCCACCTTTTTTTGAAAACCCAATTTTTTCATGATGGAAAATGGTGACAGTGAACTATCAAACACACCTGCTGATACAGCAGAAAGTGCAGAAGTTGTAACTTTAAATCTCTCACCAGAGAAATTAAGGATGGAATATGAATTACAATATGATACAATCATAAATTGGTGCCGGTACAAGAAAATAAATAACGACTTTGAAGTCATTAACTCTTCGGTCTATATATTCGATGATACGTACATGCTTGAATATTAAAAATAATATCAAAATCAATAAGTACTCTAAACTTATCGCATTTTTCAAGAACCAGTCTGTTGGATATAAACCAAAAAAATCCAAAACATTTACATAAATACATATAGTCAAGCTTTTTTCCCGTAGGGGTAGGCAGAGACCTCTTTCTTCTACTTGCTTCGGCTCTTACACACATCTTTTGCTTCCTCTTCTTTTATCCGTGCTCTCATACATGCTCGTCGGTTGTTGGTACTCTTGACCTGGCCTTTCTTTAAAACAATGTTGATCTGATCGAGATATGTTCGCCTAGGTCGACCTCTACCGACTTCCGTCCATTCACACTCGCCTTATAAATTTGTTTCGTTTCATCCATGTTTCCTTCATCCATCAAAACATTTACCGCTGAAGAGATTGACAAATTTCTACAAAAAGCTTCAGGGGAAGAATGTAATGCCATGGCTATAGTTTTACCATATTTTTCAATAGTTAGCTGCGATGTGTGTAAGAAGTAAGCGAGCAGATCACCAGTTGATCTTTGACGGAAACCATATTGCCTATCATTAACAATTCCTGAGTGTTCCAGATATTTTATGAGCTCGGTGTTGATGGCTTTTTTCATAATCTTTAAACTAATAGATAGCAGTGCGATAGGTCTGTAGTTGCTAGGTAGGCTTTTTTTGCCTTTTTTAGGGACTGGTTGTACTCTTGCAGTTTTTCAGTTGGACGGAAAAACCCCCAAATTGTAAGACGGTTTGAACAACTTGCAAAGAACAGGTTTTAATTCGGGGGCACCTAGGAATAATTTAGCGAACATCTGCAACTTTATGGGTGAACGGTGGAGGTGACCTAATACAACTGAAGAAACATGGTGGATGAAAAAGTAGCAATGTTGCAGAAGGGTATATTAGGATTTTTAAGACCATCCACATCTTATCGAGTAGATTTCCAATCTTCAGGAGAGTTTATATTGGAGAAATTTGCAGATGGCCCATTAGGTTCAGGGGTAAATATTGCAGATTGCCATAATTGTACATTTAAATTCAATATAGTATATAACAAATTAAAATAATTTTTTCAAAAATATTGAATCATCATTAATTATATTTGGGTATTAGTATAATTATGTCCATTTGTATAATAATAATTTTTTATTCTGGAGATAATCGGGACGAAAAATAATTCCGAACGCACATACGAACATACGCACATACGTACATACACACTCAGACGTACACTATTGTATTTGACCTTAAAATGTGTAGATATGACAAAATTCGCACTGGGAAGTTAATAAAACGTATACTTTGTGTAAAAACTTAAAACAATATGGTATCAGGAAAATGTTTTAAATTGGTTAGTAACCATTAACTAGTAATTGTTAACCACTATATCAATTAGAGAAGATAATGTTTTCGCCTTTACAAAATGCTTAAAGAGCTTATTATGAATGACAAAGCGTCCTTCTTCTTTAATGCTTAAAATCCAGAAACTAAGCTGATAAAACTTTAGGGGTAATCCCCTGACAAACAACAGTGTAATATACTTCAGTTAAACAATTAGTAACGATTAATTACATCTTTAAAAGTAACGTAACAATTTAAAAAAAAAATCGTTAGATTAAAATACTGTTTGAAATGTGGTATATTTTTGGTAAATTTATTTAAATATCATTTACTAAAAGGCGGCAAATGTTACGAAAAAAATATCACGAAATATTTTTTTTTAAAATGGTAAAAACGATTTATTAAAAAAATAAAATATTGGTTTTAACAATCAGATGGTTGGTCCCAACTTAAAGTCTAAAATAAATTGATTTTAAAAAAAAAAGACAAGAAAATACAAAGACCAAAAAAAAAATGTAAAAAAAGTTCTTTAACTACACCGCTGCAAGAAATTACGGCACCACTACATTATTTTATTTTTGTAACATTTAATTCAGTGCCCAAGCATTATATTTTAATAAATTTAATTAAATTGCTTACAAATAAATTATTTGTTTTTAAAATATTTGGTACTTTACATTCTTGCGATAGGGCTATTGGTATAGGCACCTATGTTACCTAGATCTGTTATCCTCTGTGACTACCGCTGTCTTCAGGGCATCAGAATTGCAGTTATATAGGCAAAATCTAAATTTATTTGTCCAAAGTACTCGCTACTTAGCTTCTCCCTAATTGACATGCTTACTAGCGAAGTTTAATCGGGCTTATACAATAATCCCGGGTTATGCTGATTCTCGGGCAGCATCCAAAGAATTAAATTACGAGGGCGGTTTGATAAGTCAGTTATTTTTTAAATAAAACAATTTTTTTTCCGCAAATAAACATTTTATTTTTCTACATAATCACCTTTTAGCTCGATACATTAAGTCCAGCGTTTTTCTAATTTTTTTATTCCCTCCAAATAATAGGTTTTTTCAAAGCTCTCAAAATACGCGTTTGTTTCGGTAATGACTTCTTCATTCGACTCAAATCTCTTACCGCCCAGCCATTTCTTTGGGTTTGGAAACAAAGTAGTCGCAGGGGGCTAAATCTGGAGAATATGCTGGATGGCATAGCAGTTCGTATCCCAATTCGTGGATTTTGGCCATCGTGACTAGACAAGTGTGCACACGTGCATTGTCTTGATGGAACAGCACTTTCTTCCTCGCCAAATGCGGCCGTTTTTGCTTCAAATTAACGTCGAATCTGTTCAAAAGCTTTGAATAATATTCGCCGGTGATCGTTTTACCTTTCTTGAGGTAATCGATGTGAATGACACCGCGTACATCCCAAAAAACTGTGGTCATGACCTTGTTGGCTGACAGACTCTGTTTCGCCTTCTTTGGTCCACGTTCACCCCGAGCAACCCACTGTTTCGATTGTTTCTTGGTTTCTGGCGTGTTGTGATGGATCCATGTTTCATCCACAGTAACAAAACGGCGCAAAAATTCGTCCGGATTACGGCTGAGCATCGCTACACACTCTTTTGAAGTGGTCACACGATTGCGCTTATGGTCGAGTGTGAGCAATCGCGGCACCCATCTCGCAGAGAGTTTTTTCATGTCCAAATATTCGTGTAAAATATGATGTACCCGTTCAGTTGAGATACCTACAGCATGAGCCAACTCACGCACTTTCATTCTCCGATCATCCAATATCATTTCATGGATTTTATTGACAATTTCCGGCGTGATCACTTCTTTTGGGCGACCTGGACGTTCGGCGTCACTAGTGCTGGTACGACCACAACGGAACTCTGTAAACCACTTCTTAACCATTGAAATTGATGGTGCCGAGTCCCCGTAGTATTTATCAAGTTTTCCTTAGTTTCAGTGATGGATTTTTTACGTAAAAAGTAATGCTTAATCAGCACACGAAATTAACTTTTTTCCATTTTCGTAAAAATTCACGAGGTTGTCTGCTTCAAACGGCTAACAAACACCAACTGCACGACGTAGCTTGTTTAAAATTAGAAAGTTGCCCATTGATAGATTATAGTTGACGGCAGCACTGTTGCATTTGGAGTAACTGCGCGGGAAATTTAAAAAGTCACTGACTCATCAAACGGCCCTCGTATCTTTTCTAAGTCGTTGTCGCTTACTTAAATGCCGTGTGCGTTTTAAAGCTGATTTTGCAACATTCTTGTTGTTTCGAATCGTTGTCTTTGAGCAAAAAACTATACAAAACGATCTTGGCTGTGGGTCGAGACACGATTTCTACCTTGACCAGATCTTCTGTTATGCTCACCAGTTTCCCTGTATCGCTTAACCATACGCGATACTGATGTGTGGGACACACCAAATTTGTCACCTATTCAGCGATAACTCCAACCTTCCTGGTTCAATGCTCTTGCTTGGGAACACTCTGCAGGGGTCAGATCTCTGGATTCGCGTTGCATTTTGATAATTCAACAGAAGAATTATGAAATGCTAAAAAAATTAATTTTAACGGGAAAAATCAAACCACAAACTGCTTTAAAATTTGATATATATATATATATATATATATATATATATATATATATATATACTAGCTGACCCGGCAAACGTTGTTTTGCCATATGAATTATTTCTAGGGAATTTCTAGTGTAGAAAAAAAATAACTAACTTATTGTAAGTGTGTAAGGATGTGGTATATGAGTGAAAGAGGCATGGAGCGCTGTGAGCAATGAGCTTAGATAAAAATCACAAAACACCAAACATTTATTCTATTTATTATGATTTATTCCTTAAAATGATATATATATATATCATTAATAATTAATTACGACAGTAACACTAACAAACATTATCAATCTCTTAATGCTATAGCGTGAACAATATTTTTTGTTAGCCCATCTAAAAATTTATGTGGTTCGTTTGGCATGGGCAGCAATGAGCCCATTTTATGATAAACTTGGCCTCTGATTTTGAATGTAGAATTGTATTGTTGACCATTTGCATTAGTATTTGGAACTATTTCTGTTGCTCCGAACGATGTCATTAGAAAGCATGAATTGAATGTTCGAATTGACTTCAGGAACACATTCGAATCTGGATCCGTGCCGATAAGTAAACCATTCAGTGGTTCAGGTGGTGTTTCAATTTCAGGTAATTGCACCGTTCCTGACGCACAACACATCCTGGCTGGCTCATTTTTGAATTTGAGAGCATGACAATGCGGGCATTCCTTGTCCATAGCACTAATTACTACTTTTGAATGAGCATAATATTTAATATCGGGCTCATACTGGAATGCTCGACGCAGGAATGAATCAGATGTAAATGCTCGATGTACCTGTTGGCGTTGTTGGTCATTTATTCTGCGTCTATTGACTGTGAAACGGCGTGATTGTCGTTGTTCTAATCTTATTACTTCATTGCGTTCAGCTCGTGTATTTTCTGATTGTTCTTGACGCAATTGCGCCATGCTCACACGCGCATCAGTATTTTGTTGCTGGATTTGTTCTTCGTATCTTTGGGCTCTTCTATTTCGCATGCTTCTAGATCTACTTGTATTACGGCTCAAGTTAGCCCCTTTTCGTTTTGTTGGCATTGTTCACTGTACAAAACATACATAAATATAATTAATTAAATTACTTAATGATAAAAAACATTATAGTAATAATGTATTTAATCTTTGATTGTACACACATACATATACATATACATGTAAATATTAGACAGTTTTACGAAAGCGAAAAATTTTATTTTTGTCAATTATATTAAATATAATGTTAGAAATGGTGAAAAAAAAATTCTGTGGAAGTTAGAGCTCTTATAAGTGAACACAAAAAAAAAATTTCCCAATTGTAATAAAAATCTTTCACCGAATTTTGTTTTAACCATTTCCAACAACATTTTTGATATAAATTAAATAAAAAAAAATATGGATAAATAAAAATAAAAAAAAATTATTGATTTTATAATAAATGTATAAGAATAATTTATACTTACAACACAATAGCCGTTGTTGGCAGGAGCTCGTAACACGTGTTGAGTACTTTTTAGGTTATGTTAATCACTTAATTGACTAAACGTATGAACTACACTCAACATTAATAATTATTGATAAAATAGGAATAAATAATTATAGTCCAGCAAATTAATAATAAATTTAATTAAGAATATAGTTAATATGAGAGTTACACTGAGATAGTAAAATGATAATTGTAAACGTTACTACTACGCTTAATGCATAAACAATAATAATGGCTGAAAACTCTGGAGGGCGTCAGAGAAGGCTTATAGAAACAGGAGACCGGTTTCGGTCTCTTCTCTACTCCGTGCTGTTTACTGGAAAGTGACACCGGTATAGTCTGGCAAATGAGTGTTGATCCAGAAAAAGCGCGGAAAATTTAAAAAATCTAGCACTGGTAACACTAATTATAGTAGGAATAAACTGTCTTGATACTAATGTTACCATGTAATAAGTTTCAATTAAATGTTAGGCTCAACTGGTGGGGATAACTTACCAAGTGATAATTGATCAGTTATCGAGCGGGATGAATAATGATTAAATTACTAAAATGACTTAAAAAATAAGGGTTGGAGATAGAGGGGTTAAAATTTAGGGTTTTATGTATTTTTTAATGGCACATTATAAAAAAAATAAAAATTTAAAATTTCGTCCAAAAAATAAAAATAAAATGTTAGGGGTGGACAACTCTTATCACTTGGGGGTATGAAAAATAGATAGTAGCCGATTCTTAGACCTACTGAATATGCATATAAAATTTGATAAAAATCGGTCAAGCCGTTTCGGAGGAGTATGGTAACTAACATTGTGACACGAGAATTTTATATATAAGATATATATATATATATATATATATATATATATATATATATATATATATATATATATAGCCATTGTCATAACCAAATATTTACATTCATTTAAAAATAATAATAACAATTATAAAATAAGTCCCTACATGCGAACTAAAGAAAGTAAAATTGTTTTGTTTGCTGTGAAATTTTTATGTAAAGGCAAAGAATATAGCGAAAATACATTATCCCACAGGGGTACAAAAAACAAGCAATTTCCAACAAATAAAGGAAAACGTCAAGCGGTGTGTGAAAACCAAGTGATTGATAGAAGTTAAAGTAAACAAAAAAATAAAAATAAAAATAGTAATTAATTAATAAAAAAAGACGACAAATATAAACAACAAAAAGATTATGTTAAAGAAAAAATAATAAAATAAAAACAAAATAAGGTACTTACATACCAAGTTGTAATTAACAATTAAAAAAAAATAGTGCTTTGTTAATTGTAAACAACATAATAACTGTTTGAAAAAGGCAAGCAGTAATGTATATCTTAAAATAATAAATTTAAATAGTGCTAATTTGTATCAACCGATTAATAAACATGCGGTATTAATAATGTATTTTAACTTATGCATTATAGATAGATAGATAGAATTTATTGGTATTTATGTTACAATATGTTACGTACACTGAACATGTTCGCTGAGGTCGACCTCTACCGACTTGTCCATTCACACTTGCCTTCTAAATTTGTTTCGTCAACCTTCCTTCATTCATCCTCTCTACGTGTCCAAACCATCTAAACATTTCTTTATCTATCTTTGTAACCACATCTTCTTTTACACTACAGCGTTCTCTTATCTCACTAGTCCTTACTTTATCTAACCGAGTTACTTCGGCTATACTCCTCAGACTACTCATTTTTGCAGCATTAATTCTCTTTTTATGCTTCTTCTGACAAACCCAACATTAACTACTATTCATAAGTGTAGGAATCAACACACCTCTATGCACAGCCAGACGTGCCTTTTTTGACATTTTCTGGCTGTTCATAAAGCTGTGCAGTGCCCCATTCATTCTTTTTGCCAACATCCTTCGCTTAATGTCACTGTCATACTTTCCATCTCTCATCAACTTTGAACCCAAGTACACACATTTATTTACTTGTTCCACTCTTTCTTCCTTAATCAAAACTTCATAGGTTATCATGCTTTCTTTTCTTTCAAAAACCATTACTATTGTATCCATAGCGAAGCCACACATTCCTGTCTTACATCCTTTTTGATGTTAAACTACCGCTCACCCCATAATAGACAATGTCGAAAACAATTCATTCCTCACCACTCTGTCATAGGCCTTTTTCAAGTCTATTAAAGCGCAATAGACCTTCTGACTTCTAGCCAACATTTTTTCGACTATACCTCGTAATGAAAAGACCTGATCCATAAATCTCCTTTCTCTTCTAAATCTTTGGAGAATGGTTTAAGTTTAAAAAGGAAGGCAACCAAATGGCTTTACGTAAAAAAGCTAGAGTCTTGCGCAAAGCAACTGAATTTTTAAGAATTTATACTCACTCTAATCAAGAATGCTCTATATTTTTTTATCGGGACGAAACATGGATTTTTGCTAATAGTGGAACAAAAAAAATTTGACAGGACGATAATATCAAGTCTATAAAACACACCGACGGTGAAGTAAAAAAGCAAATTATTGTGTATGCAGGTGAAAAGTATGGTTTGTTGATGGGACAGATCTCTTATTTTTGTCAAAATCAAAATCGGCCGATTATCATGACAATAGGGATACGGAGATGTTTGTGAAATGGTTAGAGGAGAAACTTTTACCATCGTTACTTGAACCATTTGGAAATTTTAAATAAGCAACCAACAAACTCCTGGACGGTAAAGAAAATAAAAGAATGATTAACGAACGAAAATATTTTATTTTCACAGTATTACTTCAAGCCGGAATAATTATCGATAAAAGTCACGATAGAGAATAAATTTACAAAGTGGATCAAATTTTACTCAGTTATGGACATCCTGTGCTAAGACTTTCGTCTTATCATTGCCAATTTAATCCCATTGAGTATATTTTTGAAATATGCAAAACTTATTATGACAATCAAATTGGATTTAATGGTTACAATGATAGGGCTGTTTTAAAAACCTGGCAACGAGCACTTAATACAGCCACTCCTAAAATTTGGAAAAAAAATTGGAAATTTAATAAAGAAATGGTGGGTTCCTGAAAACCGCATTAAAGCAGTTAATCATGTTATTTTAAATCTGAATGAGGATAGCGACGATAGTGATAGTGATTTCGATTATAATGACTATAAATATGATGCTTGATAATACCGTAAGTACTACATGATTAAATATATTTATTAAATTTGTACCGATAATTTATTTTTGTTGCATTTTCTTTTATCATAATAAGATATGTGCCTATTTCCAACCTAAAAACTCATCGAGAGCTACATTAACGATTTCTGTTAATAATAAATCAAAACATAAAAATAAAACCTCTCAACAAAAGCATAATAATAAAAAAAAAATTTTTCGGGTTTAAATCTTAGGGGAATTTACTAATGTACCTCTCAACACAGTGCGCCCGTTTAATTCGATGCCGCGGCGACTAATCCAAAACCGTCATATATTGGTGAAATGAGCTGTACTTTTGGAATGGAATACGTAGGATCTATTGCAAAATGACCCAGTACTTTCATTTATAACTCGGTGTTGATGACCGTAAATCAATATTATTTCTATTAGTTCTTGCAGAGAATATATCATTTTAGTTCATTACATGGCTAATTTGTATTTTTTTTGGGTTTTTATTTGATGTATGTAGGGGTTGCAATTTGACATTTTAAAGAAGATGTGTGGGATGTTAAAGAGGTGCCACTTAAAAATAGCAGAATAACATTTTAAACCTCTTCCCTAATTAATTCAAAGTGTTTTTTGCCTTTCCTTCATTAACGCAAAATTAAAGGTTTTTTGGACTGGCTGGTTTTAAAATGAAATGAAAGCACTGTTTAAGCTTATTTAAAAATGTTTACCAGTTTTTGCCCGATATTCGAACAAACCATTCGACAAAACAGCCACAAATCAGTTACTTAGATTCAGGACACCTTAACACCATAATATTATCTTTAGTTGTAAATATCTTTAATGTACTTACTTCTGTTAGAAAATTATTATTACTTTTGAAAATTAGCTCGTACCAACTCAATTTGTTACTTGTTAAAATTTTGTATTTGCCATTATGAAAATAAATATTAATTTATAAGTACGGTCCTTACTTCCTAAGAAACTCGTTAAAAAAAAGACGAGTCCTCCTATAATATGTTATCGCTCACTTTTCGTTTTTTTTTTGTAAAATTATTTAGCGGAACTCCAAATTTTCACGGACTTTATCTCCAAAGTACAAAGAATAACCTGGGATTATAGCTGAACAACCAAGAAGATAAAGCAAACTTTTCAAGTTTTCAAATCGTCTCGACTCATGAAAAACTGGATGAAAAGATCCTAATCTTACGGCTTAGAAGTAGACAAAAAATGAACGCACAAGAAAAAAACCGTTTTAATTTAGATTTGTAGAGATACAAGCTTCGCTTAATTACAAAGTTAGAGAAAAATTATTTGGAAGGAGACTTTTTTATTAACAAAGTACTTAACTTCATTGGTCCATGGGGAGTTGCTTTACTCTTCAAGTGTTTTATATTTACTAATAGAATCTTTAAATTAAATTTTTAAAAGTAATAATGAATATTTTTAGGCCTTTTCACCTTTTTGCATAAAATTTCTTTTTAAAAAATAAGCCAAAAGCTATAAATTGCGTTAGATACGAACACAGGTTTTTTTGTAATAATATCCACGAGGTGACAGCACTGAACGTAAGGTCTAATCATCTTTTAAAAAACATAAGCGTCTTGCAGTTTACGACAGTTTTTTTATTCAATTATCTTTTAACTCATTAACAGAGGTATATTATTTTATAAAATACCACAGTGATGTGCAGTGACTATGTGTGCAAATAAAACAGAAGAGCACAAGTTCCCCTTGAGAGATGAAACCCGATAAAAACAATCGCAGATCCTAATTTACTTCAACAAAAAATAGCCTCGTCCTTAAAAGTAGCTTCACAGTGGGTAATTATAAGTTGTCGAAGGATTTAGTGGTATGAAAACGTAATAATATTTTTGTTTTTATGTATATTATGATAAAGTATAAAGTTACATCGTAACAATTGTTTTACTTCTCGACAACTTTGATAAAAAATATATATGATAAAATAACTTTTTAAGTTGCATTGAAAGACTGTACAAACAAAATTAAACACGGAAGAGGAGTTAGACAGGGCGAATCCATCTTGCCAAAATTGTTTAAGCTTGCGTTAGAAGATATGTTTAAGAAAATGGATTGGGACACCGAAGGGATACAGGTAAATGGAGAATACTTTAACCACCTTCGTTTCGCGGACGATATCGTTTTGTTTGCACAAAATCAGCAGGATCTACAGGAAATGATAACAATGCTAAATCGGAATTCCAAGAACGTAGGTCTTAAAATAAACACCGAAAAAACTAAATACATGACAAACGAAAATAACACACAAAATATAAATATCGAAATCAAAGACTCATATATCTACTAAGGTCAAAGAATGGAATTATCAAAAGGTATATTAAAAGCAGATTTATCTCGAAGGATATCGTTGGCATGCCCAACTTTTGGAAGGCTTAGAGATATCTTTTATTCAGATCGCCCAAACACTCTTAAAGCATGAACCTTTGATCAGTATGTTTTCCCAACTTTAACATACGGCACAGAGACATGGGCGATTAACAAAGAGATTATTTAAACATTACAAACTGCACAACGAGCAATGGAAAGGAGAATGATGGGTGTAACTCTTCTAGACCGAATAAACAACGAAGAAATTCGGCGTAGATTTAAAGTGACTGATGTCGTAGAACGCCTATTCAAATTGGATGAAGTTGGGCAGGCCATATAGCTAGGATAAAGGACTCTCGTTGGACACGTAGAGTAATAGAGTGGAGACCATGGACCAGTGAGAAAAACAGAAGACGACCCCAGACCAGATGGACAGACAATGTCAAGAGACTGATTGGAAATAGCTGGATGAGGCGAGCACAAGACTGAGAGGAGTGGCAACGATTAGAGGAAGCCTATGTCCGACGATGGACGACTAGCTGACAATAATTATTATTATAATTATAATTATTATTAACAATACTCGAAATATCCTCATTTATTGTTAATAAACCCGCAACCAAGCTTTTAAAAAAAATTGATGGAATTTTCAATGCGATTTATTTTTGGTTGGAAACCATTTTTAAATCCGCGTATCGCGTGAAGTTAGCACTTAGGTAGTCCATTATCAACATAAAAAAATTGTTTATTTACTGTATAGCAGAAAAACATTTACTATTAATGTATGAAAATACCTTCAAAGGGATATCTTTTGGAATTTTTGAAGAAGAATAGAAAATATCGTGACATCTCAAATTTAATTTAAACGGATATTTACCTGTCGGCAAAAAAATTTTAGGATCAATTTAAATAACTTAACTCTCAGCGGGTTATTTCTTTTTATATTTCAACAAAGAAAATAATTTTTTTTTTCAATTTAGGAGCTTAAACCATTATAAAAAAAAAGTACTTTTGGTAGATTATTTATTTATGCATTTTACTTCAACTTCTTAGATATTTTCTGGAATGACAGATCACACAACAGGCTGGCTTCGTCAGTGGCAAAGGGACCAGAGAACAAATGTTAAATGTGAGACAAATCATTAAAAAAGCAAGAAAATTTGGGAAGCAAACATATGTATGTTTTCTCGATTACAGCAAGGCTTTTGACTGCGTTAATTGGAAAAAAATCTGGAAAACTCTTTTGGACATGGAAACTCCTCAACATTTAGTCCAATTACTTAAACACATATATGAAAATAGTACTGCAGTGGTCGTGTAGATTGTAAATTGTGGGGGAGGTCGTGAAGGCTATGCTGCCTCTCAGGCAATTCGACCTATCAGATCTTTTTTGCATATCCCTTAATCTATTTGAGGCCCGGGATTCCGAGACTTTGCCAGTGGTCAGACTGGACTACAAAATCTTCTATCCCTTTAACATACAGCAAAGCGTGAGGCAAGGGTGTATTCTGTCATCCCTATTATTCAACATTTATGGTCATTACAATATTAGAAAATCCTTGCAGTGGTGGAAAGGAGGTATAAGTATAGGCGGTTAAAGAATAAATAAAATTGTGGATAAAATAATTTATCCGGGAGCCCATATAAATACAGATAAAAACACATCTATAGAGATTAAAAGAAGAATAGCTTTTGCCAAAACCGTCATAACCAAGTTGAATAAAATTTGGAGAGACAATCATATAACCCCAACAACAAAACGTAGACGAAACTCTTGTATTCTCGATTGCGCTTTATGGAGCTGGCGCATGGACCTTACAGACTTTCGACACTGCTTAACTGGATGGTTTTGAAATGTGGACTTGGAGAAGGCTCTTGAGAATTCCTCGGACTGCTCATAGAACGAATACGTCAATATTGAAAGAGCTAAAAGTTAAAGACTGTCAACCATAGTAGGGCAAAGAATTCTTAAATAATTTGAACATGTGAGCAGGAAAAGTGATAAAAATTTTGCAAAACTTGTAATCCAAGAAAAAGTAGAAGGAGTTAGACCTTGGGGTTGCTCGCCCAAACGCTGTTTGGACCAAGTGAAGCACTTCACAGTGAAACCACTACAAGAAATTATAAGACGCGTGTCAGATAGAGACAAATAAAAACGAATTACAAACACGTGAACTACAAACATAAGGTCACGACACTTTAGGATATGAAGTAAACGACTAGAGAAAGAGAAAGAGAGAGAGAGAGAGATAACAAACAAATGTTTAGTACAGAAGAAAAAAAACCTGCGTTATGTTAATTATTTTAATAAATTTAATTTTAAACATTTTATTGGTTAAATTAAAAAAGTGACGAATATATAAAATATTTCAGTTACCTTATAGGTATTTTGTCTGCTTTTTTTTTCGTTTTTTCATAGCACGGTTTACATCGTTTTCTTTTTCTTGTATGTGCTAGTTCCAGGTTGTTCTTTTGAGGCTGGCGCTTTGGGCCTTTATTTTGCTGATAAAACTTTTAATTCGGTTAATTTAATATTTGCGACATTTTTCTAGTTGTCCTGTCAACAAACTTAAAAACTATTTTTGATATATTCTCGCCGAGAAATATATTCGTTTCCATTACCCAAAAAAATTATTCGCGAGTTAATCGCTACCACATTCAACATATGATAGAAAATTACCGTTCTCTAGCTTTTTGTAGTTCCAGCCACATTGCATGTGGCACAGAGTTTATCTGGAACTTTTACTCCCGACTTGGTACTGTTGTAAAAATCTGTTATTTCGAGCTCTTTGGTAGTATTATTTACCACTTTATAACAGAAAACGTGTAGAGTTGATAGCAACACAACTGTTCTACATTTTTTCGGACAATAAAAAACATGAGTTTTGTTTTTGGAAAACCAAACAGAATGCTATTTCAAGGGCAATTTGTTGATGTAATCGAATTCGATGGTAATTCTCTTCTGTTTTTTCGAATATTTCCTACAATATCTTTTCACAAGCTTCAGACCTGTGAACCAGTTGTCTGCCGTAATGTTTCTTCCACTGTCATAAATTCATTCAGCAAGTATTTTTCTTTCGCTTATGTTTTTTTTTCTGTAAGGAGCCTTCTGGTTGTAGGACGCATTATATCTCAAAAACTGCAATACAAAACAGTTTTACATCGCATAAACTATAAATTTTTATACGATATTTTAAAGGTTTTGATGGTATTTCTACACTGCCAAAAGCCGCAACGAAAAGCAGAAGGCATTTTATCCATAGTTACATTTTGACCAAAATGATAATGCGACTTGCAATGTTTGTTAAGTAGGGTAAATATTTGTCGTATGGCCGTCAGAGGCGGATTTAGGTTAGGTGGCGCACTAGGCCTAAATCAATTTGACGCCCCAATATATGTAGATATGTATATAGATGTATGTTAGTAAATCTAAAAGTGGCTAAAAATTATAAAAGTCTTTAAAGTATAAAAAAAATTAAAATTATTTTCAAATTAAAACAAAATTATTTTTTAAATAATCCATTAAATGATATATAACGTTAAAAATATATTGACTTATTTTATTCATGTTTTAAGGCCTATTTTCTTATATTTTAAGAATTTTATTTTAGTTTTAGTGCGACATCTTAAAATTTATCAAAGATTACTTGAAACTATAAATTATTTAAGCGAGAACAAAAAAATTAATAATAAAGTTTTTAAGTCACCCGACAAAGATATAATTAAATATTATTAGTGAATTAATATTTATTTTTTTAAATGAAGAGCAAGCAACCGCTAGATTTTAATATAAAAAAAAATTAAACGTTAATAGATAAATGTTATACTAAAGAAATTTTTTTAATACCTATTTGTTAGATTTATTAAACTTTAGTACTTGCACGATTAATTTTTATGTCAAAATAATCCTACCCTTTAAATATTGACATCTTAAGATTGTAAAAACAGAAGAAGTATAAAATTAGGTCTTATGAATGATAAAAAACAAAATCGATTTTAGATTTTAGCCGCCTTAAAAATTTTGGCACCCCTAAAATTTGACGTTGTTGGCCCAGGACTCGCGGGCTTTAACCTAAATCCGTCACTGATGGCTGCCAATCTCTCAGTTTCATTTCTTGTTTGAGTCTATTTCCAAGCCCTTTTTTTTCACTTTGTACCGTCTTTAGCTATTATTTTTTTTGTGAATCAACAAGCTTGTTACAATAAAATGTTGACTAATGTAATAACCAGGGTCGTGGTTCATCACTCTCTTTTTTATTGTCAATTTCGTGATTTGTATCAGAATCTACAAGTTTTTTTTCAATATTATCTTTACTTTCTGACTTATCCCTTTTGTCAAAATTTTCGTCGGCAAAAGTTACGCCTTCTTCATTTTCTTTAAAAGCCTTCCAATCCATCAGGGTTTTCCAAATTGAATTGCGTTTTTTGCGTCGAAGAACTTCTTACAACTGTAACGCGGTTAGTCGCTATGGAGCTTTTTGGCTTAAGTCGGGGTGTGTCAATACATTCCAAGAATTTGAACTGCAATAAAATTCGACTCGGGTACATCATTCTCTAAACGTCCCTTAAAAATGTCACTAAGCGAGAATGGTGTGGCTTTAATGGTTTTTAAAAATTGGCAATAATAACGGGTTAATAAATAAACAATATGTAAATATTGTTACTACTTAGCACTGTTGTCTGTCGGCGTCAGCTAGTCAATCACAATTGGGGGACTGCTTTATTATGCTGGCGCCGCGATTGGAACAAAAGAAAGGACCGGTAAATTTTATAATACTGCGTCTAGCGGTTCGGAAATGGAAAAAGAATTGTTCGGGCACTTTATAGAAAAAGGTTCAATAGTTTCGAATAGTGACGATTCTTCTAGGACGACAGCGGTCGTGAAGAAGGGGAATTTAAAAAGTTTTTAAATTTAATTATTTTGAAGTCAAGTATTTAAGTAATTTTAAAGTGAATATCCAAGTGATTTGTAAAACAAAATTTACTGCGTAAAAATATTGGAATAAAGATTGTTTGGTTATTGTACTGAAAGCTTAGAATTACCGAATCCAAGAAGAAAATAACGTAATAATATAGTAGTAGAGAAATAATTAACTACCGATAAATTAACTAAATAATTTTGCAAAAACTTGTTTCAAAACTAATTAATATAATTCAGAATTGAATATTTATTAAATCATTATTCGTAAATCTTTTAGTGGAAGTTGTAAATGGCTACTGCTTTTTTATGAAGATAAGATTTGCCTAATCAAAGTGTTTGCAAAAACAAAACGCCAGTTATTGCCTGTTTTTTAACAAAATAAAACCTGACAGTTTTACGTAAAAAACCTTGTATTGTAATTTATGGAATTTGAAACATTTCACATGTCCAAAGGAAGTTTGGGTTTAATTAATTAAATTAAATTTATGAACAGTGGTTCTCAGTGCGCTATTTCAAATAACTTTATATTTATCTTACAGTAAAATACGGCTACAGAGTCGCATTGTTGCTATTATTTTCCTTTTACCTAGATTCGCTTTTCGACATTTACAGCTTACTTAATGATTTAATTGCAATATGATATTCGTAAAGTTTAAACTGTTTTTTACCATTAAACTTAGATGTACCCAAACTTTTTTGTCTCGTAGACCACGTACCATTTTTTTTTATTTTGGGTAACGCCTGTCTTTAAAATATTAAATTTTTACAAATTTATTTACTTTAAATAAGTATTTGATAGCTGACACAGTGGTACTCACTTAGATCGCTGATGTACCTACACTTTTTAAATAAAACTACTTAAAATAATAATCTGGTAAAACTACCTATAAAATAAGATAACTATTGCAACCATTTTGCAATCATCATCATCAACCGCGTCCACTGCTGGACATAGGGTCTCCCGTAGCTTTTTCCATCCATGCCGATCCTGTGCTGCCTCTATCCAGTTGGTCCTTATCCTTTTGATGTCGTCGGTCCATCTGGTTGGTGGGCGGCCTCTACTTCTGTATGCGTCTTGGCGCGGTCTCCACTCAAGTATCCTCTTTGTCCAGCGATGGTCCAAAAGTCACGCCACATGACCGGCCCAGCTCCATTTTAGGGTTGTTATACGAGTAACTGCGTCTGTCACTCCGGACATCTCCCTTAATGTTGTATTTGGGATCCTGTCTTTTAGCGATATATTTAAAATCGATCTCTTCATTTTCCTCTGCGCGATACTTATTCTATTTGTAGTGTTCTTTGTGAGAGTAAGTGTTTTAGCTCCGTATGTAAGCACAGGCAACACGCACTGGTCTTTTTAAACATATTGGAATGTCTTCTTCTTCTTATGACGCCGTCTCCTTTCGAAGGTTGGCGATCCAAATAGCTAACGTCGTTCTAGATACAGCCATGCGGAATATATCGATCGATGAACAATCAAACCATCTACGAATGTCTTTTAGCCAGGAATTCTGGCGCCTGCCGATAGATCTCTTGCCCTGGATTTTACCTTCTATAATCAGTCGAAGGAGTTCGTATTTTTCACCACTCATTATGTGTCCTATATAGCGTGTTTTTCTTTCCTTGATGTTAAGCATGAGTTCTTTTTGTTTACTCATTCGATTAAGAACTTCTACATTTGTAACTCTTTGGACCCATGATATTCTTAAGATTCGGCGGTAGATATACATTTCAAAGGCGTCTATTTTCTTTTCTAATGATTGGAATGTCTGCCTTAAAGATATTACGCAGCTTTCCAAAAGCCGCCCATGTTAGGCCTATTCTTCTCGATATTTCACGAGTTTGGTTGTCTCTACCAATAGAAATTTCGTGACCAAGGTATTTATAAGAACTTAATTGCTCTACGCTTACTCTGCCTATCTTAATTGCCTCACTCATAACAAGATTTGTCATGTATTGGGTTTTGTTGGTGTTGATTTTGAGTCCCACAAAGTTCGATGCTTCACTGAGCCTCTGTAGCATTTGTTTTGCTTCGTCCATGCTATCTGCGATAATTAAGATGTCGTCGGCGAATCTTAGATGGTTTAGTTTTTCGCCATCTATGTTTATGCCCATGTCATCAAAGTTGACCTGTTTAAACATATATTCTAGGAGTGTTGTGAATAACTTTGGCGATATGACGTCTCCTTGGCGTACACCTCGTGCAATTTTAAAATCTTGGGAATCATTTTGCAGCCTAACATAAGCTTTCACATTTTTGTACACGTGTTTGATGACTTCGATGTATCTATGATCGATACGGCACTAGCAAGAGCTTGTAGCATTTTATGCTGGTCTATCGTGTGGAAAGCCTTCTTGTAGTCGACGAAAATTGTGCAGAGGGGTTTATTATACTCGATGCATTTTTCGATAAGTGACTTGACTATTTGTAGATGGTCATTTGTGATAAATCCGGCTGGAAAGCCAGCTTGCTCGCGGGGTTGATATAGGTCGAATTTATTTGTTAACCTCTTGTTAATGATTCTCATAAATAGCTTATATATATGCGATAGAAAACTAATGGGTCTGTAATTTTGCAGGTTGGTAATATCTCCCTTTTTATGCAGTATTATAATTATTGCCCGATCCCATTGGGAAGGTGTTGTCCCAGTTTGTAGGCAAGCATCAAATAACTTGCATAATGCGTTTAATAACGTAGCTCCGCCGGCTTTTAGGGACTTGACTGCTACGCCGTCGTCGCCAACTGCTTTATTGTTTTTCATATTCATTTTGCGATACGCCGCTGGAATATGTTACTTACGTGAGCTGGGCGGTACGGTGACGTCACAGCCAATAACGAGATGGTTCTAGTACCTTTCCGACCAATCTAGAATTTTTGATAGAACAGTCCGGATACGTTTGAAAATTTCTAGTCTTTTCTCGTATTAACGTTAATACATAAATTGGCCTCCGTTCGCCAAAGATAGTCAGTTTACTGAAGTTTATATTTGTGTACGAAATTGTATCAAAAACTTTTAAATAAATGTGTAAACAGGGTGAATAATAACTATTGGGACTTAGGCCAAGTGCGGGTGATTGAAACAAAATATGACGATGGGACTAAATATGCCTTTATAAAATATTGCTGTGAAAAAAGTTAAAAGGCGTTAAATTTAAAATTTTGCTTTTATTTTTTGCGTATAAGTATAAGATTCACTCAGTTTTTTACCTCCATACGAGTTTTATTTCAATTGTAGGACAAAATCATAAGATACGACTATAAAAACTAACCCCATATTAATATGTTTTCGTATCCACCCAACAATAATTTTCAGGAGTAGTTGACAGAAGCTATATAATAGTGACAATTAGTAACACCCCGTTGATTAATTTTATTAGCATCGTCATTTAACTAATATTTTGTGTTGATTGTCACGCATTATTTTAGATAATATGGCTTTTAGCAACGTTCTTATTTGTTACGTGTGTGATGGGCGATTTACCCCTAAAATAGACAAAAAAAATGCCGATAAATGTGAAATCGCCATACGTAGACAGAAGAGATTGGATGGATCATCTTTTGATGTTATGCCTTATACAAAAATATGTACTAACTGTAATCAACAAATTAGGAATAAGTTGATAGCAATGGAACAGGATCCAGCTTGTTTGAGGCTGTGGATAATTTACATAGATTGCAGTGAAATGTTAAGCAAAAGTTTTTATCATTGCAAATATTTACATTCCTGAAAGTGTATAGTCATGTCAACATCATTTAGATGACCAAGGTTGTATATTAAAACCACACATCAACGGATTACGTTGGATTAACAGACCATATTTTATCAGGGGACTTTAACTCTACAATTACTTGCAAGGACTTCGTACTGTGGTCAAGAGTCCTGCAAGATTTGATGATCAGAATAGTCTTTCTTTTGAGAAGTTTAAAGTTTTTTTTTGTGTCCAAACAACATTTTCACGATCTGTTTACTTATTGTGACAGAGTACCTTGTCAAAACGGTTCGAAAGATACTAATAAAAAAGATCTGTTACTGTTTCTATGTAAACTACACCTTTCGACAAGTTTAACAATCGCTATGGTTAGACAACCACTTACGCAACGTTTTGTTCCTAATAATATAGGATTTGATGCTATAACAAGAAATCTTTATATAAAAAGACACGTTACAGAATTCGCCAACAATCTATATAATCCAGAGCCAAATATTCCCAATGTAATTGCGGCCATCGACGGTACATTTGGCTCTATTCCAAATATTAGCAATTTTAGAGCTCTCCGGCAATCCTACTGTACTCATAAAGGTCGACACTTGGTAGAACCAGCTCTAGTAGTCGCTCCGAATTGATATATACTTGCAATTCAAAGGCTGTATTTTTCAGATGCAACAGATCTATAACTTTCGACCTTCGATGCCGAAAAAACTTATAGGTCTTTTAGGTCTTGGACCCATAAAGACTTTTGATCCGAAATGTTTAAACTACAACATATCCAAATTTTAAGATCCCTTTCCCATTTGATTTGTGCGGAGTTCTTCTATTTATTGTTATTAATATCGGTAGAGAGGCATATCTTTGGACAAGGGATATTATTTTTATATTTTATAATTTTTATACTTTTTTAAAATTATTTTAAAGAACTTTTTAAAAAGTCAAGTTTGCCTTAGATTTTTAGTATAAATTCAAAATTTATTTCCCAAGCAAATTTTATTTTTAACCCACAAAAAATTACAAAGATTTGGTTTTAAAATATAAAAAAACGAAAAAATTTTCAAATTAGTTTTTGTATTTATCATGCTGTGATTTTTTACGTTATTTTCCTAGGAAAGAAAAATGTTTTTATTAGTTTGTTTTTTTGTTATAAAACTTTATGGTTACTACTCAGGACGGAGAAATTTAAAAATATGCCAATAAATGCTTACGCTATTGATTTTTTTGAATTACTTTATAAAAAGAATTTTGCTACGTGTAGAATCAACAAAGAAATTTTGGTTACAACATTTTATACTTTAAAATTTTTTATTTAAATATATAGTTTTTTTTTTAAACGCGCATACCTATTTTTTGCATTAGGTACCTATAATATCGGCTCCTGCATTTAATAAAAAAAAATGTTATTAAGATTTAAATAGATTATTGTTTAAACAATTACGTGTTACAAAATAATCGTTGTTTTGCAATGTTTAAATACAAATTTTTATTTTTTTTTCCTGTCACGATCAAATTAATTTTTAACCACTAATATTTTTTTCTATTCGGATCTTATTTGATGTTCTTTTAGCATCGGTTCTATGATAGTAATGTGAGTAGTTTACAGACCGTAAGGAAACCTTTCTGCATCCTTTTACAAGAAGTCTTTCAATGAGATTATTGTGGAAGAATTAAAACCTTTACTTGACCCATTTTTAATATTTATATGTTAGGATTAATATTGTTGTCAGCCAAAAATGATTTTTTCACAAGAAAAAGAAAAAGAAATGTAATGCACTGTAGAAATTAAATTTATTACAGTTTTTTATTGCAAACGCATAAAATGTGTAACATAGTTTATTAAAATGTTAATGCCTTCATACCGAAGGAGCGTAGCCAAATTAATATTCGTGCATGTGCAAGTAAGGTAAACAGAAATTTCATCCCATGACTAGACTTATCAATGCAAATCCTACAAGCGATAGATTCTTTTTTGGAATTATTTGTATTCGATCTGTTGTTATGGTATAATATTATTAGAGAGACTTAAATTGCATTATCGTTTTATGCAACACTTGCTATTAACCAGGACATGGTAAATGTGACAAAGTTGTTACTAGAACCAGATCGACCAGACCCAGCTATCACACCGTAAAAAAAATTTTTAAAAACACAATTTGGTTGTTTTCAAGCCAAAGCTCAACCAGCCTTAAAACGTCCACTGCTGGACATAAGCCTTCCTCATGGCCTGCCACCCACGTCTATCCTGGCCTGCCTAGATCCAGTTATTGGCAACCCTTTTCAGGTCGTCGGTGCAGCGTGTAGGTGATCTTCCTCTATTTCTTTTATCGATGCGTGGTATCCATTCTAACATATGCCATATGTTTTGCTTTATAAATATTATTATAATTATTAGAAATTTTGTCACCATCGTTTTTATACAAATATATATTATTAGTTCCTGCAGTCAAAAAAAACTAAAAATAATCATATTATTTTATTTTAAAGTTTTTGAATTAAAAATAGTATAATTTATAAATTGCAAAAGTCAGGTTGATTACCATTTTTTTCAGTTTTTTAATTCTTTATAAAAAACAGTTAAACCAATTTTGCTAAAAATCTAATCAGTTCCAAGTTGCGTATTTATGCGTCGAGTGCAATTAGTCTCACGTCGATAACAAGAAAAAAAATAATTCCAAACGCGCGCGCGCGCCCACACACACACATACACACACACGTCCACTTAAAAACTATTGTTTTCGACTATGGGGACCTTAAAATGTGGAGATAATTTAAAATTCGGGATTTTGTTAAATCGGACCTCTTATTATAACTTCCACGGAAAGTTAATAATATCAAATAAATTAATGTAAACAAAAATCATATTGATTATAAATTTGACTTCACACCAAAGCATAGAATGAATAAGATGTACGAATGTCACCCAAGATCAACCCCGCAAAGTCAAAAGGTGTCGTATCTTGCCGCCGTCGGTTTGTTATTCTCGAGTTGTATCTCAGACACCTTATATCGTACTGATTTCCATTTAAACTTTGGTGCTAAAAATAAAACATAAAAAATATTAAATTTTTTTTTTAAAATCCTCTTCGGAAATAAAAATCTCTCTTGTGAGTTTTTAAAACTAAAAAAATGACCAAGAAAACGGCTAGTTGGAGTAGTTTTTAGTAAAAATCATGTCCCAATAGAAGCATTAAAGTCGTTGTTAATATGAATTTATTTAAATTAATGTACATTTATACTCTTTCTTTTAATTCGAGTAATTATTAAAATGGTAAATATGGCAAAATTAAATAAAAAAACACCTACATGTTAATCCCTTATATCAGTGATTATCAACCCTCTCGGATCCATAGTTGTTAAACTGTTACATTTGAGAACATTTAGTAAAGAGCTCACATAAAGTTTGCTATGGAGTTAGATGAATCTATTGATGTGTCAGATTGTGCGCAATTTGTGGTATTCGTGCGCAGATGAAAACCTCATTAAAAACATTTTATTTTGCAAAGTTCTTTATGAGAACACCACTGGATAGTGTTTGTTTGAAACGTTTTTTAAAAGCTGTCATGATTACAAGATTAATTGGACAAAATGTGTCGCCATTTGTAGCAATGCCGCTAAAGCTATGACTGATAAAAAAAGCAGGCTTGTTGCAAAATTAAAATCAATAATGCCAAATATTTCGTAACGCACTCATTCTTTAACGACAATTTCTGGCAGCTAAGTATTTACGGGCATGTATGAGAGCACTGATGAATTTAGAGGCAGCAAAAGATGTGTGAAAGAACCGTAGCAAGTGGAAGGAAGTGGTCTTTGCCTACCCTCATGAAATAAAAGGCGTGTCTATATGTATGTATGTACTTTAAAGGGGTAAAGTATATAAAAGTGGTGCCACTTAAAAACAGCAAAATATTAGAGTAATAGAGTTTAAAGTTTTTACTTTTGTCGTCAGTCCTTATGACTGCCCAGCCTTTTTTTTATAAGTCTGCGGTTATAAACGAGTATAATAACAAACAAACAATAACTAAAAAAATAAAGTTTTTTTTATGTTAGCCTTTTTAGAGAACAGTTAATGTTAATAACATTATTTCCATTTGATAAAGAAAAAATACATTACAAATATATGAAAAAAAATATATGTAACCAGCTTTTTTACATTTCGTCGAAAAAAGTTTTTGTTTAAAGTTTGAATGTTTGATTTAGGTAATAGAACGGATCACAAAGTAGAGACGTCCAAAGTTAAAGATTTATTTTTTTGATACCAGATATATTTATGTTTGCACAGCAGTAAACTTTTGCAAAGTTAGGTGTCGTAATGTTACAGAATGTTTCTGAAAACAAAAAAAATATTGTATGCATGCAAAAAATCAAGCAGCAATTAAAATTAAATTAAATCGACGAGTATATATATAAATGAATCGCAGTGCGTTGGTCTCGCTTAAACTCAAAAATAGCTTGACCGATTTGAATGATTTTGTGTTTGTTTTAATACAGTGGTGGTTAAAAAAAAATGGAAAAAATCCCAAAAACAAAGCTACAAAATAATCTATGAAGTAAGCAAAACACAACTTTAAGCGACTGTAGCGGCCATAACGTAAACTTCCCGAAACATGTATTGTTTCCAGTTTTGTTTCGTTCATTGAGTGTTTATATTGGTTAGGTTACGCAATTCGTGATCAGCTAATGCAGAGAATGCAGCGCAACCATCGGTAAATATTTGGCCCAATATAAAAGTCGATGTGTGTATACGTATACATTTTTAAAGGACGTCAAGTTATCCTTTCTTTCATTGAGTGAGAATTAAATTGGCAATTTTTCGCAAATTAAATAAAATTTATGGTGCTGAAGAACATTAAGCTAACCTATTTTTAATTAAATCACAGTGGTGGTTTGTAAAAAAATATTAGGAAATATCCTAAAGAAAAGCTAAAACATTCCGAAAAGGGTGATGGATTTTCGCAAAATTATCTTTCAAAGAGAAAGTATAAGTTTTGTTCGAAAAAAGTATACGTTTTGTTACAAGCCGGCCCTGTTGTCTGTCGCCACAGCGCGTCGATCACAATTAGGGGAAAAGACCGTCAAATTCTAGAATACTGCGTCCAATGGTTCTAAAATGGTAAAAGGATTATTCGGGCACTTTCTAGAAAAAAGTCCAATAGTTTCGAATGGTGGCGATTCTTTAAGAACGATGGTTTGGAAAAGGAAAAGAACAGCGGTCTTGAAAAAGTTTAGTTTTAAAAGTTTAAGTTGAAGTTAGTTTGAAGTTAAGTATTTTAAAGTAATTGTTAAGTGAATATCCAAGTGATTTGTAAAATAAAATTTATTGTGAAGATATACTAGAATAAAAGTTTTTAGTTTAAGTACTGAGAATTTAGAATTACCGAATCCAAGAAGTAAATATCGTAAATATCAGTATACATATTTTTTATCGCGGGAGTTTTTTGCGAGTAATTTTCGAAAAAATAAGTAGGCTATTTTTTGCGAATAAAATAAAATTTATTGTATTGAAGGATGTGTAGCAGGAATTTTTCCTTAAAATTATAAATCGTTAGAGCTGGTCCTCGTATTTTTACATTATCAAACCATCCCGGCAAGTTTTTTATCGTGCGCTCTTAATAAAAATTTATTTAAACCAGCCTTTGGTCGCTAAATGGTTAGTTTTGCATAGAAAACACGAAAAGGTCAATAATCGTTATAACAATTTTGGTTTAATTTGTGTTAAAATTGGTTAGTTAAAATTTTATTTATATTGTTAAATTATTTTTCCAAAAATAACATTGATCTTATTATTTTTAAAGCTATATACGGTACGTTATTCTTTGGGAAATAATGTGTATCCTATTTATTGTTAAAATTGTTTTTATAATTGTAATTTGGCAATAACGGGATTTTTTTTTGTTTAGTCCAACGCTTGATGTTAGATTTTTAATGATTTGTCGTTAATGTCAGGAATATGTTCCTCAAGGATTATTAGTAGTCTTATTTATTTTAGTTATTGACATTTCTTCTTGGGTTTTCATAAACTTCCTTTTTGGACCTTCTCCATGAGTTTTTCTATATATTTCTGCTTCGGTTTTCTCCATTAACAATCAATAAAAAACTTTTGCTGTAATAGATTTTTATTCTTTTACTCATTTTTAATAATAATTGAACTTGTTAAGATTTCCACATAGAATTGGTTAAAACTTTTTAGATACCTTGTATAACATACCATAACCTTGTATTGTTGAAATGGGGAGGTAAAACAAATTTTAATTTTAATGTAAAATACAAGGTGTTTCATAGAAAAAAAAACATAACTTTGATCTGGCACTGCATTATGGAACACCCTGTAAGATTGTTACCAAATTTAAAATGTGAAGCTTAAAGCTGCCTTAAGTTTTTATATACAATTTTTTTTGGATCTCTTATAATAGCAGAGCTACTGAGCTTTATCACATTAATTAATCACCCTGTATGATATAATTAAAAAAAAGAAATTATATTGTTCTGGTATTTTTGATCATTTGTCATCTACAAGTTGAAAGTGACCTTTATAGGTTTTGGCTAAAAACATTTTTTAGTTGGACTTTTAAATAGATCTTGAGAGGTGATTTGTGTTAACAAAAGTTATTTGAATTAGTGTATTATAATGTGCGGTAATTTTCTAATATGTTTAAAAATTAAAATTTTAAAATAATAATAGTTATCAGAGTTTTTGTAAATATGCCCCTTTCTTCAATTAAAATGTGTTGAGGTGGCACAACTTTTATTGTTGTAGTTTTACTATATTAAATTCTATTTGAGCTTTAGTGTGTTAAATAGTAGTATTGATTTATATCCCATTATTATCACCATTTTTAATGTTTAGCATTTAACTTTATAGTTATATTATGTAATAAATTCGGTTAATTTGCTAATCTTTATAACTATTAAATATTTAATTGGTTCTGGTATACAACAAAAGTAAAAGTTGATTATTATCTTTCAATATATCAGTTAGGTACCACGACTCACCTTACCACACCTATACAGAGTGGATCAAAAGTCTGGAAACGGACAATTATCTGAGCAAATTTTAAACACTTGTTTAAGTAATAATTATGTTAAAAATATTATCTTTCATTTGTTACGTTTAAATGTATTTAAAAATAGTCTGTATTTAAAAAATTATTGTGACAATTAGGCGTTGCCACACTTCTGTTTTATTTATTTAAGACCTTCTAGACTACATAGAATCATAATGGTTACATATAGCTGAACTCGTATTGAAGAGGAGGTTCCAATAGTAACTGAATATACAGGGTGATGTATTTAAATACCAAAGTGACTAATAATATCAGAGAAACGGCAAATCTGACAATATTGCAAATGTCAAATCCGGAATCTCCGTATCTCAAAATAGGCTTATCATAAATTTTGTACAATTCGGACTGGTAATTTACGATATAATTGGCCGTTCCAAACTTTTGGTCCACGCTGTATATTTTTATTAACATTAACTTAGATATTTGTCGAAAAGCGTAAGGAACTTTTTTCCTATCGGGTGTCCAATGACAACACGCCTTGTTTTATCTAATAAATATGGGTACTTTATCATGCCAATTTACTAAGCCTGGATCAAAAATAATAATTAAATAATTAAACGTCTTGGTCATATTAAATCCTTAATTAAAATCAAACAGTAAATATTTTAATTGCCGTGGTAAAACTGTGCTAATGCTTGCGGCATCTCTTATCCTATTTATAGAAGCAAGTTAATAGGACCTATTCATTCTTATATTCGTAAAAGCTCTTTTTCCCGTCAGACAAACGAGATTTAAGCAGGGTCCCGTAAAAATATGTAGATCCAACTCTGAGCTTTTCGATTTAAATCCGCCATCGAATATTAGTGTCATTTTCCACGCCTGACTACTTATCAGGATAATTTATAGTCCAAAAACTAATCGAATGTTTTAAATTTATGTTTCGAGTTACATACAGGCGGAAAATGGTAATACAATGAGAGTAATGGCATGAATAATAATATATAAATGGACCCTTTAAGCTAAAAAACCACTCTGTTACATGTTATGCTATTTCAACAAATTTAATGTATTCGAAAATATTTTTGTTTTTATGCTATTAAATTATCATACCGAAATGAATTTCATGCTTTGTTGACCATTATGAAAAATATAACCATGCAGATATACAGGGTAGGCCAAAAGCCGTTAAAAATCATAAGACTTTGTTTAAGAAAAGTTACTGTGGCGACCTATACCTGCAGAAGGGCTATCAGCAAACAATGGGGGCTGCAACCCCATGTTGTTCATTGGCTCTATATTACGGTCATAAGACCGATTCTAATATATGGATCGTTAGTATGGTGGCCAGCCCTAGAAAAAGGAGTCAACCATACAAAGGTAGAAAAAGTTCAGAGATTGGCATGTTTGCTGATCACGGGCTGTTTACGGACCACCCCAACAAACGCCCTTGAAACGATTCTACATCTTCTACCAGTAGATCTGTTTTGAAAAAAACGCGCAGCTAGTGCGGCTCTCAGACTCAATGCTATGTCCATATGGACCAAAACGCACTATGGTCACTCTAGAGAGAATACGACCTGTGCACAAAAAACACTGATTACACTTAACCTACTCCTATGTTTGAAGGCGACCTATCCCTATAAATCCTATCCAGAGAATATTTGGCCTAGAATCTAGTTCAACCTCAGGGCGCAGTATTTCATGCGGACGGCTCTAATTTAGAGGGAAGATTGGGTTGCGGTGTCTTTTTAAAATACCCCTTACTTAGCCTGTCGTTTCGTTTGCCTGATTACTGTAGTGTGTATCAAGCTGAAATGACAGCCATTACCAAGGCAGCTGCCTGGATACTTCGCAACAAACAAAAGTTCAGCGAGATATTGCATACTGCCGGCTCCTGCTGCACAGCAAAGTAGTTTAAAAAGCCAACTTGAGGTGGAAAAATATACCCACATGCACATCATTAAAACAAATTTGGTCTAAACTAGATCTACGTCGAATTATTGATGTTTTAACTCTATCCACGGAGTCTATTGGAAATGCGATCGCGGCCATAAGAGGACAATGGGCAGGTGGATCCCTTGCACAACGCTTGAGAATCGCAGAGCTACGACACGACTTCAGTAGAAGCTATCACGATGAGGAAGAGGAGGAAACAATGGTACATCCTCTCTGCTACTGCCCTGCCCTAGGCAAAAACGACTTTCTATACTAGGACAACCAAACTTTGATGACTTACCTGATCTCAACTCACTTAGCATTAAAGACCTTACACTTTTTATTAAAAGTTTCAACTGGTTTTTACGATAGAGGGGGAAGGCACCACCATCCATCACGGTATCACAACGTGGGTTCTCTCCGAAGAATGTTTACTACAGGATTTCGTCCGGTTTTCTAGACGCTCCGCTATCTACGGTGCTTCCTCACAGCCATGCATCCATTAGCACGGGTCGCATGATACTTTGGATTGGGACTCTTTTACTCGCCTTTTACGACAAGCAGACCATACCATTCTATTTTCTCCGTATCCACAGGGGAAACCTAACCGTGTTATTTTCTTACCAGTTTAACTGGTAATCGCTAGCATTTTAGCATATAGAATTTTATTACATTCTTAAAAATTAATTTTGTTGACCTATTTTTTAATATGGGCGAAAAGAATATTAAATAGCCTATAACTGACACATAAATACAAGTGGCTCTTTGTTAATTTACACGATATGCCATTTCAATGGTATTATTAACTAATAAAAAGACTGATTAGCAAGTGATCAAAAGTTTTTGTATGTTTATTAATAAAAGCAGCTTTTTAACATGAAAATACAAAGCCCCTTACAATATGGCGTACTTGAGACCAATTAATTTGAATCGTTATTCCCTTGAAAACCCGTGTTTCCTAAACATTTTATTATTGACTAATATAATAAAATATCCCTTTTTAATTTCTTGATTAAAACTGTTAGAGTGTTGGAATAACGTTAATAAAATTCGTAAAATGTTTTCAGCAACTACATGAAAGGTATCTTTATCTCCTTATTTTTTGCTAGAATAATTAATACGGACGCACGTGAAAAACTACAGGTCGTAAATTTCCATAACTAAGCCATGTTTGTAGAATAAATTATTAAGAACATTAGCATGCAGCTCAGCTAATAAAGTTTTTGTTACTTAACTCTCTCAGATAACCTGAGAAGCATATAATAGGATGTTGATTGGTATTATAATTTAAACGTATTGTTACGAAATTTACTTCTTTCTTGGGTTCGGTGATTTTAAACTCTCGATACAATAACAAAACAGTTTTTACTCCGATACTTTTACACAATAAATTTTACTTTTATAAATCACATGGATATTTAACTTATTACAACTTTTACAACTATTTAAATTTCATAACTCGTGAACACTTTTAAACGCCCGCTGTCATTTTTATATTTCTAAATTATAATTCCAGACTATTTCAATCCGTCTACCTTCGCGACGCGGTGTTCGAGACTTTGCTAGACTGAGGCGGCGGCCGACAAAGCGGTCATTAATGTGCACCCTAGTTGTGGTCGATTCTCGGACGCCAACAAATAAACAGGTGCGGGTTGTAACAGTATTTTACCCTAAGGAAAGTTATATTTAGTTAAAAATATTAGCCTAGTTATGTTATACATTATCGTGAATTAAATTATGTAAAACGTTATAATTGGTAACACATCCTGTAACTTTTAAAATAATTGTTTAAAAGGGCGTTTAATTCTTAAAAATTAAAAATATCCGAAATATTTTTTCAGTAATTTACCGTTTCCAGTGTCTCAAGTATTAATTTCACTTCTTGCTTTTATCGAAGATGAGTAGTTTAAAAAGTATAGCCAGAGTAACTCGGTTGGATAAAGTGAAAGCGCTATGGAGTAAAAGAAGATGTTGTTACAATTATAGATAAAGGAATGCTTAAATAGTTTGGACACTTAGAGAGGATGGATAGAGGACGATGGATTATTATTATTATTGATTAATTTTAAAACAACTTCTTCTTAATGTGCCATGCAGTCGTTACTACGTAGGCGTCCTCCATATTCTATATATATTTGTTAGTTGCAGCGTCTCTAAGTGATCCAAAGTCTTTATTTCCCGTTCAATGTCGGATGTTGCGCAACCAAGATAACTTCTTACGACCGAAACCTCTTTTTCCTTCAATTTTCCCTTCTAATATTAGCTGTGAAAACTCATATCTGTCGCCTCTCATTATGTGTTCAAAAAATACCAATTTCCTCTTTTTTATTGTCTCGAACAGCTCTCTGTCTTTTAGTTTTGCTCTTCTGATGACTTCTTCGTTTCTGACTCTCTTAACCCATGATATTTTAAGCATTTGACAAAGGGTCTCCACATTTAAAATGCTTTGAGCTTTGTTAATTTACGAAGCTTTAAGAGTCCACGCTTTCATGCCATATAGAAGAACAGGCCACACATAACATTTGGTCATGTTGAGTCTCAATCTTATGTCTAGTCGGTGGTCAACTAAAAACTTAGACGTAAGAATGCGGCTCCCGCTTGTTCTATACGGCACCTAATCTCCACCTCCGGGTCCCACTTATCATTCAAGTAGCAGTCTAGGTATTTAAATTACCATACTTGTTTTATGTGGTTAATACCATTAATGATTAATCTAAAATTTGGCAGGACGTTTTTTGGAATTGTCATAAACTTGGTCTTAGCGGCATTTATTTTTACGCATTGCTTGCATCATTTACGGCATTCAATAGCGACTGTAAATCATCTGCTGTGTCAGCTAAGATCACAGTATCATCAGCGTGTCTGATATTGTTAATAGGGATGCCGTTAACTTTAATTCCTAAAGTGCTTGCTGCAAGTGCTTCCTGAAACGCTTTTTCCACGTACAGATTGAACAACATTGGTGATAAAATGAATCCTTGTCTTACTTCTTTTTTAATTGGAAATTCTTCTGTTTCACTTCCACACGGGAGACGTACTTTGGCGGTTTGGTTCCAGTAGAGGTTGCGAATTATTTCTCCAAATATCGCAATAATAAATCGTGTCCGACATTATCAAATGCTTTCTCGTAGTCGATAAAGCATATAAATACGGCTCTGCGTTGATCAAGGCAGTCCTGGATTAGCATTTGCAGGCTGAAAATAGCCTCTCTGGTACCAAATCTACTTTTGAACCCAAAATGACTATTCCCGCTAACTTCTTCGCATTTTCTGTATAGCCTAAAAAAACCATTTTGATTAATTAAAACGCTTATTTAAACATGAGATTCTCCCAGTATGCTATGCTTGCAGTACGGAAATAAACATTAACATCTGTTAGTGAAGTGCCCCCTTTACACAATTAAAAGACAACAACACGATATACCGAATTATTTAGAACAGTGCCTATGTGAGAATATTGATAGTGACTCGATAATAAACTTGTTACGCTCAGCGGGTCTTATAAAACAGATTTAAAAATATTTTTTTTTGTAGCTTTTATATTTATATCGATCATTGCTAATAGCCCTAGTGGTTGAGGCAGTTTCAAATAAAAAAAACGCTGTACCTAAACTTTACTTGAAATCAAATGTAGAAACTAAAATGTTTATATCTCACTTTATTATTAAAAGTTTAAGAAGGTTATTCCTGTATGTTTAAAGCTTATTGATGTTGGCTGTTTAGAGTTTGGTACATTTAGTCCTGTCAACAGTTTGCCTCGGGCTAATGGCATGTGAAATGGACGAATTTATTGCTGGTGTGTGTGTGTGTAAAAACATTGCGTACATTGAAGCCTCATTACACAAACACGGATTTCTCTATTGTCCGAGATTATTTTGGGTTAACGAGGATATAGATCACTTTTTGAAAAACTGTTTAAACGGTATTTACAATCACAATGTATACGTACAAATTCTTCATAGAAACAATTAAGAATATTTACTTTAATAAATTTTTTTGTGGAAAGCAATATTATTCAGACTTTAAATACTTATTGTTGTGTGGAAAATCCCTGTTTACGTTTTTTTATTTAATATAAGAAAACATAAAAGAGAAAATCTATCTTGGCAGACTTCTGCTTCAGATGTCAGTCAACGATTAACCGTACAAAAGTTATTCAAAGATTTAAACATGTAAGATTTTCAACGCTACTTCTTTTAAAATTGTAAAGTATTTAAGAATCAGATTTTCTTACATTGATAGTCAAATACTAAATTTAAATTATTTTCATTTGACAACTTGCCTGGATTTAAACTTGACTACGTGTAATCGGATAGAAAATACTCGAACAAATTTAATTAAATTGCGACTTGTGCCAAACACATTGTTTTGAACCACTTACCATTGATCGTTCTCCGAAGAAGTGTATCGTGAACAAACAACTTTTATTGGAAATCGTTAATCTTTGAAACAAACGGTTGATTGTTGCTTAGTATTTGGCGTGTATTTGTTGCATTCAAAATTTGTTGATTTAATTTTTTTGGCATTTTATTTTATTAGAAGTACTACTGTTTTGTTAATTTTATATCCAAATTAATAATCGATACCAGATCTTTTTTATTCATGCAGACTGTAATATGCATAAAGGATACATAATACTGATTTTGGTAGGCCCCCACAAAAGATATCACTGATGTAAGCACTAAGATGATTAATTTTGCAGACAGTTTAATTAAAAAAAACTTTTTTTATGGATCTAACTAAACAAAACCAAAGAAATTTAATGAGTTTGTTGTTAAGTAGGTTAGGTTAGGTTAGGTATTATGTGAGTGGAGCGTGGTAGCCCCTCCACTGCGTCCTTTAGTAGGTCTATTATGGCTCATCCCTAGAGGTTACAGTTCACCGCACAATCCAGCCCTTCTTTTTTTTTTTTTATGTTCTGGTTCCCACGAAAAGGGATATCCTGTAATGTTCAGAGAACTTCGTGGGAACCAAGGGAAAGAAGGTAGAAGTGGGTATTCTTCTTAAATTTCTGGAGGTTGTATGCCTCGGGGAACACCTCCCTAGGCAATGAGTTCCAAAGCCTCGCAATTCGTTGGATGAATGAGTCTTTGGAAAGTGATGTTCTGCAGGTCTCCAAAGTGACCACGAAGGGGTGTGAAGACTGAACTTGACGGGTTAATCTTGAAGAGACTGCCAAAGGAGGAACGATTGTTGATATTTCAGAAGAGCATCGCCCATGAAAATATCTATAAAATAGAGACAAATCGCCAACTTTTCTACGGTGTTCCAGACAAGTGAGCGAGTTTGTAAGCGAGGCATCACCGACGAGACGAATTGCCCTTTTTTGGACAGAATCCAGTAGCTTTATGATATGTTTAGGTGCTGCACTCCAAATATGGGAACAGTACTCCAGTACAGGTCGGATCTGTGCCTTATAGATCATAAGCAGCTGACTGGAGGTGAAATAGCTCTTGGCACGAAACAAAAAACCAAGTTTTTGGGATGCACTTTTGGCAATGGACCTCACGTGATTTTCCCATGAAAGGTTATTGCTGATAGTAATACCAAGCATCGATATGGATGACTTCAGTGGTATGGTTACTCCTGACAAAGTTATGTTAGGCACAGTGAGATCGGTTTTTCTAGAGAAAAGACATGCTTGTGTTTTGTTTGCATTGAATTCTACCAAGTTATTGGATCCCCATTCGAGAATTGTTGCTAAGTCCATATTTATATTGTTAACATTTCTTCCTCGTTCATTTCTGGTTTCACGGGCTGATATAGGGGCCCTGGAAGAGAAAGCAGTATGGAGGGTACTATCATCGGCAAAGCTGTGTACGGGACATGAAGTTGCTTTCAATAGGTCGTTGATGTGAAGTAAAAATAGTGTTGGTGCTAGAATGGATCCTTGCGGAACACCAGCATTTATGAGTAGAGTTTCAGATGAAACTCCATCGACCACTACATGGAGAGACCTGTTTGAGAGAAAACTAGCAAGCAGAGAACACAGCTGAGGGGGCAAGCCATAAGATGGAAGCTTGGCGAGGAGTCCCTGGTGCCAAACTCGATCGAACGCCTTGGAGATATCTAATGCCACAGTTAAAGTTTCTCCATACTTTTCAATAGATAGCTGCCATATATGTGAGACGTATGCGAGCAGGTCACCAGTTGATCTCTGATGGCGGAAGCCATATTGCCTATCATTGATAATTCCTGAGTCTTCCAGATATTTCATGAGCTCGATGTTGATGGCTTTTTCCATGACCTTTGAAATAATAGATAGCAGTGCGATAGGTCTGTAGTTGCTAGGTAGTGTCTTTTTGCCTTTTTTAGGGACTGGCTGTACTCTTGCAATTTTCCAATTGGACGGAAATACTCCCAAATTGTAAGAGTGGTTGAACAACTTGCAAAGAACAGGTGTTAGTTCGGGGGCACATTTCTTGAGAACAATCGGCGGGATTCCGTCAGATCCACAGGCTTTGTTGGTGTTGAGACCCAGCAAAATCTTTCTGATAGTACGTTGGCGAAAGGTGATTTCGGGCATGTGACTGTCAATAGGTGTAATGTTCAGGGGTTGTTTTCCCGAAGAATTTCCAGAAAATAGGTGCGCAAAGATATTGGCTTTTTCCTGGGCAGTCGTTGCTAGTGTTCCATCTTCATTGTTTAGGGGAGGAAAAGTGCTGGAAGTGAAGTTTCTTTCCACAGCTTTGGCGAAAGACCAAAATGAACGGGATCCGTTAGGACATTCAACAAGTTTTGATCTTATTTTGGCATTATGAGCATCTTTTGAACATTCTATTGTCTCTTTGCATATGCCTCTAGCCTCAACATATGCTGCTCTGGTCTCAGGTCCCGGATTTTTTTGCCATCGATGGTATGCTGCCTGTTTGGAAGCCACAGCTCTAGAGCAGTTTTTGTTAAGCCAGGTCTTATCGGATGATGTTCTTCTTTCGGTATTCGGTATGTAAGTTTGCATCCCCAACATGATGATTTCAGAAATTGTCTCAGCACATCGTGTTGGATCTACTGAGGAGAAACAAACTCTCTTCCATGGAAACACTGAGAAAAACATACGAAGTATATGGTTGTATAGGGTGAGATTTTCTTGAAATCTGTAGGTTCAATGTTGGTGTAACCAAATATGTTAAACCTTATTTTTCCCAGGCCGGGGCATAAACATAGCATATGTTCAGCAGTTTCGCCTTTCACGCAGTAAAACCGACAGTCCGTTTGTTGATTCAGACCTATCCTTCCGAGGTGGTATCTTAGACGACAGTGTCCTGTAAGCAGTCCCGTTAGAATTCGCAGGTCATTACCGCTCCATTCTAGGATCTGCTTAGTTTTGTTTCTCGAGGGTTTAGGTAAGAACGCCTTTAAATGAGTCAAGCCTGGTACATCGGACCAGTACGTGAGTATTTTCCTCTCCGCCCAGTCCGAAATAATTGTTTTAGCGGCACTTGTGGTGACTCCAAAAACCGGTTCTATTCCAGTTAACGCAAATTCGGCCCTCTGTTTTGCAAGGGTGTCAAATTTTTCGTTTCCTTTCATCTGTTGGTGCTCAGGTACCCACAGCAGGGTCACCCTGTTGTTCGCACCAAGGTACTCCAGGGATTCGATGCAATTCCATACAAGTTTGGAATTTTTCTTCTTGGAGCTCAAGCTTTTAAAGCAGCCTGGCTGTCTGATATTATATTTATGTTTTTGTTTTCTAGAGGTCTGTTAGTTAGCTCCCTTACACACAATTTAATAGCGCAGACTTCAGCCTGAAACTCTTTGAAACAAACGGTTGATTGTTGCTTAGTATTTGACGCGTACAAATTTGTTGCATCCAAAATTTGTTGATTTAATTTCTTTGGCATTTTATTTAAATAAAAATACTACTGTTTTAAATAATTTGATCAAATTATTAATCAATACCAGATTTTTTTATTCGTGCAGACTATAATATGTGTGTGAAGGATACAAAATACTAATTTTGGTCGGCCCCCACGAAAGTTATTACTAATGTAAGCACGAAGATAATTAATTTTGCAAACAGTTTTATTAAAAAAGCCTTTTTTCTGGATGTAACCAAACAAAACCAAACAAACTATATGATGTTAAGTAAAACCTACACTTAAATCGTAAAACTCATTCAAAGCAACTCTAAGCTAAAAATTTAATGTGGGTTTAACAATAATGAATGTAAAAAACTACTTGGTATTTTTTTATTGTCTTTAATTTGATATTTTATTATGATTTTAAACGCGAAAAAAACAAACTGCGTAAAAAACGATTTTTAACACACAAAAAAAGGTAAATGAATTTAAAACGTCTAAAGTGTGGAAAAGTTACTTTTAAGAATTGTTTAAATGCATGAAAAAAAGTGTGGATCTTTAAAAATATCTCTAAAACCAATAAAACCACCTTTAATATTAAATGCGGATAGAGTTTAAAAAAGGAAATATTTTTTATTTTTAGGTTCATCGAAAAATGTCATTTTTGATTTTTTTGTGTAAGCTTTAATAATATTAAGGTTTTATTTTATAGTTAACAATAATTTAGTGAGTAACGTTTATGCCATTGTACATACAGTGCTTTTATTGCAAAACTGGCCAGTCCACTTTTATTTTGCGTAAAAACAGGCAAAACAAAAACGACCTGCGCCACTGTTGGATAAATAAATATCCAATTAGGAATCAATTAACATACTTTTAAATAAATTTAAACTTTTTTTGACATTCTTGTCATTTTGTTTCTCTGTTTTAAAAAATAATAATAGTATATTTAGTTTGTTATTCGAAGCATTAAATTAGCCATTATTTGTAGCTGTGGCATCTTGAGATTAAAATGGTGTATTCTCTGCAAGAACGATTAGAAATTATATTTTAATACGGTAATCAATACAAGTGCGCTCTAGGAGCAGCTTAAGTTTTAATGAAAGGCATCCTGATAGAAATATAGGCCATCAGACCATCATAAAATTAGTACGGAAATTTTAAAAAACTAAATCCGGTTGTAATTAAAAAAAATAAATAATCAACGAAGCTGCACAAATTAAAGTATTGGGTCATTTTGCTTTAATTCATACATATTCCATTCCAAGAGTAAAAACTTATAAATATTTCTGTTGGTTCCATACACAAAGTGTTAAAATTGCATAAGTGTTTTTTTTGTAAAATACAAATTTATCATTAGCTTAGTGAAGACGACTATGACCGCAGAATTAAATTATGTGAAACAATGTCCCAAAAAATACAAGAAGACACATATTCGGTTTAAAATATTTGTTTCATTAATGAATCAACGTTTTTAACACGCTTATATTAGTTTCACCTGTATGTTTGTATGTATGTATGTATGTTTGTTTGTATGTTTGTTACTGACTATTTGGCCTCGATTTTGCCCTACTTATGCGATCAGATTTAATTTTAACTTTGCACACTTGTCAAAGACTGACGACAATGCAATAATTTGATCAAAATATTCGATTATCCTAATTAGTTTCGCCAGGATTCATAAATTTCCTCAGGGATCCATTGCATGGGAGTAAGAGAAATAAAACTAGTTCGTGAACCAATATACTGGTGAAAAATGACACGAGGGATAAATGGCAAGAGGGTGAGTAAAACAAATCGAAATAAAAAGCGAAAAATAAATTATAGTTTAAAAAAACTAAAAAACACGCTTTAAGAGTTAATTAAACTAATAAGTAAACAATAATTTTAAACAGAAGAATTAAATTAGTGACGAGAAAATTAATGTCACTGTTCTAAAAGCGTGTGGGGTGCTTTGTATGACATTTTTAAACTAACTCTGCATTTTGGAATAAAAGCACCTCACGCTTTTAGAACAATGACATTAATTTTTTTGTCAATAATTTTATTCTTATGCTAAGAATTACTTTTTACTTTGACTAACCCTAAAAGCGTGTTTTTTAGTTTTTTTTAAATTATAATTTATATTTAAATCCTCACGTGTTTCGACAGGATATTACTCAGTTTCAAGTGAAAATCAATATATGGGCAGATATTTTAAAAAATAAATAAATAGGCCACTTTTTATTGACTAAACGGGAGAATTGTACTTATAATTATTATAAAGTTAATGTACTTATTACTCGGTTACTGGAAAAACAAGTTAAATAACAGAAAAATATGGTACTAGATAAACACAATATACACTTTTAACAGGACGAAGCTATAACACATTACGCACTAGCTGGCTTGATGAACGATTTCCAAGACATTAAATTGGCAGAAAGGGTTTTATAAAATGGCCGAAAAGATATTTAGATCTAACATCACTTGACTCTGTGGGGCTATTACACAACAATAGTTAACAAAACTCCTCCCGAAGACATTAAAGAACTAAAGCTTAGAATAACTGAAAAATGTAGATGAATTACTAGCGAAATTTTGCAAAAAGTTCAAGAAAAATTTATAAATAGGTTATATTATTGCCTACAAAATGACGCAGCATACTTTAAATTCATCTAAAGAGCTATTTGTTATTAACTTTATTTTAGTATCTGTTATTATTTTGCTATGTAATGTTATCTGCAATATAAATCCATAGGATAAATTGTTTTTTATATGGCTGATTTGAATTTTTCTTGTATTCGATGTATTACAAGGTAGGCGTTACTATTTGATATTTTAAAAAAGGGGTGGGAAATGTTAAAGCAGTGCCACTTGAAAACAGCAAAATAACATTTTTAAATCTCCCACCTGAAAATTTGTTTTTTGTTTTTCTTAGATTTTTGCACAATCAGAAGTTATTTGAACTGGCTGGTCTTAAAATAAAAGCACCGTATATACATACATATAATCAAGCCTTTTTTTCGTAGGGGTAGACAGGGACCACTTCTTTACTTGCTATGATTTGTAACAAGAATTTTTTTTTTAAAACCATCTGGCTAGCTCTGGTAATTATAATAGTTATCTACTGTATTCTTTTGATTTAGCTCGTCTTTTTACTAACAAGGCTGTTTTTTTATTGTTCAGACTTTTAAAAGGTGTTGTATTATATTTCGTTTTTTAAATCAATTGTTTATTGGGAAAAATAAAAAGCCTTTATAGTCAGTATCTTGTTACATTTTTTATTTTGTTTTTTTCCCTTATATAGTTACAAACAAATGTACCAACGAATAAAGCATTTATTATACCAACGGATACATCAATTTTATTTTTCTACACGATTTAATGCTTGTCGGTTGCTGGTAGTCTTGACCTGGCGTTTTTTTAAAACAATGTTGATCTGATGAAGATATGTTCGCTGAGGTCGACCTCTACCGACTTGTTCATTCATACTAGCCTTATAAATTTATTTTGTCAATCTTCCTTTATCCATTCTTTCTACGTGTCCAAACCATCTAAGCATTCCTTTATCTTCTTTTACACCACAGCTTTCTCTTATCTCACTATTCTTTACTTTATCCAACCGAGACACTCCGGCTATACTCTCTTAGACTACTCATCTCCGCAGCATTAATTTTATTTTCATGCTTCTTCTGCCAAACCCATCATTCACTACCACAGCCAGACGTGCCTTTTTTGACACTTTCTGGCTGTTCATAAAGCTATGCAGTGCCCAATCATTTGTTTTCCCGACATTAACCTTCGCTTAATGTCATTGTCATACTTTCTATCTCTCGTAAACTATGAACCCAATTATATAAAATTATTTACCTGTTTCACTCTTTCTCTGTTTATCAAAACTTTACAGTTTGCTATGATTTCTTTTTTGTTAAAAACCATTACGTTTTTTTTGCTTACATTTATTTTCATTCCATTAATTTTAAGGGCATCATGTATAATATTATCCATCGCCTGCAACTCCTCTTTAGATGACGCGTATATGACTTGATCATCGGCGTAAAGAAGGCATTTGACGATCAAATCATTTATTTTCAATCCTACCCACTCTCTTTCAAATCTTTGAAACAATCGTCTATGTATAAGTCACACATCCATGGCGAAGCCACACATCCCTGTCTCACACTTTTTTTGAGGTTAAATCAGTCTGTGTAAGCTTTCTTTATCCTGACACAAGCAGTAATATCCTCGTAAAGTGATTTCAGTGCTCGTATTAAACGACCGCTCACCCCGTACATAGACAATGTCGTGCCTTTTATGACACGTTATGGCTGTTTATAAAGTCATGCAGCGCCCCATTTATATTTTTTCCTGCTAACACAGCTTGTTCAATATCACAGTCAAACTTCTTGTGTTTTAATTAAACAAACTCATTCGCTCATTTTACTCTTTATTTTTTAATCAGCACCTCGTAGTTTGTCATGTTTTTTTTCCCTTTTAAAAAAAATATTACGCTTGGCTTACTTACATTTACTTTTATTTCTTTGATTTTTAGGGCATCATGCATCATAATAATTATCGCCTGAAACTCCTTTTTAGATGATGCAAATATGATCTGATCATCGGCGTAAAGGAAGCGTTTAACTAATATATTATTCATTTCTTATCCATTTGCCATCTTTTTCAAATCTTTTAAACAAACGTCAATGAATAAGTTAAACAGCCATTGCAAAGTCGTCCGACACTTTTTTGATGTTAAACCAGTTTGTGTATGTTCCGTGTATCTTAAAACAAGCACAGTAATAATACTTTTTAGGTACTTTTGGCGCTTGTATTAAGCTATCGCCCACCCAATAGATAATTTCAACTACAATTTATTCCTCACCACTCTGTCATAGGCCTTTGTCAAGTCTACGAAAGCGCATTATAAATCTGTAACTATTTTTTACTTTCTCAAACCCTGTAAAATATAATACAAATCTGCAATATAAACTATAAAATGAAGCAAATAAAAAAAATTAAATTTTCTGGGATCTTTTAACAAATTTTTTTATTAAGAATGACATTTTTCAATATAAATAAAAATACAAATTTTTCTTTATTCTTTACCCTATTATGTCTTTTTGTTTATTGTAGCTTTTTTAATTAGCATCTCAATATTAGTCATGTTTTACTTTTTTTTTTAAAACTACAGTGAAAAATCACGAAGTGGGCGACATCTTTTATTGATCGTTTGAACTTCTCGAGGTGTAAAAGTTGATATTTTTATAAATAACACCGGTACTATAAAAAATACTATATATTGCATTTCTCTGGTTTAGAATTAAAACTATTAATTTATTTAAAACGATTTTTAAATAAAAAAAACTCTTGCTGTAACTTCAGTCGATCGATATGGAGTCTTTTCAAATAAATGTATTGGATTTTTGTACTGGTATACTTATTTGAATTTGTTAGCCCCATAGGAATAAATTTTATTATCCTGATGGAATGTATTTGTAAAGTTAACCAAAAATGTCTTAACGTAGCTCCTGCGAATCTTACGATGAATGAAACATTCTTTTGAAACTTTCTCAAGTTAAACACGCATATTTTTTTTTGTTCCAATAGTGCAGGGATTTTACCACTACGATATCATCTCGAGTAATGTTTTTTGTCGAGTTCTATATTGTCAACTTTTTCGGGTTTATGTCCTAACCCCAAAATCTTTTAAGATTTATTGACGCAATCTTGGGGATGGAGAAATTACGGTTTGTCAGATATATCCTGGTTCGAGTAATGTTTTTGAAAAATGTGAAATTGTGCTCACGGCACTGGTTCGATGGCTTAAAGTTACAATTCCCAAATGTGGAATTTATTGCGTGTTTTTTCTTGTTCGAATGCCTTTGGCAGCTACAGCTATATAGAAATTGAATTTTTATTATTATTACAGTCATTCGGATAATATATTTATGTAAGAAAATTTCAAACAATAACTATTTAAAATAAATCGGAAAGGTCTTTGAACTTTTTTTTTTAATTTTTAATTCAATAATTGTGTCGTAAGTCTTAAAACTAAGGCTGTGCAAAAAAACCATCGAGGTCACTTACCTTTTAGCTGTTGTTATTTTAAATAAGTTTGATTTACTTTTGGTATAATGAAGAAAAAAACAGGAACTATTTTATTTTAAATTAAAAATAACAGAATCACTTGAAACATTACTTATGATTTAAATATTGTTAAATTGTTACATTCAGGCAATTATTTTAAATTATAGATACAGTGATATACAGTAATTTGATGGCAGCCCGGCTGTCGCAAAGAATGGATATCTTGCTGAACTTTTGTTCGTTGCGGTGTATCCAGACAGCTGTCTCGGTAATAGCTGTCATTACAGCTTGATACACACTATAGTGATCAGGCAAACGAAACGACAGGCTAAGTGAGGCGTCTTCTGAGAAGATACCGCAACCTACTCCTCCCTCTAGTTTAGAGCCATCCGTATAAAATACTGCGCCCTGAGGTTTTACTAGATTCTCGGCCCAATTTTATCTAGATGGAATTTCCAGGGATAAGTCGCCTTCGAACATAGTGGTAGGTTTAGTGTAATCAGTATTTTTTGTGCACATGTCGTATTCTCTAAGTATTTTAGAGTGACCATAGTGCGTTTCGGTCCATGAGGTTACAGCATTGAGTCTGAGAACCGCACTAGCTGCGCATTGTTTTCACTGGTAGAAGATGTAGAATCGTTTCAAGGGCGTTTGTTGGGGTGGTCCGTTAACAGCCCGTGATCAGCAAACATGCCAATCTCTGGACTTTTCCTACCTTGGTAGGGTTGACTCCTTTTTCTAGGGCTGGCCACCATACTAACGATCCATACATTAGAATCGGTCTTATAATCGTAATATAGAGCCAATGAACAACATGGGGTTGCAGCCCCCATTGTTTGCTGATAGCCCACTCTGTAGGTATAGGTCGCCACAGTGGCTTTCCTTACCCTTTCCTCCATATTCTCCCTCCAAAGCAGCTTTTGGTCTAGGATCAGGCCCAGGTACCTAGCTCGCTTCGAAAGGTTAATAGTTTGTCCTCCAATTTCTTGAAGGGGAAAGACGGGAATTTTGTTTTTTCTCGTAAAAAGTACTAGTTCTGTTTTTTCTGGGTTTACGACCAGACTCACCCTATGCTTCAATGAACTAGTTAACTGATGTGACTCCAAATGAATATTCGCCGTAATCGTGATTTTTGTATGGATTGTAAAAATTTTGGTTTGTATTTGATTTTTGCTGCTAACTGATTAATCAACATATTCCTCCGCAACGGTAATAGAATTTTAGCCTTCATACTTTTTAATTCAAGTAAATCAACCCCTGCATTGTTTGCGTTTGTTTCAATGCGTTTTCGTAACAAGCAGCCGACTTAAGCAAGCACAAAGTACCGAAAGTGCGACATGTACGTACTTTAATTTATGTATTTCTAAAACTAATAAAGATCTCACTTTTTTGGTAAAATTAATATATTTAACCTTATTTTGCTATAAAAATTATTAAAAACAATTATTAAGGTTATTATAATTATTATCTATTTGAAATTTTTTGTACAAGAAAAAAAATTAAAATTTTAAATCTGATATAAAAATTAAAAAGAACAGTTTATTTTGTGTACAAATAATCACATTTAATATTTTGTTGCCAATTTGTTTAATTCGGAAACATCTTTTAAAAAATATTTTCATTAAAAACGTTGAAATGTGATAATAATAATTATCCATTATACTCATAACGTGCTAAAATACCCGTTTAACGCTCACTTTGACGGAAAAAATATTTAATTTTCACCACAAAACCAATGTTTACATTACGGCCTGATTGTATGTCCCGTTGAAAAACAAACCATGCCGATTAACGAAAATAATAATTGTAAGAGGGATTAATAAAATATGATCAGCTTGAACATGTAAACCATAATAAATTAATATAAAAATTAAATTTACGAGAGAAACATAATACTGGGGATTTATTGTGAGCGGATTTTTGTAATTATTAAACATGTTATTCAACGATTCCAACAAATATTCAACAAAAGTAATTCGTCTAAATACATATGAACATTTTTTAAATTTAATTTATTAAAACCATAATGTATGCATAAATTTATAAATATTTATAAACCATTATTATTTCACAATATTTATAAATTATTTATTTATACAAAATTTTTGCATTTTTGCAAATCTTTTAATCTCGCTGGCTCTAAAATACACGCATACAAATATTCTAAGGATATTTATTTATATTTAAATTTTTCATTGGTTGGTTTATTTAATACTTGTATGTTGTATTTTTAACCCACCATGTATGTCATTGAACTTTCTGTTTTTATTTTGACATAAAAATAATAACAAAAACAATAACAAAATATGTTTTCGATATTGTTCTATATTTTGTTTTTCAATACTGATTTTTTTTTAAATATTGATTTAAGTTTAAAGTAAATTAAAAGAACGAACAAATGTTGAGAGTCACTGACATGCTAAAAACGCGCTTGACAAACAGAAGTAGTTCGAGCTTTATAAATCGTAACTTTCTGCTTAATTACTAGTTATGTAAAAATCAGAGATGTATCTGAAAGAACACACAACACGCACAAGAACTACAACGCATATTTAAAATAGGTTTTAAAATAAACTGCAGAAAGGGACAATTTTCTTCTAGGACCATCACAAGATATTAGTCTTAAACGAAAAGCAAACCAGTCCTTGTAAAATCCGTTTATCCTGACACGAGCAGTGGAATCTTCGTAAAGTAATTTTTAGTGCTCGTATTAAACTACCGTTCACCCCATACATAGACAATGTCGACAACAATTCACTCCTTACCACTCTGTCATAGGCCTTTTCCAAGTCTTTAAAAGCGCAATAGACCTGACTTTTAGCCAAGAATTGTTTGACTATACCTCTTCTTCTTCTTCCTTTTTGTAAGGCATCTGCCTTGTTCTTTAATTTCTTAGATGGATGGATGGATGGACGTCCAGGTGGTCTGCTGGATCTTGGAAGACAATTTCTCGCAATCTTTGGCAATCTGTTGTCGTCCATCCCTTCAACATGATCTCTTCATTTGCGTTGTCTGTTTCTGGACTATCTAACTATGTCTTGGACATCGTAAAGTTCCCAGATGTGTTCGTTTTTTTGTGGTTCCTTAGTGTGTAGCCTGCTATGGATCTTAAAGACCTCATCTTTGCTGTACGGATAATCCTTTTTGTTGTGGAGTTTTCGGCTCTTGTTTCTACAGCGTAGGTCATAACAGGTCTCACACAGGTCTTATATATGCGTACTTTGCTTTTAATGGACATGTGCTTGTTTCGCCATATTATATCTCTAAGGAATCCTAATATTAATGCTGCTTTGGTTGTTTGAGCCTTTACTTCTTCTTGGAGGTCTCTGCTGCTCGTGATGTTGACGCCGAGATATTTAAAACTCATAACCTGTTTTACTGGTTTATTGTATACAGCCAATTTACATCTTCTGGGATCTTTCATACTATTCAACTATTCTGTCGTACTAATTTCACTTTCATTGCAACTTTCACTAATGTCTCCGAATGGGGCCTGTACTTGTGTATCCTCTTTCTTAAATAAACTTTTAAAGTATTCATTCTATCTTTTTAATAGGCATCATTCCTTTTCTTTTAACATACTCTACCATCTTTGTTTCTGATTTTTTCCATTTGCAAGGTAGTATTTTCGCTTTTGGCTGTTCTTATGGACTTTCAGAAGAGTTCAATATTGTTTTGGAAATCGTCAGATAACCTTCCATCATATTCATTTTTACTACTCTCCTTCTTTCTTGCCACAACCTCTTTTGCCAGACCTTTTAACCTTTTATACTCATGCTTTGCCTTGTTTTCATCCCCAATCATTGCTTTTTGCGTTCTTTGATTGGCTTTTGTAGCCAGTCAATCCAGCCAGGCTTTCTTCGTTTTTGACACTGGTTTTTAAACCTCTACGCACATTTTCTGTAACTTGCATCCTTACCTTCTTTTACTTACACCACACACTTCAATAGCAATATCCACAATTCCTTCCTTGAATGGCTTCCACAATTCTTCAACCACATATGCTTCATCTAAATTGTCAAATTTCTTTATCAATTTACTAACGAACTTTTTTATACCTTTTTCTTGGATATTCTTAATATTTATACGCTTTAGTACAGTGCACACGATGCCGCCACCGCTTAAAGAGACCTCTTATTTGGCTCATTACTAAGAAGTGGTGTGTCAATTCCTGTACCGCGGTATGCCCGAGTGTTCAATACTTTCTATTTCAATTTTTTATCCACAATTACGAAATCAATTATACTGCTCTGGTATTCTTTTTATCTTGTGTACAAGTGGGTCCTTTTTTGGTTAAACATTGTGTTAGTTACCACAAGATTCCACTTCAAACATACTTTAAGTAGACTTTCTCCGTTTTTATTTACTCTGCTGTCACCGTACATTCCCAGAACACTTTTATATCCATCACGCTTTACTCCTACCCAACTATTAAAATCACCTAACAATACAATTCTTTTATTCTGCTTACACTTATTCAGAATATCTGTCACACTATCCCAAAACTCCCGCCTCTATTTTTGGGCTTTTAGAAGATGGTTTTACTGCGAATCTTGTGGGGCATAAACCCCTAGCAAAAATATACAAGTAAGACCAACCTTCAGCCTCAACCAAAAGAGTCTTGGGCTCACACATTCAAAGTCAGTCACTTATTCATTCATTCTAGCAGAGAGTATTACACCATCGCCCTGAAAACCTCTGCTGGTTTCCGGAACTTCTGACCAGTAGGCACAAAGAACATTAATTTGTCTTCTATTATCGTGTAAATTTCATCAATTTTATTATTCAATCCTTCCTTCATATTCAAAGTAGCAAAGTGGTTATCTGTAGTCCACGTTTCGCCGTTATGGGAAGCAGAGCATGACAGGTGGCGACTCCTTTCGCTGCTGATGTGGTTATAGTCAATACAACTATTACTCATAGCTTCCCATGAGAAATAAAATCTATACTAAAAATAAATAAATAGTAGGTATTAGTAAATTAATATTTAATTTTAATATATAGCACTTTTAGGAAAATACTAAATGTACTGATGGAAATTCCAGTGAAAATCTCGATTAAAACTCTCTTACCTTACTTTTTATTTTTTTAAAAAATTTCAACACAAAAGTAATGACAAACATAATTACATTTATTAGAACATCCATGATATGATTCTGTATTTTGACATTGCTTTCGTAGATTGTTTACTATTAATGGATACAATCATACAAGGTTATTAATTAGTTGCATTTTTTTAAAGCGATTAAAAATTGAGAAAAATACGTTTTTACGTGTTAACAATAATAGAGAAGCTCCTATTGCAGATGGTTATGTTACGTTATCTTATAACAACGGAATGGAATTAATATATTTACCAACCGAAAAGCCATTTGCTACCTTTAATGCAAATGGATATACGAGTTTTAATGACAACACATTTGCCAAAATCGATAACCTGCAATTTTACACAAATGCGTGTAAAAATGTAAACGTTCCATTTACTCAAGTGGAGGTAGCGAGGTTACCTACCATCTTTACAATGCAAGAAATTGCTGGGGACATAAAATTTAAAAATTATCTTCGACTAGAAGAATTTGGAGAAAGTACAGAACTGGTAATAGCTAAAATTAAAGAAGTTATGCATAAAGGCAGTCTCCGGTAGTACATATTAAAACTAGATAATATAAATGTTTTGTACCTTTTAAATTATTGTTTGGAACAAAAATTAAAAGAAATAGGCTTAAATTATAAAATAAAAATTAACGTGTTAAAACATACACCCAACAAAAACAAAGAAAGTATTTTATTTTGTGTCTTACTTTTGTTAAACCTCTGTATATATATACGTATACGTATACAAGTATAATGGTAAAATGTTTCTTTCTTAAAATCAATGGCGGCATATTTCACCACTTTTTTAAAAAGTTATTACTTCCGTAGTTATTAAGGGTGGGTACTTTCCGTTGGGACATCTTGTATTTGTAGTTGTACTAAAAAAATTAAAAAATTGGCGCTATCTAATAACAATCTCCGAATTTTACCAATTCGTCATTATACCCGATTCGACATCTTAACCTTCCCTCCTATCCATATAATGACTTCAAATATTGCATGCATAGATTACCAGACATCGAATGCAGTATAAATCAAAATGTGTCGTGTCCGCTTTGCAACGTGATATTCTGCGCAAAATGTAGCTGTCAAAAAACGGAATATTTATTCACAATTAATTATTATTCACAATTAAGTAAGTATTTTTAAAAAAGTACAAATGTGTGATTTTACAAAATATTAAAACTTTAACTTTATATGTAACAAAAAGAAACGAAAACTGTAACAGTTTTTTTTGTAGTATCCGAATGAATGTAATTTTTATCCATTTGCTTGTGTCGTAAATTCGGTATTAGTTTTTTACAAGTTTTTTTATGATACAAGTTGCAATATAAAAAGGATAAAAACAAAATAAAGCTAATCGTAAAACGCTACAGCATTTTTGAGCTTAATCTTACTTTTGAAGCACTTTTTCGAAACACAACAGTTTCCGGATCAAATGCTAATCAACTTATAGAAATTCTTGAGGACCTCCAATGTTTAATTCAACTAGGATGAAATTCTCGACAGAGATATATTCGCATCGTGGTTGAAGCTTCGTAAGGATTCCTAGCACGTCCGAATCCCGTAGGAAGGGATTTGAGATAGCCAGCAAGGGAGTTTGACCGACCGAAGCCCAACATTTTTTTTAATAGAACTCCATTGACGCGACGTTCACCGGCTCATGAATTATTTTAACACCACTCATATTAACTTTTTAATAATTTTTTTACTTACGTTTAGTTATTCACAAACAAGTAATTGTTTAAAAATTATTACAAATTAAAATAACAATCTAAGGAAATATTAAGCACTACAAAGACAAAGACAGAGCACAAAACGACAGTTATACAGTAAACTGTCTACCAAAATACTCCTGAAAAAAAATTAATATTTTAATTTAAAAAAAAACATAACGTAAAAGGTTTGTAAAAGAAAAAGATTTCAATGTAAAAAATATATGCTGTGGTTTTAGATTAAGAATCACAAGAGGGAAGGAACTTTTAAAAGCACTGTATATACAGGTTGTGGCGCGAAAAGTTATAATTAAAAGTAATGGCGGATACAGTTATGTTAAAAATTTGAAATTACGAAGCTGTAGGTTTTGGATCACGCTGAGTTCAAAAATATAATGTTGTCCTTTCGGTTGATTAGACTGAAAGTAGACGTCAACTTAGTTATTTTAAATAGAACCTAATATTTTTTATTTCAATTTCAAATTTTACATGAAATTTTGGATAAGATTTGTGCACAATGTCCAATACCAAAAATGAAGTATTTTCGAGATATCTCAATTTTTTTAAAAATTTAAAAAAAATCCTAGTCCTCATTGAATAACGATATCTCCTCCATTAATAACGAGACTAGTGACATTGAATTGTAACCACTAAACAACAAGCGCTCTCTCGTTGACTCCGTATGTCCAATTTATTAATATTTTATACAGGGTGTTTTAAATGTAGCCGCCAACATGCACAATTTAAATCATTTATGAGTTGCTTACTTTTAATAGAACACCCTGTATTTTATTACATTTTTCGCTGTATTTTTTTAGGGCGATTCGGTATTCTCTATACCTAAATCCAACCACTTTTAAAGATATTTCATTATCATAGTTAAACGTAACAGTCGTTAATTCTTTCAATATTAGTAAAGAGTAGGCCTTGGCTGTCAAAGATTTGATAGTTAGAACGTTAATTGTTTATGTTTTTTGACAGTTTTCTTTACCAGATTGTATTTCATAGTGAATAATGGCAAATGTAGGATTTACTAATGATGATTTTTTAAATCTTATTATTATTTGCAATGAGTGTAAAAGAATTGCTGACCAAACTTGCCGTGTTTTGCAGAAAAATATCCAAATCGACCAAATGCAACTGGTAATATTGTAGGAAGATTGCTTAAAAACATCCGTAAGTTTAGTTAATTTCAGACAAAAAATAATAAAAATAAACCACTAGGGGACAGTGACATAAACGAAATTTATGTTTTAGGTTATTTTAACACCCTCTCCAAATGCATTTATTAGAAATTGTGAGAGATTTTATTCTGTCGACAAAAACAATTTATCGCATTTTAAAAAAACACAAATAGAAACCATTTTCATATCATTTGGTGCAACATATACAATCAGGTGATCTTCTTTGAAGGGTAGAATTCTGTGAATGGCTTTTAACGAAGACCCAAGACAATGAAAACTTTATAAAAAATGTTATATGGTGTGATGAAGCAAAGTTTAGCAAATATGGATTATTTTTTCGACATAAATCCCATTTTTGGTCTAATGAAAATCCACATGTTAGTGAAGAACGTACGTTCAAGATAGCTAAAGTTTTAATGTTCTTTGTGCAATAAAGGACGATAAAATTTTAGCATTAAAACTTTATGATAAAAATTTAAATGATGAAAGATATTGCCACATTTTAGAAGAAGCCATATGACCGGCGTTACATACTTAATGAAATAAAGAGACGGCTTCGGCTGGGTATCAGCAAGATGGACCACCCCCTCATAACTTTGGCCTGTTGCTCAGCATATTTACATGTTTGATGATATATGGATTGCCAATAATGGTCCGTTTCATTGGCTAGCTGGATTTCCTGACTTGGTTTTTTTAGATTTTGGTTACATTAAAAATCAGGTATTTTCCAAACCTGTTACGATAAAGAAAGATATGATGCAGAGAGTCTTACTTGCTTTTAATTCTCCAACACCCGACCATATTTCCAGAATTACAGGACATAAGTTAATGAAAAGGTTTCATAAATGTTAAGAAGTAGATGGTGCTAATTTTGAATACCTATTATAAAACTTTATTTGTTCAATATTACATTTAGTTATTTTTGTTTGTAAGTTATCTAATTAAATTAATACAAAATACCTAGTCAAGGTTTTTAATGACATCCACTATTAATAATCCTTTCTTGCTATTGGTTACTTTTTAGAACTAATAACTCATAAAAAAATTTAAAATATCACCTTAAATAATAGAAATCATGAACTATCCTTTACTAATGTTAAAATAATGAAGTATTGTTATGTTTTAACTAATATAATGAAATATCTCAAAAGTGGTTGAATTTAGTTATAGGGAATACTAATACCAAACAAACTGGCTTAGGAAAATACAGCAGAAAATGTAATAAAATATAGGGTGTTCTATTTAAAGTTAGTAACTTATAAATGATTTTAATTGTGCATGTTGGTGGCTGTTTAAAATATCAATGGTTTGGACATATAAAGTTAACGGGAGAGCGCTTGTTGTTTATTGGTTACGATTTCACGTTACTAGCTTTGTTATTAATGGAGATATCCTTATTTAATGTGGACTAGGATTTTTTCAAAGTTATAAAAAAATCGAAATATTTTAAAAATACTTCATTGTTGGTATGGGACATTGTGCAGAAATTTTATCAAAAATTTTATGTAGGATTCGAAAATAAAATTAAAAAAATTGGGTTCTATTTAAAATAACAAAGTTGACGTATACTTCCGGTACAACCACAGTGCCACATTCAGGACAAAACCTACAGCTTTGTAATTTCAAATTTTTAACATAACTTTATCCGCCATTATTTTTAATCAAAACTTTCCGCGCCACACCCTGTATACCTGATATATTATTAAATAATTTTTTGCGTGTTATTTCATGTTTTATCTAAAAAATATATTGTTTAAAGCTTTGTCTTTTTACGAGTATTTTTGCTATTATCAGCAAATTATTATTTGGTGTTTACGGGCAACAAAAATTGTTTGTTAGACTCTTTTTAGACTGTATAGTTTAATTAACAAGTACGCGACACTGAGAAGTCGGAAGTATGTATAGTTATTCTTAGTAAAGAAGGCATCTCTGAAGAACAAAGATTCTCCTGTTCAGTAAAAGCAGAAAAAGAATTAATCGAGGTTAAAATCTCGACCTAGAGTCGTTTGTTCTTAGACAAGAATTTGAATATTTATGGAGATCTTTTTTTTCGTTAGTTTTTCTACCTTTTTGGGTCTTTACTGCGTTTTTTTTTTAGATAAGAAGGGAATGAGTGAAATATAGGCGTCGAAAACACGCTTTAAAAAAATTGTACCGCAATGTCGTTAGAAAGCGTTGAATAAAAGCAATTTGTGATAAATTCCGGATGTCGGGGTCGTTTTATTTGATTTGTTTTCGTTTTAAAGAATTAGGAGTGAAAATCCGAATTTACTGCTGTTTAATTGTATTCGTTTTTTATCGTAAATAATGTTATAGCGTATATACAGGGTGTTTAAAAAAGGTGACCCTGTCTTTGGGATAGGTAGAAAAAAAAAATAATTGGACTTTCTTTAGTAAAAAACTTTCGTATCGCCATCTGTATTTAATATAAAGGGCGTTGAAGAAAAAAATGTATACACATTTATTACGATTTTGCAGAAACTACTGAAAACATTGTAATGAAATTTTATACGAATATGTTTTAGAAGCTGATACATACCATGAATTTGCTTTTATATCTGATCCTCATAGAGAGCGCTAGTTACACGGTTTGTATCAAGTAATATTGAACATAACTTTTTTAAGGTTAGATTTATTAATTAAAATTATAAGTAAACTTAAACATTATCTAATTTTACACCAAAATGGTACTCTTGGTAAAACTCGATACTGTGTACAGTTTTCGGAATATTTTGATTTGAAAATTATGAATAACCGATTCTGGTATAAAATTATGATAAAGTTATCAATTATTATTATTATTAATTTGTATGCAATTACAATTTTTTTGTCGCATAAACAAGACCTCATCGATTAAACAGATACATGTTAAAAAATTTAGATTGTTTTGTTGCTTTGTTCCAAGGAATAACCTGCCAACTGTTAAAACAATATTTTAGAAATATCCACATAAAATTACAAATGCAATTGGCTTATTAAATTTGAATAAATACAAACTGTCCTTTTTTGTAATGTTTGACAAAAATCCACTCTAACCGGTAGATCGTTTGGAAAGAGCTCTTGGACTTGTCTGTAATGATAAGGATGTAGCTGCTGCTCTTTAAGTATCCTTCAAGTACTTAAAACAAACGTATTTGTTTGTCTTGCCATATTCCTTACGCTAACTGTTGGATCTTGATCAACTAAATTTAAAATAATATTTTCCTTATTAATGGTTCTTGTTGTTCTTGGTCTACCAGAATTTATTTTTTTTGGTTTCACATTCCCACTTTCTCGACAACGTCGTTCAATGGCTCTGAATGTATTTTTACTTGGTAAGTTTCTTCAAGGAAACTTTTCTGCATAACGCATAACAGCTGCACTAGAGTTTCCTAAACACTCGCGTAAGGTTAATAACAAATCGGTATATTTAACATTTGAGTACATTTTGATTTACAATATATAATTTTTCCAAAAAACAAGGTTTTAAAAATCTTATTATTGTTGTCTTATCGTCATAACTCATAATTATCAATAAAAGTCAGTTTTTCATGGCAAACTTAAAAAAAATCAATTTATACCGATTTGAATGGATTTTTGTAAAACGTTACAAAAAAGGAAAGCCCTTAAACCCAATTTTTTAGCATTTATCCGTTACCGTACCTAATGCATACTAATTAATAATAATAATAATTAATAACTTTATCATTACTTTATACCAACATCGGTTATTACTTTATAATTTTTAAACCAAAATATTTCGAAAACGGTACACAGTATCGAGTTTTATCAAGAGTACATTTTTGGTGTAACATTGAATGATGTTTTAGAGTACCTGAAATTTTGTAGCTCCTGTAGCTCTAAATTTTTATTTATTTTTGTTCTATTTGTAATTACGTAAATAGTAAATACGTACATAGTAAATAGTTGCAATAACTACTAAGTCACCCAAAATATTAAATTTTTCAACTCAGCACACTTCATTTCATCCGTTTACAAGTGCTAAATTCATATCAAACTTCTTTGCTACGTTAATGCCATTCTGGTCGGTTGTTTTCGAATTGATTTTACAGTTCACAAGTGGATACTTTTTCAACTTGTCCCTCATAGGAGATGGTTCTCCTGGTTTTTACCCTCCATACTGTCAGTGTATCATCGTTAATATTTAACATAATAGGAACCGCGCGACAACAATAGGTAGCACTACTCCGATTCTAAAGCCCTCTGTTGTTAATTAACTATTTATTGTGGCGGATGTAGTGCAATTAATATATAAACTTATTTAAAAAACGAATCTTAAAATTAAATTTGGATTTCGTCCCATTGTAAATGACGTAGTCCGGGTCAAAATAATGCAAAATGACAAAATTATTATCAGTGAGATCTAAATGTTCAACGGTCAGTCTCGAAATTTATTTATGACAACATAAAATATTTTATAACAACCTAAAGTATCATTTCTTTTCATAACTTAGGGTAATATATTGAAGCCTAAGGTCTGACTTGGCTAGTTCGAATTTACGAATTATTATTAGGTACCTACTAAAACAGTCATGTTTAATGGCAAGTTTCTACCAGCAAGCCATATTTTTGGAAGAATAAAATAAGAACTTTTAGCTTTAGAACTTGCGAAGGCTATAATATAATACATATATTCGAACTAGCCAAGGTATACTTTAGGCTTTAATAAATTATCCAAAGTTATTAGACAAAATAATATTTTAAGTTGTTAAAAAAAAAATAATTATAATAATATAATTTATATATTATTTTAAGACTGACCATTGAACTTGGCACCCATTTAGGTCTCACTCCTTTTGTCGTTAAAGTCAACAACCAAAGCATATATCATAATATTAAACTTGGCTCTCATTTCGCATTTATGTTTTTGATGGGATTTATTATTATTGTTATTAGTTATAAACTCATCTTTGCCTGCAGTCGTTTTTGCTCGACGTAGTTGCAATCGTTCAAATATTTGCAATGAAATTTTTTTAAATTTTTTTGGCCAGTGACAATTTTAGGCAAACTCTTGTATGGATAAAAAGAATTTTGCGACTTTTTATTATGGATATATATTGTTGGTTCCCAATTTTTAAGATTTTTACGGAAAAAAAAAGATAGATCTTATGTTATAAATGCCTAAATTTTATATTTTATATTTTATTCAAACTAAACCTTCTTTACATTTGTTTATTTTAAACACGACTCTAGTATACACTTTTTAATGATTTATTTTTGTTTTGTTTTAGGAAGAATCATAAAGAGACTGGTTTAACTAGTGAAATTCAAGACAAAGAAGAAAGTTGTGATGATAATAGGGCCATTTTTTATAACAACAATGCTTTTAAAAGCTTGGAACAATTATAGAAACACATACCGTGTGCTTAACAATCGAGAACCATCAAGATGAAATCTTTAGCCGATATGAACAAGTGTTTAGTTTTGCTTTTCCTGACTTCAATATGGTATTACGATTTCTTTATTTTAGCAGAAGGTGAGTGTAAAAAAAACTTGTATTTTTAATTATTCACTAATTATTAACTTATTTGTCTTACATATAACAACACCAAACATAAACAAAGTATTGCATTTATGGAAAGAACTTAGTGAACATATTATTTTAAAAATTCATTGTGATTAAAAAAAATAACTGCATTTAATTCTAAAAACCAGTTATACTTTGAAAATATTTTTTTTCGAAAAATTTAATATTCTTCTTGCAATGGGATTTTTGAGATTTATTTATTTTTGTAGTCAGTTGCCAAAATTGACATTTGTATAATTTAGTTTTTTACAATCAATTGACCTTTTTTTATTTATAGCAAAGAGACTGCGAAAGTACTATGTTCACTTTTACCAAAAAGGTTTTGAAAATAAAATGAATATTATACGAATTAATTAATGTAATATTAAATTCTAAAAAATAAACCAAAAATTTAAATTTAAAAAAAAAAAAAAAATCTAATGTAATAAAGGTTTAAATAAACAACTTTGTTCTGCCAAACAATAGCCAAATTTGAGAAATAGAGATAATCTCATATCTCTGAGTAGATTTGGTGTAATGTTGGCACAAAGTTGGATTATTTTCTCCCCCAATCCATTAAAATTTAAATCTCTCTCAACAAAAAATTATTTTCATTTTGATTTTTCATCATGATATCGCAAGATTTTACAAATATTTTACAAATTTGGCTATTGTTTGGCACAGAAATATGGTTTATTTGAACCTTTATGACATTAGATTTGTAAGGTTTTTTTTTAGAGTTAAAATTTTTAGTTCATTTTTAAAAGTTAATGTTTTTTTTTTTTTGTTGGATGTTTATTTTCCACCCTTTTTGACAATAACGTTTGTTTTTATTGCCAATTTCATTGTTTAATTTGTTTTCTGTACTTCGAAAATATATAAAACAATTACACTGTATAAAGATTTTAATTCGAAACTATCATTTAATTAAAAAAACTAATAAAAATACAAAATTATTTAGGTTAGAACGAAATTTAAAAGAAAGATAAAGGTAAGTATAAAATAGAACAGCACAAACAGAGTGTTTGTGACATAAAACTATTTTGTCTAGTCATGCGCACATTCATTTTTAAATAAAATAAGATAAGAGTTGAAAGTTCCTGCGCTGAACCGATTAAGTTCCGTCACAACACTTTTTTGACTATTCGTCAAATTGTTGCTGTTTTCCTAAAAGGTGTCCCCTTTCTGTCACGACAAGTTTCTTAGATAGTGAATTAGTATTGCGGTTTTATGGTTAAGCATGTCCAATCTCTGAATTGTAAATTCTAGGCCTCAAAATATGATGATGCTGCGCAGTCAGCTGCTTATAATCTATAAGGCACAGATCCGACCTGTCCTGGAATACTCTTCCCATATTTGGAGTGCGGCACCTAAACATATCCTGAAACTATTGGATTCCGTTTAAAAAAGGGCAATTCGTCTGGTTGGTAGTTCCTCGCTTACAAACTCGCTCACTTCTCTGCAACACCGTAGAAAAGTTAGCGATTTGTCTCTTTTATATAGATATTTTCATGCTCTTCTAAAATATTAACAATCGTTCATCCTTTAGCTGCTTCTTCAAAATTAACCCGTCAAGTTCAGATTTCACACCCCTTCGTGGTCACTTTGGAAACCTGCAGAAAATCACTTTCCAAAGACTCGTTCATCCAACGAACAGCGAGGCTTTGGAACACATTGCCTAAGGAGGTGTTCCCCGAGGCATACAACCTCCAGAAATTTAAAAAAACACCAATTCCTACATTTTTTCCGTTGGTTTTCACGATGCTCTTTGAACATTACAGGATATCCTTTTTCGTGGGAACCATAACATGCCTCATACAAATATTACTAGTTTCCGAGATAATGGGTGTTTAAATTTTAAATATGCATTTTGGTTTTCGCAATAATTTTTTATGTTTTCTCAATTTCAAAAAAAATTACTTCTGTTTGTATCATTAACTCGATAACCAATCGAGTTAATGATACAAGCTTCCAAAAAGTTCAATAAATTTTTATTTTATAAAAAAATTTATTTTCTGTATGTTTTTATTAAGAGAAATAATAGGGAACATCCTAAAGAAAAGCTGGTAGCGATCGGATCAGGGAAAGGGATAAAATATAAAAACTTTCAAAACGGCTAATATTAGTGTGATATTCTTAGTTTTTGGAGTCACTGAGTTTGATAGTGTCATTTACAATTTTGTTAGCACCCCTACGAAAGGAGTGGTAAAGGAATGGAATATAAAAACTTTTAAAAACACCGATATTAGCGTCGAATTTATAGTTTTCGGGGTCGCTGAGTTTGATATTTTTAGAGCAGGACAACGTCTGCCGGGTCTGCTAGTTTTTTTATAAAATTAAAATTCATATAATACTTTTTAGCAGCAACCCTATAACCAATCGAGTTACATAAATAAAAAAAAACTTTTTTTGTAGGCTTTTTTTTTAATTATTTTACCTTAAGTTCAGCCGACAAAAAAATGCTTTGATTTACTGAACACAACCAAATGTAACTAGCGCCTTTTATTAGCAATGCTAAATTAGAGTCTAAATTGGCAATCCTTATGCCAAAAAACGTAAAATTTCCAATTTTTAAATATTAATTGTAAAACATTAAAAATTATTGCAAAACTTAAAATCTATATTTAAACTTTAAACGACGGTATTTCGGAAACTAGCAATATTTGTATGAGGCATGTTGGGCAAAATCATCATATTTTGATCTACTACTTTGATCTATTTAAATCTACAATTCAGAGATTAAACATTTATAATGAATTATACATATATCCCTACATACATATAGTCACGCCTTTTTCCTATATGGGTAGGCAGAGACCACTTTTCATGCTTCTTCTGCCAAACCCAACATTTACCACCATACATAAGTGTAGGAACCAACACACCTCTATGCATAGCCAGACGTGCCTTTTTGACATTTTCTGGCTGTTCATAAAGCTATGCAGTGCCACAATTATTTGTTTTCCTGCCAACACCCTTCGCTTAATGTCACTGTCATACATTTCATCTCTTGTAAACTTTGAACCCAAATACAAAAATGCATTTACTTGTTTCACTCTTTCTCCCTCAATCAAAACTTTACAGTTTGTCATACCCCGTATATTAAGGGGTTTTTTTTGTGGAGCTCTTAAAGTATCTTTAAAATTTCCTTTACCGAATAATAATTAACCTTGTAACGAAAACTACGTAGCTAGCAGATAAAACAAGCCGATAAATCCATGATCGCGGCAGTTTCTGGTTTCGGATTATAGCAAATAAAAAAAAAAGTTTTTTCATTTCCGCAAAATCCTGTCGAACACTTTTCTATACGTTCGGAAAATCGACAAAAGGCCAGCAAGACTATCAGTATTAGCAAATGAAAGAGCAAAGTCAAACAAAAGAACGATGCATTAAGAATTGAAACCATGTCGGTCTTTATCAATGAGAACCTAATTGCGTGGAGATTTTTTTTATTAATAAAGGATCGGGAGGATGATTTATTAACCGATCAACAAAAATGAAATGTTTCCATCCGCTTAGATGTAATAAAAAAGTTTTTGATATTGTTACGGAAAATGTAGTCTGTGAAGAAATCTGTGAGTTTTAAAAATACAAGAGAGGATCGCGATGAAAAATCAAATGAGTAGTGTATTTTACATGGTTCTAGATCTACCCAAACGCCCAAGGTCAGAAGTAAGCATTTATTGAGAGGGGACGTATAACGTATGACGCCTTTAGTGACTACCTAGTAACTTTCAGATGAAACAAATATCCATAAATTGTAGCGTTCTTTCTTTAAGGTGCGTGCATTAATTTAAAAAAAAAGTTGTGCGCTCGGGGACTTGAACCTGGTTTTATTAAGTTACTAAGATGCTGTCCCATGCGACTATCAACCTTTAATACAAGGTTTGTTAATATCGTTAATGGGATGGTACGAAGTGTTTACATGCTGACCTTATATTTGTTGTTAGTGTTTCTTCTTCTTCTTTCGTTGCCTATCCTAGCGGAGGTTGGCTATCATAAGGGATACTTGAACCTTGGAAACAGCAGATCGAAACAGAGACGTGGTGCTTTTTCCGTACCACTCTCTTAAATTTCTGAGCCCCGAAGTTCTTCTTCTACCAACTGATCTCTTGCCTTGTATCTTTTCTTTTATAACAAGCTGCAGAATATGGTATCTGTCGTGTCGCATAATATGTCCGAGATATTCCATTTTTTTATTTTTTTAACTTTCCTTGTCTTTATTTAGTCTATTTAGTACTTCGTTGTTTGTTACTTTCTCTGTCCGGGGTATTTTTAATACTCTTTTGTGTGTCCACATTTTAAAACCCTCGAGTTTGCTACACATGTTTTTAGTTACAGTCCAGTTTTCCATTCCATAGAACAAAACTGGAAAAACATAGCATCGAATCATTCGCAGACGTAGTTGTATGTTTAAATTTCGATTAATTAACAGTTTTCTCATTTTAAGGAACGAGCTTCTGGCATGTTCGATGCGAGACTTTATTTCTTGAGTATTGTTCCATTGAGTATTAAGCATACATTCGAGATATTTATAGTGTGGTACATTCTCTAAGTCTCCAAGACGGCATTTGCAGTTGTTGTCCTTGATACTCGTGCTCTTTTTGCGACGACCATTATTTTGGTTTTTTTCTTGTATTAAGTGTTAGGCCATAGTTTATTATTCGCACTACTTTATCAATTATCTTTAATTAAAACAGTATTCGTTTTCCTGCCCATACCTTTCGCTTAATATCAGTCATTTTTTTCGTCTCTCGTAAACTTTGACTTATGACTATGTATATTTTTAATAATTATCCGTAAAACGATATTCCTGGTTCCTTTTTGTGGCTGCTAATTTTACAGCCAATACCATAATAATTTATGCAAAATACGGTTAAATAATAAAACTTTTCACTTATAAAATTACTATAAACTTATGAACAGATTGTTTGTAATAAATGAAATGGCGGATGATCAATTGTGGTAACGAAAGAGAAGTTGCCGGGTATACATAAAAAGTAAAATAAAAATCAGCCATTTAAACTACAATTTATTTCATTAATTTATTGATTTATTATAATGTTGGCTAGGTAGATGTCCAATTAACTTACATGTCACCTCTTTTGATATTATTTGTCATTTTCTTTCTTTGTTTCAAAAATATAAATAGTATATATAGTCAGTTATTTTTGACGTTAAATAAGCCATTATTTGTAGCTGTAGGATTGAGTTATTTAAAAATGGTGTATTCCCTGCAAGAACGAATGCAAATAATATTTATTTACGGTCATCAAAACAAGCGCGCTACAGGAATAGCTCGAGTTTTTAATGAAAGTTATCATGATAAAAATATTGGCCACCAAACCAACATAGAGTTAGTACGAAAATTTGATTCATTTGTAATAAAGAGTTCTCGATGAATCTGCACCAATTGAAGTACAAAGTCATTTTGCTATAGATCCTACCTATTTAATTCCAAAAGTTTCAAAACTTACAAATATTTCCGTTGGTTCTATACACAATGTGTTACAATTACGTTTTTTTCTTATAAAAAACAAATTCATTATTAGCTTAGTGAAGACGACTATGACCGCAAAATTAAATTTCGTAAAACAGTGTCCCAAAAAATACAAGAAGACGCAAATTTGGTTAAAAATATTTGTTTCAGTGATGAATCAACGTTTTATTTAAATGGCTTTGTCAACAATACGAGGGGGGTTTGATAAGTCAGTGACTTTTTGAATAAAACTAATTTTTTTCCGCAAATAAACATTTTATTTTTCTACATAATTACCTTTTAGCTCGATACATTTAGTCCAGCGTTTTTCTAATTTTTTTATTCCCTCCAAATAAAAGGTTTTTTCAAAGCTCTCAAAATACGCGTTTGTTTCGATAATGACTTCTTCATTCGACTCAAATCTCTTACCGCCCAGCCATTTCTTTAGATTTGGAAACAGAAAATAGTCGCAGGGGGCTAAATCTGGAGAATATGCTAGATGGGGTAGCAGTTCGTATCCCAATTTGTGGATTTCGGCCATCGTGACTAGACAAGTGTGCACACGTGCATTGTCTTGATAGAACAGCACTTTCTTCTTCGCCAAATGCGGCCGTTTTTGCTTCAAATCAACGTCGAATCTGTTCAAAAGCTTTGAAAAATATTCGCCGGTGATCGTTTTACCTTTCTTGAGGTAATCGATGTGAATGACACCGCGTACATCTCAAAAAACTGTGGCCATGACCCTGTTGGCTGACAGACTATGTTTCGCCTTCTTTGGTCCACGTTCACCCCAAACAACCCACTGTTTCGATTGTTCCTTGGTCTCTGGCGTGTTGTGATGGATCCATGTTTTATCCACAGTAACAAAACGGCGCAAAAATTCGTCAAACACTCTTTTGAAGTGGTCACACGATTGCGCTTATGGTCGAGTGTGAGCAATCGCGGCACCCATATCGCAGAGAGTTTTTTCATGTCCAAATATTCGTGTAAAATATGATGTACCCGTTCAGTTGAGATACCTACAGCATGAGATAACTCACGCACTTTCATTCTCCGATCATCCAATATCATTTCATGGATTTTATCGACGATTTCCGGCGTGATCACTTCTTTTGGGCGACCTGGACGTTCGGCGTCACTAGTGCTGCTACGACCACAACGGAACTCTGTAAACCACTTCTTAACCATTGAAATTGATGGTGCCGAGTCCCCGTAGTATTTATCAAGTCTTTTCTTAGTTTCAGTGATGGATTTTTTACATAAAAAGTAATGCTTAATCAGCACACGAAATTCACTTTTTTCCATTTTCGTAAAAATTCACGAGGTTGTCTGCTTTGAACGGCTATTAAACACTAACTGCACGACGTAGCTTGTTCAAAATTAGAAAGTTGCCTTTGATAGATTATAGTTGACGGCAGCACTGTTGCATTTGGAGTAACTGCGCGGGAAATTCAAAAAACTATACAAAACGATCTTGGCTGTGGGTCGGGACACGATTTCTACCTTGACCAGATCTTCTGTTATGCTCACCAGTTTCCCTGTATCGCTTAACCATACACGATACTGATGTGTGGGACACACCAAATTTGTTACCTTTGATAGATTATAGTTGACGGCAGCACTGTTGCATTTGGAGTAACTGCGCGGGAAATTCAAAAAGTCACTGACTTATCAAACTGCCCTCGTGGTATATTGTACAACGAGCACGAAATGACATATATTTCCTACGAGTATAAAAGTTTGCAGCACGAGCTGCAAGCGAGTAGGAAATGGTCATTCCATGCGAGTTTTACACTATACTTTTTCTATGACTGTTATAATATACAGTAGTAGTAGTAAAAGTAAAAAACAACAAACATAAGAAATGAACTTTTATTAATTAATTGAAAAAAATAACGTACTAGGTACAATTATTAAAAACAAATTTTAAGGAAATAGAATCCGTTTTTTTGGAAAAGTTGATATTATTAACATTTTCTGTAACTGATGTCGATGGAAGGTCTGACAACTTATTGATCGACCCTAATATTTTATTGGCTATGTTATTTCGACTAGTCAGAGACTCCTTGATGTAACCCTCAGCTACTGTTTTGGTGCGCCAGCCACCATGCCGTTTTATTTTCGTTATATCTTCGCCACTATCTATCAATATTGTAGCTGAAGATCGGCGGAAACAGTGGCCGCTGTATAACTCAGGATTCGGAAGTTTTAAGTATAAAGCAATTTGTTTTCCCATAATTCCTATTTTATTTATTCCAATTTTTTGGACAGTGCATTTTCTTTTCTGATAATTTAGAAAAAAATAAGCATCGTTGACATTACTTGGTCGCAGATTCCAATGTTTTTTCACAATGTGAGTATATTCTTCCGTTACAGTAATTTTCCGAGAATTTTTTGTTTTAGTGTTCGGAATGTGGACCAAAACTGCGGCACCTAAATCCTCAAAATCGTGAATTTTCATTTTGTACATCTCATCTTTCCTACAAGCACCCATAATTCCCATGATAAGTACAACCTGCAATAAAAAAATATAAACAAATTATAATTTATTAACTGATAGTTGTGGAACTTAATTTTGCTACAAGTTATTCGTTGTTTGGTGCTTCTTTGATGAACGTATCAAGCTCCTTCGTTGTTAAAACTTTAAGTTTTTTGCTTTGTATTCATCTGATTTCCGCTTCAGAAATGCTCTTAATTTGGAATATTTACTGATATCCACGCCAATATTGATACCAAGCATAAAGTGCCCATAAAGTGGAAGATTTAAATTTATTTGATATATATTTCCAAAGTAAGCTATCAGAACATTCTCTGAACGAGAACTAGTTTTCTGTTCTTTGCACCAGTTCATGAATAGGGTATACGAAACTGTGTATTTTTCTTTAGATTTTTCAGGCACTAAATTTAATGAAGCGTTATTTGCTGCCCCCATAACACTTGGCGGTGTTAAACTTCTTTCACTGTCACTACTTTCCATGCTGAACTAATTTCGAAATACCTTTATAATATCGTTCTATAATATGCTCTTATACATGCTCATCGGTTGTTGGTACTCTTAACCTGGCCTTTCTTTAAAAAAATGTTGATCCGATCGAGATATGTTCGCCGAAGTCGACCTCTACCGACTTGTCCATTTACACTCACCTTATAAATTTTTTTCGTCAATCTTCCTTCATCCATCCTTTCTACGTGTCCAAACCATCAAAATTATCATAACTTAAAAATTAAATTTTTTTTATTTTTTAGTTTAATATTTACACTATTTGATCTTACACTCTTACATCGATACAGTTGTCACTAAACTCTCTCCTCTGCCTTTAAAAATCCAAAATGGTCACAGCTTTATAACAGTATTGCCGTGACGTGACCTTGAAGTTTCACTCTCAACGTGCCTTAATTGGTTTTACTAAACGAAAAAAAAATTGTATAATTGCCAACATTTTTATCACAAATGTTCGCGATCATCGCGGCTATTTTTATCCTTGATATTACTGCTTAAACAAGTCGATGAAACCGCAATTATTTTATCATAAATGTTTTCTTTCATATTTTTATGATCTCGTGAATTATTATTAACGTCTTAAGGCGAATATTTTAACGCAGATTTTTTAGCAAACAACATTTTAACGGTAATAAGCTACGTTATGAAAAATTCAAACGACAGTCGCTAGAGCAGTTTTACCCATTTCCCGACAATTTTCCCTTGGGGTTACTTAGTCTGTGAATCGCATTTTATCCGAAATGTGCCTGCGGTGAAAGGTCGCTACAAACGTCTAATAAAAACTTAGTAGCTCGAAAGAGGTTATTCTCTTAAACTTTCAGTAAACTTTCCACTCGGAAAAGCCGAGATTACACAGTTGAAAACACCATCGGCCATTCCTCTTGCTTCCTTTTTCGTTAATTTCCCTGGAAAGCGCATCTAAACAAGAGTTTAAAATATTTACCTAACTTCTGGTGATTGCAACATGCATTCTTCTTTAGCACAATGGAAATTAGGATAATGAATAAGGGAAAATATTTGCTTTTCCAAGAAAACGGACGTAGAATTCAGGTGTTAATTATCTTAATATTTTTACTTCTTCTTCAAACGCTCCAGGAATTTATCACTTTAATTCTTGCTTTAAAGGGTTAAAACTGCTTTTTTATTATCAAATGTTTTGACCAATTTGGCAAATGACGAATAGAACTTTTATTTACTCTCTTCTTTTAGCAACATTAATTTAAAATACATTATATATATATATATAAATATATATATATATATATATATATATATATATATATATATATATATATATATATATATAAAAATTAAATCTTTAACTAAGCAAACGTTTTTTAAATACCCAAAAGTTGAGAAAGTACAGAATTATTGGATTTATTTAAAAAAATATTAACTGGTTTATTTATTTACCGAGGTTTTGTACGTAACATATTAAATGTTTACTTGCTTATCTAACTTGTTTTTTTGTTTCCAAGTTAATAAGGTTTTAAGTTTAAGGCAAGTTGTTTTCTTTTGTATTTTAAATAATTTTTTATCAGTTATTGTTTCCACTTTATTTAATCAACTGTGATTTAAAATTTAGAATATTGTTTTAAACATTGCCTAGACGTAAACTTAGTGCGAATTAAGTTAATAGGGCTATTGGTATGATTTTGCGGACGTTTTCTAAGACAGTAAAAGTGTCATTTCGCGACTTCTCCATAGTTATCGAGCCTCTGGAACCGTAATAGAAAGACCTAAAAAGAACGACCAAGGGTTACCACCCCGCACAAGATCGTTATCTGACTGTGTATACACGTAGATAACCTCTGAGTACTTGTCGGATCATACAACAGCGTTTATAGAATGCTTATGGTGTTTCGATTTCAATTGAAACAGTACGTCGAAGATTACATGAGCTTAACTTACGTTCACGACGACTTTTAAAAAAAGTTCCATTAACACAAATTTATGTGCGTGCTCGATTGTCATGGACTAATGAACCAGGTAAATTGGAATTATAAATGGAGGTACCATTAAGAAGCGCAAGCTGATGTACTTTGGACATATTTTCCGTAATGAAAAATACCATGTATTGCAATTACTAATAAGCGGCAAAATTGATGGCAAAAAAAATCCGGGCCGCCGTAAAACGTCCTGGCTTAGAAACCTTCGACAATGGTATGAAACCAGCACAACGTCACTATTCCTCAAAGAAGTATATAAATAAATAAATAGTGATGATGATAGCCAACATTCGTGAAGGACACGGCACTTGAAAAAGAAGAAGAAGAATGAAGGTTCGCATTGTTGACAGATAGGTCGAGGCATGAACGGTTTTCTGATAGTCGGCGTGTTCGTGTATGGACTCTTCCTCTAGTACCCAGAAATCGAAGAACAGTTTGAGAAGTTCATTTACATGGGTCCTGGGCACACAGGTATAAATAGCAACGAGGTAGCCGATGTACTGGCAAGAAATGGGACCCTAGTGAGTACCTACTGAGTACCTTGGTGTACCTTAGAGTACCTTGGTGTGGTACTAGATAGAACCTTGTCATACAACAAACTGGCAGCTAAGCTAAGAACAAGAACTAACATCATTGCAAGGCTCTCGGAATCTTCCTGGGAGGCATCCGCCTTGGTCCTACGAACAACATTGTTGATTTGTCTCTTCGAAGTGCAAATGCGAGTTTGCAAGACCTACCTATGCTGATGAGGGGCAATACCCCAAAACCGGTCCATAGGTAGATCGAGTAGATCAATTTATTAATTCTTTCTTTAACTCAACAACAATCTGCATTATGCTCTTAAAAAAGAAACCATGCACGATTATCTAACAGATATAATTCAATGTTCCTCGAGGCATATTGTCAGGAAAGTAATTGTTTTTTAATATATAGTCGACCCACGTATGTATGTGTATCATTTAGTAAACCAAGCTGGTTTTTTTAATATCAGATTTATGTATTTTTATGTTTATTTCCTGTAAAAACTAACATAGTATTCTATTCCATTTATATTTTAATTATAAAATAATTTAATAAATGTCATTTATTATTTCTTTTCAAAGGTGGAAAAAATGGTCATAATTTTTTAACTTTAATCGCAACGGTACAATCAATGTAAACATTATTTATATAATGTTTTTATAAATAACTGTTCGGAACTATTAAGTATTTTTTGTTGCCGTAAAATACATTATTTTACACGTAGTCACGTTAGTCACGTATTATTTTAGGGTTTATAAATTTATTATGTTTAACATTTAAAAAACGTGTAAATATCTTTTGAATATTATACGAGCAAACATCTGGACAACATTCACGGGACTCTTTAAGAAGAAAATTTGCTTTCTCTGTAAAGGGTCAACCAATTAGCGTTTTGTCTGCCATTGTACCATTAATTTTATATAACGTAGGAAACGAAGTAAAAGTAAAGTTAGTATAAGATATTTATTTAATCATATCGACCATAGTTTTACACCTATCCTTAAACAATTATATAAATATTACCAAATTTATCCATTCAATAATTTACAGTTTATTTATGGTTTAACGAGCCAAATAAATAATTGCAATATATACAATGACTATTATTTGTGTAAAAATATGCATTTTAACGTCAAAAAAAAATGTTTTTATGGTATTTAATTAAATTTTAAGTAGTATTTCTAATGTTCATTCAGTTATTAAAGCAAAAATTACCCACATAAAAACTATGGAAAAGCATACACTTAAATTAATAAATAGAAAGAAAATACTTATTTTACGACTGACCAAATAGATTTTGTGAATGGGCGAGTCTTTACAGATCGACTGGGCTATCATATTATCTCGATCAGATCAAAATTTTTGTAAAGAAAGGCCAGAACACACAAGCTTGCGTAAATAAACAATTTAAAATAGGGTTTTTGCAATTACTTAGGTAAAATGTTAAAATTTATCAAATGTAAAAATGGACAGGGCGAGTAGTGCATTACTTTGATTAAACATTTGTTGATGTTGTTTGCGCAAAAAACAGTGCCTAAATTTTTATTTAAATAATTATACTTTTAAAAAAAAGTTTATAATACGTAATGAACAATCGAAGAGTTATAAAATGTTTTAAACAATGCACCGTGTTCAATGCAGCAATAAAATAAATAGAAATCATTAAAGCTTACAGTAATCATAAATTTTTATAATATTATTTACCATGAACTAATATTAAATTAACGAAATTTAATTTATGCAATTGCATGTAACAAATTATAATTGAAATCATTTCATAAAATACTAAATATGTTTCACATAAATTATATTAGATAAAAAGGAATTTCCTTTACTAAAATAAACCTATATAGTAATAAACTCTAGTGTAAAATGTTTACATTTTATTTTATTTAAATATCTAAATAAACTTTCAAATAACGATCTTAATTTTAAAAATATTAATAAATATTATTTGAGCACAATCTAATAAAAAACCATTTAATAAAATTACTAATCACTAATTGAATATTTAACTTTTAACTCATGTACACGGTGAGTCAACAATTGCATAAAATAGGTTCTTGTCCAGTAAAGTAACCTTATATGCCACATATTGTAAATAATTAAAAAATATTTAAATTATTAGTTGTTCAAAAAAACAAAGCAGCGTAAAATTGTATTTTTTAAAAAGACTTAAATTACTTGAATTTAAATATGCAACGTTTTTATCATGAAATTACATACGTAGCTCTTGTCATTTTTAAGAAGAGGATGTCTTGTGTTTTTAATAAAAATAGGGCTCCAGCAATGAAATTGAGTGTCACACAAAGAAAGATGAAAAGATCCATGCTGGGGATATCAATAAGAGACAGAGTAAGAAATGAGGGGATTCGTAGATGAACAAAGGTAGAAGACATAATTAAAAAGATCTCAAAGTCGAAATTGAGGTAGGCCGGTCATGTAGCACGACAAACAGATCAGAGATGGACGAAAAAACTTCTGGAATGAAGACCATGGTCAGACAAACGACCCCGGAAGATCAACCACCAGATGGACAGATGTTTTAAAAAAGATCCACACCAACTGGATTACGAGAAAATTAATGTTACTGTTCTAAAACCGTGGGGAAAGTCAACAGTCTTTTAATGTCGGCGGGGTTTATATTTTTTAATTTTTTGTTCACCATTTTTATTTTTTACACTTTTTTAAACTAAGGTTAATTTTGTTCAACCAATAAAAATCACCCCATGGCCATCAACCAGGATAAATCAATTTGGACACATTGCAAGAAGAACAAATGGACTGGAAAAACTTATTTTAGAGGAAAAAATCAATAGTAAACGACCAAGAAAAAAGTCTCCGACGCGCTGAGTGGATCAAACCAAAGAAATCATTGGTCACGGTCTGCAGAAAGATTCTCTTGCAGCTCAAGACAGAGAAGGATGGTGAACTACGATCCGAGCAATTAAGACATGTCACTATACTCTCTCAAAAGTAAAAGGACAAGAGAGAGACATGTTAAACAACATAGGATCAAGCATACATTAAAGTGACTACCAAGGGATTTTCTATTCACTTCTTTAACGACACTTTTAACGTTCTGATACCAACAAGTTTTAGGTAATTTACTACGTACATTGTTCAGAGAAAGTGCAAAACCTTGTTTTTCTATGGTAATTAAATAAATAAAAAACTTAGCAATAATTTTAGATTTTGTAGAAAAACACAAAAATACAACGACTTAACTGTACTACAGCACAATATAATCTCGGAAAAGATTTCACGATGTGTTAGGAATAGAGACTAAAATCAACACCAGATTGTGATTTTAATTCGCGGCGTTGGTGGTGGTCTTTCAATTTGTCGGAATAGAAGGTACTTAACAGAAACTGCTCTAGAGCTGTGGCTTCCAAACAGGCAGCATACCATCGATGGCAAAAAAATCCGGCACCTGAGACTAGAGCAGCATATGTTGAGGCTAGAGGCATATGCAAAGAGACAATAGAATGCTCAAAAGATGCTCATAATGCCAAAATAATATCAAAACTTGTTGAATGTCCTAACGGATCCCGTGCATTTTGGTCTTTCGCCAAAGCTGTGGGAAGAAACTTCACTTCCAGCTCTTTTCCTCCCCTAACCAATAAAGATGGAACACAAGCAACGACTGCCCAGGAAAAAGCCAATATCTTTGCGCACCTATTTGCTGGAAATTCCACTCTGGATTCTTCGGGAAAACAACCCTCGAACATTACACCTATTGACAGTCACATGCCCGAGATCACCTTTCGCCAACGTACTATCAGAAAGATTTTGCTGGGTCTCAACACCAACAAAGCCTGTGGATCTGACGGAATCCCGCCGATTGTTCTCAAGAAATGTGCCCCCGAACTAACACCTGTTCTTTGCAAGTTGTTCAACCACTCTTACAATTTGGGAGTATTTCCGTCCAATTGGAAAATTGCAAGAGTACAGCCAGTCCCTAAAAAAGGCAAAAAGACACTACCTAGCAACTACAGACCTATCGCACTGTTATCTATTATTTCAAAGGTCATGGAAAAAGCCATCAACATCGAGCTCATGAAATATCTGGAGGACTCAGGAATTATCAATGATAGGCAATATGGCTTCCGCCATCAGAGATCAACTGGTGACCTGCTCGCATACGTCTCACATATATGGCAGCTATCTATTGAAAAGTATGGAGAAACTTTAGCTGTGGCATTAGATATCTCCAAGGCGTTCGATCGAGTTTGGCACCAGGGACTCCTCGCCATGCTTCCATCTTATGGCTTGCCCCCTTAGCTGTGTTCTCTGCTTGCTAGTTTTCTCTCAAACAGGTCTCTTCATGTAGTGGTCGATGGAGTTTCATCTGACACTCTACTCATAAATGCTGGTGTTCCGCAAGGATCCATTCTAGCACCAACACTATTTTTACTTCACATCAACGACCTATTGAAGGCAACTTCATGTCCCGTACACAGCTTTGCCGATGATAGTACCCTCCATACCGCTTTCTCTTCCAGGGCCCCTATATCAGCCCGTGAAACCAGAAATGAACGAGGAAGAAATGTTAACAATATAAATATGGACTTAGCAACAATTCTCGAATGGGGATCCAATAACTTGGTAGAATTCAATGCAAACAAAACACAAGCATGTCTTTTCTCTAGAAAAGCCGATCTCACTGTGCCTAACATAACTTTGTCAGGAGTAACCATACCACTGAAGTCATCCATATCGATGCTTGGTATTACTATCAGCAATAACCTTTCCTGAGAAAATCACGTGAGGTCCATTGCCAAAAATGCATCCCAAAAACTTGGTTTTTTGTTTCGTGCCAAGAGCTATTTCACCTCCAGTCAGCTGCTTATGATCTATAAGGCACAGATCCGACCTGTACTGAAGTACTATTCCCATATTTGGAGTGCAGCACCTAAACATATCCTGAAGCTAATGGATTCTGTCCAAAAAAGGGCAATTCGTCTCGTCGGTGATGCCTCGCTTACAAACTCGCTCACTTGTCTGGAACACCGTAGAAAAGTTGGCGATTTGTCTCTATTTTATAGATATTTTCATGGGCGATGCTCTTCTGAAATATCAACAATCGTTCCTACTTTGGCAGTCTCTTCGAGATTAACCCGTCAAGTTCAGTCTAAACACCCCTTCGTGGTCACTTTGGCTACCTGCCATCACTTTCCAAAGACTCATTCATCCAACGAATTGCGAGGCTTTGGAACTCATTGCCTAGGGAGGTGTTCCCCGAGGCATACAACCTCCAGAAATTTAAGAAGAACACCAACTCCTACCTTTTTTCCCTTGGTTCCCACGATGTTCTCTGAACATTACAGGATATCCCTTTTCGTGGGAACCAGAACATAAAAAAAAAAACTTTGCGTTATTCATTTGAGACAATCTTTACATAAAGCCTATTTTGGAAAAAAGCACATTTCGTTGTTTTTTATATATTGCCAGTTTGGCCCTATTTTTCAGACGAGTAAACTGATATCCAACTTAGGATGACGAAGATACCTTTTAACCGTAGAAAATGAAAAATACGAATGTAGAGAAAAAATCGCTGAAGGCATTTACTTCCATTAACTTTTATTAACAAAACAAAACTTACAGTTGGTATTTTCTTTGTAAATTTTAACTTTAAATATATTTCCACAATTTTGAAACAATCCATGAGTAAATAATTTTTTTTCTTCAAAATTTAACCAAGCATAAAATGCCACATTTTTCCCAAAATTTATTTTTTATCTTTTGCTTTTACGTTTATTTGTTAAACGACAAAATGTTCAGGGTGGTAACCATATTGTGGTAAATAGGCCAAGGTCCATCTTACTTTTTTTTTAATTGCCGTCTTCGTTGCGAAGTTTAGCAATCATTAAGGCTATTCTTATTTTCAAACTGCTGCTCTAGATTGTTGTTATTGTAGGGTTACCAATCACGTAGATTCTTCATCTATTAATGTCTTCTTCTTCTTACTGAACGCTTTCCGGCTATTTTTCCTAGCATTATGTTTTGGAGTAGCTGGTATTTTTCGTCTCTCATTATAGGGCTTAAATATAATAATTTCCGCTTTTTAATGTTAAGGATTACTTTTTTGTCTTTTTTCATTCGTCTCAATACTTCGATGTTCGTTACCCTTTTCATCCAAGAGATTCTCATTATTCTGCGGTATAGCCACATTTCAAAGTCCTCTACTTTCTTAATGTCGTTTTCATTGTCCACGTCTCCATGCCGTAGTACAGTATTGATAGTATGTAACATTTCATGAGTCTAACTGTAAGTTCTAGGCTTAAATCCTTGCTGCCGAATAATATTTTCATCTTTATAAATCCACTCCTGGCTTTTCAAATCCTTACTTTACCTTACCTTTCTTACCTTCTGTAACATTAAAGAGGCGCCAAATCACAAGATCAGCTCGAGCTCGGACTTAAAACATGTAGGTATAGTTCATGCTTGATTAAAGAGTTTAAGAGATGCCAGGCATTTTAAAACCACCAAAAATTGATTTATGCCTCTGCATGAAGATGTTTCTTAACAAGAAATGATATTCTATACAAGTTGTTCTATTTAAAAAAATCAAAGTAGCCACTACTTTATAGTGAAATTGTCAACACTACATCATCTAAAATATTTTAGGCGTTTAGATCACGATAATTTATGTATACCATTGAATTTTCAAATTGATTCATAGTCTGGTTTGCCGGAAATGACTAAAAAATGCTCATCTTAAAAAGCATTATATATAATATATGAATAAACCATATGGAAATGAATATAAATAAATATGCCTGCCGACTTCTTTTTTAAAATTAAATTTAATTAAAATTTTGTTATTTTGCTTCATTTTTTTGAAGTGAAACTTCTTTAGTCGCATTGAGAGTCAAATTTCAAGGTCGCGTCACGAAAAAAACGTCATGGCATACCGTCATGAAGCGAGAAAGAGTTAAGTGACAACTGTACCGATAAAGATCATCATTAAATAGTGTCAATAATAAACTAAAAAATAAAAAATACATAATTTTTAATTTATAATAATATAATATTAATTTAATTTATAACCATTAAAAACCATTATGCAAGTAAGTAATATTTTATATTTTTTTTTTCATTCAATTAATTATTGTAAAATGCTTTTACGGCCATCGTTTATTGGTGAGAGGTTTTTCGGGTTTTTTGACCATCGTAGGTCTGAGTTAATACTCGACGTTTCGCCATCTCAAGTGGATGTCATCTTCTGGAGATATGTCTGCTTTAAAAGTCTGACGGTTTATGACATTTGTATATCACGATCGCAGTTTGTCTACGTTTTGATGGGCGGGGCATATTTAAGGGCTGTTCAGTTCTACACATTGCCATTGCCAACGAACATGTGTTACAAGAACTTTGGTAAAAAGGGCAATAAGAATCTGTAAACCAGAACATTTAAATGAAGAACTGAATCACCTTTAGAACGCACTTAAATCAAATGGATATAATGTACAAAAACTTGATATTTAACTTATCGTCCTCTGCTATTATGAAGAGAGACCATCCACCACCTTTTTTTACGTCGTTTACGTTTATTTTGGTCATTCAGAATTTTAAAACAAGCCATCAAAACTATCGTTGCGCCACTAGCTAATATCGCATCATCCAAAGAATCTGCTATTATTGAATTTGAACCAACCTTTGGTTCAAAGGCTGTACCGAGCATTCGTACCACCGTATAGCAGTGCACTTGGCCAATACAAGTTATCAAAAATTTGCTTCAAATGTTGGAGGCAAATTTGGCCAAACGTTTGCTTCAAACGTTGTCCATATCGTGTGGCGCCGCCTTTATTCACACGTAAAATCCAGCGGATTTCGTCAATAATTAATTTTACAGCAGCAAATGACAGTTACTGTCACAGGCGCCCACGTTTTTAATAAATCGTGGATTTACAAAACGACTCAATCGCCGCTCTCGCACCGCGCCCTATCAAAGTAACCACAGTGGACGAAAAAAGTTTGCGGACGAAAGGTGTCAGCTGACAAAAAATACTTACCTTCAAAAATAGTTGATTTTTCATTCGGAAATTAATAGGTAAAATGCCATTTTTTTGTAGTAGTTGACAAAAAAATGTATTTATAAGCTTTTACTTTAACTGTTTTTGGAGAATTCAAGTTTTTCGTCGTGATCGTCCTCTTTTTTGTAGTCTTACAAATGCGATGGATCAATACCTTTATGTTTTGATTTCCGATTAAGTTTATTTTTCAATGTTTTGGAAAACCCTCGATGGGTAAAGAAAATCCTTGCCGAAATGATATTTTTGAAATGAAAACGGCACTCAGACACTCTTCCTAGCTACCGCCTTTCAGGTAACATAATAGGTTATTTTTTTTTGCACGCGATATGTTTACCTTAGTTAATGGCATTTGTAATTTACTAAGACTGGTATTGTATACTCTGAAATTTCAATACAAGACTCAAAAGTTACTTTGAAATATTCATCTTAGTAATTTAATTTAAATCTAAAGCTGCTTACTATCTATTTTAGAGTACACCTATCGCTAAGCAATTATGTTATTAATTTTGCTACCTATCTACCTGTTCTAAAAGAGCGCAAATCAGACGATAACAAAATTATAATTTTATCAGAACTTTGGACTACCTTTATTGAGGCACCTTATTGTAATGAAAAAAATTGCACTTAATTGAAATCAGAAATACATAATTCAAACAAATACTGGGTCACATACATATTTGTGTTAAATGGTTCATGTAAAAAATAGCTACAGCTAACAAGTTGTAAAAACTTTTATACTACTTTATTTTACTGTAAAGTGAAGCTAAATTTATTTATTTTCGTCAACTTGTTTTTTGTGAGCTGCTCTAAATTCGGGGGGGTATTTATTCATTAATAACTTGCAAATACAAACACAAAAAAAATATTTAAGCGCTATGTATTTTCTTTTAAGGTTAAAATACAAAAAACCATTTAAAATCTCTTGCAATTATTTAAGTAAAAATAGTCTTTTAAGTGCATCGATGTGTTTATTGATGCGTGTGTCATTGTGTCTGTCCCCAAATTTCACTACCATACAATGCCATCTGTTTTATAAAGTTCTCAAAAATAAATCCCAGTATTTGTTGGTTGTCTGTCCCATTGTCTTCCTGCTATAGCTATTAGTTTATCACCTATTTCATTAGTTTTCTGTCTTTAATGTGTTCTAGCCATAGCAAACTTTTATCTTTAAATATTAATAACCATAGTATAGTTCTTACGAATTCAGTTGGACAAGTATAAAAACAATATTTCATCCGGCGGCTTGCCAAACTTTGTTGTTGCATAGGCATTACAACAAATATTTTACTGTATTAAATAATTATTGGGCTAACAATGTTCTCAATAAAGTATAGGTATATTTTGAAATGTATTTTTATGAATATAAGCGGTTCGTAGATTGTCATGTAATTTTAAACTCATTTTAAATTTTTTTCAAAAACTTTAAGTAAGTATTGTTTTGACTTACGTGATAAGGTGACCACCCTTAACTTGAGTCTTCTTGGGTATTTATCACTATCGGTTCGATTTGTGGCAAAACACAATATTGTTTTTCTTTTTCTTTGACGTGGTAAACACAATTTGTCCATAAGTCAGTTACGGTGAGTTCATCAATTACTTTTCTTATATTTGTTAAAACAGAATCGCTTAATTGAGGAGCTTGATTACACTTTCGTAATTTGTTCTTTAAAGCAGCCCAGATCAATTTAATAGGGTTGAATACACAATAATATGGAGGCAAACGCAAAACTGTATAACCGTAAGATTTAAAAATCTTGTCTATGACGTATTCTTTCTTAAAATTTTGATGTTTCACTAATTCCAACAATTTTTTTTTGTGTATAGTTTTTAAAAGGTATTTCTTTGTTACTAACTACATAAAAAGTACTCCAATAAAACAGAAAACAAGATAATAGGTATGTATAAAACGGACAAATATGTATTTATAACAACAAGGCACTGGTAAATAGTTGTGTAAACACTGATTTGTTTTTTGCCGGCATCGACTTTTGCGGTGAGAAAACAGCCGATAAATTTTGGCCAATTAGGGTTAAGTACTATCCAATAAGAATAGCTTAATGCTGGACGTGGCATTATTGACCGTATCCCGATTTTTGCGTTGTCCAACTGAATTCGTATAAAGTATACCTAAGCTTGATTCTTGTGGGCAATCCCTTTTTGTAAATTTTATATTTTATTTTTTTATTTACCTATTGATAGGAATTGTTCACACATTTGTATAATATTCGTTGGTATATTTATTTTATGTATACTGCGAATCTGCGCAGCATTAAATGCATTTTTTAAATCCAAAGTTATAAGTGCTTTGTTGTTTCTATTTGCACTGGTAATGGAAATATTTTTAACCATAAAGTTTATTGCATCAATGGTTGCAATTACTAACAAGCTTTAAGATCCTTCCCAAAAGGTCTTCGATGTTAACAAAACGGGTATTACTGTAGTTCAACGTAAGCATAGTAAGGTTTTATTACTGAAATGAAAAAAACAGGTTTATTTGTTGACCTTCGCAAAAAGAGGTAAACTAATGACCGTTGTACCATGTATGGATGCTGCAAGAGTTTATGTACCACCATTATTAATTTTTCCCCGTAAAAATTTGAAGGCGGAGCTAATGCTTGGTGCTCCAGCTGAAGCAGTAGCTGAGTGTCACATTTCTGGTTGGGTTAAATCCTATATTTTTAGGGGGTGGTTAAGTCATTTTATTGGGTTTATACAATCCACAGCTGCTGATCTAGTTCTACCTGTGTTAGATGGATACTACTCCTACACAAGAAACATTGCACTGTTATATTTGGCAAAAGCAAATCATGTCACAATAATTTGTTTTCCGCCTCATTCGACCAATAAAATGCAGCCTTTAGACGTTTCTTTTATGTCTCCTTTAAAAACCTATTATGACCAGGAGATAGAAAACTGGCTTCGACGGAACCAATTTGGTTCTGTGTCCTCATACGAAATTGCTAGTATTTTTTGCAAAGCCAATAATAGAGCTACCACTATGGAAGCATCTTGCAATGTTTTTAGAAAAACTGGACCAGTGTCTTTAAACACACACATTTTCGGAGATTATGATTTTGACGTGCATAAAGTGATGGAAAACACCACAAGTTGTTCAAGAAAAATATCTTGCACGAGAACCAAATCAACAAGAAGCTCTTCCGGAAAAACAAAATCAAAATGCCTTCATCAACGCAGGACAGAATTAAATTAACACCGTAAGAACCAAAAGAAAAACAGTTTAAGAATATGGTAAAGAAAGCTGCTTCAGCTTTACGAAAATATTTAGTTTTAAAATAGGACCAACCTTTTACATCAGAATTACAACATTAAAGAAAAAAATGCTCTCATTCCTCCAGTTCAGAGTTAGATTCCAATAAAAGTATTACACTGGCCGATTCCTCTTCACACGAATCCGAAACAAGTGACACTGAATGCTTATTTTGTTCGGGCAGATTTTCCCAGAGCAAGCATGGTGAGCAATGGGCAAAATATATTCACTGCGGCAAATGGGCCCATAAAGACTTTGGAGAAATTAAAGATCTTAATTTTCAATGTCATTTCTGCGAAGAAAAAGGTTTTTTAAGTAGTATCTCAAATTAAAGTATCTGTCTCAAATTAGAAAGCCTTAAATTAGGCAACCTTTTATTTTAAAGGAGAAGACAAAAAAAACTTTAAATTCAATAATTTCTCTAGAAAGCTATTTTAATGTAGGTCAAAAGTACCGACGAGCATGCATGAGAGCACTGATAAAAGTAGAGGAAGCAAAAGCAAAAGATGTGTGTCTCTGCCTACGCCTACGGGAAAAAGGCGTGACTATATGTATGTATGTCTTTTGCATCACTGTTTTGTTAATCCACTTAACAAGCCTTTCAATGCAATATTAATAAAAATTTAATTACGGAGAATTTTATTTCGAATTTACAAAAAAAGTGTCTCAAATTTGGGTCTCTGGATTTTTATCATGTACAATTTCTAACAATTCTTTAGGTGTATTATCTATGGAAGTTGCTTCATTTTTTTTTAAATCTAACAGTGTGTTTTTTATTTCTAATTTTGTAAATGGTCTTAATTGTGTTGTATATAATTTTATTTTTGATTTTTTACGAATTCATTTTTGAGTATCTTGATTCAAATTTTGCAAATAATTTATTGTGTCTGTTCTATTGATAGTCCAAGAACCATTGGATTTTTTATAGTTTTAAGTGGTTCTACATTTTGGTTACTTTTTATATATTTATAGGCTAAATCGCAAGGGATATTTGGGTCACTGTTTGTGAAATATTGCCAAATTGATTCCGTTTTTGCTTTTTTATTTAGTTTTTATACTTCCTTCTATATTCTATGTAAATGTTTTTTTTTTATATCTCTCCCTATTTCATTGTACTCCAATTGATAATTTTTTTTTTCGTTTATTGCACTTATTTTTTATTAGCTTTAAGCTATCATTCCACTAAATCTGAGTTCTATTCTCCGAAATCCCTGATTTCCGGTTAAGAGGTTTGCATTACTTATTTAATACAATTTGGTCTAAATTTGAATTTTGTCTTTAATCTAAATTTAAAATATTGTTTCTTTAAGCTGTTAGATTTATATTATTTAAGTTGTATTTTGAATTATTAAAATTTAAGTTAAGTGTGTTAAAGTTTTTAATTTTATATGAAATTTGGTTACGGTCACTTAAAGATCCATATCTGTTATATATTCATCATCGATATTAATGTTTTTTGTAAGCGTTAAATCAATCTAGCTTTTACCTCTAGTATTTATAAGAGTGGGTGGATCATTGTGTTTATTATTTATAGTAAATCCAATAAAGTTGACTTGGGCACCGGAATTCTTACCAATTTGTGACTCACCACTTCTACTGTACTCTGTTATGTAGAAAAGCGCTTAAATATACGAAGGCGGTTCAAATATGATCGAGACAAATACTCTTACATATTTATTATCAAAAATTTACAGCTTTTCTACGTAATTTCCCTCACTAGTTACGCATTTTGCCCACCTTTCCGGAAGTTTTTTAATGCCGATATCGAAGAATTCCTTGGACAACCCGGACAGCCATGTGCGCACGAACTCCTTTACCTCGTCGTCGGTGTTAAATCTTTGACCTCCGCTTCTTTTAATGGTCCAAACATATGGTAGTCGCAGGGTGATAAATCCGGACTGTAGGGGGGGTATTCCATCACCTTCCACCCTATTTCCGATATTGTATCGAGCGTGAGACGCGCGGTATGAGGACGCGCGTTATCCTGGAGTATAATTAAGGTGTTTGTGGATGATAGACTCTACACTATACATTCATCCTACGGTCCTCCAAAATGAGTTGTTCTACGCGGCGAATGTTGTCTGGTGTGATGCTGGCTCGCGGTCGACGATCATGCGGCTGATTCTCGATGGTTTTGCGGCCATCTTTGAATGCTTTGGCCCATTTAAACACGGCAGCCTTACTCAGGCACTCACTACCGAACTGATTTCGCAAACGCTGAAAAATTTCCGTGTTTTTAACGCCTTCCCACACTAAAAAACGAATGACAATACGTTGTGCAACGGCGGTCGGCACTTGACTTTCACTCATAGTCGCAGCACGCGCGTGAAACATACGTTACTGACGGAAACTATGCCACGCTTTGTCATGATTTTTTTTCTTTCAAAAACCATTACTTTTGTTAAGCTTACATTTATTTTTATCCCTTTGATTTTCAGGGCCTAAAACTCATTTCAGGGATTCATGCACAACATTTACCACCGCCTGCAACTCCACTCAGATAACGTTAATATGACTTGATCATCGGCGTAAAGAAGGCATTTGATGATTAAATCATTCATCAAACCAGTCCGTGCAAGTTTCGTTTATTCTGACACAAGCAGCGAAATCCTCGTAAAGTAATTTTAGTGCTCGTATTAAACTACCGCTCACCCCATACATAGACAATGTTGACCACAATTCACTCCTCACCACTCTGTTATAGGCCTTTTCCAAGTCTATAAAAGTGCAATAGACCTTCTGACTTCTAGCCAAGAATTTTTTGACTATACCTCGTAATGAATAGACCTGATTCATAAATCCCCTTCCTTTTTTAATCCTACTTGCACATCCCATATCTTCTTTTCAGTTTCATTCGTTACTCTTTTAATCAAAATCTTTGCATCTGAAAACACTTAATATATTCGCTTCAGCTTAAGGTGGGTGTAGGACATTGCACATGAAATATGTCTAAATTCTCTGAAGAGTTCAAAAACTAAATAAAATACAGGGTGTTTTAAATGAAAAAGTTGATATTGGCCGCTATAACATGACACACCCTGTATAGAAAGTTTTTGTTGCAAAAAATACCAATCTGAGCGTTTTTTTGAACACGTTTCTGTGTATTCATTATCAAATTTATCCCATATGGCTGATGCACACTATATATTATTTAACACACATAATAATAAAGGCTGTTTTATACAAGAAAGATTAAAATTCATTCAAAGGCAAGGGTTGTAATTACCGGGGTTTAATACTGCCAATATTTAAAGACAAATATTATACTTTATCTACAAACATTGACCCATTTAACACGATTATTGCTGCTTTTAGAGCTGCAATATAAAGCCGATTATGCTATCAGAATAAATTGATTCCAATATTGTATATAAACAATGTTTTATTTTGAATATTGCACAGCAGCTCTTCATTTGTTATCAAGCAATTAAACAAAGTTATTATTGAAGTAAAACTTCTTATGGGACGCTACACTAGTTCTGCGGTAGAGAGTTAAATCGACGAAATAACAAAATATTTTTTCTTGTTCGTTTTTAATTGCCCGTTGCTCGTCTTAAGCGTAAGAGAGACTGTAAAAGTATACGAATATCCGCACAAAGAAGAGACGCCGGGAATAGTTGTTTGTTATTACTTATTTATGGCAGATAATATTACTTATTTTTCAATATGACATGAAAGGTTAAATATTTTCAAATAAAAGTAATTAAGGACCTTTATTGAAGCAAATAGTCAACATTCAATAAATCTTGTAGTCTCGTATTATACAGGGTATTTTTTTAAGATTGACCAATCTCTGAATTGTAAATTCTAGACCTCAAAATATGATGTATTAAACTACATGCAGCGAGCCCTATCTGCAATCTACATGACTATAAAAATAATAATTTTTATAAAAAACAAACATTGGGTGTATACAAGACCAAGGGAGTGATCCATTACATTCGTTTTGGTTATAGACACTGTCATCACTTAAATATTTATTTTTCTTTGCTAAAATAACTAATAATAGAATAATTTACCGAAAGTTCTTATTTAGGTACTTAAACTACACGTTGCCAAAAATAAAATTGCAACAAGCACAGTAACCATGACATTAAGTAAGATGCGCACCTGATAATTTTTAATTTTAATCAGTGAAATCGTTTCTGGTATGTAGTATAAATTAATTCTATACAAATGTTATTGATTTGGACCGTCGTAGACTTAATTTTGGATGACGCACATTCGATATTTTCTCTGTTGACTCGGCTAATACCTCTTAGTTTTAACATGTGTTTCATTATAGTGTTTATATTGAACTAGTATTAATAATAACCATAAAAAACGTATTAAATACATTTTTTTTTATTTAAAATACAAATTATTTATTTTAAACATTTCTTTTTTTCTAATTTCATCCAATTAAGGGTAAATAATTTTTAAGGAAATTACTTATTTTTTAAATTTTATTACGAATTCATTCTCAAATACATAATTTTTTTATGCATCTTAAAAAATATTTTTTTTTTATGAATTGCACAATATTTGAAAAGCATTTTTTAAAAAACGTGGCAAATTTTTTTTACAACAAAGTTAAGAAAATAAAGGACTCTGGACATAATGTTTTCGTCCCAAAAACAAAGTTTTTATGAGGCAATTTATGAAGTGACCTATATGTTAAGTCAAAAATATTGATAAAAAAGGGTGTCATACAATATTTATGATCGCCGTTTCTATTTGTTGACCAAAAAAATATTTGAAAACAACCTTCCAAAACATGGTAAAATTTATTAAACAAATATATTTGTAAAAAAGTAAAATATTAAGATATTAAGAACGCAAGTGGTTGTTTACTAAATTTTTTTAATGAAGGAATAAAATGTTTAAGAGGATAAAGTAGATAATATAAAAACAATTTCGTTGTTCCTCTCGACATTTAATGAGCAATTTAGTTAAGTCATCCAAAATTATATTTACAAGAATAAAATAACAAAAATTTATATAACACGGTCCAAATTAATTTTACATTTTGTCGGCAGGTAAAAGTTTTTATTCGACTTAATTAATTTAAATTTAACAAAAGCTCGTAAACAAAAATCAACAAGTAAAGAATTAAACTTAAAAGCAAAAAATATAGACATGTTAATTTTATCGAAATGTTTTTAATGGAATGTTATTATTTTTTCACTTTTTATTTTTGTTACAGTTAATCTTTTAAAAGACTAAGGGAAGCTTGGTTATTAAAAATAAAAAATTTATTAACCAAAAACAAACAAAAATTTATATTTTATAACATTGAAAATAATTTTAGTATCCGGTATTTTTTTTGTTCACTAACTTCACCCTAATGTAGGACCTCAGGGTGCTGCTTTTGGTGACACTTAGGCCTATTAGCCCATTGTATCTCATTCGGTATTGTTACTTCTAGCTCTAATGGCATCTCTCCTTAGATTTAAAAGGCTACTTTTAAATTTCTTACAAACACTATAGTAAAACCTACCAATTTATCTTTTTAAACGTTCTCCAGCTCATCTAGGTGGATTAGAATAATATTAAAAAAATTTATGCGCCGTTTAAGGTAGTCACAGACAGATTCCTGTCACTGAAAAGACAAATTAATGGAAAGCAACTCGGGGACCACTCTGGGTTAATAAGTGAAACAAAAAACCATCAAATTCTCGGAATAGTTTATGATATGCTATAAAAATACACGTAGAAAAGTCGTTCAAAGTCATCTTTCCGAAGAGAGATAAATGGGTGAGGGGAGAAATTCTCTTCACAGAGACTGAATACGTAATGTACACAAAAGGCTCAAAAACCCCAGATAGAGTGGGACCGGTGTTTTCAGCAGAAAACCAAAGATTAAAATATCTACCAGTCTTTGCAGGAATGCTACAATCTTTCAGGCTAAAGTCTTCGCTATCGAATTGTGTACAAGAGAGCTGACCAACAGACCTCTAGCAAACAAAAACATTGGTATAATATTAGACAGCCAGGCTGCTTTAAAAGCACTGAGCTCCAACAAGATAAATTTTAAACTTGTATGGAATTGCATCGAATTCCTGGAGTACCTTAGTGCGAACAGCAGAGTGACGCTGCTGTGGGTACCTGGGCACCAGCGGGTGAAGAGAAACTAAAAAGCCAACAGGGGAACAAATCTACGTTCACTGGACCTAAACCAGTCTTTGGAGTCACTACAAGTGCCGCCAAAACAATTCTTTCGGACTAGGTGGAGAGGAAAATACTCACGTACTAGGCCAATATACATGGGTTGACTCACTCGAAGGTTTTCTTACAAAAACCATTGAAAAACACAACTAAGCAGATCCTTAAATGAAGCAGGAATGACCTGCGAATTCTAACGGGGCTGCTTACAAGACACTGTTGTCTAAAATATTACCTCGGAAGGATAGGTCTAAATTAACAAACGGTTTTGCTGCGTAAATATATTTTATGTTCGTGCCCCGGCCTGAGAAAAATAAGATTCAATATATTTGGTTATACCAACCTAGAACCCACCGATTTTAAGAAAATCTCACCCCATACAACTATAAACTTCGTAAGAAGGGCTGGATTGTGCGGTGAACTATAACCTCTAGGGGTGAGCCACAATAGACCTACTAAAGGTCGCAGTGGAGGGGCCACGTACGCTCCACTTACATAATACCTAATATAACCAAAGGTAGTCACAAACTTGTTCTATAGGGTTTAAGTCTGATTTAGTGCTGGCCACCCTAAATCTAAATACAAAACTATAAAAATACTTGGTTAACATCTTAAGAACGCGAGGACGAGTTTTATAATGCATAGAAATAAAATACCGATACCACATTGTTTTTTAAAAACGGTTTAATACACCTATAGGCTAACAGGGTTATTCTACGAAATACAGTCAGATTTGTGTGATCTTTAAAGCAGATGCCTCCCACAACATAACGAAGCCACCGCCAAAATTTCTTACTGGTTTATGTTGCCAATCGCTTACCTTGGCGACTGAAGAAAGGGATACGCTTATCGAATTCAAAAAGTCCAAATCTGAACTCTTCTGTAAAAATAATATTAGCTTAGTCCTTCACATTCCAATTAGCAAGTTCTCTTGCGAATCGTGTCGCAAAGAGTGCCCTGGTTAACGGTAGTGCATAAATATAAATTCTAGCTTTAATTCCAATATTTTTTCAACACAATGAATACTTACTTAAATCGCATGGACCAAGAGATCATTTTGCAGTTGTCGTGTTATATCATGACGTTTCCGCAAGTCCTGTAGACGTAAATAACGATCATCTGCAAGGATGGTACTTCTGACAGTAGTCAGTTTCAGTTTTTATGTAACTTTTTAATATTCTAGATTAGTGCTGAGACTATTATTAAGTTATGGTCTTTCACAAGCTATTGTTGCACGTGTTGTGATGTCTCTCGAAACGCGATTTGGCGATAAATGGCATCGATATCGACATTTTGGAAATGTTCAAAAAAAATAAAGGTAGTCAACGTGAAATTACGCCTCGAAAGAATCGATATAAAGCAGGATTAGCTCGACGAAATGTGCATGCAAATATACGCGAACTCTCTGGAGGCTTAGCAAAGACCCACAATATTAATGTGCGTGACCAAACTTTGAGGAATAGACTACATAATATTGGCCTGTACGTCAAATTTCCATTGAGGATTTTCATATAACGTCGTGGAAATCAAGGCGAGTTACCGGTTCGGTTCTGTGAGCCTGTGAAAATTCTATTGGGATACATAAGTCCGACATAAAAAAAAGCAATAAATAAGCTTAAAAATAGATAAAGTTTGGATCAAGATGACATTACTAATGGACTCCTTAAGTATGGTGGCGAAAGACTGGTTCGTGAACTGACATTTCTAACGCAAAAAATATTTGAACATAAAAAAATTCCCGATGAATGGAAAACAAGTACGACAATCCTGCTTTTTAAGAAGGGCGATAAATGGTGCCTGGAAACTTCAGACAAATAAATTTACTGTCGTCCACTCTAAAACTAGTCACTAAAGTAATAACGAATGTAATAAACGAACGAATAACATTATGTGATGAACAATAAGGGTTTAGATCTGGACAATCATGTACGGACGCAGTGTTTGTTATTAGGCAAATATCCGAAGAATATATAGAGTATAAGAAACCAGCATTTTTTTGTTTTATAGATCTAGAAAAGGCGTTTGACCGGATACGTTTGGAAGATATAGTGCATCTCCTCTATGACAGACAAATATCGACTAATATCATTAGAACTATTACAGATATTTACCGAAATAACCGAATACAGGCAAAGATAGACAACGAACTCACAGAACCAATAATTGTAAATGGGGGTATAAGACAAGAAGACTCACTGAGCCCATAACTATTTAATATTATCATGGACGAAATAATAAGGCAAGTACGCAGAAAAAGAGAATATCGAATGGGAGGTCGAGTGGTAAAAATCCTATGCTACGCTGATGATTCAGTTTTGATAGCGGAAAATGAAAATGATCTGCAGAGGCTTCTTAATAAATTTAACACAGTTACTAAAACAATATCAATATTTAAAACTTAATGCATAACCACATCTAAAACACCTCTAAGATGTAAATTAGTGGTTAATGACAAGACAGTACATCAAGAAATGAAATTCAGATACTTGGATATAGAAATTTCAAGCTTCTGAGACATAGAACCAGAAGTAAGAGCACAAGCTATCAAAGCAAAAAGAACGTCTGCATAAATCAACGACACAATATTTCGTAACAAGCACCTGAAAACAGAAGTAAAAGCCTGTATTTACAAAACTGCTATTAGACCCATACTGACATATGAGGCAGAAACAAGACACGAAACATCAAAAACCAAATTATGGAAACAACAGAGATGAATATAATTCAAAGAATACCTAGAAAAACATTACGGGACAAGGAAAGAAGCGCGGATACCAGACAAACATGCCAGACCGAGAATATCAACGACTGGGTGCTAAGTAGAAAAATTAAGTAGAAAGACCATATCACACGTATGACAGAAGAACGAATAGTAAAGATTGCCAGAGATAAATCACCTTCGGGAAGGCGAAGCACAGGAAGGCCTTGAAAACGTTGAAGCGACAATTTACCTCCATAAAGCGAGTTACGATGAGGAACAGGTATTATGCCTAATTAGAAGAAAGAAGAAGAAGAAGTTGTGGAATTCGTGAACTAAAGATAAGGTGGGTACAGCATGTGCATTGGGGCTTACAAGAATGAAGCACTTTGTTATTCACAGATAAGGTAACGTTTTATTTTTATACCTATTTACAAAAAGTAAGAGTCTGAAAAGAACAAGAGAGATTTTGACATGTTTAAGTATGCCAAGACAATAATGTAAATAATGTTTCTATAGGAAATACAGATTATAAGAAATATTTCTTTTATATTTTCATGTGTGACATTATTTTAATGTCATGAAGGTAAACTAAATAAGTAAACTTTTAACTTTTTTTAATTATATTATCAAAAGAAAATCAAATTACACTAAGTTGGTTAAATTCATTGCTGACCATCACATTAGTATTTTGATGAGTGTATGTTATATCCGCTTTTTTTAAATTGCTTACCATTTTACTTTCGTCCAGTGAATTATATTATACTGTACTTATGATGTACAATTTTTTTTTTTGATTGGAATTCTTTTTGGTAATTTCAACTATTGTGTCAAGATGCCGAATTTAAATTAAATTGATTTTCTTTTTTAAATTAGTACCACCATTCCTGGTATGTCTCTTCATTTACAATAAAAGTGGGTAGTAAAATAAACATATTCTATTTGCCAAATTGCATTAAACTACTTTAATTTCAAACTTTTTAAAGCTCTATGTTTGAAATGACGGTAAATATTCGGGTCCTTGTCAGGAGCGTTCCTGTTGAAAGGGGACCTACATTAAATAATTTTATATATTTTTTTTTGTTTAATAATGAAAAGGTCTAACAACAGTTAATTTAAACTTAGTGTATTCTTTATTAGTGCTAACATCACGTTTATGTTTTTTTATTTTATTTCATTTACAAATTTCTTAAATTAAATAAGCTAATTGTATATAAGCACCTCAGAGGTAAGGTGTGTTAAGTCACATTTTTGTAATAAATAGGTTAGGTTCATTATGTATTCTAAATTTATGAATTCTAGCTCGTAGACATACTACATACGTATGGTCAAGCCTTTTTCCCGTAGGGGTAGGCAGAGACCACTTTCTTCCACTTGCTACGGTTCTTACACACATCTTTTGCTTTCTCTACTTTCATCAGTGCTCTCATACATGCTTATCGGTTGTTGGCGCTCTTGAACTGGCCTTTTTTTAAAACAATGTTGATCTGATCGAGATATGTTCGCTGAGGTCGACCTCTATTGACACTCACACTCGCATTATAAATTTGTTTCATCCAGCTTGTGGAAAACAAATTATTGTCCTTAATTGTTTTGTCATTTAAAGAGGAGTTGCAGACGATCGTTAATATTATGCAAAATGCTTTGAAAATCAAAGGGATGAAAATAAATGTAAGCAAAACAAAAGTAATGGTTTTTAAAAGTAAAGAAAGCATGACAAACTGTGAAATTCTGATTAAAAGAGAAAGAGTGGAACAAGTAAATGAGTTTGTATACCTTGGTTGAAAGTTTACGAGAGATGGAAAGTATGAAAGTGACATTGAGCAAAGGGTGTTGGCAGGAAAAAAAATGAATGGGGCACTGCATAGCTTTATGAACACCCAGAAAGTGTCAAAAAAGACACGTCTGACTATGCATAGTAGAGTGTTCGTTCCTACACTTATGTATGGTAGTGAAAGTTGGGTTTGACAGAAAAAGCATAAAAATAGGATTAATGCTGTGGAGATGAGTAGTCTGAGAAGTATTGAGGTCGACCACGGTGAACATATCTCGATTAGATCAACATTAGTTTGAAGAAATGCCAGGTCAAGTGTACCAATACCCGATAAGCATGTATGAAAGCACTGATGAAAGTAGAGAAAGCAAAAGATGTGTGTAAAAACCGTAGCAAGTGGAAGAAAGTGGTCTCTGCCTACCCCTACGGGAAAAAGGCGTGACTACATGTATGTATGTAATTGTTCTGTTTTACCGCTAGATGGAGGTATAAAAATTTAAGTTTAGAAAGCGAATCAAGGTAAAGTGTCTTCTGTGCATTTTTAACGAATCAATTAAATAGAACCAATTTTTGTTTAGTTTTAAACATAAATCGTGGTAAACTTATGTATGTTGTGTTAAAAAAATAAAATTACAAAAAAGGAGTGTTTTTAACCAGCCGATCATAATTCCACCGGAATAACCTTCCAGAGGAACTATCGGGTGCGTTTCTAAAATTTATGTTTTTAAGTAAACAGTGATAATTGAAGTAATTTTTTGTTTTAAAAGTATTTTTCAAAACAACGCTTTTAAAAAGATTGTCCGACGGTGAAATGGTTCTCTAAGATTTAAAAGAATAGCACACTTCAAGGAATAAAGTATGTAATGATATTCGAAATATAATTCGCGAGCATATTTTAGGATTTTTAATTCATGAGTCTCATTACAAGAGAGAAAAATTGTCAAAGAAATATCTTGAAAGCATTAAAGAAATGTATGAATTATATGTGGAGGATTGTCGTAAACAAAATGTACCACTAGAACAAGTAGCAAAATTGTAGCTCCATACGGATATTTTTAATTCAGAGTTTAATTACTTGTTTAAATTATCAGCCAACGGTACCTGTGACACATTAATCGTTTTCAAATAAAGCTTTAAGATACATCGTCCGATGAAGGGAAGCAGAAAATTTAAGATCAGTACGATAAACATTTGGAAGAGTCTACGAAAAGGAATTATCATCATAATCAATGGTACTACAGCTCTAGCTGAGCCCCGACCTTCCTTAGCCTTTTTTGCCAGTCGGTTCTGTCCATTGCCAACCGCTGCCAGCTTGTCGCGCCAAAGAGTCATTTACAAACAAAAATGCAAACATACAGATGAAACTAATAGAAGCGTGTTAATAAAATACACCTGTTACACTGAATATATTGTTGATACAAAAAAAACAAGTTTTATTTAGAGAAAATTTGGTTTTATCATAAGTGTTTTTAAAAAAATAACACTATACTTTTATGTAACACAAAATACAAACTACCATTTAAATTGATAGAGGCGCCATCTACTAAATAATAGACAAACTACTTATTTTGGAGAGTAGAAAACTGTCGCGTATTTTTGTTTCGTTAAAGGAACTGCACGCATGCGTAGTTTACGCACTAGTTCTATTTCTCTTACTCTTATGCAAAGGATCCCTTAAGAAATGTATAAATCCCGGCGACACTATTTGGAATAATCGGATATTTTAATAGAATTATTGCATTGTTGTCGATCTTTGACAAATGTGCGAAGTTTAAATTAAATCTGATTGCTTAAAGTAATGCAAAATCGAGGCCAAAAGTCAGTTACAAACAAAAATACAAACATACAGGTGAAAATAATAAAATCGTGTTAATAAAAACACCTGTTACACTAAATACATTGTTGATATAATAAAACAAACTTTATTTAAAGAAAATTTGGTTTTATCATTAGTAATTTTAAAAAATTAACAGTATACTATTATGCAACAAAAAATACAAACTACCATTGGTATTACTGCAAACTGATAGTGGCGACATCTACTAGGTAATAGGCAAACTACTTATTTTGGAAAGTATAAAACTGACGCGCATTTTTGTTTCGTTAAAGGAACTGCGCACATGTGTAGTTCACGCATACATACATACATAAAGTTACGCCTTTTTCCCATAGGGGTAGGCAGAGACACTTCCTTCCACTTGCTACGGTTCGTACACACATCTTTTGCTTCCTCTACTTTCATCAGTGCTCTCATACATGCTCTTCGGTTGTTGGTATTTATGACCTGGCCTTTTTTCAAAACAATGTTGATCTGATCGAGATATGTTCTCCGAGGTCGATCTTTACCGATTTGCCCATTCACACTCGCCTTATAAATTTGTTTCGTCAATCTTCCTTCATCCATCCTTTCTACGTGTCCAAACCATCTAAGCATTCCTTTATCTATCTTTGTGACCACATCTTCTTTTACACCACAGCGTTTTCTTATCTCACTATTCTTAACTTTATCCAACCGAGTCACTCCAGCTATACTTCTTAGACTACTCATCTCCGCAGCATTAATCCTATTTTCATGCTTCTCCTGCCAAACCCACAGTTTGTCATGCTTTCTTCTCTTTCAAAAACCATTACTTTCGTAATGCTCAAATTTATTTTCATCTCTTTGATTTTCAGGGAATCATGCATAACATTAATCATCGCCTGCAACTCCTCTTCAGATAACGCTAATATGACTTGATCATCGGCGTAAAGAAGGCATTTGACGATCAAATCATTCATTTTTAATCCATACGCACTCTCTTTTAGATCTTTTAAACAATTGTCTATGTATAAGTTAAACAGCCATGGCGAAGCCACACATCCCTGTCTCACACGTTTTCGATGTTAAACCAGTCCGTGAAGCTCCGTTTATCCTGACACAAGCAGTGGAATCCTTGTAAAGTGATTTCAGTGCTCGTATTAAACTACCACTCACCCCAAACATAGACAATGTAGACCACAATTTACTCCTCACCACTCTGTCATAGGCCTTTTTCAAGTCTATAAAAGCGCAATAGACCTTCTGACTTCTAGCCAAGAATTTTTCGACTATACCTCGTAAGGAAAAGACCTGATCCATACATCTCCTTTCTCTTTTAAATCCTGCTTGCACATCCCATATCATCTTCTCAGTTTCATTCATTACTCTTTTGATCAATATTTTTGCATACAGTTTGCCGACTATGCTGAGTAAACTAATACCTCGGTAGTTTTTACAGTCCTGCTGCGAACCTTTTTCCTTGTAAAGCGGCACGATAACGGCCTTGCACCAGTCGTCTGGTACACTTTCACTTTCATTGCAACTTTCACTCATGTCTTCGAATTGGGATTGTACTTGTGTATCCTCTTTTTCAAATAAACTTTCAAAGTATTCCTTCCATCTCTTTAATACGCATTCCTCTCCTTTTACCATATTATCATCTTGGTTTCTGATTCTTTCCAATTGTGAGGTAGTTTTTTTACCTCTGACTGTTCTTATGGACTTCCAGAAGAGTTTAATATTGTTTTGGAAATCGTCAGATAACCTTCTATCAAATTCATCTTTATCACTCTCCTTATTTTTTGCCACAACCTCTTTTGCCACACCTTTTAACCTTTTATAATCATTCTTTGCCTTGTTTACATCCTCAGTCGTTGCCTTTTGTACTAACGAACTCCTCTTTTATACCTTCTTCTTGCAAATTCTCAACTTTTATACGCTCTAGTACACTACTTGATTCCTGCACACGATGGCGCCACCGCTTAAAGAGACCTCTTATTCGGCTCATTACTAAGAAGTGGTCTGTGTCAATACCTGCACCGCGGTATGCCCGAGTGTCCATTACTTTCTTTCACGCACCAGTTCTATATCTCTCTACTTTCATGCAAAGGATCTCTGAAGAAAATTATGGATCGCGGCGAAATTTATCAGGAGAATCGGTTATTTTGATTAAATTCTTGCATTGTCGTCGGTGTTTGACAAGTGTGCTAAGTTTAAATTAAATCTGAGTAGGACAAAATCGAGGCCAAAGAGTCAGTTACAAACAAACATACAATTATACAGGTGGAACTAATATAAGCGTGTTAAAAAATTTAAAATAAACTTCTAAAATTTATTTTGTTTTTACATTTGCACATGTTTGCTTTAAAATGTCTTTCACTTTCGAAAAGAAAATTTTTGTGGTAACAATTTTTGCCGATAATGGACAGTGGCAACGTACCCTTTTAAAAGTTTGACGAACGTACATGGTTTACACTCAAAGATGTTTCGAAAATAGGGATTCGCATTTAAATCGAGTAGGCAAAATATTCTTCTCTTAGGGTCGTGAATACTAATGGTTGTTTTAGTGTTGCAGAGTTATTACACCTTTCGGCTATTAGAACTTTTAGGATGTAGTTAATACTGGAAGGATAATTGTGTCATAAAGCAGAAGGTGATTCGTTATCGGATAATAAGAGTTTATACAGATATTACCATTTTTACGCTGTACTTTTTTTAATCGTCTCATTAAGCGGATTCATCTCTTTTGCTTTTTGGGAAAAAGTTACATTTTTTTCTTAATTTTGCCAGAACTTTTTTTTCTTTTTAAATTTTTTTAAACATTTTAATTTAAATTAACGACAATATGTTTTTTGGTATCCAAGGTTTGCTGTGTCTCAGTCTGATATTAATTATTGGAAAAGTAAAAAAAAGTATCTTATACTCTATTTTGATATGGTACGGAGTAGACTGTTTAAAAAAAATCGATAAATTTTTTTTCTTAATTATATCGAAAATATTGTTGGAAATGGTGCAAAAACAATTACTGTGAAAGTTAGAGCTCCTAATAATAATATTAAGAAGAGTTTAAAGCTAAAAGCATTTTGTCCCTGACCAGATACATCTACAGAATATGCCTCCTTGGAATTAGATTCCAGACAACAAGCGGACGTTATATATACTGATTTCAGTAAAGCGTTTGATAGAGTTTCACACACTAAATTGCTACTAAAATCAAACAAATTTAAAATTTCTGATAATTTCCAAGTTCTACTGAAATCTATAAGGTTAATACCACTTCATTGTCATCTACCTCGGAATTTAAAGACCTTGGTATTATATTTGACAGTAAATTAACATTTTCATCCCAAACTCATGCCATAGTATCGAAAGCAACTAAATCTTTAGGGTATCTGATTAGATGATGCAAGATATAACATATATAGAAGCATTACGGAGTGTATATTTTGGTTTGGTCAGCAGTAAGCTTAATTACTGCAGTACAGCGTAGAATCCTAACTAGATTAGGTTAGGTTAGGTTTCATGTGAATGGGGCGTGGTCGCCCCTCCACCGCGACCCTTAGTAGGTCTATTGTGGCTCACCCCTAGAGGCTACAGTTCACCGCACAATCCAGCCCTTCTTACGAAGTTCATGGTTGTATAGGGTGAGATTTTTTTAAAATCAGTAGGTTCTAGGTTAGTGTAACCAAATATGTTGAACCTTATTCTTCCCAGGCCGGGGCATGAACATAGTATATGTTCAGCAGTTTCGTCTTCCACGCATCAGAACCGACAGTCCGTTTGTTGGTTCAGATCTATATTTCTGAGGTGGTATCTTAGACGACAGTGTCCCGTAAGCAGTCCTGTTAGAATACGCAGGTCATTTCTGCTCCATTCTAGGATCTGCTTAGTTGTGTTTCTCGAGGGTTGTAACGGTAAAAACGCCTTCGAGTGGGTTAGCCCTGGTATGTCGGACCAGTACGTGAGTATTTTCCTCTCCACCCAGTCCGAAATAATTGTTTTGGCGGCACTTGTGGTGACTCCAAAAACCGGTTCTGGTCCAGTGAACGCAGATTCGGCCCCCTGTTTTGCAAGGGTGTCGGCTTTTTCGTTTCCTTCCACCCCCTGGTGCCCAGGTACCCACAGAATCCTAACTATAAAGAACATGTCTCGAATATATTCAAAAAAGATTTCTAAGATATTTATTATTAACAGCTATGTTTTACTAGGTCTGCTGGAGTTTAATGTACCTCGCGTTACGTCACGGTCAGGTGTAACTTTCCTCATTTCCGTAACCAATTCTCAACATAATTTTCATTGTCCTATGAAAACAATGTATAGAACAATGTATGTAAATAATTTAAGATCTGTTGATATTTTCTTGTTCAGAATTATTAATTTTAAACGTGAAATACGCAATAGTTTAGCAAATTAATGAGATATTTTATATTATGTTATGACTGCATATTCTGTTTGTATTAATAATTTAGAAATAGTGAATATTGTTTGCGTAGGTAATGCTATTTTCACTCGATGTATTTATCTTATGTATACCTTTTTGGGTTTATACCTGCTGTATAAATAAATGAATAAATCTCATTTAAATAGTAGAAGCATATGCGCACGCGCAAGAAAGGAATTTGAAGTTTGACACGTCGCTGGAAAGGTGCATTAAAATTTGTGTATTTTAAAAGTGTTTTTTTCGAGTTAAACTGATTATTTTATTATTTAATAAGTAGACATACTAGCCTTACTATTGTATTGCATTTTTTGGTTTTTGTGCAACTCATTAGAAACACAGAGTGGGTAATATTTACGTACCTAAGAAGGGACAAAAGTACTTTATGCATCTGGAAAAAACCACTTAGGTACTGTTCTCGAAAAATATTTTCCGCTAAATAATTGGAAATTGGAATTGTTTGAAGAGATATACACTGATTTTTCGTGTTTATTGCAGATAATGTCGAAAAATAAAAAAACCTCTTAGGGAAGAACAACTTTCATACTATTTATAAAATGACAAAGATTCCTCTACTATCGGATGACGATGACCAACGACGGAACGACAGATACAATGATGACGATGAAGAGGTTTTTGAAACCGTATTTACCCGGGATGAGGACGAAAATATTGAGTTAGATGATGATGTGCAAGCTGAAACAAAAGAGTTATTTGAAAATGTAAAAAAAGAAGTCAAACCTGATATACTAAAAAAAAATTTAAAATTTTTATGAAAGATCACGGTCCAACAGCCAAAGAAGAAGTAAAATGGATAGATAGTAGGCGGTTCTTGGTATACAAAAAAGATAATGGATATACCTCGTAATGAAGAGACCTGATCCATACATCTACTTCCTCATTTAAATCCTGCTTGCACATTTCATCCTGAAATTTTAAAAAATTGAATATTTAATATGTCAAAATCGAATTGAAACAAAATGTAGGTATTCATAGCAACATAATGAAGTGAAAACAGCCTATGGGATCTGTTTTCAGTATAATGTTTGTTTGATTGGTTGCGTTCAATCAGATGACCACAAATTAAATGATTTCATTGGATTTTTACCTGAGCAAAAAATATTCATTGCAATAAACTTATAATTCTTTTTTTTAAATGTTTTTCAGAAAAAAAGATGATAAGCAGTATTAAAGCTGGTCAAAATACGACGTAATACGTTGCTCGTTTTAAAAGTATTAAATTAAAGTTTCGGATTAAACTATTTTTTTTCTGCTATTTTTTTCTGTTGTTTTATATTTATCCTTTATTTTATTTTGTCTTTGGATATGCAACATTTACTTTTTAGGAATAGTTTATTATTATAGATTTTTCTTGTTGTTGTTGTTGTTGTTGTTGTTGTTATTGTTATTTTAATATATTACTAAACACAATCCATTAATTAAATGCTGTAATTTCTAACTCGAAACAAGTGAGTACTCACTTATCGAGAGCAAATTTATTCATTTTATCTATTTTAGAATATTAACCAATTGTACTTATATATTGTATTTTAATGAATAAAATTATTATTATTATTATTATTATTATTATTATTATTATTGTAAATAGCAAGGTTGAATTTTTTTGAAGTTTGCGTTTCTTGAATTCCCATTAATGATTTTTAAAAAATCACTTGGAGACCTAAGGCGGTTTAGTTTAATTACTGTTCATTGAGTTGGTTTTTTTTTAGAAAAAAAATTAGTGGTCCATTCGCTCAAAATTAATTTAATCAAGAAATGAAAAATTCACAACCCTTAAAAGCAGTTGTTATTTTTTTGCATTAACTACCTTATTTTAAATAAAATAAAACGACTTCTTTCTTAAGGAGAAGAGGTGTAACACAACACTTTACAGAGGATTTTGGTGTTTAAGGGCATCATCTACATTAAGAATTATAATCTTTTCGTCAACGGACAATGGACATTTGCTTATTTTTTTCACTGGAACGAAAACTAAAGTACCCATTTTAATTGACACACAATGTAAAAGTGACGACACAACACTCGGCACGAGGCATACAGGCTTTGAGATTAATGTATATTTTGTAGGCTTCATTATATTATCCAAAGTTATAAAAAGAAATGATAAGTTGTTATAAAGTATTTTATGTTGTTGAACTTGGCACCCATTTAGATCTCACTTCTTTTGTCGTTGAAGACAACATCCAAGGCATATATCATAATATTGAACTTGGCTCTCATTTCACATTTATATTTTTGATGGGATATCATTTACACCACAAGTACATTCTTATTAAAAAACAACACTAAAGAACTTTATAAAATTAGTTAAAACTTATAATAACACTACTCGACAACTGAATGAAACGTATTTTTGTTAGTGTAGACATTTTAAAATAAATCGCTTTATTCACCTAAATCATTAGCGAGCTCGGTCTTTAATCAAATATAGTTTGAAAGGCATAAAGGATTTGCACGACTGGAGATAATACCGTTTTAATGAAAGGTTTTTGACCAACATTAAACCTTTTCTCATTTCTTTTATTATTTCACCTAATTACATTTAAGATGTCTTCTTCTCCGAGCTTTATTCCATACCATTTTTCTTCGTTACCTTTCTTTGCAGCAACATTTAAAATAAACCAATTATTTACACTTTGCTTAATCTCGCGAGGGTTGAATAATTAAGAAAAAGTTATAAATTTAACTAATTACTATTAAAATACTGATTTTACGTTTATTTTTAAAACAAGCACACAACATAGCGGTACTAAAAAACTTTAATGAATTTTTGTTATGAATAAAGTTTGTGTACTAATTTTAATAGTTTGATGTCGCAACTGGGTAAATCATTTTCATTTACAACTATTTTATTGTACATAAAAACAATGTTTATTAGCACTACAAAGTGCAAGATTTAGAATAATAATTGCACCTTTAATTAAAACGTCGTTAATAAAATCAATTTAACTTTTTATTCTTTAATCTATTTATTAAGAGTTACCATGTGTATTAAATACAGAGTGGACCAAAAGTATAGAAACGGACAATTATCTCGTAAATTGCTAGTCCGAATTGTACAAAATTCGGGATAAGCCTATGTTAAGATACAGAGATTCCAGATTTGACATTTGCAATGTTGTCAAATTTGCCGTTTCTCTGATATTATTAGTCACTTTGGTATTTTAAATACACCACCAGGTATATTCAGTCATAATTGGAATCTCTTCTTTAATACGAGTTCAGTCATATGTAACACTTATAATTTTATGTAGTCTATAATATAAGACAAGGTCTAGAAAAATGTGGTAGACGCATTATACCATCGATTGGGGTACTGTCAACTTACAATAGAAGCACATTTTGACCACTTGATTAAGTAATCATTATGTTAAAAATGTAATCTTTCAATTGTTACCTTTAAATGTGGTTGAAAATAGTTTGTATTAAAAAAATTATTAATATAATTAGGCGTTGCCACACTTCTGTTTTATTTATTTATTTTAGAATCATAAGTGTTACATATGCATGAACGCCGAGGTCGACCTTTACCGACTTCCGTCCATTCACACTCGCCTTTCAAATTTGTTTCGTCAATCTTCATTCATCCTTTCTACGTGTCCAAACCATCTAAGCATTCCTTTATCTATCTTTGTAACCACATCTTCTTTTACACCACAGCGTTCTCTTATCTCACTATTATTTACTTTATCCAATCGAGTCACTCCGGCTATACTTCTCAGACTACTCATCTCCGCAGCATTAATCCTATGTTCATGCTTTTTCTGCCAAACCCAACATTCACTACCATACATAAGTGTAGGAACCAAAACACCTTAGGCATTTTTGAAGTATTCAATAATTTTAATTTACAAATTATAAAATTTAAATATTTATTACTAAAATTAATTAGAAATTAAATTTGGTGAATAATTCCCCTTTAAAATTATTTAAAACAAATTTATGTCTTAATCCAAATAATCCTTGGACATTGATGTCGTTTATTTTTAATTTTAATCCTGTATTATCTTATCTTGTATTTGTATTAATTTTTTTTACACAATATTTACTAAAACCCATCGTTTTAATTTAGGTTGGTGGTAACATTTTTGGCAGCGCTATTTAAATTCTTACGTTTATATAATTAATTACAGTAAAGTTGTTTTGTGTCTGCCTTACAATTTTGTGTGAATAGAAATACAAGTTTGGGCTTTGAAATAGATGTATAAACGTATTTAGGGATATTTCGAAGAAGCTAACCCAGATTGAATTAGAGTTGATTTAAGAATAATATAAAGGCTGAATTCGATTGAGTCAGACACGAAAGGAACTGGTTTATTTAGTTACACGCTCTTCAAAATTTTAGTAAAATTAGCCTGTAAAGTAATTAATTTAAAAGCACGGCGGTAATAAATATTTTATTATTTAATTGTATCTAAAAAATTTTTAAACAAATACTAAATTAGTAAAATTTTAAAAAATAAACAACATTAAAAGTTTATTGTTGCTGTTTTAAAATGAAAAAAATAGTATTTTGAAGGAGAGAATAAAAATATTGCCATTTTAATAGGTGGTGTTATATTTACTTTGTTAATAACTTTATATCCAAAACAGGATAAGTATCTTCATGTTAATCATGGGCATTGGTTGCATATACACGAATATTTTAATAAATTTTTTACCCAGTGCTTTCATTTCAAAACCAACCAGTCCCAATGAATTTTGATTTTGTGTTAATGGAAAACAAAAAACACGTCAAAAATTCAATCAAGGGGAAGGTTTAAAAATGATATTCTGCTATTTACAAGTGGCACCACTTTAACATCCCTCACCTCTTCTTAAAATTAATAAAAAACAACCCATATATTTTAATACATTAAATGAAAACCATAGAAAAATGAAAATTAGCCATATAAATAACAACTTATTATATCGTTTTATTTTGCAGATAACATTAAACATAGCAAAATTACAACAGCAACTAAAATAAAGTTTATTACGGACAGTTTTTTAAATGTATTTAAGGTAACTGTTAAAAGTCTTTATTTTGTAGGCAATAATATAACCTCTCAAATTCTTCTCGAACTCTTTGCAAAGTTTCGCTGGTAATTCGTCTACAATTTTTAGTGATTCTAAACTTTACTTCTTCAATGTCTTCGGGAGGAGTTTTGTAAACTAATATTTTTAAATAGCCCCACAAAAAATTCAAGTAGTGTTAGATCTGGAGATCTTGCAGGTCATTCTATAAAGCCCCCTTTGTCAATCCAAATCGCCGTATTTTAAAGATCAGTTGGGTAGATAGAACCTTGTTATACAAGTCAAAATCATGGGAAAAAGAAGTTTGGGCCGCCGTACTACTTCCTGGCTTAAAAATCTACGTCAGTGGTTTGGAAAAACTACCGGTGAATTATTCCGCGCAGCTGTAAATAAGACTATGATTGTTAATATGCTGTGCAATATGAGATCCTTCGATCGACAAGCGATCACGGCACCTTAAGAAGAAGAAGTCAATCCAAAGTCTTGGAAATTGTTCGTCTAGCCATTGTCTTATAGCTAGTAAGTAATGTGTTGTAGCTCCTTCCCGTTGAAGGTATATATTTTGTTCATCTAGCAGCATATTTCCCTATTTATTAACTTGTCTTTTTAGTGACTAAATAATAAGTGGATCAACTTGATTTTATAATAGGTACAATATTTCCGTTATGTTTTGGTGAATAAATAGTGTTCTAATTATTTTATTTTCTACAATACCAGCCCATACATTAAAAACTGAGTATTATACTGTCAAAACACGTGAAGATTTTTGTCATCGCAGTACCTACAATTATGTTTGTTAATAAAGCCATTTAAATAAAATGATGATTCATCAGTAAAACAAATCTTAACCAAACTTCTTGTATTTTTTGGGACATTATTTCACAAAATTTAATTCTGCGGTCATAGTCGTCCTCACCAAGTTTATGATGAATTTGTATTTTGTAAGAAAAAAAGTTATGGAATTTTAACACTTTGTGTATAAAACCAACAGAAATATTTGTAAGTTTTGATACTTTTAAAATGGTCTAAGACATCTACCCATCAAACAGTGGCGTAGGTCGTTTTTGTTATGGTCTCATCTTATTTCACAAAATATTGTGTTATCAGCAAAATTAATCAATAGAGTAAATTGTTGTTTATATAGCTAATTTGAATTTGTTTGGGTTTTTATTTGATGTATCACAACGTAGGGTTTGCTATTTGACATTTTAAAGGAGTATGGGATGTTAAATAAGGGCCTCTTGAAAACAGCAGAATAATATTTTTAAACCTCCCCTTTAGTTAAAATTCGACGTGTTCTTTGTTAGGAATTCTTATGAAATACAATTACATTTAAAAGAGATTAAGCGTCCGGAAATTTGGTGTCCAAAGTGTGTTTTGTGAGAACGGCGACAGTTGGTGTCATCAAATGAAACCATAAGTCATGCAAGGTAATGCGTTAATCTGAATTGTCAGCCATTGACCGCATCAGTATTCTTAGCTTGTGAAAGCATTGTATACCAATACTAATTATTAATAAATTGTCACAAGTAATATATTTCCAGTAACTTCGTGTAAGGGTACAAAACTTTCATAAATACGAGGGCAGTTCAAATATGATCGAGACAAACGCTGTAGATGGCGCGCATGTATGTTTTGAAAGTCGTGGCTTGAGTATGTCATGTCTGTGTCCCTTACCGAGAGCGTGGCATAGTTTTCGTCGGTAACGCATATTTCACGCGCGTGCTGCGACTATGAGTGAAAGTCAAGTGCCGACCGCCGTTGCTCAACGTATTGTCATTCGTTTTTTAGTGTGGGAAGGCGTTAAAAACACGGAAATTTTTCTGCGTTTGCGAAATCAGTTCGGTAGTGAGTGCTTGAGTAGGGCTGCCGTGTTTAAATGGGCCAAAGCATTCACAGATGGCCGCGAAACCGTCGAGAATCAACCGCATGATCGTTGACCGCGAGCCAGCATCACACCAGACAACATTCGCCGCGTAGAACAATTCATTTTGGAGGACCGTATGATGAATGTTCGAGACATACAAGTATTGGTAGTGTAGAGTCTATCATCCACGAACACCTTAATTATCACAAAATAACGGCTCGAAACGGAGGAGCATTCCAGCACGAAATGCGATTCTTTTCCATGATAACACGCATCTCACGCTCGATACAATATCGGAATTAGGGTGGAAGGTACTGGAACACCCCCCCCTACAGTCCGGATTTATCACCCTGCGACTACCATATGTTTGAACCACTGAAAGAAGCCCTCTGAGGTCAAAGACTCAACACCGACGACGAGGTAGACATGGCTGTCCGGGTTGCCCAAGGAATTTTTCGATACCGGCATCAAAAAACTTCCGGAAAGGTGGACAAAATGCGTAACTAGTGAGGGGAATTACGTAGAAAAACTGTGAATTTTTGTAAATTTTTTCGATAGTTAATAAACGTGTAAGAGTATTTGTCTCGATCATATTTGAACCGCCCTCGTATTTTAAATAATATTGGTTCCTATTAAATATTTCATTATTTGATATGCATATAACTGCAACTAAAAAATCTAAAACGTTTTTACGAATTTCCACGTAAAGTTATGTTTTGGTTTGTTTGGTATTCCATCTTTTGCTCCTACCAAAGTGTTACATTTAGTATTTTAAAGTATGCATTAATAATCGTGTTTTATATTATTTTGTGCAGAATTTTCAAAAATTTTTCATAATTAAATAATATCGCACTATTCAACAATCTGAATGTGTTTGAATAATATTGAACTTACTGTGGAATAAAAAACGAAATTTTTAGTGTAAAAATTCTTATAACTTTTTACGTCTAGTGCGAAAGATAACGTAATATGCTGTGATAAACTAAGTGGACAGAACCGGTTTAAATACAGGGTGGCCAAACGAAAACGAAACAAAACCATTTGCAGGAACCTCGTCATTATTTTAGAAACTCAGACCCGTCGATTTTTGATTAAAGGGGGACACTTTTTCCGGTATTTTTAACTCCACTCCTTTTAACCCCAAGCGAGAGAAAGAATTACCCCAAAATGTTTAAATGGCATTGCGGGTCGAATAAGATATCACTCCAGCTATTCTTCTCAGACTACTCATCTCCGCAGCATTAATCCTATTTTCATGCTTCTTCTAGCAAACCCAACATTCACTGCCATACATAAGTGTACGAACCAACACTCCTCTATGCACAGCCAGACTTGCCTTTTTTGACACTTTCTGGCTGCTCAATGCAAAATAAATTGATGTCATTAAAAAGTTCTTCGTCCTTTAATTCTTCAAGAAAATTTTTAAATTGTCGATGATCTTTTTGCATTGGTGCGAACGTAATTTTAAATGTGTTACACTGTTTTCATAACAGCAGGATATTTTAAATAGTTTTCGATGAGTCATATCATTCTTAATTTGGACAAAAATGAAATAATCCTTCAAAGAGCCGCATGTGGCTCGCGAGCCGCAGGTTGGCCCCCCTGGTGTAGCTTAACGATTTCTATTCTTTTCTCAGTAGAATAAACCAATCTCGTTAGCGTTGACAATAATCTGTCTAATAAATCAGTCGTTGACTATTCTTAAATCAAATATAACTTAATAATGGCAGTTTTGTGTTATTACTGATATTCAACAAATTAATTAGTTAAATACAATATATATTTAAAGGTATTTAAAAAAATAAAAAAATAGCACTGTTGTGTAGAAAATTAAACCTTTTAAAAATAATGTTACTTGACTACACTTGTCATTTAAAAAAATTTGTGGGCTGATGTGGGGTGCAGGGGATTGCATTCTTGGTATTAATTTTTTATGAAAATTCGTCCCCCTTCCAATAAAATTTGATATTTGATAGAAGTTGCTGTATTCACTTCTCATATAGTATCATTATTACACTATTATTAAAATTGATTTATATGACCCCAAAAAAATTAATTTATATGACCCCAAAATTATTTATATTAAGTCATTTTTTTTGTCCCACATTTAAGGACATAAATATTTTATTATATTGGGATGTCATCATCTCATCTCATCATCTCCCAGCCCGGTGTTGAGTCCACTGCTGAACATACATACATTTACTTGTTCCACTCTTTCTCCCTCAATCGAAACCCTACAGTTTGTTATGCTTTCTTTTAAAAAATAATTCTTAACACAGGAACAAAATTACTGACGAGAAAATTGATATCACTGTTCTTAAAGCGTGGGGTGCTTTATATGACATTTTTAAACTAACTTAGCGTTTCGGAATGAAAGCACGCCTTGCTTTTGAAACAGTTACCTTATTTCCTCGTCAGTAATTTTATTCTTATGTTAAAAATTCTTTTTAACTTTTTGGTTATATTAACTCTAAAAGCGTGTTCTTTAGTTTTTTAAAACTATAATTTATTATTATCCGATTTGCCACTATATACCTTAGCTTTAAAAAAATTATCATCCCTATTAAAAACATACAAAACTTTCATAATTTCATTATCTGGTAAGAATAATTTATTGCACCCTTTAATTTTTTTTTTAAATCGAACATTTAGCATGATGTTTACCATATTACTTAAACATGAATCTTCACTGGAAGATTATATAACTGGAGCAACATACAAGCAACAAAAGGTATAAAAAATTGTCGTTTAGCGCGAGTTTAATCGCTGAAACTTGGTGTATAAATGTCGCAATGTAAGATGTTTTCATGAAAATAAAATAAAACTAAAAAAATACGTTCAATTACAACAAAATTTTAATTCTTGTTCATTAAATTTTATACACACTAATCGTCTGGTTTAATTGACCAGAACATAAGTGTAAAAAATCCATGTAAAAACAAACATAATTTTATTTGTTATCATTTAAGAAACAGTCATTAAAGTTGCGATCGTTAATATTATGTATGTTGCACTAAAAGTCAAAGAAATAAAAGCAAGACAAAATGAATTGTTTTTAATACAAAAGAAAGCATGACAAACTGCGAGGTGCTAATTAAAGAAGAAAGAGTGAACCAAGTGAATGCGTTTGTATACTTGGGTTTGAAGTTAACGAGAGGCGAAAAATATGACTGTGATATTAAGCCAAGTTTGTTGCTAGGAAAACAAATGAATGGGTCGCTGCATAACTTTATGATTAGCCAAAACGTATCAATAAAGGCACCACTGGCTGTGCATAGAGGAGTGCTGCTTCCTACACTTATATATCCAAGTAAATGTTAGGTTTGGCAAAAGTATAAAAGTAAGATCAATGCTGTGGAGATAAGTAGTATAAGAAATATAACTAAATGACTTTGATTGATAAAGTGAAACATAGTGTGTAAAAGAATATGAAGTAACAAAAAAAGTTAAGACAATGCTTAGATGGTTTGATCACGTATAGAGAAAAGATAAAAGAAGATTGACAAAACAGATTTACAAGGCGAGTGTAAATCTAAATTGTTTTAAAAAAGGCTAGGTCAAGAGTATCAGCAACCGGCGAGCTTGTATGAAAGCTTTGATGAAAGTAAAACAAGTGAAAAACGTAGAAAACGTAAAAGTGGTCTATTCCTACCCCTACAGCGTAACTGTAGTGTCTGTCCGTAAAGTAATTTTAATGTTTTACATTTTACAACAAAATTTTATTAAACAGGGCAATAATATTATGGTTATGACGGCAACTTTTTTAAATGATACTATAGTTGGGATCTAGCGGACAGAATTTGAAAGATATGCGCTTGGAAAATAAATTTTATCAATTGCACTAAAGTAGCCTGCTATTTTTTAGTGATATGTCATTTTTATTAACTATTAACGTAAGTGAAACAATCAGATAAAGTGGGGGCCTGTGTTTTAAGCAGGAAACCAAAGATTGAAATATCTACCAGTCTTGGCAGGTATGCTACAATCATTAAGGCTGAAGTCTTCGCTTTTGAATTGTGTGTAGTAGAGCTGACTAACAGACCTCTAGCAAACAAAAATATAAGTATAATATTAGGCAGCCTTAGAATCACTGATCTCCAACAGGATAAATTTTAAACTTGTATAGAATTGTATCGAGTACTTGTATGTACTATAGAGTACTTTGGTGCGAACAACAAAGTGACCCTGATGTGGGTATCTGGGCACTAGCGGGTGGAGGAAAACGAAAAAACCGACAATCTTGCAAAACAGGGAGTAGAATCTGCGTTCACTTGACTAGAACCGGTTTTTGGAGTCAAAACAATCATTTCGGACTGGGCGGAGAGGAAAATACTTACGTACTAGTCCGATATACCAGGGTTGACTTACTCGAAGGCGGTCTTACCTAAACCCTCGAGAATTGAATGAAGCAGAAATGACCTGCGAACATTTAAATAAAAAATTGACGTATATCAGATGTTTTTAAAACAGCTTTTTATTTAGGAATAATCAAATTTTTTCGATTCTTTACGGACACACTGTATGTATGTACGTAGAGTAAAAAAGTAAAAGTGCCAACAATATATTAAAAAAAAATTAAACGACTTAATGACATAGAAGTGTAATGGTAATCACAAGATAATCTTAAAAATTACATTTAATATTATCTTTATATCTACCATTTTTTTCCAGACTGTTTTCTCAAATAACCAAAAAATTCTTATCTAATCTTCAATAAAAAATTGTCAGCGTAAAGGATACGCCCTATTGAAGTCGAAAAACCCTTGACACAGGTTGATTTTAATCATCACAAACAAAAAATAAATCGTTATTTCAATTCAAATAAAGCTGAAATCTTTTTATTCCTTTTTATGTTTTTTACTGTGGCAAAATTTGTCTAACAATAAAAAGTCTGCCTGAGAAATATTGTTTCAAAATAATGATATTAATCTTAGTATTTTTGTTAAGAACATTTAATACTGAATTAAAACTTTTTATTGCAATAAAAATTTACTGAAATGAAATTTACAGATTTAACGAAAAAAAGTATTTAATTTCTTTATTTTTTATTCCTCATTTTTCAAGAAAGATTTGTTTTTTGGAACGAAGTTCCTTAACGCGGCTTATGTGTAGTGCGATTTAGTAGGAATCGTCACGTAACGAAATGCATCGGTGTGGTAAAATGCTCGCCTGCCATGCGGGTAGCCATGCTTTGACCATTTAATACATAATTTTTTTAGTGAGTAAAACAAATCGAACTAAAAAGCAAAAAATAAATTATAGTTTAAAAAAACTAAAAAACACGCTTTAGAGTTAATCAAATAATTCTTATCATGGGAACAAAATTACTGACAACAAAATCAATGCCACTGTCCTAAAAGCGTGGGGTGCTTTGTATGACATTTTTAAACTAACTCTGTGTTTCGTAATGAAAGCACCCCACGCTCTTAGAACACTGACATTCATTTTTTAGTTAGTAATTTAATTTCTATGTTAAGAATTATTTTTTACTTTTTAGTTTGATTAACTCTAATAGCGTGTTTTTTAGTATTTATAAAATATAATTTATTATGTTAGATCATACGTGAATCTATTTTTAATATTGCAATTAAGTTTAGAAAAATGGAAAATGCAGCAAATGTGTGTCATACAGAATTAGAAAGGTAAGTTGATAAAATTGTATAACTTAATACAAGTATTTACTGTTTACATTCGTTTATTGTACATGTACTATTTATTTTACTATTTAAATTATGGGGAGACAATAGTAAAATCATGTGTTCAGTCTTCAAAAGAATATGGAAAGCGCAAACGTCAAGTGCAAATAAAATACCGAAAACCAATGCTCAACAACAATTCCGGCAGAATCAAAATAAAACGATCGAGCCTTACAGTAGTCGCATATGATGTGTAACATTTGACACCTCACCTTGATAATAAGCAATTTTAAAATTATATTCCGAAAAAAATGGGTCAGGTATTATTTAAAAGGATTATTTATAACAAGCAATTATTTTTTTTTAATGAAAAAAATATTTTATTTAATTGACACTAGGAGTGACAGAAATCAACCTCAAAATTTAAAAAAGCTAAATACTGAAATAATTTTTTTGAATAATTATTTATTTATATTTTTTAGCAATGATCTGGACTTTATTAATATTTTTTATTAGCAGTAAATATTTATTTATATAGTTAACGCTTATAACAGCCAAACACAATACTGCAACCTAAGAGCACAGCTGATGGCTGACAGTACGGACCTCTCGGAAAATTTGTTGACGTCTATCAGACGGCTAACTCTACCACCGCGCGCTCATTCGATAAATCAAATACCGCGTGCTTCCACGGCTTCCTGTTACATTTCATGAAATCACTACCACAAATTGTAAGAAATTGAGATGAAAGATGTTACACATCTCGTACATACTTCCGTCCCATTTCATAAAATTGCAATATTGAATGAAACTTCCTGATGTAATTTGTTTATTTAGATTATTTGCCTTGAAAAAATAATATAAAATAAAAAGTATATAAAAATAAAAGTATACAGATATCATTTCAAATTACATTCGGAGGTAAAGAAAAAACGTAAAACGGGGGTCCACGGGGGGGGGGGGAGGTTGTTTACGGGGGTCCATCGACCGCACAATTTTTTTTTTAAATTTAGTGGTGGGTAAAAATGTGTTTAAAATTATTTTATTTAAATAAAACCCTTGAAACAAATTTAACAAACCTTTAAAAAAATTATTAACACACAACTGCCACAATTAAGATAAAGAACAACTAGTAATTTATTTTTTTAGAAATTTTTTTGAAGTAACTACATAACATTTTTAATAAAACAACACCTGTCTCAACTTTCACATCCTATCGATCACTTTCGGTGAATGATACAAATATATCCAGGCAGAAACAGGTTGACTCCATTAATAGAGATCTTGAAGCAATCGTCGTGTGGGGAACCAACAATCTTGTTCAGTTCAACGCCCAAAAAACACAAAGCGCCATTTGGCCAAAAAACTCGGCACGCTGATAAGTCTTACCCATTTACTCTCAAGATTGACACTACAAGGACCAATCTTCATCAAGAATCCTTCTTTTACAGGGCTGCTACGGAACGGAACAAGCTTCCAAAATCAGTTTTTCCAGAGAACTATGACCTGCAACTTTTCAAAAAGCGGGTCCACAATCATCTCTTTTCTATAATCTCTCTCCCTTCTAATAGTCGCAGTGCGGGCCGTCCGCGGCCCACACGATAGGTCTACCTTTTTTGCGACTATTTTCAGTAAAAAAAAATCCGAAAAATAGGTTTCGCGCAAGACGTGACGATATTAATTCTGCTTCACGTTGCGTTGTATCATCAGTACTCATCTTGAATTATTAATAATAAAAACAGGAATATAAAGATTTTGACATGACGAGGGTGTAAATAGAATGAATTTACTTTTCATGAATATTTTCCACCCTTCGAGAAATCTCAGAAAGAAAATTATACCGACAAAAAAAATGTCAGTAAAACTCAACGATGGTCATTTCAAACGGCAATCGGAATAATTTTGTTAACATACGTCAATGTGCATATTTTTTTATGTCATTCAAAATTTCTGCCAGCTGTCCCTTTCGTTATACGACAATTATAAAAGTACGCCCATGAAGTGAAAAACCAGCTGCCATTTCTCCTGAAAAAAGGCCTGCGGCATTTCTTTTTCATTAAATCAAACAATATTTTATAAACCTTTTTCTTCGAGCTGCTGTAAAAGACACCAAAGACAAATTCGACCACTTTCACGAGTCCTGTGAATACATTTCAAAGTTAGAAGATGGCATTTACACAGCTGTTTGCCTACGTCTAAATTATTTTAGTTATAAACTTGTTTTGTTAAAAGGGGGACGTTTGCAGAACTAATTGTTGGTTGGGGTGTTTTAATTTTAAAACCAATAATTTTTTTAAGGTTTAATAATATTTAGATTTTAAAACCCAAGATAAATTTTGACTTCAAATGCTTAAATGTACACACACGAAATTATTTCGGAGATATTTAACTATAAACGTAAATTTTTTGCCACATTAAGGTTTTGCATTTGACAAAGTTATACAAACCCCAATATAAAAAAAAATTTAAAACATACTTTTTGTTATTTATTTATTGTTATGATGCAGTTTTTTATGTTTCTTGATTATCAATTACTTTTAGTCTTTTAACTTTTTCTTGGCATTTTTTTTTAATGAAAATAGTCGCAAAAAAGGTGGACCCGCTTTTTGAAAAGTTGCAGGTCATAGTTCTCTGGAAGCTTATTCCATTCCGTAGCAGCTCTGTGAAAGAAGGATTCTTGATGGAGATTTGTCCTTGTAGTGTCAATCTTGATAGTTGATGGGTGAGACTGATCAGCGTGCCGAGTTCTTCGGCCGAATGTGGCCAATGGTGATACAAGAGTTTTTATTTCTCTGGAGCATCTGCCATGAAAATATCTGTAGAGTAATGACTGGTCTGCAACTCTTCTTTTATGTTCTAGAGGGTGAAGGGTATCTGTGAGAGTTGAGCTGTTTATCAACCGAATGGCCCTTTTCTGAATGAAATCTAGAAGAGAATGCCTTGGTACGCAGTTTTTTTTTAATTTTTATTGGTAATTTGTCATAGCTTTTTTATTTCTATTTTCAATATGTTATACAAAAATTGGATTAAATATTTACAAACATGCATACAAGCAAACAAGATAGAGGTAAAACTAATATGATTGTGTTAAGAACACCCTATTTCAACAATAAAACCAATTGCAATGTGCATCAAACATAAGTTACATATGTCCATTTACAAATAATTACAATTACAATTTACGTTACGATTACATAACTAATAATTAATGTATAAATAACGAAAAAAAAATACATCACCATAAATTAACACAGATAGAAAATGTAGATGGTATTTTGGTATACTGTAGATTTGCTGGCTTATGTCACTCAGCTCTGGACAAACAATATTAAAAAGTTTTGTGAATCTCGTGCAATAGCATTGGATATATCTAAAGCCTTCGACCGCGTTTGGCACCAGGCATCGTTAAGCAAATTATCTGCCTACGGTCTCCAACCAAATTGCTCCAATGGCTCATAATCTTATTGTGTGAATAAAATAATCACAATTATACACCTATTTGTTTTATATAAGTATATATTTATATTAACTGCACATTGATAAAAAATATTCCATGGTAGAATAAAAGCAGTGCTGTAACAGAAACTCTGTAACAAATTTTTTAAATCTGTTTATGCTTCTTTGCTGGATTTTCTATCTGATGATAACTACTGAAATAATTGTAAATATTAAAATCAGGTTGGTTCATTTGTGTAATACCTATTCTTGTAAATGGAATTTTAAAATCCTCTCTGTGCCTTGTGTTATAATTATGAGTATCCATATTTAATGGAACTTAATATTTATTTTTATGTAGATAAAGTAATGTCTCCAGAATATACATACAGGGTAGTGGAAGAATTTTGCAACCCTGAAATAGCGGCTTACAGTGAATTCCATAGGAAACATTAGCAACAATTCATTCTGCAGCCTTCTGGCAACTGAAATAATAAATAAATAAATAATAGTATTGACATGCTGAAAAAATTGTCAAATTTTTTTCTTTCATTGTTCATTTTGGCAATCAGTAATTATTTGGTTTAAAATTATCTATTTTCTAACACCATGAAAAGTAAAACGTTTCGTTAAGGTCGGGAACGCAACTTATGTTTTGTTGAGTAACTTTTTTAAACAAGTTGCGGCAACGTTAAATTGCTACTTGAGTAATTGTGGTTTATTATAAATAATGTTGTGACTATTTGTAAAAGAAAATTGCTTTTTTAACTTATTAGGTATAATGAAATATTTCACAATGCCAAAACTACTTTTATTAAAAAAGAAAAACAAATTGTTTGTTATACTTTATGCAGTTAATCATGGCAATAAAATAGCGGGAACTATCATTCGTGGTAACAAGCACACAAAGAACCTTGCGAGCTAATGACAAAAATATTGCAAGCAGCTCAATTTTCCATTTTTCAAAACTTTCCGCCACTTTTATTCCAGTAACAAGGTAAAACTGAAAGCATTTCCAACTTTTCATCATATTTTTGACGTATGCATATGTCAGGGGCATTAATTTTAATTTTGTGGCCGTGCTATCGTCTCTTGTAACGATATTTAGTCCTGTATGTGACATGTGGCCTAACACGCAATATTGATGACTTTGAAATACTGATCGGAATGCTAGTTGGAAAATCATTCGTTTTTTGATTCCTTTTATTCGACTCCAATCAAACATTAATTGGAAACCGAAAGATGGTATACATACATGTATGTTACAGTATTTCAAATAATTGACTGATAATCACTTAATCAGAAGTAAAATTGGTATTTTTTAATTAAAAAAATTATTAAACAGTTTGGAGAGTTTAATTATTTTTAAATGATTTCAAAAAAATAAAATATGGAAAAAAAATTGCAGAATTTTTATTAGTACAATATTTTTTCCTTTTTATATATGTTTTTTTGCATTTAGCAATAAGAATAACAAAAGAATTTTAAAAGCTTATTCATCGAGTATCAGATTAACTAGCAACTAAATTATCATGATAAGATTAAAATCGAGCGATCTAATCTTTGCAATATCACATTATACTATCTCTCTTAGTTTAACATTTTATGTAGGCACTTTTAAAACTAGTTTCATTGGCCAATGTTTTTTAAGTCTTTTATTGATTCTTGGCTTTAGTAATTCTTTAATTACAATGTCGGTCTAATCGAGATATGTTCGCCAAAATCGACCTCTACCGACTTGCTCATTAACACTCGCTTTTCGTCAATATTCCTTCTCTCATTCTTTCTACGTGTACAAACCATTCAAACATTTCTTTATCTATCTTGGTAACCTTTTTTTTCATACTATAGCATTTTATTATTTCCTTATTCCTCACTTTATCTAACCGAGTCACTCCGGCTATATTTCTCAAACTACTCATCTTCACAGCATTAATCCTATTTTCATGCTTCTTTTGCCAAACCCAACATTGACCACCATACATAAGTGTAGAAACCAACACACTTCTATGCAAAGCCAGACGTGCATTTTTTTATAATTTCTGGTAGTTCATAAAGTCATGCAGTGCCCCCATTGACTTGTTTTCCTGCCAACACCAATGTCACTCAATGTCACTGTCATACTTTCCATCTCTCGTAAACTTTGAACCCAAGTATACAAATTCATTAGCTTGTTTTACTCTTTCTTCCTTAATCAGAACTTCACAGTTTTTATGCTTTCTTTTCTTTTAAAACCATTACTTTCGTTTTGCTTACATTTATTTTTACCTCTTTGATTTTTAGGGCATCACGCATAACATTAATCATCGCCTGCAACTCCTCTTCAGATGACGCTAATATGACTTAATCATCGGCGTAAAGAAGGAATTTTACGATCAAATCATTCATTTTTAATCCATACGCACACTCTTTTAAATCGTTTAAACAATTGTCTATGTATAAGTTAAACAGCCATGGCGAAGCCACACATCCCTGTCTTAACACCTTTTTCGATGTTAAATCAGTCCTTGTAAGCTCCGCCTTAAATCCTACTTCTCACCACTTTGTCATAGGTCTTTTGCAAGTCTATAAAAGCGCAGTAGATGTTCTGACTTCTAGCCAAGAATTTTTCAACTATACTTCGTAGTGAAAAGACTTGATCCATATATCTCCTTCCTATTCTAAATTCTGCTTGCACATCCCATATCATCTTCCCAGTTTCATTCGTCATTCTTTAATCAATATCTTTGCATACAGTTTGCCGACTATGCTGAGTAAACTAAAAATTCGGTAGTTTTACTGCTGCGAACTTTTTCCCTTGTAAAGCGGCACGATAAAGATATTTTGTCAAGCACTTGTCTTGCACTTAAGTGAGAATCGGCCTTTTAAAATGATTCGTAAAATTCGGTGCTGTAAATATTTAAATGAAATTTATTAGTTTAAATTGATTATTTATACCGTGTATTAGTTTTGGAATATAAATCACAGCTTATTACTTGTAGTTGGAATAAAACAATTTTGATAATTGTTAAAACTGTGTTCTAGTGAAATAGTTACGTACTGGGTCACCACAGCAAAATAACTTTTTATTTCTTTTTTTAATTTGCCACGTCTTTTAGTTCTCTAAAGAGTACTCTGCCAGTGGTCTCTCTACTGGCAAATTATGCCCGAGCTCAGCCGTAGAGGGTAGAAGAAAAAAATATAAAAGTGAGCCGCGCCACCGACTTGGACGGTACAAGCCGGAAACCCCTAGGTCTTGTGGGCACTAGCAGAGCCACACGATAAACAACAAACAATTATGGTGAAGTAGATAAATAAAACTATATTTACAATTCCTTCAATATATTAATTAAGTAAAAATGATGTTCTGATTTTTTTACAACAAATTCTGTATTTTTGTAAAGTGGATTAAACGAATTTAATACACTTTTCTTAAAATAATATTTAAATTAATTATAACAATCTTTCAGACAATAATAAAAACCTAATAATGTACAAAAGAGAATTAAAAACAACAAAAAAAAACGTTCACAATATTTAAAATTTCAAAAATAATTGGTTTTATATAGAATTCCTGATAGCAAAAGATTAAAAAAAAAATACAAAATAAATGGACTTGCAACAGAAATAATAATTTGAAACCATCACAATAACTACATAATGTATATTCGGTAATGTATACATTCAGATTCAACTTGGAGCAGGTACAAATTAAATGAAAATAATTTGTTACTTTTAAACTATTGAAAACACTTAGATCAAGCACATAATAACTGATAAGTTGATAAAATTAAACTCAATACTATGTAACCAATTGAAAACTTCATTGAGACGCCACTGTTACATCGATGATCCAAGAAACAGAAACACCAAGTAGTATTTTTAAAGATTTACACTGTTAAAACAATCAAGCTTATTTTAAAAATATTTCTTTTTACGATGGCTGTCCTTCAAAATAGCAATATTGTAGGATATTTACAAATAAGTATGAATAAACGTTCTTACTTGGACACAAAGAATTATTGAGAATATTATTTTAATCAAAGTTTAGCCTTGGCGTATTATCCAATGCAATAAATAGTTTTCAACAGTGTACCGTATTAAAAAATTAAAACAAAACTTAATCGTGGTGTCAAAAATAAGTCACGTCGTTTAAATATACTAAAATAAATCACTTGTAACCTTTGGATACACGAATTCACAAATCCTGTGGCCTACTTCTGTGGCCGGTTTGAATTATGGAACAGCACCTGTTACTTAACAATGGCTTTCCTCCATCAGATCCCGCACGCGGTTTTTTTAACTCGACACCAAAATCCAAAATATCCACAACAAAGGCACGACAGAATGGTCAAGTTAAAAATTAAATGGTTTTTCTTCAAAATCCAATTAAGATGGCCCCAATACAGCCAGATATGAAAGAAAAAACCGTAGAAGTTCTGCTCACGTGTTAATATCAAATCGTTCCAAAAACTCTCACCCGACCTCCACGACTGACACCAAGCGACTATCATCAACTGCTCACTCCCAGGCCGGATATCAGAAAATGACACGGGACACGCGTCAGCCAACCTTTGCAAAACTATGTTCCCAACTCATAATCGCGCTCGTCCGTGTTGATAGCCAGCCCATCCACACAGAAAAGCAAACCAAACAATAATATAGCTGACAACACACGACAATCGAGGCCAAAATTCAAGGCGAAATCTAATAACAAAGACTCCCACTCCAATTAACAAAAATGTCACAGCCATTAATAATTAAATCCTAACACTACTAGGTATGCAACACTATTTACAACGAGTGATAATTTCAAATTATAACAAAATACGGTAAGCGAAACTATTTACGAGCACCTGAGAAATACAAAACCATCAGAGATCCAATTAATAATGTAACTGTAGAAGGGAAAAAAAATAGGCACGTGACAAATTAATAACGTCCAAACAGAACACTAAATTAAATTTACATACTTTCTTGTATCAAAAAACTTATCATAGATAAGATTTTATTTATCGGTTAAAATTGTCTTTAATTGTTATTCAGCATTTACAGCTAGTTCTTTGGTTCATTTTAACGTTGATAAAATATTTTATACCAAAGACCTTGTGGTTGGATTTAAAGTTATAGAGTAAACTGTTTATGTATCTAGGTATAACTAATTTTGGATTATTCATCTTGTAATGCTTAACAATTTTCTTTTTGCTATTCTTTCGTAACTTTTGTAATAACAGAATACTAGGACTTTACCGCATTATGATTACACTCTGTATAGTATTTAAAAGATAATGTGGACTATGCCAAAATAAACAATGATAAATTACTTAAATGCAGCATGTTTTTTAAATTTTTAATATTTGTTTTGTTATGTTTGCCTTTACTGCAGGGTTTATTTTATATCGTCCTTGAATAATTTGTTCGGTTTTTGATTAGATTTTTACGACTTTTCAATCTTTACAACCGCACCCCGATCTCTAATAACTGACGAGACTAACATACTTGAAAATAACATAAGAAAACTTTAGTCTTATCTTGCAGCTCGAACAATAAAATACAGAAGTATTCGTTACATTTTGATTAAATCAGCAGAACAGACTGTTTTAAAAGTCGAATTCCCTTGCGATTTAACGTATTTCGTATTCAGCTCAGGCAAAAATATTTCGTTTTTCATGTGTGGGGATAATATTTCAGCAAAATGGAAATTTTTATCCTGATGTTTCGTACACATTTTTTGTCAATTTAGATTTTTAAAACTTTAATTTATTGACGATTTTCAAGTTTACTTTACTCACATGTATGTTAGGTTTCATGCGAGGGGGCGTAGGAAGCCCCCCACCCCCTTCACTGCGTTCCCTAATGGGTCTATTGTGGCTAACCCCTAGAGGTTACAGTTCACCAAAAAATCCAGTTATTACCGCAAATATAATGGTTGTACAAGGTGAGATCGGCAGGTTCTAAGTTATTCTTTATAATCAAGAGCATGAACATAATGTATGCTTAGCAGTTTCGACTTCCACGCAGCAAAACAGATAATCTGTTTTTTGGTTCAGACCTATCCTTTCGAGTTGTTTCTTTGACGACAATGTCAAGTAAGCAGTCCTGTAAGAATTCGTAGGTCCTTTCTTCTCATTCCAGGATATGTTTGGTTGTGTGTTTTGACGGCTTAGGTAAAAACGCCTTCGAATGTGTCAGCTCTGGTGGATGAGACGAGTAACTTAGTATTTGTCATTTCGCTCCGTCCAGTCCTGTAACTATTGCTTGTTAGTTTATTATAATGACAATACGATAAAATATGGAATTTTCTTAAAAAATTAATTTAATTTTCATTATTTAAATGCAAAACATATGAATAAAATCTAAGAAAAGCTTAAAAATTAAAGAAAGTAAAATTTATTTTAAATATTTTCTTTTTAAATCTATAATATAAAAATAAATCGCCGCCGCCGCCGCTGTTCGTATGTGTATATGTTTCCTATAGACTTTAAAACGGCTAGACTGATTTTGATAAATCTTTGGATTAGCCCAGCAAGTGATAGTGTGAAGTTTGGTAGCAATGGGATCAACGAATGTAGTGATAGATTTCCGGAAATTTATCTGTCAAAGAGACGGTGTAAATTTTTTTTGCGAAAACGTATACATTTTTGTATGGAGGGTAGAGGTAAGGAGAGTCATCTCATATGGTAGAAAACTTAAAAAGTGTCCAGCTGTAAGCTATAAATAACAGTTCAAAGACCTTCCAGAATGGCGCTGGTGTAGACAAAGGGTATGGTATGAATGTAGCAATTGTAAACGAACTGAAGTATGCCGAGTTAAAAATTTAATATTATTGTCGACTAAAGTAGTTAATTATTAAAAATTTCAACTACTTGCGTAGTACAAAGAAATGTAGTAAATATAACCTTAAACAATTATTGTAAGAAAACGTGTAGCTACAGTGATTTTATTTCGTGAACTGTGACCAGTACGTTTATTGTTTTTTTATCATTAAATTTTTTAAAAAAGTGTGTGAATAACAGAACAGTTATAGGAAAAATTTGTGTTGTGAAAAGTTGTCCCAGTGGACGTAAATCCAAAAACAAAAAAAAAATCCGCCTCAGGCTCTTTCGTATTTCCAACCAACAGTAAGTAAAACAATTTTTTGCAAAAAATTTACTTTATAAACCATTGCTCATCTTTATCGTATTTTACAGACTTCGGCGAGATTACAAAATTGGAAAATTTCGCGCTTCCTTTAAAATTTACCCTGATGCTTATGTGGCGCCACCCTAAATTAATTCATTTGGACGGACACTTTACATGTACACAGATGATTCTCCTTGCCTCTATCCTTCATAATTTTTGAAAGATGTCAAGCTAACCTATCTTTTATTAAGCGAGTTTTTCGCGAGTGATTTTCGAAAAAATTTATAAGAAATTTTTTCCGAATAAAATTAAATTTATTGTGTTAAAGGACGTCAAGCTAACCTATCTTTTATTTATTTACAATCACGGCAACTACATTGTTTTTTTACGTTTCATAAATTATTATTTGATCACAAAGTATTAACACTCCATGTATGCAGCCTACCACTATACCTCAAATAGTAATTTAAATAAACTAAAGGGTTGATGTCGCTAACACTGCAATTGTTTTTTGCCATAGGCTAGTGGCACTATCAATGACAGTTCCGCTGTCGATCCGCTGTAATAGCCATTGTGTTAATTAGTGCATCTATTTTCATTGGATCGATCTAAATCTATAGTATATCTACCTTAGTTGGCTACATATGGAAAACTTTTTTATTATTAATTCTAGGATAAAAATATTCATTATAAAAAGTTTTGCATATTCTAACACCCAAAATTTAATCATCAGATAATAAATTGTATGAGTCGTATACGAGGTTTGTCAAAAACATGATTTTTGATCAAGAGTTTATTTGATAATATCAAAATTTAAAAAAAAAAGATGTTTTAAATTAAAAACAATTGTTAAATATTAAATATTGTTTATTTACAATGAAAAAATTTCTTAACATTAGTTCTGCGACAGCATTGAAAATTTAAGTTTAATTAATGCATCACATTTAATAATTTATAAATTTAATAAAATAAATCTTGATGCACCTTTATATGAAAATCTACTACTATCAAAACAAACATTATTATTTTTATTAAACACTGATGATCTTTCAAATGTGCAGCCGTAGAGGTAATGCTAAACCTTTTACCATTGCACTTATGTGTAATGAAAGAAAGCAGCAATCAGTGCCTTCAGATTGAGTCTGACAATAAATATTAAAACAAGAAATTGGAATGGATGTTTGAAAATTTTGAAAAATATGTCCCTAAAATCCATGTCTAAGCCGACAGATATTATGCCAGTTAGGTACGACTTCGAAATGCAGTTTGAAGTGGTTATAAACAACCAAGTTTGCACAGAGAACGGACCTTAACTTGGAAGGGATGCTGTAGTGTGGTACACTAATGGATCCAAGATGGATAAAAGGGTTGGAGTGGGCGTTAAAGTGCCGAATTTTAGGCTCTTAAAACCACTTGGTAACACCCCAACCATCTTTTAAGCAGACTTACATGCCATGGAGATATGTGCTCAGGAGTGCATCGAAAGAAACACCCGAAGGACAGGAATCTATATTTTATCAGATAGCCAAGCAGCACTAAAAGCTCTGAAGTCATACACTTGTGAGTCTAAGCTGACTTGGGACTGTAAACAGTCCCTGAGACAACTGGCAGCAAACAATCAGGTTACTCTGATGTGGGTTCCAGGTCACAAGGGAGTTAAAGGCAACGAAGAAGCAGATTGCCTTGCCAAAGGATGGGCAAGTTCACAATATTCCGGCCCATAACCCTTCCGTGGACTTTCCAAAGCCCACTTAAAAAAAGAGGTTCGACGTTGGGAAACAGATTAAATGAAATCTTACTGGCATAAAGTGCCAGGACAAAGACAAGCGAAAAGGCTAGTAAGACTTTCGTCAAGGAAAGCTAAACAGCTTCTCAAATTGGACAAAAATACCTGAAACTGGTGACGGGGCTTCTCACTGGACAATGCCCTCTGAAATATTATCCTTAAAAGATGGGCAAAACAGAGTGTAATAGTTACCGCTACTGCGAGAACTTCGCTGAAACTGCAGAACATTTGCTTTGCGAATGCCCAGCGCTATTCTGCAAGAGGTTAAGTTTCTGGAACGGGCCTTCCTAAAACCCATCGATATCAGACACTTAGCCCCCAGGAAACTGATAAACTTTGCTGAAAGTCTCGGAATCCCGGGCCTCAAATAGATTAAGGGTTATGCACAAAAGATCTGATAGGTCGAAGTGCTTGGGAGCAGCGTAACCTTTACGAAGTTTCCTACAATCTACAATCTTTTAAATGCTTAATCACTTATTTTGGCTATTCATTTAAACAAATAATACATTGTATAGTTTTTTACGTTATAATGAATACTTATGAAAAAATTTTACTCTTAATTTACCAATGCTTTCACATATCCTTCATTTTTATTTATACACTTGACAGCTCTACCACAATTTGTTTTCAGATGTCCCTTATCATACGGAGTAGGGTGTTGTACTACGAACCGTGTCTGTAGTTACTCTCTCTAAATGGTCAATATCTAGAAGGGGCTTTAAAGATAAGGGGTTATTTTTGAAGACCGGGAAGGCCAAGGAATTTCCGAATAACAATGAATAACTCTATCATTAAAAATATTTTTAATGTATTGACGTACATCTAATCGGCTGTGACATGGGGCACCATCCTGTTGGAACCATACCTGCTGACGTTCAATTAGGGGAAGGTTGTCAAGAAAATCACTTATTTTTTCTTAAAAAAAAACAAATAACGATCCGCATTCAAGTTTCTTCGAAAAAAGAAAGGTCCAATTATTTGATTTTTATAAATTCCGCACCAAACGTTTGTTTGGAATGAATACTGGTCCCGAGATTTCAATATAAAATTTTATTTAAATCACTCCACTAACAGCAGTGTTGGCTAATAACTGTTCCATCAATGTTATTTGAAAAAATAATATGTCTTAACATGAATTGATTAAAAATGGGTAAAATTTGTTTTTTTTTAAATCTTTGCAATTATATCATTTCTTATGCCACTTGTGAAAGATTTCCCTTTTAGCAAAGAATATTTAGGATGTTCAATTGTCGAGAGCATTACTTATTATGAAATGTCCTTATTATCTACATTGTTTTGGCTTTTTTACTAAATTTATCATGTTTATGTCCATAAATTCTAAAATTATTAAATATTTTTCTTACTGTTTTATAATAAATATTTTTATCTGGATGTCGGATAGCTTTTTTAAATGTTTTATACTTTTTACCTACTGTTAATACAAAATCAATTTTATCTTTTATACTTGGTCGCCCGCGTTTTGATCCCAAGACATAAAATCCCCGACAAAATATCCCCGTAATATAAAATCCCGACAAAATATCCCTGTGACATAAAACCCCTTGACCAAAAATATTGAAAATTCAATAATATCATAATATGTATAACATAAAATAACCCCACCGTCGTTTACATAATTAACAATTATTTGACAAAGTAAATAACACAGCAACATTATTTAAAAAAAAGACACATATTTTTATTATTAAAACAACTTTTACTCACTAATGATTTTCATGAAGGGGAGCAGAGTCTATTAATTTTGGTAATAGTAAATATTTTACTAAAGATTTCCATGAAGGGAAGCAAATTGTGTGATTTAAAAAACATATAATTTTACTCAAAACAATAAATACTAGATTATCGATATTAAAAATAACAAAGTGTTGGATAGAAAATCCAACGACAGACAGCAGCACTTTAAAACGACTAATTTGCCGTCAAAATTTGAGAGTTTGTTAATAATATTCACAACTTTTTGGGCGCTTTTTTTTAGGAAAATTATAGGATTACCTATATCATTTATGGTTATAAAATTTTGTAAAATTTGTGAGGCATTGAAAAAAAAGGGAGGAAAGGGGAGGAAACAGAAGCTACCCAATATGGGAAGCTCGTTTTTTAGGAAAATCGTGGGTATAATAAATAGTATATAATGATTGTAAGCTTCCTGCAGTATCTCTTTTGCTTCTCCCTTATTCTGAGGCATATTTTTCTAATTTTTCTAATATTTTTCTAAGATATTATGTCGGGATATATTTAACCCTTGGGATATATTGTTCTTGGGATTTTTGTCCTTGGGATATTTTGTCAAGGAATGTTTTATCGGGCATATTTTATTCGGGGATCAACACGCGTGTCACCTTCATACATTTATGTTTTAATGTTATCGCAGAGAAAATGTTAAAAAACAAACTTTATTGTAATAAACAACAATAAATTTATAAAAATTTTATTTTAATCTTCAACATCTTGTCTCAATAAAAGTTTTCAATATGGTCAAATATAAAGGTACTTTACTCTTGATCAAAAATCATGTTTTTGACAAACCTCGTATTCGATTCATGCAATTTAATATCTGATGGTTGAATTTTGGGTTATGAAAATGCAAATCTTTTTATAAAGAATAACTTTTTTTAATTAACATTAATAGATAATAAAAAAGTTTTCCATGTATAGCAAACTTACGTAGACATACTGTATAAAATATACATATATAAAAGTCGATGTGTGTATGTATGTATGTGTGTATGTTTCTTATGGACTTTAAAACGGCTAAGCCGATTATAATAAAAATTTTATGCAATCTTCAGATTATCCCGAAAGGTAATCCACTCAAGTTTCATAGCAATAGGATCATCGGAAGGGGTTAATGGAGGTTGAAATGTTAATACTAAAAAAAATTACCGAAATAAGTAACGAATTCATGGTCCAATTTTAATGAAAATTTATAAATATGTCTTAATTGTTTTAGATTGGGAGAAAGAATACTTTTTATCTCGATAAAGAAGTGATAGGGGATTAAAATATAAAAAACTTAAAATTGTCCGATATTAGTGTCAAATTCATAATTTTTAGGGTCGTTGAGCTTGATAGTGATATTCCAAATTTTGTTAGTACATTTACAAAAGGGGTGAAAAGGGCATGGAAAATAAAAACTATTAAAAACTTCGATATGAGTGTCGAATTCATAGTCTTCGGGGATGCTAAGTTTGATAGTGACATTTCCAAAACAGGCAAGTCTACGAAAGAGATAACAGGGGGATAAAATATAAAAACTATTGCTGAGTTTGATAGTGATATTTCCAAATTAGGCAAGCTTACTAAAGCGGTAAGAAAGGGTGAAAATATAATAACTATTAAAAATGGCCAAAATTTGTGTCGAATTTATAGTTTTTGGTGTTACTAAGTTTAATATTGACATTCCCAATTTTGTAAGCACCTATACAAAAGGGGTGGGAAGAAGATAAAATATAAAAATCAATAAGAACACTTATATTAGTGACTAATAAAAAGTTTTCGGCACCCGCTGAGTTTGATAGTAATATTTCCTAAGCAGGCAAGCTAACGTTTGGGCAGGACAACGTCTGCCGGTTTCCGCTAGTAGCTTATAAAAGCACTCGTTGGTACCTAATAACTTTTAATAATGTTTCAGAGTAATGAATTAACTGAAAATGTAAAATTAAAAGTTTTTACAGAAAATAATTTTTATATTCCGAAAAATATTTTCGTTTACCTCTTGACAGCCAAGATTTAGTCGATTTTGTCTTTTTACTTTTGACTGTTTTTATATAATGTTATTAAATTAATAACAATGTTTTTTGTTTGTTTCAGGTAAGCAACGCTTTTTAGAATATTATGTAAGTAAATAGGTACATAGTTGATTAAATATATAAACAATGTAAAAAAATAATTGTGGAACATATAATTGGGATTTATTATGTTTTTTTGGAGTTTAAATTAGTTTATCTTTTAGAAGTTATTGTTGTGTTTTTTAACATTTTTGGAAGAAAAGTTGTTTGATCTCTTGCAGGCGTCGTTGTCTCTTTCCTGATAGGTCAGACATGCACACCGCCGCTAAAAGTTTCATACTGATTTCAAGCGTCATAAACACATGTCGATGTGGTCGGGACAGTTTAAATTGGAGTCGTTTAATTTATTTTTTGATTGTTTGTGCGATAAGTTGGCAATCGACAACATTGCACGGGTTGCACATACTATTTTTGTTCGCCAAGTAAACTTGTCGCTCTCAAATGGGCAAACAGCTATTTATTAACCGCAACAGCGTGCTCTGAGCTACTACTTATCCCGCATGAGTAATAAAAAGCAATGATACTTTCCAAATCTTTTTAAACAAAAATCAAAACATAATTTTACTAATTTGGAATTTTTGCTGAAACTAATGCAAAGTGTTATTTGTAAAATAATTATTGTTCAAAAAAATACGACAATGTTTAAAAAATAATTATTTTTTAATTTTCTTTGGATTTTTTTCGTAAAAATTATTTCAATTTTTACTTTTAGTGGGATAAGATTTAGATAAGAGATAGATGAAAACAATTAGCTCTTTTTGTGTATATAAAAGTACATTTAAAAAAATAATAATTTGATCTATAAGAATTAAAGATTATAATTGTGATTTCATAAAAAGGTCTTTTAGTCCATCTCTACATTTATTCTTTAAATTAAGCTTAAGTAACATTTACGCAATATCTATACATTTAAAAAGTTTATTCTATTCCGAGCTAAAAATTTTAAGCAAAATTAATGTTTTGCTGTGGATAAATTAAATCAAGCTGCTTTTGACAAAGTTTTTTTTAACACCAGTAGGCCTACCGTTACAGTGCTTAATTAATATCCAGTAAAAGATTGTTTGTACTTTGTAATATTTATTGAATATGGCAAACTGCCAAAAGCAGGCAAATCATTAAAAGCATATCTTAAACGTTTTTGGCAACATTGCCATCATCAGGACAGAATTCTGAAAAATAAATTATTATGTGAAAATTCAATTGTAAATTTTTTTTTAATAATGATTGTTAAAATTGTTCAGGTTAAAATTTGGAGCAATAGAAATTAACTCACTTGTCAAAAATCTGCACTAAAAGTCTCATAGGAGATGAATATTTTATCAACATCTAATTTACAACGAAAATATCAGTGGTCCACACGAATAACTTCCCAGTGGAAAGAATGAAAAAATACCATACGTTTTGTTGTTATAATTATTATTAATATTATTAAAAATATTGTCATCATAGTTTTTATACAAATATTCCCAACATGCAATAATCATATTATCAGTTCTCGCAGTCAAAAAAAAAACCTTATTATTAAAGAAATCTTAAAATTCTGTATTAAAAATAGTATAATTTATAAATTGCAAAATTCAGGTAGTTTACCATTTTTTTCAGTTTTTTTATTCTCAATAAAAAAAAATTTGACCGATTTTGCTGAAAATCTAATCAGTTCTAAGTTGCGTAATTATGCGTCGATTGCAATTGGTCCCACGTCGATATCATTTTTTGTTCTCGAGATAATCGAAACGAAAAATAATTCCGAACGCACATACGAACATATGCACATACGTACATACACACACAAACGTCCACTTTAAAACTATTGTATTGAAATGTGGAGATATGTCAAAATTAGGGATTCGCAATATCGGACCCATTACTATAACTTTTACTGGAAAGTTAAAAATTAAGAAGATCACCATGATAATTAAAAATTGAAATGGCCCCCCAGTAATTCTAGCTGCCTTAAATATAAAACGGGAAATAATGACAATAATGTACATAATTCAATGTTTCCAATGTCACCAATATGCGATATCTAAATTATTGTGTTCTATGTGCTTCATTGTCATTATTTCCAGTTTTATAGTTGGGTCACCTAGGATTACTAGGGTGCCATTTCAATTTTTAATTATTATTGTAATCTTTTTAATTTTCTCGTTACAAATTAAATGTTAATGAAATATTCACTTTTTGTACAGATTTTTAACAAGTGAGCTAATTTGTATTATTCCAAATTCTAACCTTAACAATTTAAACAATCAAAATTAAAAAAAATATAACAAATGAATTTTTACGTAAAAACTCACTTTTCAGAATTTTCTCGTGATGATGGCAATGTTGCCGAAAACGTTTTAAATTTATTTTTAATGATTTGTGTACTATATATAGCCTTTGGCAGTTTGTCATATTCATTAAATCCTAATCACTTGTTTAACACTTTAATGTAATAGGTGAGTCTTTGGAAGTCGCGGCATATTTTAAAGCGTCATATTAACGTAAAATTTTATGTTTCAATATTATAAATTGGGGAATGCTTTTCTTGGGTCCCTTTGCTAAAGATTTTGTAAACAGATAATTATTACGAAGCATATGAAAAAATCAGTATCATTATTTTAGCCACTATCTCGTCTGTACATAAGGTGAGTCTGCAGGACTCAGGGGTATAATTGTAGTTTGATCTTTAAGATCTGATTTAAAACACGTTGCCACAACATTATAAGTTTTACTGCGGGTCCAAAACAACGATTTAAAATTTTCTTAGTCCTTGATTCTTAAGATAAGTTTATCACCCAAGAAGTTGCTAAAAAAATTGTTACTTTTACTAATAGGGATGCGTCTATGTTTTGTAAAGGGGAAATCTTAGAAAAAGTGTTTTTTGTACCACTAATATTGGCTAGGATTAATAAGCAGTGGGATTGCTCAGTACGAGAACTGTTTTAAGATAAAGATTCGAATCCTATAAGACGATTAATTAAATTTTATTTCGTACTACACGTTTAAAAACTAATAGGTTTGCTTCCAAAAGAAAATGTGAAAATTAATAAACAGTTGCTTGGATTTAGAGGGCGATGTTAAATTATTTAGTTTATGCCGAGCAAGCTTGCAAAATATGGCATAAGGTTCTTTTGAATGTGCGAAAATGAGACTAGCTACGCTATTTATGGCTTAGTTTAATTAGGCAAGCAACCTGGTGAAGAAGTATAACGAAATTTAGGGAAACGATGGTACATAACCTTAATGATAAAATAAAAAATACATCTCGCAATTTGAGTCGTAAAAACTAAAAAACAACGAAATTAAACTATAAAAAAAAGTTCAAGTCCATCGGAAGCTGGGTCTTTTGTATTTGATAAAACATACAAAGAGTTTGCTGATGAAGGAGACGCCGAATGCATAATATGTCTTGAGCTGATACTCGTGGGAAAGAGCAGACTGTAGATTGTAGTGGGGGTCGTCCCTATCAGATCTTTTGTGCATAACCCTTAATCTATTCGAGGCCAGAAATTTCGAGACCTTGAGCAAAATTTATCAGTTTCCTGGGGGCTATATTTCTGACATCGATGGGTTTTAGAAGGCCCCTTCCAGAACCTTAAGCCTCTTGCAGAAAAGCGCTGGGCATTCGCAAAGCAAATGTTCTGCAGTTTCAGCGAAGTTCCCGCAGTACCGGCAACTATCACTTTCTGTTTTGCCCATATTTTTAAGGTGATACCTCAGAGGGCAGTGTCCAGTGAGGAGCCTCGTCACCGGTTTTAAGTCTTTCTTGTCCAACTCGAGAAGCTGTTTAGCTTTACTTGGCGTAAGAGTTACTAGCCTTTTCGCTTGTTTTTGTCCTGGCACTTTATGCCAGTGAGATTTCATTCCCAGCGTCGAACCTCTTCGTTCAAGCGGGCTTTGGAAAGTCTACAAAGGAGTTCTGAGACGGAAAATTGTGTATTTGCCCCTTCTTTGGCAAGGCATTCTGCTTCTTTGTTGCCTTTAACTCCCTTGTGAACTCCCTTGTGAACTCCCTTGTGACCTGGAACCCACATTGGAGTAACCTGATTGTTTGCTGCCTGTTATCTCAGGGACTGTTTACAGTCCCAGGTCAGCTTAGACTCACAAGTGTATGATTTCAGAGTTTTTAGTGCTGCTTGGCTATCTGATAAAATATAGATTTCTGCTCTTTAGGCGTTTCTTTTAATGCACTCCTGAGCACATATCTCTATGGCATGTAATTCTGCTTGAAAAATGGTTGGGGTGTTACCAAGAGGTTTTAAGAGCCTAAAATTCGACTCTATAATGCCCACTCCAACCCTTTTTTGGATCCATCAGTGTACCACACTACAGCATCCCTTCCTAGTTAAGGTCCGTTCTCTGTGCAAACTTAGTGGTTGTTTATAACCACTTCAAACTGCATTTCGAAGTCGTACCTAACTGGCATAATATCTGTCGGCTTGGACATGAATTCTAGGGAAATATTTTCCAAAATCTTTAAATGTCATTCCGATTTCTTGCTCCAATATTTATTGTCTGGCTCAATCTAAAGGCACTAATTGCTGCTTTTTTCATTACACATAAGTGCAATGGTGAAAGGTTCAGCATTACCTCTACGGCTGCAGTAGGGCACGTGAATGTTGCCCCTGTGATTCCCAGACAAGCTAGTCGCTGCACTTTCTGCAGCTTGACTTGTGCCGACATTTGTGTGGGGAAGAGTGGTTCAGGTTCACAAAGTGTTTTAAGTGGGGTTATTAAAAAAGTTTAAGTGGCAGTGGATTACGGCAAATTTGTTGCATCTGTTTTGATGATTTAGTGTGAAATTCCGTGCGCTTTATAATTATAATTTAGTTTTTGTTATTATTTAATTTTAAAACATAATTTAACACCTTTTATTTTATAATAAATAATTATTCTAAAAAAAATTATATTTTTTACACTTCTTTTTATGGTTTTAAAATAAATTTGTAAAATGTCCTGAAAATGGCAACCCAACTTTTCAAAATTAGGCTACTCTAATTCTAGAAATCTTAGGTATTTTAAAAAAGAAAAACATGAAACTTTAATTGCAAATTTTTGTTTTTAAATAATGTTCTTTATCAGCCACTGTTAAAGTAAATATTAACATAAAAATCCTTACGTAAGTAGTTTAAACGTTAGATCGTTTCAAAAAAGTATCAAAAATTTGGGCACCTTTCTTTATTCTCGCACAAATTTCTTCAGTCCATTAAGACGACATTACATGGACTTCAGTAATAATTTAAATTTAAATTCCACAATATATTTTACTAAAAGCGACCAAACTATTCTATCTACATGCGTCCACTTTCACTTCAGTCAGTCGAAAAATAAGAGTGGGAAAAGTCACTTGTTTAAGTAAAAAGAAGCTGCTGATCTTACAACTGAAGAATTTAGTTAAGTACCAAATAAAGTGGTTCACGGTTCAACTAATCAAATATTAGATACCGGTTATGGTACTTGCTTCAGGCCACTGGAACCGTGTAAATCCACCAAGTATTAATTTGAAATGTTTTTTCATGAACTTGAGTTAGTAGTATTCCCGAAAGTCGTTAGAACGTCGCTAGCGATGAGTTATATCGGAAAATAAGTTTTCGCCTGCCGACAATGTTTTGCCAACATTAAACAAATGAAAAATGAGTCCAATAAGGTCGCGGAACATGCTGTTATTTTTGCGGTGATGACAGGCCGGCTGACGGCCAGCTCAGTGGTAAATTATTTATTATTAAGCCCGAAACCGGGCTTCCATGTGTGAGGAAGATGAGAGAATAATTAAAATCCATTGTAGTTACGATTGGTAAATAACGTATCTAATTTATTACAATTGGATTTTATTGTTTTTCCTTACTAGCATGTAAAGGTATTACGGATCAATTACATTTTTTGTTTCTGTCAGCATCACTACGTCTTATTTAAAATTATATGTTTTAAATTACGACACTATAGATATACAGTGTTTATCAATATTATATATATATATATATATATATATATATATATATATATATATATATATATATATATGGTGTTTAGATACTGGTTGTTTCCCCGAAAAGTGGCTGAGATCCACGTTTATTCCGCTCCCCAAGAAGGTGAATGCAAGCAGATGCAATCATTTTTTTTTAATAACCCATTACATTACAATCTATCTGTGTAACCCTAATAATGTTAGGTTGATATTAAGTAATAGGTATGACAATTCAGAAAGACGTAGGGGAGGCATCCAGTGATACACCCCCTTTAAAGTTAGTCTACTACAATATGGACTATTTTTGACATTGGGCGTTTTTATGTATTCTTAGCACTAGGTAAATAATTCTAACGGAACTTTTCGTTTCAACCTACGCACTACACGCGGTTTATTCACTATATTTTTTGCACTTTTAGTTTTTCTGCATGTTTTTTCGCGTACTTTTTTATTTATTCTTTGACAAACGATAGACCTGAATCCTAATGAATGGCTTCATTGGTTATAAACCGTGAGACTCCTAGTATCATTCTTAAGGTCTTCGACTGAAATCTTTGTATATTTTTGTATAAATAAGAAAAGGCGAGCGGCAGGGATGTATTTTGTCTCCACTGTTATTTAATCTATACTCCGAAGCCATATTTGAGGAAACCTTTGAAGAACAAGAAATGGGAGTAAAAGTAAACGTTGCGCCAATATCCAATCTCAGATATGAAGACGATGCTGTATTGATTGCTAACGATGCTGAAGAAATTCAGAAAATGTGTAATCGACTAAGCCACGTGGGAGAAGAATTCGGATTAAATATTAACTCAAATAAAACTAAATTTATGATAATCAGCAGAAACAAACATCCATATAACAACGCTTTAATCATAATCCAAAATCGATAATTTTAAACAGTATCGCAATACAAATACTTGGGGTGTTGGCTGCACTCAGAATGGAACTCTGTTAAGGAAATCTGAAGCAGAATGGAAATGGCACGTAGTCCATTCATAAAATACGGAAAAGTACTTAAATGCAAAGATCTAAACCTGTCACTACGCATGCGTTATGTTAGATGTTTTGTATGGTCAATACTATTATACGGGGTGGAGGCTTGGACGCTAAAGGTAAACACTATCAATAAAATAGAAGCGTTCGAAATGTGGACCTACAGACGTCTGCTTAAAATTTCTTGGACTGATAAGGTGACGAACAACGACGTCTTACAAAGAATGATAACGACAGAGAATTATTTACCACGTTCAAATTTTTTCGACATTTGTATTTTTTCAATTTATCCAATTAAAAAGGGTGAATATTCTTCCACTTGCCACCACTGGACTCTCATCCTAGTTAGCATCTTTTCATTTTTTTTTTGGGTCTACCTATTGATCTTCTGCCATCTGTTCTCTCAATGAATACTGTTTTTATTTAAATTTTGACTTTTCTTTTAATTTAAGAAGCTTATTTATTTCCCTTTGATTAAAGGGCCAGGTTTCGCTGCCATAAGTAACTACTGGGCGAATTATTGACCTGTACAAAGTTAGTTTGGATTGTCTCTGTAACAATATTGTTGTCAGGGAGTATAACGCCCCATTTCCCGCCATTATTTGTGCTGAGACATCTTTTACTTCTTGATTGTCATCCGTGACTACTGCTCCCAGTTAATTTCTTAACCACATCAAAATTGAACTCATTAATGGTTACATTCTACCCAATTCGAGGCCTTGGGTTCTTTGTAAATACCATGTATTTTGTTTTTTCTTTATGTAATCGCCAGGCCCAGATTAACTGCTTCTTTCCTCAGCTGTTAAAACACCTCTCGTATGTCTTTTGATGAATGAGCTACTGTTTCTATGTCATCAGCAAAGGCCAACAGCGGTTTTAAGCTGCCACGCCTTTTTCTTGGTTCTCTAATGAGTACTCTGCTAGTGGTCTCTCTACTGGAAAATTATGCAGGAGCTCAGCCGTAGAGGGTAGAAGAAAAAATTCTAAAAGTGAGCCGCGCCACCGACTTAAAACGGTACAAGCCGGAAACCCCTAGGTCTTGTAGGCACCAGCAGAGCCACGCGAAAAACAACAAAAAATTATGGTGAACTAGATAAATAAAAGTATATTTACAATTACTGCAATATATTAATTAAGTAAAAATGATGTTCTGATTTTTTACAATAAATTCTGTATTTTCGTAAAGTGGTTTAAACGAATTTAATACACTTTCTTAAAATAATATTTAAATTAATTATAACAATCTTCCAGACAGTAATAAAAACCTAATGAGGTACAAAAGAGAATTAAATTAAAAAAAAAACAACAAAAAGAAAATGATCACAATATTTAAAATTTCGAAAATAATTGGTTTTATATAAAATTCCTGATAGCAAAAGATTAACACAACAAAAAAAAGAAATACCAAATAAATGGACTTGCTACAAAAACAATATTTTAAAACCCTTACAATATCCACATAAATTATATTCAGTGATATATAAATTCAGATTCAGCTTGGAGCCGGTACAAATTTAACGAAAAATAATTTGGTTACTTTTAAACTATTGAAAACTTTATTGGGACGTCACTGGGAGCAGGTACAAATTAAATGTGAATATCTTGTTACTTTTAAATTATTGAAAACACTTAGATCAAGCACATAATAACTGATAAGTTGATAAAATTAAATTCCATACCATGTAACCAATTGAAAACCTCACTGAGACGTCACGGTAACATCGATGATCCAAGAACCGAAACACCAAATAGTATTATCAATAATTTCTGCTAAAATTACCAGGCAAGTCTTTATAACGCTGAAATTTATCGTCGATGTGGATGGAACGGCACGTGGTACTTCACGATGGCTTCACTTCATCAAATCCCACAAGTGGTAATCTTAACTCGACCCCAATATCCAAAAATATTCACCACATAGGCACGACAGAATGGTCAAGTTAAGAATTAAATGGTTTATCTTCTTGATCCAATAAAGATGGCCCCAAATACAGCCAGATATAAAAGAAGAAACCGTAAAAGTTCCGCTCCCGTGTTAATATCAAACCGTTCCAAAAACTCTCAACCGACTTCCACCACTGCCACCAAACGAATGATGAACCTTCCTCACTCCCAGACCGGATATCAAGAAATGTCCCGAGACACGCATCAGCCAACCTTTCCATGTATAAGTCCCTAGTTCATAATCGCGCTCGTCCGCATCAGTTGCCAGCCCAAGCAAACCATCAATAATATATATCTAACAACACACGACAATCGAGGCCAATAATCAAGGCGAAGTCCAATAAGAGAGACAAAAATGTCACAGCTATTAATAATCGAATTCTATCACTACTATATAGGCCACACTATATACAACGAACCCAAATGCAGACTATTATAATAATGAAACGGCAGATGGGAGAAGAAAAAAAAATAGGCACGTGACAAAGCCTTGATGAGCAAAACCTTTTGTCAGCTCCGATGCTATTTTGTTAATTTCATATTTCAAGGCACAATTAAATAGCAACGGTGATAAGGGGTTTCCTTGTCTGAGTCCTGATGTTACACTGAAAGGCGTTGATGTTCTATCTCCTAGTTTAATGCCACTGCGGGAAAAAAACAAATTTCAAATCAATTGGTCAAAGAAAAAGGGTGCCGCAAAGGCATTAAAAATTAAACAAATATGAATTTACAGAAAAGATCATCCTATTTTATTTATTTATCGTGTTAAATATTAATTATATGCATAACAGTTTTCTATAGAAGTTGTAAAACTATAAAAAATGCATATTTCTTTTAGTTTTTTATGTACGACTAGCGGTGTCCGAAAAAAATAAGAAAATAACTTTTTTTTCTACAAATCTTGACGCAGAGATAAAGTCGCTTTTTTAGAGTCTGGAAAGTTTCGTCAAAAATAATTTAAATTCTGAAGCACACATTGTTTATGTTGTTCTTTTTTTGTAAATAATTTATTATAAATTTACACACTTCACCCTTTTCTTAGTCGAATCATTCACATCTGTCAATTTTTAAACTAATTTCAGACCCTTTACAAAACTTTTATTTTGATGCTACTTCGACGAATCTGTCAAAAAAATTCATTATTCAAGTCAAATTTATTGAAAAATCCTCTAGTTTCGGTGAAAACAAATTGTTCAATTCCAAGGATTTTATCGATTAGTATTTGCATTCGCTTCTCATTTTTGATAGATAATTCTGTATCCAGATTTAAATCATTGACCATTTTTATTTACGATTTAAATGGAAAATTTGGATCGAAGGAAGCTAATGCGAAAACTTTAGGGCACAAATACCATAAAAACTTTCGAAAGAGTCCTAAAATTCTGATACGGTGCTTTGACAGCAGAAGGCGCACAAAATTATGCTTCGATAGACACACAATAAAAATACAAATATCAGAAATTGAATTCTGTTCTTTTTGTAATAATACAAATGCATCACGAAGCAGTAAATGGTTTTTGCCATCCACTCCACATAAAAAAGACTCCGGAAACACGTAAAGATATTTTACAAAATGGTGTTTTGCCAAATGCTGTTAATTCTAAAAATTCACTATAATCCTCTCTATACTGCTGTTCGCTCAAAGTATCACAAAGTTAGAAACTAGAGATATATTGCCTCAAATCAAGGGTCTTATGATATTTTCGTTTTCAATCCAAAATGAAAAATTATAAATAATGATTTAAAGCCAAGCAATTTGACATTTCTTGATCCTTGAGACAAATTAAACCGGTAGTTTTGTTCGAAAACGCTTCCAAAAATAATTTTATTTAATTTTGTGGATGGAAATTAGGCGTCGGACAACGTCGAAAGTCGTTATAAATCGGCATATATATGTCTGGTCTGCAACTCTTCTTCTATGTTCTAGTGGGTGAAGGGTATCTGTGAGAGTTGAGCGGTTTATCAGCCGAATGGCCTTTTTCTGCATGGAATCAAGAAGACGAAAATAATGCCTTGGAGCTGAACCCCATATGTGCGAGCAATACTCCAGTAGAGGTCGGATTTGAGCCTTGTACGTCGTCAACAGTTGATCAGGAGTAAAAAACTTTCTAGCTTTCCACAGAAAACCCAGCCTCTGGTTTGCTGCGGTTTTAGCAACATGTTTATTCCAAGAAATATTATTAGACACCGTGAATCCCAAAATCAAGATGGTGAAACTTGATTTAAGGGTATTTCCGGACATTGTAATGGAATGATTTGAGGAATTCACTTTCTTGGAAAATGTGGCGCTTTGTGTCTTCTGGGCGTTGAACTGAACAAGATTTTTGGTTCCCCACTCGACGATTGCTTTAAGATCTCTATTAATGGAGTTAACCCGTTTCTGCCTGAGTCTATTTGTATCCTTCACTGAAAGTGATCGGTAGGATGTGAAAGTTGAGACAAGTGTGCTGTCGTCTGCGAAACTGTAAATGTAAATCTGATCAATAGTGTTAAAATAATTTTTATTAACGCAAAGAATATTGATTTTGTTGGTCTGCTAATAAATATTTGAACCTGTTTGTTTATTTGTAATCCACTGTATTATGAATGGTATAAATAATAAAGTGTGCAATTTCAGTTCAACTGTGAAAATTAATTACATGTGTTCGATTGAGCTAAAGTACACTAAAGTACAGTAAAGTTAACTTTAAATGTTTCATTGTTTTAATAAGTAAATCATTTAAATACAATATTGGTCAAAAAACAAATATTGATTTAAATGTGAGCCTTTATTTATAGGGTATTAAAGCTCTCCCTTGCGCAAATAAATATTAATTACCGCAGCACTATTCCACATTAAATTTCTCTGATAGATATAGCGTAACAAATTACTTGATGAAAATTTATTTTCTAATAAATGTCTACATTACTGGAATATCAAATATATTTTAAGCTTACTTCATGCTACGTTTGCTATCGCGATTAAATAAATAAAATTTTGTTAAAAACTGTAACGGTTTTAAATAATCTTCAAATACATGTACTTAGTTTTTTAAAAAAATTCAATATACTCAGTAAGAGGTTATCAATTTTAATATAGTTTATACAAAATGTTTGTTTGCCTTTTTTTATTTAATGTTGTGCAATTAAAATAAAAATTTACCTATTTTGAGGTATCTAAATAAATTAAAAAGTAATATTATGTTATAAGCTCGCCTGATTTGCTAATATGTATAAATATTAAATGGTTAATTGCTTCTGGATAATCACAGCTTTAAACAGTATTAATACTATTATTAATTAATATTATTTATAAAAAAAAATAAAAAGGTGTTCGCTTTTATTATTAAAATTGGTTAATTTTTTCTGGTGTTCAGAATTTTTAAAAAAATATGTTTATTATTTAATGAGTAAACAAATTCCTGAAGAAACCGCATGACACCATAAAAGACACGTAAAATAGCTTTCCAGAAACAACAACCGAAACACGACAATGGTGTATATTATTGTATATTTTGGCCGTCAAATAAAAGACTCATGTAATGGGATCACTGTTTGTTTAATGGTCAAGGATCGTGAAGGCGCCTGGCGGGATAGACATGTAAATATTGGAAATTTTATAAGATTTAAGTCTCTCGTTATATTGTTAAACAGCAAACTTTGTTTTTTAGGTCAATGTCTAATATACAGGGTGTTTCTAAATTCATGCGAAAAAATTCAGTAAATATCCGTATAAAATTATAATAAAATAAAATTTCCTCACTTCACCCTCTTTAAAGATGTCACCCCTAAATGGTAGCGAATAAAATAAAGTTTAAATAGAAATTTTGTAATTTTAGTGTACTTAGAAATGACTAACCACGGGTTTTTTTTTATTGTTTCTGTTACATTAAAAAAAGGTAACATGAGCATTTCTTACCTTATTTAATATCAAATTTTTTATTTGAGATTTAGTTTTGTAAAATAAAAATATAACTTAAAATTCCCGTATGTTTCAAAATCTTTATCTTAAAGTTTTTTCCCAGAACCGACATATTCGGTGAAAAAGAAAATTAAATAAAATATCATTAGTTTTATTCTTTTTTAATTAAACTACCTATTGAGAGTGAAAAACAGTAAAGTTTGTAAATGCAACAATAAAACACGATGCATAATAAATGTTAAAAATTACCGCCCCCAGCCAAATTTAAAGATTAATTTTACTCACCAACTTTACTTTCCAATCAAAAATATTTCGCCGACTTCCGAGTGATTTAGATTTCGTCGACTAGAAATGACCAGTTCTACAAAATATTTTTTTTTAAAACGTGTTCTTAGTTCTTCCCGAAATTTTTGGATAAAACTTCGTTGTCTGATTAAACTGTTTTCATCTATTTCATTTAATTTAAGTATTATATCACTGTTGGTTTTGTCAATAATGAACATTGAAGGGGTATAAGGGTTTAGATAATTTATGCGATATTCTTCTATGAATCTATTTACTAAAACATGCTGACTAGAAAGTAGAATGTAATATTTAAAAAAAAAATTTTAACCCTATTCTACATAATTTATTTTCGTCTTAAAATATCTCTCAAGTTTAAAGAACTAATATTATTACCAAAAACTTTCTTTACCATTTTCAGTTATCTGGTTTCTGCTTAATTCACTTTATTATATGTGATTTCACCTGATTTTCTTTGCCTAGAGTTTAATTTATATCACAATATCCATGCAACCATCTCTAAAATATTGGAGTAATTTTGAAAAATTTTGGAATTTTTTGTATTCGTTCTTGATATTAAAATTTTTGATGTCTTCATTTTTCTGAATTTACTTCTTCTGAACAAGCGATTTTATTATAAGGCAATTTATCTGGATTCTTCTTTAACCATGTTGGACCAAACCATTACTTAGTTTCCAGCAAAATTTTGGCATTGCATCTTTTAAATCTGCTTCTTCGGTGTCATTCTTTGGTTTTATTATACACCGAAGCATGCTAGCCTTAGGTTAGGTTAGGTTAAAACGGTGGTTCGGAGGGAAACCCACTTAGGCCTTTTGGCCCGTTGTGTTACCGTGATAGACGGCGGTGCCTTCCCCATCTACCGTGATACCAGCCTTTAAAACAAGCATGTAAAACATTTGGGAACACCCCAATTAAAAGTAAAAAAAAAAAAAATAACCCAATAATAAAATAAAGACCCAAGATACAAATTATTTGGACAAAATGGGAAAAAAGCAGGTAAGGAGCCGAAACCATAACCAAATGCTCTTTACAATAGCATCTAACGTAAATCTTAACTTTGCAAATAAATTAAGGGTATCTTTAAACCAGAAAATTATTTATTTAATGCTAAAGATCGACTGAACGTGATGGTTAAAAAGGGGTATAGTTAATCAGCACAGCTATTAATGTTTCTATATCGCGTGTCTGATACTGAGTGTTTTTAAACTGATATAAACTTTTAACCCCATCAGTGCCAAACATGGCCTATTTATGAAAGCAATTTGTTACATTTTCAAAAATACTGCTTACGTAAATTAACTGATATTGGTGTAAAATCAGTTTAAATTTACTGTAATCTAGGGACGTGCACCCCTAATAAAATTTTAATTAAGCTCCCCCTAAGCATCCATAACTTTAATAATACGCTGCCCCCTACAGAGCTGGTAAAGTTAACACTTTTTGAAGGGTCTACCAGAACATCGTTGTATATTGTAAGGGTCAAATTTATCGGACTATAATAAAGTTCAGTACACACATATACAATGAAAGTTATTTCATATATGCTAAAGTAAAATAGCTCGTCTTTCCACAATGTATATTAGATAAATAGATTAACTAAAACTGTCTATCAAAATAGTAGGCATGTAAAAATCTTTCTAAATTTTGCCGTTGCCTTCATTTTTTTTTATTTAATCGGTTGCTAAAGCCAACCCTGGCGTTTTGGTATTGTTATTTGATAGACTAAATAAAAGTTAGTTTAGTTCTATCTCTTCCATTTATATTTAAATTTTTATAATATCTGCCGTTTTCAACCTAAGACGCTAAGAAGCAAGTCCGCTTGTTCGCAATGGTAGTATCAAAAATATTCAGTATTAATCTATGCATTTTAAAGTATTGGGTTTCGAAAATTTTAGTTTTAACTAATTTTAAATATATCTGGTAAGTATTAAATGAGTAATTTAATTGAAATGATGGTTTAAAGTTGTTATTCCTTTTTAAAAGTCCATTTTGTTTGCATGCTTTATGTTAGGTCTAGAGTTACACTTTCTTATTATAATCAATTTTTTTAATACAATTTACAATTTCTTTTGGTTATCCTTTTTATTTTAAAAAAGTAAAATCTCCATATGGAGTTCTTTATATATTTGGCAACTAAGGCAGTAACCAATCGGCGACATGCTCCTATTCAGTAGAAACAAAAAATATAGCAAATTACTAATTACTATCACAAGGAGACGTTGTCTGAGTGCCGTTGGCGTGATTTGGCAGAAACCACACCTCACTAGTTCTATTACTTTTTATTATTATTATTATATATTTTTTTGGGCACAAAAAAGATTTTTTTTGCAGCTACTCCTTGCTTTATTTTTTGTTAATTTAAGGAGAAAGAAAAGTTTAAGGGGCTTTCGTAAAGAGGTAACATTTAAATTAATATTCTTGAAATTATTTAATAATGTTTGTAATTGAAATAATGCAATGGAATGCTAGATCGGTTATCTCAAATAAAGGTCTTTTAGCGAAATATTTGTTTGATAATATTATTTAGGTGGCTTTATTAAGTGAAACATGGTTAAAGAAATCAATAAATATTAAATTCTCAGGATACAATTTATTCAGACTGGGCCCTGACGTCGGCTATGGCGGTGTTGCTATTCTGTTAAAAAATAATATTACTTTTTACAATGACAGATCCGCAAAAAATGATGACTACTTAATATTTTTAAATGACGGTTCAGAAACATTAATTCCGTCTTACAATTCCATAAATAAATCTGCGATTGATTTAACCATTTGTACTAGAGATATATTAACTATTTGTGATTTCCTACACATATTTATAAAATGCAGCGCTCGGATCACGTACAAATATTTGTTCAGAATCGAACGAATTGCTGGTGAATTTTGGCCTAAGATTTCCTTAATCTGGTGGTTAGTAACTTGCCTATCTTTGTCAAGCATTTTTCTCACAGCAGCAACGTTTATCCAAAGGTGTATTTTCAGGGTTCATTTAGGGAAATTTTTTAACCAGTTTGTCTTTAATCCACTGTTTTCAGGTTAATTATTGTAAAGGTAACCGATAAGTTGGTATGGGTGGTTTTAGTTGCGGTTTTAATTTTGTCTGGCTAAAATCTTAATCACGTTATTCAAGAATAGAGTGTCGATGTCGTTATGAAAGGTGTTGCTGCTCAAAAACCAAGGGACGTTGGCTATTGTATTCAGTGTCGTGTAATGTTTGTCGAATGTTGATATTTGATGGCTTACTTTAACCTCACAGCTCTATTCCATATGATTTACTTAAAATTAGTTTGGTTTCGTACAAATGTTTAGTTCTTGTTATCTTCTTTTTATTCTTTTTCAGCCGTTATCCTTTCACTGCAAGATGTAGGCCTCTCAACATTTTCCATTTTTTTCTATCATGTGCTTTGCTCATCCAGTTTTTACCAGCTATGGTTCTTATTTCGTCGGTCCATCTTTTAAAAGGTCGTCCTACTGAGCGTTAAACAAAGCCTGGTCTCCAGCATAATAGTATTTTTGCCCATCTCTCGACTAGCTAGGTGACTCACCCAAAACCATTAAGAACTAGATATTTTCTCGATATCAGTTACCTTCGTTTTTCGTCGGATATCCTCGTTGCTAATGCAGTCTCGAAGACTGATTTTCATCGTAGCTCTTTTCATAGCCCTCTGGCTCACCCGTAGTCTGTTTGCACCGTCATCGTCTCTAAGCCGTATGTCATGACAGGCAACACGCATTTATCGAAGTTCTCTTTTTAGGCTGTTTGGAATTTTACTTTTGAATACATAGTAAGTCTACCAAAAGCACCCCAATAGAGTTTAATCCTTCTCGAGATTTCAGCTGTTTGATTATCTTTACCGAGTCTTATGGCATGACCCTACTATAAATTCTTGTCGTTTGGCTTAGTTGTGTGATTTTCGGGTCAGTTTTTAAATCTAAGTTTAGTCCCAAGTAGTGTTTATTCTTCCGGTGATGTTGAAGGTGTTGCCATGCTCGTGCAGGGTTTGTATCTAAAGACATAATTAATGTGCTGTCTGTAAAAGTGGAAGCCAATGTGTTGTTAATAGTAGGGACGTCAGCAGTATACAAAAAGTACAGGAGGGGACCTAGGATGAGTTTATATATTGGTAGTTGAATAAGAAAGCTTTGAATCCGGTTTAAAAGTGTCCAGTATTTACTTAGAACTTAAAGATTAGATTTGTTAAGGTAATGACTTAAAGTTTGCATAGTAATTGCTGGTGCTACACCCTGTCAAACGCCTGCTGTATATTTAGAAATACAAAAGCATTATGTCCTTTTTGCTGAAAAGTATATTTAATATATTTTTAATTATATGGCATTGTTGAATTGTAGATTTTCTTTTTCTAAAGTCAAATTAATGAACAGGGTTAATAATATTGTAATTGGTAAATAAAATACTTTAATCGGGATTTTTATTATGTTCTGGTTCCAACGAAAAGGGATATACTGTAATTCTCAGAGATAATCGTGAAAACCAAATAAAAAAAGGTAGGAATTGGTGTTCTTCTTAAATTTCTGGAGGTTGTATGCCTCAGGGAACACCTGCCTAAGCAATGTGTTTTAAAGCCTGGCTGTTCGGTGGATAAAGGAGTCTTTGGAACGAGATGTTCTACAGGTCTCCAAAGTGACCACGTAGGGGTGTAAAGTCTGAACTTGACGGGTAAATCTTGAATAAACAGCTAAAGAAGGAACGATTGTTAATATTTTAGAAGAGAATTGCCCATGAAAATATCTATAAAATAGAGACAAATTACTAACTTTTCTAAAGTGCGCGGTGTTCCAGAGAAGTAAACGGGTTCGTAAGCGAGGCATCACCGACCAGGCAAATTGCCCTTTTTTGGACGAAATCCAATAGTTTTAAACATTGTTTTGAAGAAAGGCCAGGTCAAGAGTACCAACAACCGACGAGCATGTATGAAAGCACTGATGAAAGTGAAGGAAGCAAAAGATGTGTGTAAGAACCATAGCAAGTGAAAGGAAGTGGTCTCTGTCTACCCTTACGGCAAAAAGGCCTGACCATATGTATGTAAATTTAACATTAAAAAAAATAAAGTAAAAATTATTTGGACTCGTATACAAATAATTCTTTATCCTATAATGAAGCATAGCGAAAAATAAATTCGCATTCAATGTTAATCGTCGGTACATCACCAGAATATTTGTTGTTTTAAATTTTAGACACCTTTGATAGATGAAGTAAAATGGAAAAAAAAAGTTTTCATCACTTTTAATTTTTGTTTGATCTTTTTTCAGCAATCTGTATATTTATAATCGCAAAACTTTTAATTTTTTTTTGTTTTTGTCAATTTTAATTGTGAAGCCTCATATTATGTTCTTGTTTTTGTTTTTAAATACATTTGTGATAATTTAAAATAAGAACAGTTTTTGTCAACTACATAGATGGTTATCATGATAATTCTTATCATAAATTGTAATTTTACCAAACAACGAGACATATATTTTAATTTTTGGCTTTTGTCAATTTTAATCCATTCACGTAAATTTTTATAATTTTGTTCTTATTTATTTAATATTAAAATAATAATTTTTCTAATATATTAGAACAAACATTTTTTCGTTTAAAACATGATACTCTAAAGAAATGGATCTTTTGGTCCAACAGAAACTGCTATTTAACAATTATTTAAATCGACCTTAAAATTATCAATTATTTGGGTATAACAACCAAATGTTAAGGGTTATAGTTAACAAAAAAGGTTAAAAAATTTCGTCGTTTTTGGGTATCCACTTTCAAACCTCAACGAAGGTCAATGATGTCGATTTGTAGATTCATTAGGCTTCAGTCATTTAAAAATAATATCAAAAGTAAAGCTTATCCATTTGATGATATATAACCTCCCTTTATTATCACAGATTGACTGGTAAAAATAAAAACTCATTATAAATGTAATTAAAATTCTTTTCGAGTGAATTTTCACCCTTTTATTTACGTTATGTCCGAGTAAAATACATTTTAAATAATTATTTTTCGATAAATACTTCTAAATTTATGCGAAAAATTTCAGGAGGTAATTATCCTTATTAAATTATGATGCATTTTTCCTTAGCCCACCCACTGCTTAAATATCACCCCCAAAAGGTGGTAGGTTTTTATTTTTTTCGAAAAATTAAAGAAACGATAAAAAATGAAATTTTCTTATTTTCGTGCACTCGCAAAAGAATAACCACCGGTATTTTTTTAACATTTTTGTTACATTACAAACGGGTAATTTGGCATCGCTTACATATCTAATAGTTATTTTTTTTTTCTAAAATTTTTTTGTGAAATAAAAATATTACTTAAAATCTCTATCTATTTAAAAATACTTCTTAATCTGAAAGTTTTTTTTAAACCAAAAAAAAATAAAATAAAATACAATATCATAATTTTTATTCTTTATTTAATAATAAACTAGGTATGAGACAGTGAAAAAGAGTTAAAATGAAAATTGCAAGAATAAAATTAGATTCATAATAAATACATACATATAGTCACGCCTTTTTCCCGTAGGGGTAGGTAGAGATAACTTCCTTCCACTTCCGCTACGGTTCTTACACACATCTTTTGCTTCCTCTACTTTCATCAGTGCTCTCATACATGCTCGTCGGTTGTTGGTACTCTTGACCTGGCCTTTCTTCTAAACAATGTTGATCTGATCGATCTGATGTACGCCGAGGTCGACCTCTACCGTCTTGTCCATTTAAACTCGCTTTATAAATATGTCACTGTAATACTTTTCATATCTCGTAAACTTTGAACCCAAGTACACAAATTCATTTACTTGTTCCACTCTTTCTCCCTTAATTAGAACTTCGCAGTTTGTCATGTTTTCTTCTCTTTTAAAAATCATTACTTTCGTTTTGCTTACATTTATTTTTATACCTCTGATTTTTAGGTCATCATGCATAACATTAACCGTCGCCTGCAACTTTATATAGCGCTAATATAACTTGATTATCGGCATAAAGAAGTCATTTGACGATCAAATACAAGATACAGGTGAAACTAATATAAGCGTGTTAAAAATGGTAAAGTAAGTAAGAGATTTAGTTTTGTCAGGGATGTGTGGCTTTGCCATGATTGTTTAACTTTACATAGACGATTGTTTAAAAGATTTGAAAGAGAGTGCGTATGGATTAAAAATTAAAACCACTGGTTTATGTTTATAATGGGGGAGACCATAAAGTTTTAGATACAGCATAATCGTAACCTTCATATTAAAAACTATCATATAATGTAATTTTACATTTATTATTCGTTCTGTAGTATAAATAAGATGTTTGTCATTTCAATATAAACGATTTTGCGCTATTTCTTTCATCGACCTTGAGCTGACCAATCGTTGGTACTTGTTTTATTATATATATATATATATATATATATATATATATATATATATATATATATATATATATATATATATATATATATATATATATATATATATTATATATACATCGCTTTTAGAACGTTCTTCGATGTCTTCCGGTTCCCAGTCTTCATTAATCTCTGTCCTCTCAGAGATTATTTTCCAAACCTTTCTCTCTCATGTATTTGTCTATTCCCTTTCTCCATCTCTTCCCACGTTATCCTATCTTTTTTTCCTTGGCGGTTCCAGTTGATGAATTTCTTTGGAAAACGGTCTTCGTCCATTCTCTGCACATGTCCATACCATTTAAGTTTTTTTATTCTGATATCCTCTACAATGCTATGACCAATTCCCATAATTTCTCTGATTCTGTCATTTCTAATTTGTACCAGTCTAGATATTCCTGCCACACGCCTCCAGAAGTCCAATTCTGTTGCTTCTTAATTTTTTTCTGACCTTTGTTTTAGTTGCTATACCTCACTGCTATATGTAACTATGCTTTTGACAATACTATTGTATATTTGGTATTTGTTATGTTTGAAATATGTTTATCCCACAATACTTTGTTTAGTAAACCGATGGTTCTTTTTCCTTCTACATTTTTTTAAGGCTTCATTCGTAGTTCCGTCTGTCTTGATATACATACCCAGGTATTTGTATTTTTTGCATAGTTTAATTATACTCTGGTTGTTCTCCAAGATCAGATTTTGTTTTGTTCCCCCGATGCACATATATTCCGTTTTTGTAAGATTGACCTTATTATAGTAAATCCATGCATACCCGCGGTACTGAGGTTCCATGTCAGACAGAAACGAATATTGTTAGGAACTATTACGTCATAGCACCGCTCACCTGATTCTGCCAGTTTTTAATTTTGAATTAATATACTGATTTCAAAACGCTGAAAAATCCATTTAATTAGATTTTGACTCGTGATATTGTTTGTACGCTAAACCAGCATCATTATTTATTAATTGACAGGTTTGGAATACGCTGGACACACGCTAAACGCAAGGTTATGCGCACTATTTAATAAAATTATGGTGACAGGGAAAGTACCAAAGGAATGGAAGAGCAGCTATACCATCCCCATTTATAAGAAAGGAGATAGGAAAACACCAGACAACTATCGAGGAATTACATTACTCAATACAACACTAAAAGTATTAACATCTATTCTAAGAAACCGTATAGAACAACAAATTCCCATACAGGAAGAACAGCAAGGATTTAGAAAAAATAGAAGCACAACGGACGCAATATTTATGATTAGACAATTGAGCGAAAAAGCAATAGAATATGACAATCCAATGTGCTTTGTAGACCTAACCAAAGCATTTGATAAAATTAGAAAAATGGATATACTAAAAATAATGACAAATAATAAAATCCCCTCACAAATAATAAATGTAATTAACGACATAAACACCAACAATACTACCAGAATAATAACGGACAAAGGAACCACAAAATCAATAAACATCAAAGCCGGTATAAGACAAGGAGATTCGCTTAGCCCTCTACTGTTTAATCTGACAATGGATCAGATAATTGTAACCATAAGAAGAAGGGAAGGTTACAAAATGGAAAATAAAAACATTAATATAATCTGCTACGCCGATGATGCAATTCTAATCGCCAACAATGAAGATAATTTACAAAAATTATTACACCACTTTAACGTAACTGCAAAGAAATTTAACATGGAAATCTCCACCAATAAAACGAAAAGCATGGTAATAGCAAGCGAACCAACAAGATGCAAGCTGGAAATAGAAGGAAAGATCATTGAACAAATAATGAGCTTCAACTATCTAGGAGTAAACATATCTAGTAACCGGGATCTAAAAATGGAAACACAAACACAGACCACAAAAGCAGTACAGGTGGCGGGAGCATTGAGAACAATGGTTTGGAGAAACAGATTCATGAACATCGAAAATAAAACAAGAATTTATAAGGTAATGATAAGACCGATATTAACCTATGCAAATGAAACGCAAACTGAAACCAAAGCCACCAAACACAAAATGCGAGTAACAGAGATGAGAATATTGCGGTCAATTGCAGGAGTAACACTACGAGACAGAAAGAGAAACGCAGAAATCAGAAAAAAATGTAAGATCGAAGACGTAGTAAAATGGATGAAGAAGAGAAAGAAAGATTGGCATGACCATGTTCAACGAATGGACGAGAATAGGCTAGCCAAAATATGTAAGAATGAAAGACCAGCCGGAAAGCGACCACGAGGGAGACCACCAAAAAGGTGGTTTATAAGTTGGAAATCGTCCTCCATGGAAGATTAGAACAGGCAACAGGACTAAGTCCTAGTCTATAAAAGGAAGAAGAAGGTTTGGAATAATTAAATCGCTTAGTGGTCTTCATCATCATCATCATCCAGCCTTATTCTCTTGTCCATTGCTGAACGTAGGCCTTCTCGAAATATTTCCATCTTTCCCTATTTTGCGCCTCTGCGATCCAGTTCGTGGTTATCCTTTTGAGGTCATCTGTCCATCGTGTCGGTGGTCTACCCCTGCTTCGCTTATCCGATCTCGGTCGCCACTCCAGAACTTTCTTTGTCCACCTTCCGTCCTTCATTCTAGCCACGTGTCCTGCCCTTTAAAAAAAGTTTGTTTAATTTTACTTTTTTAAATATACATATTTGATTTGCATGAGTATTTGTGAGTCACTAATAAAATTGATAATAGTAGATTAAGACCATTACAGTAATTAATATCAAGGTACACAAACTTTTTCATATACTTACTTATCCATTTTTCTACCTCTTAATGTTTATGGTTAAAACTTTTATGGAATTAAAAGTAAAAAAATATACACATTTATTGATTTTCAACATAAATATTGATTAAAATCAAATAAATAAACTAAATTAATAAGGAGAACATAATACACAGTTTACTTTGCGTATTGAAAAATAAATAACAAGCAATTTATTAAATAAAATAAAATTAATTTTTTTTTACATTTGTAGCGCACTACGGAAGAACTTTGTATATCAAGACTTATTTAAAAAAACGTCACTTTCATGAAAAACATTTTTAAACTACGAGAGATAATAAATTTAAGAGCACCATTGAGTATCTACGGAAAATTTCATGCAGGCCTTATAGACCAGGCAGCAGAGGGTTTTACCTTGCAAAAATTGAAAAAAACATGATTATTGAATATGTTATTTACAAGTAGGTCCTCTCATAAATCCAATTTTTCGACCTTGGGGGAGATCCGCGCGCTGCCGTTTTGGTTTATACAGGGTGGTCAACCGAAAACGAAACAAAGCCATTTGCAGTAACCTCGTCAACATTTAAGAAAAACGCTCAGACCCGTCGATTTTTGATTTTTTTCGGTATTTTCGACTACACTACTTTTAACCCCAAGCGAGGGTAAGAATTACCTCAAAATTTTTAAATGGCATTGGCAGTCGAATAAGTTGTCTTTTAAAAGATCTGACAATTCTCTTTACAATAGTCTTAAAATTTTACATTTCCTTCCAACACTGAAAAGAGTACGTGTTAAAATTTTAATTAGTTTAGTTGATTACTAACTACTTAATTGATTAAATGTGACTGCCCGCTTCCATAAAATAATAAAGATTTTGTTAAAAACGTTCACGCACATTCGGCCGAAGAATATCGGCACGCTGATCAGTCTCACCCATTTACTCTCAAGATTGACACTACAAGGACCAATCTTCATCAAGAATCCTTCTTTTACAGGGCTGCTACGGAATGGAACAAGCTTCCAAAATCAGTTTTTTCAGAGAACTATAACATGCATTTTTTTAAAAAGCGGGTTCTCAATCATCATCTTTCTATAATCACTCCCCCTTCTAATAGTCGCAGTGCGTGCCGTCCGCGGCCCATACGATAGGTCTACTCTTTTTGCGACTATTTTCAGTAAAAATTCCGAAGAATTTCCGGAATAATTTCACGGCACTCGTTAAAAATTCTTTGACGCAAATCTTCCAACGACGCTGCACAGTGGGCAAAATCACTGATTTAGGTGGACAAAAGTCAAGTCAAAAGTATGGAATTTCTAAGTGCTTGACCCTTTTATTATTAGTTGCTAAGACGCTTAATACTAATATTTCCCGCCATACCGTGTTAACAAATAAATAGTAAATGAGTAAATCACTTCCGTTTATACAAGTGCCTAATAACCGGCAGGTGGGATTATTTTTATTCGATGGCCGTTTATTATGTTCAAGGTGTGTGTAGTGAAAATCTTTTTGCTTTTATTTTACAATGGACATTGCTAAGACAGGTAAGACATTATATTTCCACACTCGTTATTGAATATACATTGCAATCTACCTGTAGAGTTAATTTAGCAATTTGTAAATGTATGCCCCTATTCAATAACGAAAAATTATATAACTAACCCCCAAGTTACCCCAAAGAGGAAATTTTTTGAAAAGTGGGTAAGTTTCCCAAAAAAAAAACCGCCAAGACCACATGCTGAAATTTATTCTTACCTCTGCTCATATTAATAACGAATATGTGGAGATTAGACCTTTAAAAATTAGAATTACCCATCTTTTCGACAAAATTTCGGAAAGGTGGGACAAATGTCACAGAAGATTTTTTCAATAAATACTCTAGTTGGCTTGATTCAGATGACTTGGATTTTAGTATTTCAGTTATTCAACCTACTTGTCAACGCTCAGGACGCCCTGAAAAAAGTTTCGAATGTTCTAGTGAGAAAACAAAAAAAAGAAAAGTCAGTTATTGAAGGTAGACTGCGAAAAGTTGACTTTCGCAGCACAGCACGCGCTTTATGTGTAAGCGTGGTGCTTCCAAAGTTGTGAAAAAGGCATCTACCTCTCAACAGCTATCTTCTTCTACAAGAAAGTCGACCTCTACCAACATTTTACCTCTTTCCCCTGAAAAAGCTTTGGCTCCCTTTTCGACTGCAGTTTAACAAAGTTTCCTAAATGATTTAAAATACATCTATTAGCAGGTTTACGCCACTTTGAGCCGATAATTAGATTTGTTGTATTTTTTTTCGCGTATTCTGGGAAAATGTAGGAAAGTTGTAGATCTTAGCAAATAAATTTGATTTTTTACTACCATGCGCTCGCCAATCGTGTCAAAGTTAGAATATCGAATATCGTCAATTTTAGTTTTCGCCCAATATCTCTGAAACCATACCTGATATTTCAAATCTTAAAAGATCATAGACTTTGGCTTTTAATTATACAATATTTGTTTTATTTAACCGGACTTGTATCTACAGCGGCAATAAAATTTTCGGAACCCTGTATATTATTTGTCCTTTTTTTACAAAAAATAATTATTTCTAGTAATAAACTCAAACATTTAAAGAACTTGTTTACTAGATTATCCTTTAAAAAAAGTTTTTAACTATTTTTGTTCGGACAAACTTAGTTCGAAAGTAAAGTCGTTTCAATTGGAAAAGTCAATCAGAAGGTTTCTAATGTAAAATAGACGATTTTTCCTTTTTTTTTATCCACTTTACTTTAATTAACGCTCTTTTCGAGCTTGTTGCAGAGATAAAATCGATCCTCTTAATAAATTAGAAGTTGTCGATAGTCCGGGTATAAAATGTTATCTTTTTAGTATTAGAACTTAAAATAAAATTAATTGTGTTTCACAAATTTATTTTAATTAATTAATTTAAAAATAAAAAAATTAAATTTCGATTTAAATTTTTAATTATTCATCATCATCATCAATCGACCAATCTCGTCCACTGCTGGACATAGGTCTCCCGTAGCTTTTTCCATGCTTGCCTATCTTGTGCTGCCTCTATCTAGTTAAATGATTAGTTACATAATAATTTACTTATTGACTTAATGTTAGGTAAAAATCTATAAAAAAACCTTTTGGTAATTGCCATACATTAAGAGTTAATAATGATACTAATCAACATTGTTTTGAAAGAAAGGCCAGGTCAAGAGTACCAACAACCGACGAGCATGTATAAGAGCACTGATAAAAGAGAGAAAGCAAAAGATGTATGTAAAAACACTAGCAAGTGAAAGGGAGTGGTCTCTGCCTACCCCTACGGGAAAAAGGCGTGACTACATGTATGTATGTATGTAAATGCGAATATGAGTGTGTTTGTTTGTTACGCTTTTAAGCGTAAACTACCAAACCGATCACCGTGAAATTTTGTACACATATTTTAAAGAGTATAATAAAAGACATGTGTCAAATAAATACCGGCTCCGGCGGTCATTTCAAGTATAGCATCCCTAAAACTAACATATGATTTGTGGGTGGTGATTCAGAGTGGCCTATACGAGTACTAGTTTCCTGGTTTCATTTCCTTCCTTCGTCCTGATCATCACTGCTGTTAGGTCCCTGAAACAGAAATTAGTTAACGGCAGTTTTTTAATTTTTTTTTTATTGTTTTACAGGTCCGAGGGACCCTTGCTAATCTGCTATAGATTAGCTCTCTGCATTCTCCCCTCAGACCTTTTACCTTTCCATGTCTGATGCACCGTTCCTGTATAAGAGTAACGTCAAACCCGCCGCTGTAAGGACTGCCAAAGCTGCCTTACAGTGGTGCAGGTTGATCTGGGTTACCCTTATCCTCCTAATCTTTTTTAGTCCGTCCCTTTACAGGTCATTAAAGAGTACCGTTTCTAGTCTGTAGTACACACGAAAATCCTTTCTCTCCAACACCTTAAATAAAGCGTCGTCCACTAAGAAGGCCAGGATTTGCCCTCATTCTCTCTCGATGTTTCTGTTCAGAAGAGTCCATTTCTGCGTCGTCAGGTCTGGATTCTGTAACTAAAGATGCCGCCTCTGGTTCTTTTTTTATCCCAGGTACAAAGGCTAGCCCTGTGACGTACTGGTAGGTCCACGAAGTTGACTACCGTCAACTCCGCCCCCCCCAGAGCTTCCCCACTACTCCGACCTATCCCCTGAGCCAACTCACGGTCCAGGAGTATATCTGGGTGGCGTTTTGACGATCACCGCCATCTGTATTTCTCTTGCTATTTTACTAAAAGTACCGGTTCTTACTTCCACTTTCCTGGCCCTTTTGGTAATATTCTGCTTAGGAGTAAACTAAGACTCCGGGCGAGGTCTATTTTTGTTTCTACCCTCTTCAGATTATCCCACTTCTCCTGGTTTTTTGCCCTTGCCAGGGCGTTTTCCCTTCCCAGGTTTAACAGCCGTCCATATCCCAGCCGCCATTTCTGTCTCTCTGATGAGCCTCTTACGTTGCGCCACAGAGAGTCTTTTTTTCTTCTTGAGGTCGATGTTTCCCATCCCCTCTGTAACTTTACTAGTGTCTCGATTTTTAGAGAAACCCTGACTTTGAGTGCCATTACTGGCCATTACTTCCACAGCTGTGTTATTACCCGGTTTCGAGTCGGAACTAACCGACTCTTCCCCGGGACTACTTTCAATATTTTTGGTGTCCACTTAGTTCCCACGAGTATAGGAGAAATGGTGGTCCAGCCCTGTGGTGCTATCTGCACGGGACTAAGGCTGTTTACTACAAGATTTTGCATGGTTTTCTGTAGGCTCCAATAGCGACGGTGCTTCTTCACCACCATGCATCCATCAGCACGGGTCGCATTACACTTTGGATTGGGAGTGTTTTAGTCGCTTTTTATGACAGGCAGACCATACCTGCGATCCATTCTTTTTTCCCCGTATCCCCAGGGGAAATTAAAAATACTTAAAAAACGCCGAAATATTTTTTAAGTAATGAAGCTAAACCAAAAGTTTTACTAACTATAGCAGTGGGCGAAGATTACACATATAAAAAGCGCTATTTTAATAAATAAATTTGAAAATTCTGCAATAAATGTTGGTATACCAAAAGATTCCCAAAGGGAACAATAATTAATTAACCATGACTAAAAAACATTTTACCGGAGGATTTCATCAAAAATAAATATTGACCTAAATCTTTCTGCTGATTTTCTTGAAATGTACGTGATGGGGGTTCTTTACTTGATTTTGAGGTAAGGAGCCGGCGAACAAAAGCGTACTTATTAATACAAAACAAATTTCCGCCTTATGTTTCCTTTGTACCTTTAAAATTTGTATTAAATGATTACAAATAAATTCCTAAATAAACACAATTTAAAACGGTTTAAATCTTGTTGAAAAAAATAACACCGCCAATGAAATTTTTTTTAATAACCAATTGTGTGAGTCAATATTACCGACGAAGCAGAAGTACATGCTATTGAGATATATGCCCAGGATTGCCTCGAAAGGAACATCCAAAGGGTAGAAATCTATATTCTATCAAATAGCCAAGCAGCATTAATAGCTCTGAAGTCATACACTTGTGAGTCTAAGCTGACTTAGGACTGTAAACAATCCTTGAGACAACGGGCAGCAAGTAACCAGGTCATTTTAATGTGGGTTTCAGTTCACAAGGAAGTTATAGGCAACGAGGAAGCAGAGTGCCTTGCTAAGGAAGGAGCAAATACACAATTTTTCTGCCCAGAATCCTTTTGTGGACTCTCCAAGGCCCACTTGAAAAGGCTAGTAAGCCTTTCGCCAATGAAAGCTAAATAGCTTCTCGAGTTGGTTAAGAAAAACTTAAAACTGGTAACGGTACTTCTCACTGGACACTGCCCTCTGAGGTATCACCTCATAAAGATGGGCAAAACAGAGAGTGATAGTTGCAGCTACTGCAAGAACTTCACTGAAAGTCCAGAACATTTGCTTTGCGAATGCCTAGCGCCGTTCTGCAAGATGCTTAAGTTCCTGAAAGGGGCCTTCTTAAAGCCCTATGATTTCAGGAACTTAGCTCCCAGGAAACTGATAAACTTGGTACGAAGTCTCGCAATCCCGGGCCTTAAAAAGATTAAGAGTTATGCACAAAAGATCTGATAGGTCGAGGTGCCTAAGAGGTTGCTTAGCCTTTCCGATCTGTTATACAATCTACACATAAATTACTTATACATTTTTGTTAATTGTGTGTAATTAACATAAATAATAACAAACCTCATAATATAATTACTTCCTGACGGTATATTTAAACAATTTAACGTAAGGAATAAACAGGTGACATTAAATTAGATAATTATCTTTGGGTAAACGTTCCAAGAAATTCAGACACCAGATTAAAAAGACAAGAAGACAAGAAGACAAGAAGCGCATTCAATAAAATAGGAAGATTGCTGTACAAACCAATTTTAAATATAAAATTAGACTAAGCGCTCTTAAAAATTATGTAGTTTAGTCCTTTCATACAAAGCAAAAGCCTGGACCCTGACACAAGCAACTTGCAAACGCATAGACTCTTTCTAGATGTGGTGCTACCGCCAAATGTTGGGAATACTGGGGACGCAACACAAACAACACAGTACTGCAGCGCATACCTTAATTAAAATAAGGAAGTACTGAATACTGTCAAAAAGGTTGACACATTAGAAGGCGTTTTTATCCAAACCCTCGAGAAACACAACCAAGCAGCTTCTGGAATGAAGTAGAAACTACCTGCAAATTCTGATGAGACTACTCACAGGACATTGTCGCCTAAAGGTGCGTATTCATACAGCGAATGAAGGAGAGAAAAATCGGGCGAATTCATTTACCTGAATTTATTCGCTTATATTTATACTTATATTTATTTTTAACAGAATTATAAAATCATAGGATTAATTTTAATGTATTGTTTAATTCAAAGTCAGTTATAACTTAATATATCATTAAATTTTAAACTAAAAAGGTCGTCTACCAAATTTAATTTTTAGAGTGGTTGGAAAACCTTTTTAGCTTCTGCGAGAATAAGCTACATCCTTCAAATCATTTTTAAAATGGTATAATAAATAAAGCAGCAACGTGTTGTTTTTACCAAGAATGGTTTTAGGCCAGCTGCATACAGAAAAAGCAAAAAAAATTTTGTTAAAAACGCTTTTATTTTTACAAAAGACATTTTATTTGCAGGAGAGTTAAAATGTTTCTTTTATTAAAAAATTTACATTTTTTAAATTATCGTAAGATGTTGGTTGACAACGACAAATCGGTGAAAATTGCACTAGTTTTCTGGAATTGATTGTTGCTTCGGGATGATAATAGTAATAAAGCACAAGATATTTGTAGGTGCATCCTATAAATCGACTACTTACTATTTACTAAATTTAAATAATAAAAAAGAATTTTCAAATAAAATACCGATAAAATATATTAATTTAACAAATAAAATTAAATGTATATTAAAATTTTGTTTCAAATATTCGAACTATTTATTAACTTAGTAACTTAAAAGAAAAAAAATATATCAAACTATTATACTTACGGTTCCGTGAGTTCTTGATTTCCTGATTGAATTAAATTTGAGGGGATGTATAGATCAGTTTACGGATTTATCCAACCGTATTTTTTTTTAATATATCAAACTAACTAAAAAACTATAATTACTTACCCCGTAAGGACGCAAAATGATTTTAGAATTAAAATTACTAAATTAAATAAACCCCAAACAAATCCAGTCGTATTATTTTAATTAAGTACCATATAACAAGCTAATAAATCAAAGTATATCGGCTTCAAGGCTGTACAAACTTCGTTATTATCTCTCGGAAACAATTAAAAAACCTACAAGTATACATACAGGTTTATTTAAAATTAAAAAAATGTTTACAAATTTGCTGATGGATAACACAAAATATATAAAAAAAAATTAATTTAAAATTTTGAAGTAACATTAAAATGACAAGATTCCTTGGGTTGTAGAAGGAAATCCAATTTTTCCCAACCATGAAACGCCTAGATCGTAGTTTCCAAGTAAAATCAACCAAACTTATCCAATTTTCCTCTTACGAAAGAAAACTAATGCTAAATTCTAAATTTTAATGCTCATAATTAATCCCAAGTATTGTACAGCGTATTTAACGCCAGTCGTCAAAAAAACGAACTCTCCGTTGATGACCGGTAACCATAAAACAACCAACGAAAAACAGCTAACAGGCAAAAGAAAAAGCCATGGAAGCCGTCGGCAGCAGCAAAAAATGCATGCAGGAAAAAGCTATGTCGAAAAAAAACATCCTTTAGGAGAAAAAGCATTCGTCAGAAGAAAAAGGTCGATTACAATTATAGTAAACACTTAAGAATTTCTAATAAGTACATAATAGAAATGCACCTGACATTTTTAACTTTGTTTTACTAAATAATGAAATTCAATTAACAAAGGCTTTTTAAATATTATAATTTTATCTGCAAAAGTCGATAAAACACTCGATGGGCGGCTTAATACCAGGACCGACTTTAAAAAATTCTAAATAAAAATAGGAGGAAAAATTCCCGTAACATTAAGGTAGTTGTCGTGGTGTAGGCATACCATTAGAAAATTTTAAATTTTTGTAAACTTATTAAGGACATAATAATACAATTCCCCTAAAAATTGACCTCCTCTTACCCAAGAAAAACTCAATTAAAAATTGGATAATTACCATAAAGAGTAGACGCTCGCTGTAGTTATGTACCAGTTGATTGGTTCTAAAAAAAAACTAACTGTCAGAAATTTTTAAAAAACTAACAGCCTTTTAATAATCTTATAACAACAATCTACAACAAACCGCAACACTAATTCATGGCGGTACGCAAAACGTTAAAAAACAAATTCAGTAACTGACAAATTTAATCTGCTCGCGGCAAATACCGAAATTCAAATTTTTAACTCCGGTAGTATACTGTCCACGTACGTAGTTAAGTTGTTTGCGCAATTGTGACGTTGAGCTCATGACAAAATCTACAAGTTTTAACTGAGTAAGTTTCAACGTGATTCAAGATACGCGAAATAACAAATGGACTGTCGGTTTTGCTGCGTGAAAAACGAAACGCCTGAACACATAGTATGTTCATGTTTATGTCCCTAGTTAGAAAGAATAAGGTTCAACATATTTTGTTTTACCAACTTAGAACCTACCAATTTTAAAAAAAACTTACTCCATACACCCTAATGTACCGTATAGTTAGTGTAAATCTTTAAATGAGAATAATTTTAAAATATTAATGACACTATAACTAAGACACAGTTACAATCATAACATTTTTACGCCTATGGTTGTTTAATAAGTGGTACAAACTCAAAAATAAGGGTTTTCATTTATAGCTCACAAATTACAATTCACATCAATAAATTAATTTTAACTCACTATATCTTACTTATTAGGTACTTCTGATGATGAGTAGCCTGATAAATATAGCCGGAGTGACTCGGTTGGATAAAGTGAAGAAGTGAGATAAGGGAACGCTGTGATGTTAAAGAAGATGTGGTTACAAATATAGATAAAGAAATGCTTAAATAGTTTGGACACGTAGAAAAGATGAATTAAGGAAGATTGACGAAACAAATTTATAAGGCGAGTGTGAATGGGCAAATCGGTAGAGGTCGACCTCGGAGAACATATCTTAATCAGATCAACATTGTTTCGAAGAAAGGCCAGGTCAAGAGTACCAACAACCGAAGAGTATATATGAGAGCACTGATGAAAGTAGAGGAAGCAAAAGATGTGAGTACGAACCGTAGCAAGCGGAAGGAAGTGGTATCTGCCTATCACTACGGAAAAAAAGGCTTAACTTTATGTATGTAGGTACTTCTTAACTACTATTCATCAACTAGCGTTTTATCAATTAACTAATTGTTAATAACTACTTTTCTGCGGTCCAATATGCGTTTTTTACATTGTCATGGACATAGGTCGAGGTGTTTGAGAGGCTGCATAGCCTTAACAACCCTTCCAACAATCTACAATCCCTACATTGTCATAGAACATTCTTCAAGTTTGCAAACAACACACAATAAATCAAAAAGCTTCTAGCGCATTCGCCAAAATTAATAATTCTCAAATGAATAAACTGGACTGGTCCAGCCTTTAGGATATTGATCGCGATTCTTAACAATATTAAATTTGTTGTCCAATATAATTTTTAAAAATCGTTGGTTTTTAAAAATTTTAAATAATATTTACACTAAACTGGACTGGTCCAGCCTTTAAGATATTGATCGCGATTCGTAACAATATTAAATTTGTTGTCCAATATAATTTTTAAAAATCGTTGGTTTTTAAAAATTTTAAATAATATTTACACTAATAAATAATTGCACAAAAAATAAGAGTTTTTATTATTTTTGTGTGTTGCAATTTTTTCTAAAACAAAACATGTATGAAAATGTTTTTATTTGTGCAATTTTTAGTTGTTTTAAGCTGGTTATATAATGATCTAAGTAAAAAAAAATCCGCTGTTTTAATATTATTTGGTAAATAAGGGGCTGTGTTTTTCATAGCATATTCAAATTATAGAGTGTGTATGAAATGTATCGCTGGAAACAGCAACCATAAACAATTTTTTACTCAGTTCTTATTTCAAGAGTCTGCTATAATTTACTTCCTACTAATGATGTTTTTTTTTCTTCATGCAGGGTAATTTAAATTTAATTTTCTTTAACATAAAAAACAGGATTGAAACAGATTTGTAAAATTTTATTTTTTTATTTAAAAATTAATTAGAAAATGTTCATCGTATAAACCCCGTTAGGTTCAAAGGCCTGGTTGCATAATAAAAGAAAATTCTTTAAACAACAACTAAAACATTAATTTATTTTTTTATTTTAATTTACAGATTTTCATTTACAAATTAAAAATAAGGTACATTAAAATAATATAAATAATATTCACAAAAACAAAAAAAAAAGTATTACCAAGTCAGATCAATTTAAGTATGGGTTTTTAAATAAATACTTACACTTAATTTGTCCAGGAGATGCAAGAAAAATATCGTAAAGGTTGCAACTATTATTGTAGTCTTTCACTTATTAAAAAGTGGAAAGTTTATAAAAATATGGGTACTCGGTGTTTTAATGTAAACTGTTTGATTTTCTCAAGACGCAAGTTAGGAAACCAAAAAGTTTAATTTTTCAATAATATTTTGAAAGTTTACAATAACGTAAAACCTCAATATAACGGACGTCTATTTAACGGACTTTGAATATAACCGACAAACAATCCGGTCAAATTTAAAAAAAATTAAAAACGTTCTGTTAATGTACATCCGTCAAAAAATACCCAGGTGCAGATGGACAATCTTACCATAACCCTTTGGTCGGCAATTTTAAAATCAGATTAAAGAAGATAAAAAAAAGAAAAAGAAATGATGGGACCTGCTGAAACTGAAAGACCCAAAAATGGACGAACTAATTAAAATAAAATTGAGAGAGTTATCAGACAACAAATCAGAAAAGCCAAACAACGCAGTATAGAAGAGAAATGCCGCGAAATCAAAATGCTTGAAGAAAAACCCGATCACTTTAACCAATATCTTCTTCTTCTTCCAGTGCCTGTCCGTTACCGGACGTTGGCAATCATTCTGGCAATAATTATTTTATCAACTGCGGTGCTAAATAGATCCTTCTTCTGCCTGGTCTCCTTTTTTCAAGCACCTTTTCCTGTAGGATAAGCTGCACCAGACCGTACCTTTCGCTGTTTCTCATGTTTTGTCCTAAGTATTTCAATTTCCGACTTTTGACTGTACTCGTGATCTCCATTTCCTTGTTTGAAATGTCGATTACTCTGTTATTAGTAACATGGGCCTGTCCAATGGATTCTTTATATACGTGGATACAGCCACATCTCAAATGCGTCTAACCTTTTACTGGCTGCATCTGTTACAGTCCATGACTCAACTCCATATAGGAGCACAGGAAACACATAGCATCGGAGAAGTCGTATTTTAGTTGTTAAGTTCAGAAAGTGGCATTTAAAAAATTTCAACATTTTAAAGAATGCAGCACGAGCCCTCTCTATTCGACAACGTATTTCGAGAGAATGATCCTAGATCTCGTTGATTGTGGCTCCCAAACATTGTAGTCTCTATCTTTTTAATAACTGTATTAGTTATAATAAGCTGTCTGGGTGGTGGTGGATTTTTGCTTATCACCTGCATAAAAAATTAAAAGAAGCTGCGGGAATATACAAACACCATACTTTAGGTCAGCTAGTGAACGACAATGGAATGGTTATAATCGACAAAAGACAGAAATTCAAAACCTGGAAAGAATACATCTTTTAACTTTTCAAAGATAATAGCCCGAAAGAAAGTATAATCGGTATTTTGGGAGACAACACAGGCCCAATTATACTGAGAGATGAGATTGAAAAAGCTATAAAACATATAAAAGACAATAAAGCACCTGGCACAGACAACAAATACTCTTAAAACTTCTTTATGACAAGGGAATAAAATGGCTGACAAATATTTTTAACTACATATACACCAGATACCCAAAATTTGACTGAAGTCAACATTCACTAACCATTTCTTAGAATATCGCTTAATAGGTCTTATGAGCCATCTCTTGAAGATTCTTTTAAAGGTTATACACTAACGTATATATATATATATATATATATATATATATATATATATATATATATATAAAAGGAGCATGAAAATAGGATTAATGCTGCGAAAATGAGTAGTCTGAGAAGTATAGCCGGAGTGACTCGGTTGGATGAACTTAGGAATAGTGAGATAAGAAAACGCTGTGGTGTGAAAGAAGATGTGGTCACAAAGATAGATAAAGGAATGCTTAGATGGTTTGGACACGTAGAAAGGATGGAAGAAGGAAGATTGACGAAACAAATTTATAAGGCGAGTGTGAATGGGCAAATCGGTAGAGGTCGACCTCGGAGAACATATCTTAATCAGATCAACATTGATTTGAAGAAAGGCCAGGTCAAGAGTACCAACAACCGAAGAGTATATATGAGAGCGTTGGTGAAAGGCAGCATCCCTGTTTAAGTCCTTTATTTGAAGCAAATTCAGTCGAGATGTTATTTGCTATTTTGATTTTAATTTGGCAGTTTTCGAGTAGGCTTCTTGCTGCGTTTATTCACTTAATAATTATGGTCAAATAAATATAAATTATTTTGACATTAGAAGAAATGAATAAAATATGTTTTAATGCACACATAACTTTTTTAAGGTTCGACACAATAAACCAGCATAAAATGCTACAAGGTCTTGCTGAGTACTGTATTGATCATAGATACATCGAGGTCATCAAACACGTGTACCAAAAAGCAAAAGCTTATGTTAGGCTGCAAGATGATTCACAAGACTTTGATATTGCACGAGGTGTACGCCAAGGAGATCTTATATTACAAAAGTTATTCTTAAGCTTCCTAGAATATATGTTTAAACAGGCCAACGTTGGTGACATGAGCAAAAACATAGATGGTGAAAAACTAAACCATCCGAAATTTGCTGACGATACATTTATTATCGCAGATAGCATGGACGAAGCAAAGCATTAAACTCTGTTAGACTCAAAAAAAATCAACACCAACAAAACTCAATACAAGACAAATCTGTTATAAGTGCGGCAATTAAGATAGGCGGAGTAAGCATAGAGCAAGTTAGCTCTTATAAATACCTTGGTCACAAAATCTCTATTGGTAGAGACAACTAAACTCGTAAAATATCGAGAAGAAGAGACAGACATTCCAATATGCTCAAACCAGTGCGTGTTGCCTGTGCTTACATACGGGGCTGAAACACTTACAAAGAACACTACAAATAGAATAAGTATTGCGAAGAGTAAATGGAGAGGTCGATGTTAGGTATATCGCTGGGATAGGATCCCAAATATAACATTAAGGGAGAGGTCCGGAGTGACGGACGCAGTTACCTTTATAACAACCATAAAATGGAACTGGGCCGGTCATGTGGCACGACATTTGCACAATCGCTGGACAAAGAGGATACTTGAGTGGAGACTGCGACAAGACGCATACAAAAGTAGAGGCCGTCCACCAACCGGATGGACCGATGACATCAAAGGGATAAAGACCAACTGAATAGAGGCAGCACAGGATCGGCAAGGATGAAAAAAGCTACGGGAGACCTATGTCTAGCAGTGGACCTAATTGGTCGATTGATGATGATGATGAACCTTTTAGATGTAGATTATTTTTAACTAGCTGTTGCTTGTGACTTCGTTTGCGTAAAATTTACTTTTATCTTTACATGTGTCCATTTTTGAAGAAAGCAAAAGCACCATAATGACCCCATAATGATCCGCAAAACTACTATCCATGTGTCAAATAGTGTTACTTTTTTAGGACTTATTTTCCACAAAAAACTAAATTGGCATAAAAACATTAATTCGTTTATCAGAAAATTTCGCAAAACACTCAATGTGATAAAATACCTAAGCTGTTAAAGTTAGAGACACAACAATACACAGGAATACGTCTTGCAACTGAAGCATTCAGGACATCACCTAAATTAAGCTTATAATGCGAATCAGGTATACCATTACTTGAATCAAAACGAAACCGACTCGCACTTAATTATTGAGCCAAAATCTGGGCAAAACCTAATCACATGAACCACGGAAAATTCTTCCAAAATAACATGCTACCCAAATATAACAAGCAGTCAGCAAGAACGAAACAAACGAACGAACGAAGTGTACTAAAGGAAGCTTAAAATATCACTTTTAACAATACTCGCCCATATATTTTTAAGTAATACCTTAGATCATTGAACGAGCAAAATACCATATAGACTTACTAAATTCAACAGCACTTCCGAACTTTTTACTAAAACAAAGTTTTCTTGAAATTTTGAATATATATGAAGGTTACCAAAAAATATATACAGATGGATCTAAAACAAAACATATCAGTGGGTGTTATGTTTTGTCTGGGTGCGACCCGAGAGGTCCACACGACTAACTTCCCAGTGGAATGAATGAAAAAATACCATATTTTTTGTTGTCTTAATTATTATAATTTTAATTATGATTATTACAATTTTTATAAAAAACGATTTTAAATTGTTTATAACAAATTATAATTGTCATTAACAATATTCTGTTTGTGTCAACTGTATTATTTCAAACTTTTTCTTATTATTTCATAAGCGGGAGCTATTTTTAATTGTTTACCTATAACAATTGAAATTTATTTTTAATTATTATAATTAATAATCATTTGTTAGCAACAATATTCAATTGTTATAAACAATGCTTAATTATTACTAACAATTATTTTTCACTGTTATAGCGTCTTTAATGCTTTTCTCTTAATACTGACACAAGTTTAAAATTCTCCAATTCCTATTTTTGTTTTCTCAAACTATCTCTTTTTATAAAATAATATTTTTCATACAAAGATTCGTAATATGCAATAATCATATTATTTAAAAGATCCTAAAATTCTGTATTAAAAATAGTATAATTTATGAATTCCAAATTTAGGTAGTTTACCATATTTTTCAGTTTTTTTTATTCTCCATAAACAGCTTGACGGATTTTGCTAAAAATATAATCAGTTCTAAGTTACGTTATTATGCGTCGAATGCAATTGGTTTCACGTCGAAATATAATTCCGAACGCACATGCGCACATACGTACACTCTCTCTCTCTCTCTTTCTCTCTCTCTCTCTCTCTGTAGCTTACAACCCGGTGTGGGTCTTCGCTGACATTACAATTTGCCTCCACTTGCTGCGGTCCATCATAAGTTCTTCTGGTCGTTGAACATTTAGGGTCCGTAAGTCCGCTGCAATATTATATTTCCACCGTATCCTTGGCCTTCCCAGCAGCCGCTTTTCTACCGGGGTCTCTTCCCACACCAGTTTTACGACCCGTTGGTCTTGTCTCTTTACATGTCCGGCCCATCTCAATCTCTCTTCCTTTATTATTTTTACTATATCTTATATAGTTCTTCACTTTCCTGTTAGTTCTAATTCTGTATTGTTGTGTGGCGTGTTGTCCTTGATTGGTCCATATATATCCATTTAAGAATTCTTCGTTTTGTGATTTTTAGTCGGTTCTCATTTTGTTTTGTCATCGTCCTTGTTTCACATGCATATGTCATTATAGGTCTTATAATTGCATGATACATTGTTACTTTCGTATGGTGGGTTTTTTCAATTTCATTATTTTTTGTAGTGCGAACACCAGCGATTGGCTCCCTGAATTTTGTTGTTAATCTCTTGTGTTATGTTATCTGAGGTAATTATAGCTCCCAAATATTTAAACTTAATGGACCCTTTCAAAATTATTGTTGTTCATTGTCACATTTTTTCCTATCCTGTCTCTTCGTTTTGTTTTTGTTGTAGTCATATATTTTGTTTTATCATCGTTTATTTGTAGGCCAACCTTATTTGCAGCATTTTCCAGTTTAATGAACTCTTTCTTAACGTTAATAGTTGTATTTCCTACTACATCTAAATAATTAGCTACTACAATGCGTGGACCCTAATTTCCAAATAGGAGCGTTTTTATGTTTGCCCTTTGTACGATGCCTTCCACGACGATGTTAAAGAGGAGTTGAGACCACCGTTGATTGGTGTTGATTCCAATTCCAATCAAAACACACAGACGTCCGCTTAAAAACTATTGTATTTGACTCTGGGGATCTTGAAATGTGGAGAAATGTCAAAATTTGGTATTCGCAAAATCGGACCCATTACTAAAACTTTCACCGGGAAGTTAATAAAAATGGGATATGCTTTTATAATAAACGATGATTCATATAACTGTACTCCACCACCAAAATCAAGTATGTATACCGCCGAACTGCATCAAAAGTTGTTCATTGTATCGTAGTTTTTAAAGGCATTTAAAGTTCTATTTTAAAAACATATTACTGACGTTTTGTTTTTACAACAAGCCGAAGTACAAGGTAATTCTACTTTTTTAGGATATTGGAAACAGTATTACATAATTTGCATATACATTGTATTGTGTCGTGTAATCACATAGTTAATTCCTACATAATTGAATCGTAGAACGTTGTAACTTATTTAGTACACGTTTCATTTACGTTTTGTTCTAATTACTATGTTCTATTGGTTGCTGCAAGCGTCACAACTTATAAATACTACAAAAACATTTAAGTGTAATATATCTAAACTGCAGCTGCAGTAGCAATTAAAAATAAAAGTAATTAATTACAAACTTTGCACCACATACAATTTTAAATTTACTTGTTTTCAACAGACAACAAAATTTGGTATAAAGTTTCCTATATGCTTGCAATAAATTAATTTTCTACAACTGCTTGGCAAAGTAGCTTTCAAATTTCAACGCAAAGTTGACGTTTTCCGACAAACGTCATTGTGTGACAGCTTTGCCGCTCTAGCGCGGAAATATTTCAAAAACGCTTGCATCTCTTACTCATTCTTTTATCAAGAAAAAAAGTGATAGTGAATTATCGAACACACCTCCTGATGTAGCAGAAAGTGCAAAAAGTGTTACTTTAAATCTCCTACCAGAGAAATCGAGAGCAAAATATGTTTTTCAATACAATAGATCCATAACCTGGTGTCAATCGAAAAAAATCAATAAGTATTTAGAAAATGTGTTACTGGCTTATTTTGGAAAAAAATCAAAGACTTCGAAGTCATCAACTCTTTGGTCCATATATTCGATGATACGAACATGCTTGAATGTAAAAAATTACATCGAAATCAATAAGTATTCTAAACTCATCGCATTTCTCAAAAAACAATCCGTTGGATAGAAAACGTAAAAATCAAAACATTTACCACTGAAGATATTCACAAATTTCTACGAGAAGCCACCCATGAAGAATATCTACTGAAAAAGGTGAATTTCAATTATACCTTACACTCTCTGTAGATTTATAAGCAGTTAGAATAGTTCTTAGTTGAATAATACCATATAACTCTTAATTACTTGAGCAGTCATATTAGCCTAGGGATCCAAAGCGCAAGCATACCAAACTATTCACTTGTGTTCAATTTCGGCCGGAGCTAATTTTTTTTAATTTACTAGTTATTTTCCCTTTTATTTCCTTAGAAATGTGAATTATTGAATTAATAGCAATTTGGATAGCTTATACATTTTTGATAGCCATGACTGTTAATTTTTTTATAGGTAATTCTAATTATGGGTATTGCTGGTGCCTGCAGACGCGATGAATTGGTGAAAATGGAGATCGGTGACATAGAAGATAAAGATTCTACTTTAATAGTCCGAATTTCAAATTCGAAAACGAGAATTAGCCGTGTTTTTACGATTGTTAGTCATAATGAAGAAAATTCAGTTGAGCATCTATCAATTTGTAAAAAATACATTGCAATCAACAACTTTGTTAAAATAACAATAATACTCCTCAACGCCTATTTTTACGTTATCAAAAAGGTAGATGTACGAAACAAGTTATGGGTATGAATACAATCGTGAAAATTCCCAGTGAAATTGCTAAATATTTGGAATTACCTGAGCATACTTTATATACAGGACACTGTTTTCGACGAACATCTGCTACTTTATTGGTGAATGGTGGAGGAAATCTAATACATCTAAAAAAACATGGTGGATGTAAAAGCAGTAATGTCGCAAAAGGTTATATAGACGAATCAATCAAAAATAAGCTTAAAACCACCAAAAATATATTTTCAAAACCGCATGTATCCACATCTCGTTCTATAGATCTTTGGAAGAATTTATGTTGGAGAAATATCCTGATGGACCATTAGGTTTGGGAATAAATATCAAAGATTGTCATAATTGCACATTTAATTTTGATATAGTGAATGATAAACTGAAGTAATTATTTTCAAGAATATTATAAAATGTTATAATTAAAATACAAGTAATATTATGTACTTACTTAGTTTGATTAAAGTATTTAGTGTTTTTTTTTCTGTCTAAAAACTGCATTGGTAAAAAAAATCTTGTGTTTATTTCGAGCACAAAGTGTCATTGCCGCAGTCCAAAATTACCGCTTCGCGTCGCGCGGTAACTCTCTTTGTCGAGCGGCAATATATCACTTTGCGCTCTTAATACACAAATAGCTAGTAATGATAATAATTTATTACTTGTTTTTAAATAAATTAAATACTGCATAACTCTTGACACATGACCCATAATGGTATTGAAATAAATACAACTAGAACGAAGGACAGAAGAGACGACTATCTTTTACAAAGGAGTTAGTGAAACAAAAATAAAGTAATGAAAAGTACAAAATTACATATTTTCTGAGAAATCGGCTTATTGAAATCGGTACTATACGATTTTAATTTAGGTACCCACTACAATGATAACCCAGGATTACTAATTGTTTTTCTAGAAATCTAACAAAACATCTTACAAAAATGAATCAACAAGCCAAATTTAAGTTTAATAGCTAAGTTTAATTAGTGAAATTTGTTTGGATTTCACACCTACCTCTCTTATTATCTACAATATAATTATAAAGTCATTAAGAACAGATTTGGTTGCAAAATTCACCGTACTAACAAATAAAAATATTGACCCTTAATTTCCAAACAAGAAATCCCTCATAAAATAAAATTCGTTACCTACGAAATTTGTTTAAAAATATTGGGGGAATTTACTTTGGTTCTTCTTTAATGTACAGTTAAATACTGGTTATCAAGTTTCTAACGATAACCTAAAACCGCCGTACATTCGTAATATGCTATATCGATAAAATTAATATTTAGTCTTTTTTGGAGCGGTATAATTCATGCATTTGGTGCCTCATAAATTAGAAAAAAAATTAATTTAATGTTTTGTGTGCAAGCAAAATTTTTATGATGTAAGGCTCTGATAATTATAATTAATGTCACAGCTTGTTGATTGCTTGGACACATTTAACAGTCGAGTATGTGGGAAAAGTTTTCCAATTACTTACTTTGGAGAAATTTTCTTGTTCGAAATTGGATTAATTTTTGTTTAAAATTATACGCTTACTTGTAGTGACCACATATGTTTTGTAAAGTTTAGTTGAATGAAAAATGATATCCAAAGCCGTGATTAAATTTTTAACAAATAAACTGTAAATGCGTCATGTTGATGTAACAACGTCAAAAAGATTTATACAGACAGCTTTTCAGAAATAAACAAAATTTGGGATGTAACAAATAAGACTTTTATTGGGACATTTATCGTTGTATTAATTGTAAAAAAATTGGCTGTTATTAGGACTGTCGACAGAAGTTAAAACTAAAAAATACAGTGCGTCCATAAAGAAACATACATACATACATAAAGTCACGCCTTTTTCCCATAGGGGTAGGCAGAGACCACTTGCACATGCATATTTTGCTTCCTCTACTTACATTAGTGCTCTCATACATGCTCGTTGATTGTTGGAACTCTTGACCTGGCCTTTCTTTAAAACAATGTTGATCTGATCGAGATATGTTCTCCGAGGTCGACCTCTACCGACTTCCGTTCATTACACACTCGCCTTATAAATTTGTTTTGTTAATCTTCCTTCATCCATCCTTTTTAAGTTTCCAAACCATCTAAGCATTCCTTTATCTATCTTTGTAACCACATCTTCTTTTACACCACAACGTTCTCTTATCTCACTTTTCTTTACTTTATCCAACCGAGTCACTCCGGTCATACTTCTCAGACTACTCATCTCCGCAGCATTAATCCTATTTTCATGCTCAAACCCAACATTTACTACCATACATAAGTGTAGGAACCAACACACCTCTATGCACCGACAGACGTGCCTTTTTTGACACTTTCTGGCTATTCATAAAGCTATACAGTGCCCCATTCATTTGTTTTTCTGCCAATACCCTTTGCTTAATGTCACTGTCATACTTTCCATCTTTCGTAAAGTTTGAACCCAAGTACACAAATTTATTAAATTGTTCCACCCTTTTTTGTCCTCAATCGAAACCAAAAACCATTACTTTCGTTTTGATTGCATTTATTTTCATCCCTTTGATTTTCAGGACATGATGCATAACATTAACCATGGCTTAAATTAATTAAAGAAACACATAAATTCATTATATATATTATATTGAGCAATTTTAGCATTAAAAGTGCTATATTTGAATGATATTTTGTAAATAATTCGTTTTAATAAACCAAAAAATCTAAAAATGCAAATTATTAAAGAAGGAGGTATGTAGATAAAATCGCGAAAAATATGCTTCGTTTCACAATGCTTTATATATGGCAATTCGATTATATCTTTGCATAAATTTTTTTCAAATCTCACGGTAGCTTTGAAATGTAAGATGATCTTTAAGATAGAAAAACCAATCTCAAAGTTTATGTTTGTTTGCAGCAATCACTTTGTGAAAGATAATTTTTTTAGTGGTAAGTTTGATATTGTTGTCCAATGATTTATTATTTTATTTGTGATTATTCACAGTGAATTTAACAACACAAAGAGTGGTGAGGAGTGAATTGTGGTCTACATTGTCTATGTATGGGGTGAGTGGTAGTTTAATACGAGCACTGAAATCACTTTAACAGAATTCCACTGCTTGTGTCAGGATAAACGGAGCTTGCACAGACTGGTTTAACATCGAAAAAGGTGTGAGACAGGGATGTGTGGCTTCGCCATGGCTGTTAAACTTATACATAGACAATTGTTTAAAAGATCTGAAAGAGAGTGCGTATGGATTAAAAATGAATGATTTAATCGTCAAATGCCTTCTTTACGCCGATGATCAAGTCATATTAGCGTTATCTGAAGAGGAGTTGCAGGCTATGGTTAATGTTATGCATGTTATCCCTAAAAATCAAAGGGATGAAAATACATGTGAGCAAAACGAAAGTAATGGTTTTTGAAAGAGAAGAAAGCATGACAAACTGTGGGGTTTCGATTGAGGGAGAAAGAGTGGCACAAGTTAATGAATTTGTGTACTTGGGTTCAAAATTTACTAGAGATGGAAAGTATGACAGTGACATTGAGCGAAGGGTGTTGGCAGGAACACAAATAAATGGGGCACTGCATAGCTTAATGAATAGCCAGAAAGTGTCCAAAAAGGCACGTCTGGTGGTGCATAGAGGTGTGTTAGTTCCTACACTTATGTATGGTAGTGAATGTTGGGTTTGGCAGAAGAAGCATGAAAATAGGATTAATGCTGCGGAGATGAGTAGTCTGAGAAGTATAGCCGGAGTGACTCGGTTGGATAAAGTTAAGAATAGTGAGATAAGAAAACGCTGTGGTGTAAAAGAAGATGTGGTCACAAAGATAGAAAAAGGATTGCTTAGATGGTTAGGACACGTAGAAAGAATGGATGAAGGAAGATTGACGAAACAAATTTATAAGGCGAGTGTGAATGGGCAAATCGGTAGAGGTCGACCTCGGAGAACATATCTCGATCAGATCAACATTGTTTTGAAGAAAGGCCAGGTCAAGAGTACCAACAACCGAAGAGCATGTATGAGAGCACTGATGAAAGTAGAGGAAGCAAAAGATGTGTGTACGAACCGTAGAAAGTGGAAGGAAGTGGTCTCTGCCTACCCCTATGGGAAAAAGGCGTGACTTTATGTATGTATGTAAGAAAGTGTTTAAAAAATAAATTTTTTCCTTGCCAGAACCTTCCAGTGTTAAAGTTACAACATTTTATAATTAAAAAAGATAGAAGTGAACGAAGTTAATTGGATTATAATATATAATCTTTAATTGGTCGAACAAGTTCACCCACATAATATAATATGTATGAAATTGATAGCTTGATTTTTATAGACATTGCAACAAGAGTTCCAGGGACAGCAGAACTAAAAAACTTCAAAAACAAACCAAAATTGATACCTGACACAGCTGGTCTTTACTGGAAATTAACAAGAATCCAGCGACACTAAAACTGAAACGTTGAAAACAAACCTTAAATCCAGCTTTATTTCAATAGTTTACCACAAAAAAACAACTCAAATATCTGAGTTCATTAAAAAATTTGGTTTAACAAGTCATTAAATTACAGAATATTTGTTGTTGACACCTCGATCTTGTTTAATAAGCGATAAATTTTCCGTAACTATTCTAATTACAATGTTTGGTTTTTTTTTTTTAATGAACGACGTATTTTATGATCAAGTGTTCCTGAATAACCAATCGAGTCCTCGGCTATGATGACTACATTGTTTGCGGGGGAGACATTTATATTGATTTATCCATCAGATATAGAATTCAATGATGTACTCGAAGCAAATATTGGAGAATTCGAGCGATGGAAATATAAAAGAAAAATATTAACACCGAACGTTTGTCATAATTTCCTCAATTACCACGAAGTTTTAAATACATTTTTTAATTAACGACATTTCTATAAACAAACAATTTTAAAAAAAATTATTTTTAAAGATGAAAGCTTTTATGTAAGAAAATTATTCACAAATAAAAGTGACTAAATAGTTAAATGTTATGAAAACCGTATGTTTTTAATAAATTTTAAAATAATACCAATTTTGTATTTATTAACAATATTCAATAACAACAATAACTATTTCACAAACTGATTGCGTCCATTTCTCCTAGCCAGTGGGCTAATTAACTTGTTAAAATTAAACCAAAGTACTAAATTGGTTTCTTGTTTAATACCTACAAAATTTCCTTGATTTATCCAAAAAGCTGAAAATTGATTAGGTCGAAAATCCAGAGTGATTAAAGAAACTGGAACGTGTACGTGTAAATGCAACTACGGTTATTATGGTTGTTTTAACGCAAAAGTATTCTTTTGTTGAAGAGACCACAGAAATCGTGAAAAGTTAATTAACTAACTTTTAAATACAATTGTGTTAATAATTTAAAATAATTTTTTTTAATGTAAAATCACGAGTAAAACCTTTCTAATTGTCCTGCGAACTAGCTGTGTGTTGACAGAATAATTTTAAAAATTACAATTTTTTTCACGATTACGTTAAATTTGATTTGACTTTTAAAATTTAACTTTTCTTTGCAAAATTTTTACAGAAGAATAATGATAATAACTTAAAATAGTAATTTATGTAACAAATACAGAAAAAACTGTTTTTTTTAAAGTGCAAAAAATTAAGAGATTAAAAGCAAGAGGGTCCTGTCATAATTTTTATCGCAGGTACGCAATGAATCCGCTTATTCGCTTATTCGCGCTACCAATTACATCAATTAACTTGAGTTTTAATTTACATCGAAAGTTTAAATTTAGATAAAACTTAAGTCAATTTAGTTGCATAAATTAGTTGGAAATTTAAACTTTGTCAGGATCAAAAATGAGATCGACAAAAAATAAAATGTAAAGTAAAAAAAAACAGTTTTTGGGCATGTAGCGTACACTATTTTTTTGAAAACCATGTGACTGGAGATTTGCTGGCTTACGTCACTCAGCTCTGGACAAATACTATTGAAAAGTTTGGTGAATTCCGTGTAATAGCCTTGGATATTTCTATAGCTTTTGTCCACGTTTGGCACCAGGCATTGTTAAGCAAATTATCTGCCTACGGTCTCCCAACCAAATTGCGCTAATGGCTTATGAGCTTTATGCAAGATCGCTCCTTACATGTGGCAGTTGACGGTATTTCTTCTAATACGTTAAAAACCAATGCCGTGGTCCCCAGGCTATTACCAATCCCCCATTCTATCTCTTTTACACATCAACGACCTCTTAAAAACCATCACGAACCCCATTTACAGTTTCGCAGACGACAGCAAACTTGTCTCAACTTTCACATCCTATCGATTACTTTCGGTAAATGATACAAATAGACTCAGGCAGGAATATGTTGACTCCATCAATAGAGATCTTGAAGCAATTATCGAGTGAAAAACCAACAATCTTGTTCAGTTCAACACCCAGAAAACACAAAGCGCCACGGTTTCCAAGAAAGTTAATTCCTCAAATCATTCCATTATAATGTCTGGAAATACCCCTGAATCAAGTCCCTCCATCTCTATTTTGGGAGTCACGGTTTTTAATAATATGTTAACATCGCAAAGTCAGCAAGCCAGAGACTAGGTTTTCTGCGAAAAGCTAGAAAGTTTTTTACTTCTGATCAACTGTTCACGACATACAAGGCTCAAATCCGACCTCTACTGTTTCTGTATAATGTCAAAGAAAATTAAAACATTCTTATTCATGTCAATATTAGCAAATATATTTAAATTCAAAAAATTGCTATTATTTAAGAAATTAAATTGGTTTAAAATATTTTGTATATTTAAATGCTTTTTGTTGAATTTATTACAATAATCATAAAGACCATTCACACTAGCCTTATAAATCTGTTTCGTTAATTTAATTCCATGGATCCACTTTTCGTGTCCATTTAAGCGTTTCTTTATCTATCTTTGTTTTCACATTCTCTTTCAAACACCACAACTTTCCCTTAGCACACTATTCGTCACTTTATTTATTAGCCACTTTAGCTATTCTTTTTAGACTACTTATCTTCACAGCATTGATTCTTATTTTATTTTTTTTTGCTAAACTAAACAGTAGATTAGTGTAGGAAACAGCACTTCTTTATGCACAGCTAGTCGTGCCTTTTTTGACACGTTCTGCGTGCTTACAAAGTTACTCAGCGCCCCATTTTTTTGTTTTTCTGCCAACTCAGCTGTGTTCTCTGCTTGCTAGTTTTCTCTCAAACAGGTCTCTCCATGTAGTGGTCGATGGAGTTTCATCTGACACTCTACTCATAAATGCTGGTGTTCCGCAAGGATCCATTCTAGCACCAACACTATTTTTACTTCACATCAACGACCTATTGAAAGCAACTTCATGTCCCGTACACAGCTTTGCCGATGATAGTACCCTCCATACCGCATTCTCTTCCAGGGCCCCTATATCAGCCCGTAAAACCAGAAATGAACGAGGAAGAAATGTTAACAATATAAATATGGACTTCGCAACAATTCTCAAATGGGGATCCAATAACTTGGTAGAATTCAATGCAAACAAAACACAAGCATGTCTTTTCTCTGGAAAAGCCGATCTCACTGTGCCTAACATAACTTTGTCAGGAGTAACCATACCACTGAAGTCATCCATATCGATGCTTAGTATTACTATCAGCAATAACCTTTCCTGAGAAAATCACGTGAGGTCCATTGCCAAAAGTGCATCCCAAAAACTTGGTTTTTTGTTTCGTGCCAAGAGCTATTTCACCTCCAGGCAGCTGCTTATGATCTATAAGGCACAGATCCGACCTGTACTGGAGTACTGTTCCCATATTTGGAGTGCAGCACCTAAAAATATCCTGAAGCTACTGGATTCTGTCCAAAAAAGGGCAATTTGTCTCGTCGGTGATGCCTCGCTTACAAACTCGCTCACTTGTCTGGAACACCGTAGAAAAGTTAGCGATTTGTCTCTATTTTATAGATATTTTCATGGGCGATGCCCTTCTGAAATATCAACAATCGTTCCTCCATTGGCAGTCTCTTCGAGATTAACCCGTCAAGTTCAGTCTTCACACCCCTTCGTGGTCACTTTGGAGACCTGCAGAACATCACTTTCCAAAGACTCATTCATCCAACAAATTGCGAGGCTTTGGAACTCATTGCCTAGGGAGGTGTTCCCCGAGGCATACAACCTCCAGAAATTTAAGAAGAACACCAACTCCTACCTTCTTTCCCTTGGTTCCTACGATGTTCTCTGAACATAACAGGATATCCCTTTTCGTGGGAACCAGAACATATCAAAAAAAAAAAAAAAAAAAAAAAAAAAAAAAAAAAAAAAACTCCTTTCCCCGGATATTACAGTGATTCTTTTTGTCTTTTGTAAACTTTGAACCCAAGTATAAAAAAGTATTTACTTGTTTTACTTCTTTTTTAAAATCCATGACTTTCGTCTTACCTACATTTATTTGGAAAAAAGCTTACACACTGCTTTATCGAGGAAGATTCGTCAGTGTAATTAAATTCGATAGTAATTCTATTTTGATTTTTGGATATTTTCCACGTACGTTGCACGTTGCAAACTTTAAACTTGTGAAACAGTTGTCTGCCGTAATGTTTCTTTTACTATCACAAATTGATTTAGCAAGTCTCAAGACCATTTCCTTTGCCGAATTTTTTTTTCTGTATGGGCTTCTGGTTGTAGACCGCAGTAATCTAAAAATTTGTGTACCATATTTTGGTTCTGCAAGGTTTTGATGGTAAATAATGTTGAAAGCCGCAACGTCCACTAAAAGCAGATATAATTTCATGTATAGTTACATTTTGACCGAAATGTTGAATAAGGTGAATATTTGTCATGTGGCCGCTAACTTAACAGTTTTATTTTTTTGTTTTCTTGTCGACCTATCATCAAATAAAATGCTTCTTACAAGAAAAAGAAATCGTTTTTCTTTGCAGCAATTCTAACCATGAGTTGCCTAAAAATCAGAAAGGTTTTGATGATTATCCCGAAATACTTCTGCCAGATATAATATCGCCAAAAAAGCTTGCATTTTTATTACATCGGTTCCTTTACAAATCCTTTCCCTGGCAAACATTTTTCTTACACGTTTAAAATATTTATTATTAGTATATTTGACGATAAAAGCTAAAATGTTATTGTCAAAAAATAACTTTTAACAATCAAGTTCAGTATTAACATATTTTGCATATCTGTGCCAAACCTGATAAAAAATTATTTTATATAGTTATAAATTTAAATTATAAAATAAAATACAAACAGAAAAAAATAAAAAGTACACTTATCTTTTCCTATCGTTTTGTTTCAAATAAATATTTATTTAGTTGCCTTTTAAATGTATTCCTATTCTTTTTTTTCAAGTATGGAGAAATATCAAAATGATGCAATTTGATAACGAATGTGTGTCTGAATGTTTGTGTTTTGAAAAAGGGTGGCGTATGAGTGCCCTTAAATCAAATGATCAAGTTGTACACATCGGTTCTGTGTATGATTTTTAGATTCAGATAAGAAGGTTTCTTGGTAATAAGATCTTATAAACTTACAAGCATTGTGAAGAGTTCTCCTGTTTTTCATGTTTAACCATCCAGCCGTAATTTATAAAAAATACGTTTTCGTTTTAGAATTTCGTAAATTTACCGACTGTTTAAATTTTGTTTTTATAGGTATTCGTCTAATTAGAACCATAAAGGCTGTCTGCATAGTTAAATAAGTATAATACAAGTATTTCGCATAATGTAGCTTTAACAGAAGTTGTAAGGAAATATCTGTGACCATTAATTTAGTTTCACTACAAATTGTTTTATAGACGAAAAGATTATTTACCTAAAACACAAACTTACTCTCGATCAAAAAATTAAAGTTAAAAAGTTAAAAGTTTAGGAGAGAGCAGAATAGTTCTAATTATTTTACTTTTTAAGGTCATTTTGGTAATCTTAAAATTTATTGACAATAAAATTATTATTTTTTAGCGTTTTGTACATTTTTTTCCCAGGAAATTTGCGCAGACAAACGGATCGAGACAAACGGTTTTTTGCATTCGAATCGTTAGCTCATTTAGAAACTTTGTTTTTTTGTTTTTCAGATTTTATGAAAAATGCATTTGTGCATCAGAAAGTGCATTCTTTTAACTGCATAATTTCAAGTGATAAGAAAAAAATCATATCTGTCACAAAAAACACCCGCACTGTACGAAACTTTGCACCCGAGGGTTTCTCAGGTCGCGGAATCTGAATATTTTGTCCAAATTAACCTTCCGTACAACTGGAGGTTAGGACGGCATTAGGAACGTCATCCCCTCGAGTTCTTGCTTAACTTGTGATAAATCAAGATAAACTCGTGCCCCGGGGGATTTTTAGGCCGCCCGTCACGAATTTTACATCGGCGATCCGCCCCGAAGGACCTAGTGCACTGGAATACCTAACTAGTAACGTCATCCTCTGGAGTTCTGATGAAACAACTTACCGAATGGTTGGAAACTCGTCGTCCGGGGGTTTTTCGGGTCTACTTCCTTGTGCAGTTGCAGGCAGAATGCACTCCCATGCAACATCGCATGTAAAGTTTGTGCTGGTACGAACTGTACCAACGTCGAAATGGTGCCAAAGATATCATTGCGGCCAAAAAAGAAGTTCTCCAAGAAATTCCTCAAAAAGATGAATCTCTCCAAGATGATCTTTAAAAAGAAAATTTTATAGATGATGATGCGTGCGTTTTTTAGAATTTTTGTGAGTCAGGTGTTCAGCTATTTTGAAAATTATGCCTACATATTATTTGTACCCATACCTTGTCTTTTTTATTGCATTAGAATCTATTAAACTCATAAAGAATATTTAACGGGTGTTAATACAAATTCGTGACGAGCGACCCAAAAAACCCCCGGAACGCGAGTATCCAACGATTCGGTAAGTTATTCCATCAAAACTCCAGGGGATGACGTTACCAGTCAGGTCGTCCGGTGCAGGCCGCCGATGTCAAATAGTAAAAAGCGACCTGAAAAACCCCGGACGGCGAGTTTCCAACAATTCGGTAAGTTGTTACACGAAAACTCTAGCGGATGACGTTACCAGTCAGGTCGTCCGGTGCACCAGGTCCTCCGGGGCATATTACCGATGTCAAATTCGTAAAGAGCGACCCAAAAAAACCCCTGGATAACGAGTTTCTTTTGATTTATCACAAGTTAAGCAGGAACTCCAGGGGATGACGATCCCAATGCCGTCCTGACCTCCATGTGTACAGGGGGCTAATTTGGACATGATATTCAGATTCCACGACCTGAGAAAACCTGGGTTTAAAATTTACAAGTTCGGGTGTTTTTTGTGGCAGATATGAATTTTTCCCATCACTTGAAATTATGCAGTTGAAAAAATGCACTTATTAATGCACAAATGCATTTATTATGAAATCTGGAAAACAAAATACAAACAAAATTTTTAAAAAAGCATACGATTCGAATGCAAAAAAACCGAATCTCGATCAGTTTGTCTGCGCAAATTTCCTGGGTTTTCTGCCATAATTCCTCGCCTATATGCTTTCTTTTCTCTTTTTACTGCTTTTTTGACGCAAACCGATTATTCGTTTATTTTTGTTTATTTTATATTTTAACAACTACACTATAAAAATAAAAATTTAATAAAATAATAACTGGAAAAAATGTAAAAAAAGTTCACAAACAGGCAAAAAACAAGCAAAACGATTGCTTAAATTAAAGAAAAAAAGTAAAAAAACGGTTTCATTAAATGCTTTTTAATAAATTGTTTCCTGACATTATAAATTCATTTTGCTTGCAACGTGTTCACTGATGCGACACATTATAAGTGATTCAAATTGCCTTCAAACTAAATGAGTTGTTCATTCAAAAATTTAATTAAATAAATCACCAGAAAGCCAAGAACTGCACAAAAAACTGCCGGAGTGCGTAATTAATCAAGAATTCAATTGACCATTTTAAAAAAAGTAGAATAAAATAAAAACACTTCATTGGTATTGATGGCGTTAACAATGGAAAAACAATAGATTAGACTCTCTATATTTTATGCATTTATCTTGCTTAAAAATAATGAATGCTTTTAAGTAAATTATTAGCTCGAATACGTAATTATTTAAAAAAATATAAAAATGTATAAAACAAGCATAGCCATAAAATATATTCGGGTCCTTTTTAATACAGCTAGACCGATTTTAATAAAATTTTCATCCAATCTTTAGATTAGCCCGTCGGGTGATCGTGTAAAGTTTGGTAGCAACCCCGCATTTTTAATTTTCTTATTTAAATTATTTGTAAAATTTAACAATAATTATTACGATTTATGGTTTTTTGTGGTAATTTTTATTATTCTAATATTGGAACGATACAGAATAGTTTAACATGGCCCTTGCGCAAGAATCACACATGTACATACATACATACATACATATAGTCACGCCTTTTTCCCGTAGGGGTAGGCAGAGACCACTTTCTTCCACTTGCTACGGTTCTTACACACATCTTTTGCTTTCTCTACTTTCATCAGTGCTCTCATACATGCTTATCGGTTGTTGGCGCTCTTGAACTGGCCTTTTTTTAAAACAATGTTGATCTGATCGAGATATGTTCGCCGAGGTCGACCTCTACCGACTTCCGTCTATTCACACTCCCTTTATAAATTTGTTTCGTTAATCTTCCTGCATCCATCCTTTCTACGGGTTCAAACCATCTAAGCATTCCTTTATCTATCTTTGTAACCACATATTCTTTTACACTACAGCGTTCTCTCACACATGTTAACAATAAAATATATTGCACACTTTTATTAGGTGTTTTTATATGGAATAATTTGTTAAATGTTTTACAGTTTTGCGCAACATCCTTGCGCAGGGGCCTTGCTAATCTTCTCTGTTAGCAAATTACGTACATATAATAATAAGTTATAACATGTAATGTATATTATCTTAAAAACAGGTTCATAAGTTTTTATAAAATTAATTTTACCTGGGTCTATAAAAACAAAATTAAAAATGCGGGAACGTTTTAGGAAAGACCCATATATTTAATGAAATATGGATATCCAAAAAGTGCATAATAGCTCTAGGGCACAGTGGTTATTTTGAAACCGCCAAAAATTTTAGAAAATGTAGCCAAGACCGTGTCCTTAACGATAAGGCTAGTCGGAAAGGCCGACCGGGGCGGTTTGGCCTATCGTTGGATCCAAAGATGTAGCTTTCCTTTAAAATTAGTGATTATTCCAGAACGATTAAAATCCATTCAAAACAAATATAATTAAAAAAGTGGTCCGCAATGACAGTGGGGCGGTTTGCTAGTAAAAAATGCGGTACCGGTAAACATGATTTCAAAACGGCTGTTACTTTGCACACATGAAGATTGATACCCCTCTATGAGAGTTAGATATAAAAACAAATATTTATGAAATGTATCAGCTTTTAAAACATTTTCGTATACAATTTTATTACGAGGGCGGTTTGATAAGTCAGTGACTTTTTGAATAAAACAAATTTTTTTCCGCAAATAAACATTTTATTTTTCTACATAATCACCTTTTAGCTCGATACATTTAGTCCAGCGTTTTTCCAATTTTTTTATTTCCTCCAAATAATAGGTTTTTTCAAAGCTCTCAAAATACGCGTTTGTTTCGGTAATGACTTCTTCATTCGACTCAAATCTCTTACGGCGCAGCCATTTCTTTAGGTTTGGAAACAAAAAATAGTCGCAGGGGGCTAAATCTAGAGAATATGCTGGATGGTGTAGCAGTTTGTATCCCAATTCGTGGATTTTGGCCATCATGACTAGACAAGTGTGCACACGTGCATTGTCTTGATGGGACAGCACTTTCTTCTTCGCCAAATGCGGCCGTTTTTGCTTCAAATCAACGACGAATCTGTTCAAAAGCTTTTAATAATATTCGCCAGTGATCATTTTATCTTTCTTGAAGTAATCGATGTAAATGACACCGCGTACATCCCCAAAAACTGTGGCCATGACCTTGTTGGCTGACAGACTCTGTTTCGCCTTCTTTGGTCCACGTTCACCCCGAGCAACCCACTGTTTCGATTGTTCCTTGGTCTCTGGCGTGTTGTGATGGATCCATGTTTCATCCACAGTAACAAAACGGCAAAAAAATTCGTCCGGATTACGGTGTGAGCAATCGCGGCACCTATCTCGCAGAGAATTTTTTCATGTCCAAATATTCGTGTAAAATATGATGTACCCGTTCAGTTAAGATACCTATAGCATGAGCCAACTCACGCACTTTCATTCTCCGATCATCCAATATAATTTCATAGATTTTATCGACGATTTCCGGCGTGATCACTTCTTTTGGGCGACCTGGACGTTCGGCGTCACTAGTGCTGGTACGACCACAACGGAACTCTGTAAACCACTTCTTAACCAATGAAATTGATAGTGCCGAGTCCCGGTAGTATTTATCAAGTCTGTCCTTGGTTTCAGTGATGGATTTTTTACGTAAAAAGTAATGCTTAATCAGCACACGAAATTCACTTTTTTCCATTTTCGTAAAAATTCACGAGGTTGTCTGTTTTAAACGGCTATTAAACACCAACTGCACGACGTAGCTTGCTTAAAATTAGAAAGTTGCCCACTGATAAATTATAGTTGACGGCAGCACTCTTGCACTTGGAGTAACTGCGCGGGAAATTCAAAAAGTCACTGACTTATCAAATTGCCCTCGTACAATGTTTCGGCAAAATCATAATAAATGTGTATACATTTTTTTCTTTAACGCCCTTTATCTTGAATACGGATGGCGTTACGAAAAATTTTTACACAGGAACCCTAATTATTTTTTAGTTTTCTACCTATCCTAGAAACAGGGTCACCTTTATTTGAAACACCCTTTATATCTATAATTTCGTACCGGCCGGATTTCAATAAGACCCCAGATATACTTAACTAACGCGTCATTTTAGCGGTTTTTCGGTGTACTCGATAGAATATACGTTGCTGGCAAAGTCAGGGAGGATATCACAACGATCGAATTTAGGTTTGTTTTGTAACTGATACATTTATAAACATTGTCCGACTAGCTTTAGCAATCTATTTGGGGCCGTTGAGTGTACACAATTAAATTTTTTTAGTTTAAATTAAATTAAGATATTTTTGGTCCTATTACTCCTAGTAAGGTCTATTTGGTCTAGACGCGTAAATTTTATAATTGTAAACAAATTTTTCATTGCAATGATATACCCAAATTTGGTAGTTTTTAAAATTATTTAAAAAAATCGCGACTGGTACAAAAATAAGTTTTTTTAGACCTAACTTTAACAAGTCATATATCCGGTTCTATTGGTTCAAATGGATTTATCAAATTATAGGTCTTTTCATAAGAAAACTTTGGCACCTAATCTTTACGACCAGTATTTTTTGAGCTATACAGCCAAAATATATAAATATATTTTTAGCTTACTGACATTATGAACCGCTCCAATTTAATTGCGGACAATATGATTTTTATGCGGACTAGCAAAACCGCCCCGCTTCCATTGCGGACATCTTCACATTTGATAGTTTTTTTTGAATAACTAACAATTTAAATCAGTTTTAAGCATTTAGGAATCATTTATGTATTTTGGAAAAAAGCTACATTTAAAAAAAAGTTCACGAGATTATTCCAGACCAAAATAGTTACAATAATGAATGAAGATTAACAAACCATTGGCACGTACATTTTGCAGATGCAGCTTCAAAATAAACCTATTCAGGGTGTTTTAAAAAAAGTCTTTAGGATAGGTAAAAAACTAAAAAATAATTGGGGTTTGCTCTGTAAAAAATTTTCGTAACGCCATCCGTATTCAAAAAGAAGAAAAAAAAAATTTACACATCTATTACGATTTTGCTGTAACTACAAAAAACATTTTAATGAAATTTTATACGAATATGTTTTAGAAGCTGATACATCCCATGAGTTTGTTTTTATATCTGACTCTCATAGAGGGCGCTCGTTACACGGTTCATACCAAATAGTATTGAACATAACAATTTAAGGTTAGATTTATTAATCAAAATTTATGTGAACTTAAACATCATTTAATTGTACATCAAAAAGGTACTCTTGGTAAAACTCGATATTGTGTACCTTTTTCGAAATAATTTGATTTAAAAATTATGAAGTAATAGCCGATGCTGGTATTAAGTAATGATGATGTTTCAAAAAAGATGACCCTGTCTCTAGAATAGGTAGAAAACTGAAAAATAATTGGGTTTTGCTCATTAAATTTTTTTCGTAACGCCATCCGTATTCAAGATAAAGGTTGTTGAAGAAAAAAAATTTGGTTAATATTCCCAAAACGGTACACAGTATCGTGTTGTACCAAGAGTAACTTTTTAACGTAAAATTGAATGATGTATAAGTTTACCTGAAATTTTAATTATAAATTTAACCTTGAAAAAGTTATGTTTAATATTACTTGCTACGAACCGTGTAACAAGAGCCCTCTATGAGAGTTAGATATATAAACAAATTCATGGGATGTATCAACTTCTAAAGCATAATCGCATGAAATTTCATTACAATATTTCCAGTAGTTTTGGCAAAATCGTAATAAATGTTTATGCATTTTTTCCTTCAACGCCCTTTATCTTGAATACGGATGGCGTTACGACCATTTTTACCAAGGAAACCCCAATTATTTTTCAGTTTTCTACCCATCCTAGAGACGAAGTCACCTTTTTTTAAAACACCCTGTAAAATTTTTTTTTACTACTTATAAAATTAATTATAATTAAATAATATATGAATAAAATTTTTTTTTTTCAAACTTTTGAAGGGCATATTCATCTACTTTAAATAAAAATGCTTATGAGTTTTGCTTAAACGTTTTTTAGTTTTGTATCAATGTAATTATAAAAAATGTTTTTTTAACATTTTTTAAAATTGCTGACATTATTTTCATTCTGTTTTTCTTGTTGACACGGTTAGAATTGTTTTGTATGGATTTGGGCTGCCTTGAGGTTGTTAAAAATTTAATATTGTTTCTTGCACACAGAGGACTGATTTATGATCCGGTAAGTTCCAGTTACAAATTGAATTTTCCTTGATAAAGCCCAAGTGGAAATGTTTTCATTTTAAATCGAAAATGCGTGGAAAGTATATTTCGTTGTAGATAAAAATTCTTTAATCCAACCGTTGTTTGCACAAAAAAAAACATTAAATTTATTTTGTGGGAAAAATATGTCTCGTATAAAAATTGTAAATCAAACCGATCGTTTAAAATCATGTTCAGGGTCTTTATGTTCTTCACATTTATGAAAATTCACACTTTTGACAAAGGGTTTTAAATAAAAGTAGAAAAGTGTAATTTTAAAGATAATAATTCAACAAACGTATTTTTAATTTTTTATTATTCTAATTACTATATTTTGTCCACGACTTCGTCTTTATGGTCTGTTTACATGGATTTTGCTATTACCACGTTGAGATAAAATAAAAAAAATAAAAATATTAATGTTTATTTTACAAAAAGACCTTCACAACTTATAAATTAATGTATCATAAAATATACGATGAAATTCAGAAACAATTTAATAGTAAAAGTGTACTTTTTTTTGCTGAGGTAAAGAAAATACTTAATAAAAAGGTTCTGAACCGGAAAGCTTAATGTCTACTATGACACTCCACTGACTGTTTCAGGACTACTTACCAAAAACTTCACCTTTTAGTAGGTCTGTCAAGCTGTTGCTTTCGGTGACACTTAGGCCTTTTGGCCCATTGTTTCTTGCCTTTGTAATTTTATGTCATTGTACCCAATCCAGTACTATCTTACTTTATAAGATAAGGCAAATAAGTAAACATCTATTGTTTCAAGGAAATAAAATTTACACCCTACATCCCAGACAGCTGATGCAATAGAATTGAATTTTTGGATAATTTCGATTCAGGCCACACATAAGAGGAAACATTATCTGGGCTTAACTTTGCAGTGTATAAACCGTGGACAACATTAAAGTTATAGTAATTTATCTGCTGACTAAAATAACAAGCTTGGCTCGGTAATTTTGGTAATGGTAAGTTTTTTTCGCAATCGAATAAAAAAATAGCGATATTTTTCGATACATTCTTTAACAAAGTAAAAAAGGCTTTTGCTTTTAATTTGTTAACACGTTGCTCACTTATTAGGTCCTGTTTTTCTACATTGGACAAATTTTAATTTTTTATATTTTCGTTGTTTCGTATACAAGTTGAGCAAACATCTGAATGTGGAGTACCAAATCCAATATTGTACTGAGTGTTTAAGTAAGTCCTGAAATACCCAAGTTTTACGCGCAACTCGTCTTCAACTCTTGAGCATGGAGAGACCACGTCGACAGAATGGCTAATAATCGACTACCCAAAATTGCAAAAGAGGAGAAACCAACGAACCGTAGACGTCCAGGAACGTAACCATTTTGCACCCCGCCGCATTCCGCCTACGGTAGGAAGAAAAATAGTATACACACCACGGGCATTAATGTAAAAAATATCTTAAAACATATGTACGATGACCTCGGCTTCTCCTATGAGACATTTCTTAATTAACTGCCCTAGGTGTGTAATATACTATTACGTCATATCGGTTATTGTTTAAACACTATTGCTTGGTGGAGATGAAAATGTTTACGTAATAAAGAAAATAAGTCGTCGTTAATTTTGTTTAAATTGACTTTTGGTTACCCCCGTTATTTAGTTTCGTTGGATTTTATTTTCCATGAGCTGTAGTTTCAGATTTGTTGGTTAAGAAAGAAAATACTTTTTAGTATTTATAAATTTTAATCAAACTTTTTCATTTCCTAACTATAATTGTTATTGTAAGCTTGATTAAATAAAAAAATAAAAGACTTAATTAATATTTTTATTTATTTATGTACTTTAACAGGACAATGTCAAAATTAATGTAATAAAATAAAAAAAAATAATATTTTTAATAAATTTTACAGAGCAAGAAATAAAACTGTAAAACACATTGTCTTATTGCAGATTTTATTAAATTGTAACAATAAAATCTTAAAATTTAATGAAAAAATGAAAAAAAAAAAAGGTTTAATAAAACGTTAAATAGCTTAATAAAGCAAGTCTGCAGCTTTTAACCTAAGAGAGTTGGTAATGTAGAAGTAAGATTACCTACTTTATAATTTTCTATTAAGATTTAATTAATAATGCTGCTCTCTAAGTGAATACTAATAACAAAATTTACGCAAAACATAAAATAGGTAAGTTAACAACCGGAAGTACTAGACGCTTTGAAACTTTATATTTTATACGAAAAAAGAACAAAACTGTTTTAAAAAACAAATTTTTTATTGTTTTAGTAATTTACTTTTCGTAGAAGATATAATATGGTAACGATTGTGTTTATTAGAAATATAACTATAGTTATTCTTCTTCTTTGTTTGTGGTTTAAATTTTTGTTAAGAATACTTTTACTTTCTTTCTAAAATTATTTTGGTGGGGTAAATTGGTTGTTTTATAAAATATAGGAGGTACCTTTCAACCAAATTTCAACAAAATTTATGTTAAATAAAACTTAAACAATGATAAAATTATAAAAGTAAAATATAAAACAAAGTCCACCATGGTACATAACTTTTTGAGATATATGCTTTAAAATTTAAAAAAATTTATGGTATTCTTAGCCCTTAACTGGTGACCCTAATTTCAATTACATGTGACCATGGTGACCATAAGTCTGGCAGACTCCTAGCTAAAAAACTCTACACCGTTTTATCATTTAATTAGGTTAGGTTAGGTGCCTCCTTAGGAGGAAAAAGTACTGATACTCCCCAGAGTGGGGTAGGTATAACAAGTAGTTTCTATAGAAGAAGGGGGGAAATTTTTTCTCCCTACTGTTCAGAAACCGTCACTTTTGGCCCGCTACGCAAAACGAAGTTGCCGCTTTCCGCCTACAGTAGGGAGAAAAATAGTATACACACCACGGGCATTAAAGTAATAAATGTCTCAGAACTAATGTATAAACAAACATGTGCTCTGAGACATTTCTTACTTTACTGCCCTAGGTGTGTAATATACTATAAATACTCTATAATACCAATGTTATCTTTATTAACCAGTTTAATTATTTTCGCTGGCAAATCATTAGGTTCAACAGTTTTGTTGTTTGTTTGATGATTTTATCGCCTTCATAAGTATATCCTTTATCGGAAGTGGACCAGACAATTGCACTATTTGTGCTTCGTTAATATTTAATTGATTTTTTTTCGCCCGGATTTATGACGATTTAGCTGTGGTTGTTGCCCAACACGGGTGGGGATGTTTTGCGATAAACTTTAAAAGCTTTTTTAATTTTTTATAAATGTTAAAATCTTTTGATTTCACAGCAGTTTTTGACATATTTTTAACCTAATTACCCTCTAAAAAACTCTTTTGTGCTTCCATTTGTCGTATCGTTAGAATTTCATGTAATCATATAGTTACTATGACCATTACATATGTAATTTATTGCTTTTCTGGGAAACTTAAAAGAAATCGTTTTAAAATGTATGTCAAATAATTCCTTAATGCTTTTCTTAGAGTAAAGTTATTTATTTTTCCCGGGATATTTAAGAAAATAAGCATCTTTAGATAGCTTATCAAAGGTTACATTAAAAGTTAATTATGTACATGCCAGCACTTCGTATTATACCATTTATTTCTTTGATTTATTATAAGTATAATGCATAGTTCTAATTTATAAACATTTATTATTAAAACTGTTTAGTAATTTATTTTAATTATATTTATTTTTAATGTTTTTTTATAATATTGGTTATACGGGGGAACCTTTGATTTGTTAACGAAGGTAGACTCCCATCAAAGACCTTTTCTCCAACTTCTCGCTGATAATCAAAATATACAGTGCGTCCTTAAAGTAAAGCATACATTTATTATTAGCTAAAGAACCAGTACTATAAAAACATTCATAAACAGTTAAATTTTTTATTTTTATTTTCTGTTTTCACTGATTGCGTCAGGATAAACGGGGCCGTCACAGACTGGTTTAACATTAAAAAGGTGTGAGACAAGGATGTGTGGCTTCGCCATGGCTGTTTAAGTTATACCTAGACTATTGTTTAAAAGATTTAAAATAAAGTGCGTATGGATTAAAAATGAATGATTTGATCGTCAAATGCCTTCTTTACGCCGATGATCAAGTCATATAAGCGTCATCTGAAGAGGAGTTGCAGGCGATGGTTAATGTTATGCATGATGCCCTGAAAATCAAAGGAATAAAAATAAATGTAAGCAAAACGAAAGTAATGATTTTTAAAAGAGAAGAAAGCATGACAAACTGTGAAGTTTTGATTAAGGAAGAAAGAGTGGAAAAAGTAAATGAATTTGTGTACTTGGGTTAAAAGTTTACAAATGATGAAAAGTATGACAGTAACATTGAGCAAATGGTGTTGGCAGGAAAACAAAAGAATGGGGCACTGCATAGCTTTATGAACAGCCAAAAAGTGTCAAATAAGGCACATCTGGCTGTGCATAGAGGAGTGTTGGTTCCCACACTTATGTATGGTAGTGAATGTTGGGTTTGGCAGAAGAAGCATAAAAATAGGATTAATGCTGTGAAGATGAGTAGTTTGACAAGTAAATACGGAATCCTTGTAAAGTAATTTTAGTGTTTGTATTAAACTACTGTTCACCCCATACATAGACAATGTCGACCACAATTCACTTCTCACCACTCTGTCATAAGCCTTTTCCAAGTCTATAAAAGCGCAATAGACCTTCGACTATACCTCGTTATGAAAAGACCTAATCCATACAACTCCTTTCTCTCCTAAATTCTACTTGCACATACCATATCATCTTTTCAGTTTTATTCGTCACTCTTTTAATCAATATCTTTGCATACAGTTTGCCAACTATGCTGAGTAAACTAATACCTCGGTGGTTCTTACAGTCCTGCTGTGAACGTTTTTTCTTGTAAAGCGGCACGATAACGGCCTTGCACCAGTCCTCTGGTACGCTACCACTCATTCAACAAATGTTAAAAAGGCGGTACAGCAAACTAGTTACTACGCATTGTCCAGCTTTCAGCATTTTATTCTGTAGTACCCAGCAGCTTTACCCAATTTCATACTGTTCAACGCTTCCACAATTTCTGTCGTACTAATTTCACTTTAATTGCAATTTTCACTTTTATCTCAGACTGGGGCCTGTATTTGTGTTAATAACGTTAAGAAAACTCCTATTTATTGTTTTAACCCAGGTTCTAGGCCCGTTTGCACAGGTTCTACCTAATAAAGGTTAAGCAAAGCTAAATTTAAGTAAAACATACATATATTTTTTATTGTACATTTGTTCAATTGACATATAAGCTCCACATAAAAAGCAGTTCAGTTAGGCTGCAGAATTTCTCAAAGGCAAAATTAACGACACTTTTAATGTCATCAATGATTTGTTGTCGATCGACTGGTAAATGAAATGCATTTTTACAAGCAATCATTGTAAATTAAGACGATGATCATGATGATTTGAATTTAATTATTTATGAAATATCAGGACAATCCTATAATCGTGCTGACTATTACAATAGTTTTGACAACTTTACGTTTTTTAGGAGGTGTCTGGCTACAAAGCCCAGAGCAATTTGAATATTAAAGTCGAAATCTAAAGTAAAATTTGAAACCGTTGCGCTTTATGGGGGAGGATAAAGTGTCACATATTTTATTTCATGTTTAAGAAAGCAATGCTGCTATCGCTATTTAAACACAAAGGGATTGTATGACAATTATTTTTCACATTTGGAATTGAATATCAGAACATTGTAAAAACATCTTCATATTTTTTTATTAAAGGATTGTAAAAATTTCTTGTTTAAAATCTTTCTTTATTTAGTTAAATAAATGTTTCATTGTAACTAGTTTTAAACAGTGTTATCAGTAATGAAAAAAAAGGTTTTTTTATCCTCGCTTAACCATGGGGGTTTACCAATCACCATGCATTTTGAAAGGGAAAAGATAAACAATGTATAATTTTTTAGAGTCACCGGCTCCCCGCCTATTACTACAACAGCAAAAAAAATAATTTTAATTTGGTCAATAATGTACCTACTGAAAAATTACACACAAGAAAATAATCTATTTTCTAGCAATTTCCGTCTAATTTATTAGGTCATTATGCGTATTACAGAACAACTGCAATCAATCATTCGGGTGAGATTAAAAAAAATAATTGTTGGTATGCGAAAAGCCGATTTTTTATTCAGAAAAATTTCCGACTACATAGGACGGTGTATTAACAATCTCACACTGTTGATCCAGGTAATGTATAAAAAAGAAACTTATAACTGTCGTCATTGATTTGGATAATATTTTCAGAGCGGAAAAATTACTCAATAAAAAATGCAGCTTTACAAACAAAAAGTTTCACAGCACTATCGTTTGAAAATGTTTGGTTTATTGCATCCATGTATCGTAGAAAACTCGTTTTTGGATTTCAACTTTGTACTGCTCAGCCTGAGTGGTACAATGTCAGATTAAATTGGGGTGGTATTCTCTAAAGAGTTATAATTCTGTTTTTGATTTAATGATAGCTGCAGAAGACTTAAACGATTACATGGAGACTGCTTGAATTTTAAATTTTTGTTAAAGGGAATGCATTCCCTCTGCTAATAAAATAATATGGATTAAAAATTATTAAATATATTGCAACTTGCAATGAATATTGTTTCTCAATTGTAGATAAAATTTTACAAAAAACAATTAATAAAAGAAGTAGAAATTTAGCTTATAATAGATCAAGATCAAACAACCCCATAATAAAAATATTTTTCACTTCCTTATGTTCATGGAATCTCCAATCAAATTTTGAATTACTTTAATGATTGATCGTCAAATATCAGAATTTTTTTTAAATCCCTGAATAATCTAGGCACTATATACCACAAACTTTAAGTTTTGGGACACATATTAAAAACAGTAATCATAATTTTGATATTTTGATATCCAAATACATCTAAACCAAAATTGTTTTCTTTCTATTTTTAAACATTTAAAAGAAAATCTATCCTCACAAATAAGTTAATTCCTATATAAGTTTCCATCACAACAAGGTTCTTGTCTTGTCTGATATGTTCGATAAATTTTCTTTTTAAATTTCTCTATCAATAATTAACTACTTTTTAGCAATATTGACATTATGAATTTCCCTCCATTTAATTTGTTTTAGTTTGTCAATACTCGTACAATGTCATTTATAATTTATAATCGTTATGTCAATTCTCATTGTTCCATAATTCAATGTTCGCATTGTCATTAATATGTCCATCTCTGCCAATTCTTATTTCGTGGCCTATATATTTTTAGTCATAAACCTTCTTTACAACATATACCTTAGTTTCCATAAAATTATTGGGGACTAAATTTGTCATGAACTTGGTGTTTTAAAAATTGATGTTAAGGCCAATATTTGCCGATGCTTGTTTAAATTCCGTAAGCTTCTGTTTAGCTTCACCAAGACTATCAGTTGTTATTATATTGTCGTCGGCGAAACTTAGGTGACCAAGGTGTATTCGCCATCGATGTTTTTACTATTCCAGTTTAGTTTCTTAAACGCGTATTCTAACACCACCGTAAAAAGTTTAGGAGAAATTGTGTCCCCCTGTCTAATTCCTTGTTTTATTCTATATTTGTTTGTAGGTTCATGGAGTTTGACACAAGCTGCTGCTTTGTTGCATATATGTTTTATTAATTTGGCATATCTGTAGTCTATTCTGCTTTGTTTTAACGCTGATAGTATTTCTAGTAATTCTACGGTTTTTTACAGGGCTGCTACGGAATAGAACAAGCTTCCAAAATCAGTTTTTTCAGAGAACTATGACCTGCAACTTTTTAAAAAGCGGGTCCTCAATCATTTCCTTTCTATAATCCCTCCCCCTTCTAATAGTCGCAGTGCACGGCCCACACGGCCCACACCTTTTTTGCGACTATTTTCAGTAAAAAAAGGTAATACTTTTACCACTGCTCAAAATGAATCAAGATAGGGGTCGGAATAAATGGGTACCTCTGCAATATGCTGGAACCATACACAGAATTTCAACGATAATAAATATATTATGTAACCAGAACTACATTTTGATCTACATGGGTCTTTCAAGATATAACAAAGCAGCATGATAAAAAATGTTTTGAGTTTGCGACTTTCGGTCGAAGTATATATGCATTCTGCCACCATTTTTATTAACATGTATATTTTAGTAAAAACCTATTTATTTCAATAACCAAAGAATACATACAAATTGACGTTACCGATTGTTACTAGAGAACATAACCCAACTAGCAGTGTAACTTGGGAGTTATATATATAAATTAAGAGTAAATAGTTAACTCTTTAACTTACATTATCTGTAAAAAAAGTGCCTTTAAGCTAGGATGGGTTAAAAATGTTGGCAAAGTTGTACACTTTGCACAGTTAACGGTAAATTGTAAAATTTGGAAGTTTGGTCTAGTTTTTTTATATTTACTTGTTTATAAAAGTAAATTTAAAAACTTTTTTGTAAATATAAAGTTATTTTTAAAAGTAAATATTTAACTTTCGTACGTTGCGTCTTCGTAGAATGTTAATTAATAAAAAAATGGGCTTGTTCCATTTAAAAATTAATTAAAATAACTATTTTAAGAGTTAATTTTTTGCGTAAATATCCCAAACAATTTTTTTTAGATCCTAGCCAGAAAAAGTGTTTCGGTAATTGGATTTTCCAGAAGATTAAACGATGGTTTCAAAAATACTTTCTAAATGGCTCCTATCTTTTTTGTTCATTTTTCCGCAAAAAATAATGAGGCGTTTTTTTCGTAGCAGCGTTCGAAGTTACTCATTTTATATTTTACCTTAGACTGAAATCAAAATAACGTCAAGGTAAACTTAAGAATGTTGGATATTTATTTTAAATTAAAGAATATATTAGGAGGTGAAAATAGGTCACCACACATGTTTTAAAAGATCTGTAAAGTTTTTTTTTTATTTCACGGGTTGTGGTTCTAACAATAATACGTTTTCTAAATTTATGCTGCATCCGGTGCTGGTCGTAAAAAAAGTATTCAGAGGGTGTTACACAAACTTAGTAGAACTCTATTAAATCGTGAAAGGAACAATGGGGCGTAGAAAGTCGTAAGTCTCTTTGTGCCAGAAAAAAGAAGTATATACTAATTTATTAACAACAGTACAATTTTCGTTATTTGTGTTTTTAATTAAAAAATAATAAAACTATGTTTATGGGCGCATAAACTTTATTTTTTCTTTATTAATTTTCGGTAAATACCCTTTTGTTGCAATTTGAGCACAAAGACATCATCCATTGAGGACGAAAACGATAATGTTCTGTGGGAAGACAAAGATATATTACAACGATGGAAACAATACTGCAAGTACTATATAAAGAGGAAGCAGGCAAAAATAATCAGGAGCTTCTTCTTCTTCACTTCAGGTTTAAGGCACTTTGCCTGTTACGATACCCATCTTTTTCTCGGCCTTTCTTCTTCCACAGCATTAATAAAATCTAACTTTAGCAGGTATCCTCTTCTCGTGCATCCGTTCTACGTGTTCTTTTTACTTACTTTTATTTTCCTTTATTTTATTGTTTATGTAAAAGATGTTTAATTCCGTTCTTAAATCTCTGTTTCTTACTCTGTCCATTTTTGTGCAACCGTTCACTTTATTTCTTGTGCTTGTATTCTTTTTTTTTCGTTGTTGTCCATGTTGTCAACTATAATCTATCAGTGGGCAACTTTCTAATTTTAAGCCATCTGCGTCGTGCAGTTGGTGTTTGATAGCCGTTCAAAGCAGACATCCTCGTGAATTTTTACGAAAATGAAAAAAAATGAATTTCGTGTGCTGATTAAGCATTACTTTTTACGTAAAAAATCCATCACTGAAACTAAGGAAAGACTTGATAAATACTACGGGGACTTGGCACCATCAATTTCAATGGTTAAGAAGTGGTTTACAGAGTTTCGTTGTGGTTGTACCAGCACTAGTGACGCCGAACGTCCAGGTCGCCCAAAAGAAGTGATCACGCCGGAAATCGTCGATAAAATCCATGAAATGATATTGGAAGATCGGAGAATGAAAGTGCGTGAGTTGGCTCATGCTGTAGGTGTATCTCAACTGAACGGGTACATCATATTTTACACGAATATTTGGACATAAAAAAAACTGTCTGCGAGATGGGTGCCGCGATTGCTCACACTCGACCATAAGCGCAATCGTGTGACCACTTCAAAAGAGTGTTTAGCGATGTTCAGCCGTAATCCGGACAAATTTTTGCGCCGTTTTGTTACTGTGGATGAAACATGGATCCATCACAACACGCCAGAGACCAAGGAACAATCGAAACAGTGGGTTGCTCGGGGTGAACGTGGACCAAAGAAGGCAAAACAGAGTCTGTCAGCCAACAAGGTCATGGCCACAGTTTTTTGGGATGTACGCGGTGTCATTCACATCGATTGCCTCAAAAAAGGTAAAACGATCACCGGCGAATATTATTCAAAGCTTTTGAACAGATTCGACGTTGATTTGAAGCAAAAACGGCTGCATTTGGCTAAGAGGAAGAAAGTGCTGTTCCATCAAGACAATGCACGTGTGCACACTTGTTTAGTCACGATGGCCAAAATCCACGAATTAGGATACGAACTGCTACCCCATCCAGCATATTTTTCAGATTTAGCCCCCTGCGACTATTTTCTGTTTCCAAACCTAAAGAAATGGCTGTGCGGTAAGAGATTTGAGTCGAATGAAGAAGTCATTACCGAAACAATCGCGTATTTTGAGAGCTTTGAAAAAACCTATTATTTGGAGGGAATAAAAAAATTAGAAAAACGCTGGACTAAATGTATCGAGCTAAAAGGTAATTATGTAGAAAAATAAAATGTTTATTTGCGGAAAAAAATTTGTTTTATTCAAAAAGTCACTGACTTATCAAACCGCCCTTGTATTACAAGTCAATTCTCAAACGCCATTACCAAGAGAAATTTCTGAAAGTAAGTAAAAGTAATTCAGTATATTGATATTGGAATTAAAATATTACATAATTTAAAAGGTCAAAACATACAATTAGATTTACTGGAGGATTGTTATAATTTATAAAATATTAATAAATGATAGCATTATGGTCACAATATTGTTGCAAATATAATCAACAAATACCATGGACTAATCAATAACAATTACAAATTTCTTGCCATAACTGGAGAGCAGGCAATATCATAGCACAACACATTTCAGTCGGCCGTATTAAGATCATACAATTGCCCAGAAAGTGGGGGTGCATGATCGTGTTTAAAAGTAAATAGTTCCGTCTCTTTCTATAATAGGTACATTGAACTGCCCAAAACTAAGGGCTTTGTGGTTTAAAAGAACAAGCCCAAAATGTGTATTTTTGGTACTGTGGATTTAATTATTGTTTATTTGTTTAAACTAATTAATGTTGCTTTTAAATTAAGAATACTATTTTAATATTGATGCCGGGCAACAACAAAAGTGCTATAAAACGTAAAGAAATATTCCTGATACTTTTTATTTCTTATTTTAAAATAACTGTGATAAAAAATATTCTTAGATTTTTTCGAAATGCTTGGGAAATTAATTGAGATTATAAATATAGATAAATATTCTGATTAACTTAATTTTAAAAAAAAATTATTTATACTTCATTATTTATTTACAATAAAAAAACTGCCATGTTTTTTAAACGGTAATTAAAATAAACGAACTATTTTTATTTGTGTGTCGGCAATCAGTTATAAAACCAAATTTAAATTTATATATTCCGAGTTTGTGTTTATTTTAAATAATATAATAGCTATAGATTTTAAACGATGTAAATAATAGGGAATTCAAAATGTGTTAAATATTTAATAATTTTTGGAAAAATAAACATAATAGTATAAATAAATAACACATAAAAACAAATCATTTTTTTGAAGGTAAAAATGAGTGGTTGTAAACAATAAAAAATCAATAGAAGTTTAAAATGCTTAACATATATAATTACATTATGTTTATGTGTTTATGTGCCTTGCCATTTCACCTAAGAATAGCTTATTATTCTCAGATTTATAGGTATTGTAAGTATTTAGTGATACTAAATAGGCCGTACACATAAATAATAAAGTTATACAATTTTGAATACAGTATACGTAGCTGGACAGGAAAATAATTTTTTGATGTAGATAAAAATTAAAATACGTTCTTAATTTAAATAAATAACATTATCACAAAGAAATAAATAAATGTTTTGAAAAAATTTGTTTTCGTTGAGTTATATGTAAAATAATACATAATAATAATAAAAATAATATAAAAATAGTCCTTTATTATTATACTAGCGGACACAGCAGACGTTGTTCTGTCCGAACTTTGGCTTGCAGCTTTGGGAATATAACTTTTAAACTCAGCAACGCCAAACACTATAAATTCGACACAAATAAAACGTTTTTAAAAGATTTTATATTCCATCCACTTCCCACATCTTTCGTAAGGGTGCTAACAACATTGAAGATATCACAATTAAACTAAGCGACCTTAAAAACTGTGAATTTGACACCAATATCGGCGTTTTTAATAGTTTTTATATATTATTCCCCACCCATCATGTAATGTAATTATTAAATTCAATTACCCCAACACCTATTAATTCGACACTAATACCAGCTGTTTTTGATAGTTTTTAAATTCAATCTATTTGTCACCCCTATCGTAGGGGTAATATCAAAATTGGTAATCTTACCATTAAACTCAGTTACCACAAAAACCATCAATTTGACAGTAGTATTAACCGTTTTAAATAGTTTTTACATTTTATCCCCTTCTCATCCCCTTTCGTAGGGGTGCTTATAAAAATGAGAATGTTACCATCAAACTCAGCGACCCCTAAGACTATGAACTTGACACTAATATCTTCCGTTTTTAATTGTTTTTATATTTCATCATTTCAAACTAACGTGGTACGGACATGTTTCATCCCCCTTTCATCCCTTTCGTAGAGGTGCTAACAAAATTGGGAATGTTACTATCAAACTCAGCGACTTTGAAAACTATGATACTAATATCGGCGTTTTAAACTGTTTTTATATTTCATCTTCTTCCCACTCCTTTTACAAAAAAGTTTTTTTTACTTAAACCATCCCTGGTATGCATAAAATAGCTCCTAAAAATTTCATTCCAATCAGTTTAGCTGTTTGGAAGTTTTTGAAGGACATACATACATACATACAAACATTTTTTTAATTTTATATATATATAGGTTACATATTTTAATTTTTATAGTATTAAACTTAAATAAAACCAAAACTACACCACAGATCAATAAAATTAATACAACCTGGCAAATAAATCCCAGAACAATAGACGATAAACAACAAGCAGCGAAGATATTTGTCCAGTCTAGCAATGTTGCCAGTTAAAGTATTAATAATTAATAAAACTAAACCTGATAATTACTAGTTACAATGCATAAAAAACAAACCATTACATTTACTTTTCTATAAAATAAATAAATCTGCATACTACTGGTGAATTTTATTTAAATAAAACGTGGTTTTATTTGTCATTTATGTTGTTAATGATAACAAATTCAGAAAAAAATTACTAAACGAAAAAAAGGTTGGCAATATTGCTGAAACCGTTCATTCCTATATGCTATGGTGTGGGATGTACGGACTTGAAACAAGATACCTCCCTTTGCCTAGGTGCAAGTATATTCCGCTATACCTTTGCCAAAGTTACATCTTCATGTCTAATGATTCGTGAATGGACAAGTCGGTAGAGGTCGACCTTGGCGAACATATCTCGATCAGATCAGCATTGTTTTGAGGAAAGGCCAGGTCAAGAGTACCAACAACCGACGAGCATGTATGGGAGCACCGATGAAAGTAGAGGAGCAAAAGATGTGTGTAAGAACCGTAGCAAGTGGAAGGAAGTGGTCTCTGCCTACTCCTACGGAAAAAAGGCGTGACTATATGTATGTATGTATGTAATTTAAAATTTATTTTTATCACAAAAAGACAAAAATTAAAGGATGTTATATAATTTTTTATTTATATCAGAATGTCTTGCGGAATTTTCATGAACGTAATAATTCAAATGAATGAAGAAGAACAATATGTATTAAATATTACTAACAAAACGATCCTTTATTTCGTTTGAACTTAAGAAAAAAAAGTTATGAAAAAAATTATACAAAAACAAAGGAGAAAACTTTTATTCAAGTCAAATTATTTTCATTTCAATTAAATCAGAACGGGTACAAAATATCTTTATGAAAATGTTTTATACATTAAATATACGCACCAACTGATAACTGTATGCTAAACTTTGGATCTAAACATGCTGTTGCTTATTTTGATTTCATCTTTAATTTGCGTTGACAATTAAATTTTCTGGTTTTCCCGCAGTCGCAATGCACCAATGTACCTAACGTTTACAAAAAAGTCCTGCTGACAAGCAATATCCTTTTTCCTATTTTAACTTTGAAAATAAACTACGAAAACCACCAGTGAAAAGAATGATAGAGTAGGAAATAGTGCACTGCCCGCAAGAGATCTATTTACAATGGGAGGATTAAATTTCGCATTTATAGGATTGTCCTTGTCCTAAGAAATACAACATTAATTTACGTTTTGAGTCAAAGTTTTTATTAAATTCAAGCTTTAAAAGGATTGTATTCCAGCAGTTTCATTCAATATTACAATTTGTGGGAGTGATTTCGTGAAATCGGTCGAATGTGTGTAACAGATGTGTAACATCTTTCATCTCGCATTTTTGCAATTTGTGTGACTGATTTCGTGAAATGTAACAGGAAGTGTGTAACAGGACGTCGCGGAAGCACGCGTCATTTGATTTGATAAATAAGCGGGTGGTGATAGAGTTGGCCGTCAGATAGCCGTCAACCAATTTTCCGAGAGGTCGGTACTGTCAAATATCAACTGTGCACTTAATTTACAGTGTTGAGTATTAATCTTGCTGTTATATGCATAAACCATATAAATAAATATTAACTGTTGATAATAAGTCTGAATAAAGTGCATATCATTGATAAAAAATTCAAGTTGGTAGTAACAAATAATTATTTTAATAAAATATTTTAGTATTTAGCTTTTTTAAATTTTAAGGTAAATTTCTGTCAGTCCTAGTGTCAATTAAATACAATACAATTTTCATTAAAAATAATTATTGTTTGTTACGAAAAATCATTTCCAATAATACTCGACCTATCTTTTTAGAATATAATTTTAAAATTGCTTATTACTAAGGTGAGATGTCAAATGTAACACATCATATGCGACTACTGTAAGGCTCGCTCGTTTTATTTTGATTCTGTCAAAATTGTCGTTGGCGTTTAGCATTGGTTTTCGGTATTTTATTTTCACTTTAACGTTTGCGCTTTCCATACACTTTTGGAGTCCGAACACATGATTTTACCATAGTCTTCCTATAATTTAAACAGTAAAATTAATAGTAAACTCTCAAATCACCTGTAAAATAAACGGATGTAAATAGTAAATACTTGTATTAAGTTATACAATTTTGTTAACTTACTTTCCTAATTTGTAAGAAACACATTTGCTGCAATTTCCATTTTTTAAAACTTAATTGCAATAATAAAAAAAGATTTACGTATGATCTTATATAATAAATTATATTTTATAAAAACTAAAAGCAGACTTCCTTGCCAAGAAAGGGGCACAAAATTATTCGGTTCAAAACCCTTCTGTAGACTCTCCAAATCCCACTTGAAAGAAGAGGTTCGACGCTGGAAATAGACGAAATGAAATCTCACTGGGATAAAGTGCCAGGACAAAGACAAGCAAAAAGGCTAGTAAGTATTTCGCCAAGAAAGCTAAAGAGCTTTTTAAGTTGAACAAGACTTAAAACTGGTGACAAGACTCCTCACTGGACACTGCTCTCTGAGGTCTCACCTGAAAAAGATGGGCGAAACAGAGAGTGATAGTTGCCGCTACTGCGAGAACTTTACTTGCTTTTCGAATGCCCAACGATTTTCTGCAAGAGACTTAAGTTTCTGGAAGGGGCCGTCCTAAAGCCCTTCCATGTCAGGAACTTAGCTTCCAGGAAACTGATAAACTTTGTATGAAGTCTCGGAATTCCGAGCCTCGAATAGATTAAGGGTTATGCACAAAAGATCTGATAGGTCGAAGAGTTTGAGAGGCAACATAGCCTTCACGACCCCAGTAAAACTCACAATTCACTGGTAAAAAAATTACCTTTGTTATCTCATTAGATATAAAGACAAAAAGCTTAAGTTTGTAAATCTAAATTTTTTGGTCAAACTCCTGAAGGTTACTCATACACTGAAAGGAAGTAAGAGGTCAATTGTACACCAGATAGCGCTGTATCTACTATAAAATAATAAAGGTATCCTGTTTTACCATATTATCCCATTATAGGTAATACGTAGAAAGGATGAATGAAGGAAGATTGACGAAACAAATTTATAAGGCGAGTGTGAATGGGCAAGTCGGTAGAGGTCGGCCTCGGCGAACATATCTCGATCAGATCTACATTGTTTTGAAAAAAGGCCAGGTCAAGAGTACCAACAACCGATGAGCATGTTTAAGAGCACTGATAAAAGTAGAGGAAGCAAAAGTGTAAGAACCGTAGCAAGTGGAAGGAAGTGGTCTTTGTATACCCCTACGGGAAAAAAGCGTCACTATATGTATGTATGTATGTATGTAGGTAACCTTTTCCTATCTCCTTTTAAAGAATTTTTTGGTAAAATTAAACAAAGATATTACGAGCTTGGAAAATGACAGCAGCGGGTTGTATTACATTTAAATTTTCATTAATAGATCTTAATAAATCCTAAACAGATACGCAAAACGACTTTTAAACCCATTTGTAGGTCACATTTAGTGGCCTTAAAATTTCAATTAAATTCGAATAGCAATCCAACGCATACAAACCAACCTTATCCAAACAACCGCAACATTCAATATCTTGTTTATCCAAACCAAAATATCTTCCTCAAAATCTTAATTGGTTTAAGAAAATTTATTTCGCTATAATAACTCAAGGCTGCTGTTAACTTAAGAAATTGCTTACTTCATATGTGTGTGATAAAATAAAAAACACAGTAAAAAACAATTATTATATTCAAGCCACAGTGATTGGCTTTTAAGTAATACAAATAAATACCTACTAAAAATATAATTTTATTGCAACAGCTGGGTGTATCCAAGGTAGCTCGTAATGTTTGTGAAAATAATTAATTAAGAAAAACAGTGCGATCGAAACATTATTTAAAAATAAAAAACAAGCCGTGTTGTGTCATTGGACATCCGATAGGAGAGAAGTTATAAGATAATTTTTTTTTTATAGATAAATTTTAATAGAGGTATTTCTCAAAAAAAATATTTGGCGTATAAATGTTTTTTGTATAAATATTATGAAGTTCAATAAATTTACAAAAATTTATAAAATTACGAATTATTGTCATAAAAAACGGTTGTTTACATAAAATAATAATAATTTAATCTTATGATGCTCTATCATAGAAATTGTGAACTTGCCTTGCTTGCTTATCTTCCAAATCAAATTTTTAATGTGAATAAAAAAAGTTTTTTAACTCGCAAAATATTGAATGCAGAAAATTCAAATTAGTCATTTTTTTATATACAATTGACTTTATATGTAATAAACAGTATTGCCGTAGCAAAACTTACTTTTGTATAGTTGTAGTTTTATATAGTTCTAGTTGTCCTAGGTCATCGGTTTATTAAATTAAATTTGTATTTATAATTTATATGAAGATACTGACCAAATTTTAAATAATAATCTTGTTCGTCGGTCGGGCCAAACGTTATACCTGAAAGTTTCATCTCCCTAGCTCTCCTTTTAAAGTTATCGTGCGAAAAGTACAAAATGCGGTTAATTTAAGGATCACCTTGTATAGCAGCTACCCGAAGGAATGTACCGTTATGGCCCATCTTCGAACTCGGTCTTGTTCTTCGGGCAAAACTTTACTCTGTAAGTTTTAGTGACCTACCGCCTCTCTGTCTCAAGATATACTTTTCTTTCCCATACCCAAAAGTGCTCTTAGTGTACTTTAAATAAAAATAATTGACACACACCCCTTTCTGTTTTTTTTTGTTACGTTGTTTTTTGTTTTATTAAAATAAAGGGTAAAAAAAATAAGTTTTTTTTTTATTGGAACTGTGATTCAGAACATAAAATAGGAAAAGTGCAAAAACTCTACACAGTTAACAAGCTAAACATATGGAGATATGAAAACCCCTATGATTGAGCAAGGATAGAAAAACCCCTCTCTTCATTAGGTACTTATTTTATTAAGTCCTTTACTTATCAGTACAATTCAAAAAATTTAAATACAAAAATCTTCTTTTTTAACGAAAATAATTACAAAATAAAGAAAAAATCATTGAATAAATTATTTCTACATGAATAAATTAAAAATTAGGTATCACTTTATGGTTCAAATCATATCTACTCTAAAGTGCACGTCCTCTTGTAACTGTTCAGTGAATTTCGATCTCTTTGGAGACTTTTTTCTTTATCCCTTGCGATTTTTACATTCCCTGGATTTATTTAAGCATGAAAACGATATTAAGGGTGTTGAAAATCTAAAAATTAATAATTTACCTAATAATATTTTGAAGGGTTTTAAAAAACTAAAAATTATCGGGAATATTTTTAATAAATGCTTCCTGCTCTTATAATTTCACTAACCATTTTAAAAAAGGTTGTTTAAAAATTGGAAAAATTTTGTTAAAAAAAAAAAAATTGCCTTTTGTTTTTAACTACCTCTTAAATAATTTTATAAAATAAAATATAATAGAATACATGAATCTTAGATCTGATATCTCGCACATAATATTAGATTCTAACTGTATAAGATACGATATTTTCTCCATAACCAAAGAATTTAAATAAGAAATACTTTAAAGAACTAAAGTTAATAATAGTTTTCATATTTCTGTTTTAATTTTAGAGGAAGAAGGTTTTCTTAATTTTTAATCTCAGGAGGAGTATTTTCAAATTCTATAACTGATCGATTTATTTAATTTCTTGCTCATTTTTATACAAAACTTTTAAAAAATTACTCTAGGACGCGTCGGTAATTTAATTTAAAACTGACATTTACTTCAAAGATTTCATTTGCCATCAATGATAATCGCTATTTTTTAAAACAATTATGGAATATTCATACTGTAACAAGGTATGAAACAAAAATACATGCAAACCCCATAAGAAACAACTGTTACAATATGAATATTCTCACTCTGGAGTGTGAATGTTGTCATTATGTTATTAAAAATAATTTTTTAATAAGCATATTCCAAGTATGGTCGTGAAGAATGGTTTATTACGTAACTAGAGTTTTAAGTACATTTACCAAATGCGAATGGGCTTACAACTCGCTTCTTTACCCATCTACATATTTTCTTTTATTAAATAAAGGAAATCGCAATCATCCAACATGTATTTCGCTAATGAAAGATTTTATGTTTTTCAAATGACTAAATGTATGTAAATAGACCAAATAAAAATGTAGGTGGATAAAAATTTGAATGCAATATGATTAAACAAAAAATTTAAGTTTTCTTATTAAAACGCACGTGTATGTTATGAAATCTCATTACGTGCATGTTATTGTTAAAAGTCACTTATAAGGAATGTCGGCAATGCGATTTTTGACGTTTTTGACATGGGCGTTGAAAAACAATATTATCTATACAATGAAATACCTTTTTCTTAGTCTTGTTTTAAAAATTTGACTACTTTTTGATGTTTTAACTAACAAAGGTAGATAATTATGTGATCTCAAACCTTTAATAAAAAGGGTTTTTTCCAAAACATGTATGCTTAAACTTTATATGTGTGATTATTTATTAAACCTTAAATTATAATGTATCATATTTGCTCTTTTAATGATGTATTCTTGCAAATAATAAAAAGCTTGTTTAATAACAATTTTAAAGATAAGTACTAATGTAGACTTAAAAATCAGTTGGAAAATATTAAAAAATTTTAAAATCATTCATTTATTGCAGTTAACCCTTTTTTTGAAAGGGCACCAAAACCTTGTTATTTTTAATCGGCTCAAGTAGTGTCGGGCGCAAATCCGACTAAAACCCCTTATTTGACCTCTATTGTGCTTAGGACTGTCTTATAAACATAACTTCAAGCACAAGCGGCATGCTGACGAGTAAAAGTCTGTCCTCTACATTCAGGTGTAAATCCTCATTGCACTGTAAGATTGTTCAAAAGTTTATAAATTCGTTTTTAAAATGCCTTTAATGTTGCTTACTTCGTCCGTCTTGTCGCTGGAACTACCTCTCCTCGGTCTGCTCCTTAAAGTAGTCTTTTGCCTATGGTTGCACTCGAGCCACGCCTTAATATTTGATATCAGCTTCTTAGTCCATTGAGCCTCCTTATTATTGCTGTCCCATCTGTGTTGCCACTTCTTGACTGTATTTTTCTCTACGTTTGAGTGCATTAGTGATTTCAGCTGTGTCTTTCACCAGGATATCCATTGAAGACGTATCGGCGATTACACATAGGATGTCTGCCGACACTATCCAATAGGCCGAGATCATCCACACCAGCATCTTTCTTTGGGATCCCATTACCTTCCTTCTATATGTGTCGACCCCCATTATACGTTTCCATACCGGACCGGAGTACAGGATGACGGATTGTACGACTCCGTAAAGGATACGTGTTTTCTGGGTAGAGGGCCCCCTCATATTCGGTAGTTTAGACAGAGCCGTTGTTTGTGTGCATGGTTTTTCATAGGCCCAGCGAATAAGTTTGTTAAAAATAAGTGGAATGATGCCGGCCCCAGCCAGCTCAAAAACAATATCGATTCTTGTCCTGGTCCCTTTATTATAATTGCCACTATTTTGGTTGGAGCAATTTTAAGCCCAAATGACTGCACCCAACCGTGTATTAGTCATAAAGATTTGTTGGCATTGCGTATAAGAGTATTTTTGTCTACAGCTCTCACTACCAAAGCCAGGTCGTCTGCGTATTCAGTCGTGAAGCATCCTTGGGGAATATTTAGGTTTAGTACCCCATCAAATAGGATATTTCATAGGGTGGGTTCAATTATTAAGACTTGCGAGACACCCAGTATCACATCTTTCTCGTCGTCTCCACACTTAAGTGTTCTTTCTGTAGAGTTTATCTTTGATGTCTATTAGGTTAATGGGCCTGACCTTACCATAACCGTCCACTTTGTTACCTTTGGGTATGAGAATAACCTTGGCATGCTTTCACCTCTCGGGTGAAGCGCTATTTTTTAGCAAGCATAGATAATCTAACCGCTTCTGGGCATATGTTGGCCACGAGTCTTACCGCTTCCAGTAGAATCCCGTCTAAACCGGGTACTTTCCTTTGCTTTTATTCTGGAAGCTGCATTCTTCAGTTTCTTCTTCAAGAATGCCGGGGAAGGGAGCTTATGGCATATATAGTTGTGGACATTTGGGAAAGTATCTGCGGCGAACAGCACCCTGATCTTTTCAGTTTTAATGCTCTGGTGAAGTTCATAGGGCATTTTAAGATATCTTATTGACCCTATAACTATCGAGTATCCTTGTCCCCAGTGGTCTTTCTCCAGCATTTTGCTAAACATATTTTACTGCGATCTTTGTGGCAGCTCCTATTACTCGCCTTAGTGGTTTTCTTTTGTCGATATTCGGCATCAAGATCGATTATTGTTTCTGTGTCCGCTTGCTTGCATATGGCCCTGGTCAACCTTCTCCTAACTTCTTGCATCTTCTCCGTGATTAAGCTATATCCTTGTTTCACCATATTAGCTGTGCTCTTTTTGTTTCATTCTGGCCCTTTTTTATACTTATCTTCTGTACACACTTTACTGCTTTGATAAGGCCACCAGCGTCGTCAATAGACCTTTTCATCTGTTACAACGTAGTTCTAAAAACGCTTACAAAAATGTACAAATGTGCCTGCTAATCGCACGCGATTTTACCTTTTCCCCTCCAATCTCGGAGAAAATGTGCCTGTGTAGGCTCATGTCTTCTTCTAAGGATACTCTCCAATTGTACACTCTCCTGCTGGCTTCTGGTTAGAAGAAGGGGATATCGATGATTGTGGCTTATACTCCTCTGGTAAAAGTAAAAGTATCTTACTCAATTGTCACTACCATGTTCATTGTTTGTAGCCAATCCGCCAATCTCGCGTTTGTCACGGCAAATCTCCGGCTACCAGAACCTCTGTCTTCTTAGTCAGTATATGTTTCATGACTTAGTCGATATATGTTTTGTTGTGCTCTATCGTGGTGTAGATAGATATGTTGCAACTGTACAAACTCCATTTTTTAAAAACTATAGAAACATAGCCTAGTCCAACTGAGTATGTGATAATATCACACCTCGGGTTTTCGCAGAACGCCGCTGTATTGCAGTTAACCTGCACTGTTAACCGTTTATTCAAAATGATATTAATTGTTTAAATTCTGATTGTATTGTATTTTGGATTTATGTATTAAGGACAAAGGTTATTTCGATTGGTATACTTTTTTAACTTTTTGACAGTATATCTTTTTTTTATAAAACTTAGTGGGTGTAATTTTAAATTTAATATTGGTAGAGATAATGGAATGGTAAGGTTGCAAAATTTAAGACTGAATACATTAAACTATTCGCATTTGCAATAAAAAGACAAAAAGAAATATTATATATAATAATATACCTAACTTCACCAGCAACAATAAGTAAAAATGTTTAACTTGAACAAAAAGTTTCCATGATACATACGAAATAAAGAGATATAATTTTTTAAATAAATACAGTGAAACTTTTGTTAACGGACACCTCTCCTAAACGAACAACTTTTAAAATACCAAACATTTCATATGTGTGTAAATAGGCTAAGACACCTCTGAACAACGAACCCTTCTGACAACGAATTCGGACAAAGTTTTCCCACATTTTTTTTATACTATTCCCGTACTTTTACCCAACTGCTGACAACGGACAATAAAGACGATTATAAATGGGGCTCGGCAAACCCAAATAAAACTAAGTAAGTAGGTACTTCGAGTTTGATTTGGAGAAACCCATTTTAGAATTTATTTATTCTTTGCACATTCCCAATTTAGTTGCGACAATATGATCACAGTGTAACAATGTCTTTAACTAAGAGAAAGTTTTTAATTGTGACCAAAAAAAATATCGGTGATAATGGCGTCTGAAAAGAATAAATAAAGTCCACGAGTTTTGACCAAAAAGTTTTAAATGGGGAAAACGAAAGGTGACATTAAAAAAAAGGTTGATATAAAAAAATAGTCTAGTGAAAATGGAAATCTACCTCAAAAAAAGAAAATTAAATCTAAAGGTGTTGCGTTTTAAAAAAAATGGGTAGTAATGCGGAAAAAATTAAGAATAATCTAGAGCTACAGGATCTGGAGGACAATTTACCATTATTAACCTATTGCAAAAGTAATGGAGTTGAACAACGTAGCCCCATTGACATAAAATCCTAAAGTAAACTAAGCTTTTTGTGTTGGTGATTTAAAAAAAAGAAACAGGTGTCCAATATTTCCGACAGTGAGAGTAACGATAAACTTACTACAACTGTGAGAAAAGCGTATAGTCGGCTTGATCTCTTTCGACATCTTTAACAATCATCGTTATAGTTTAGCCAGTTTACACAAAACATTAATAAATTATACACTCAAACTTTTTTTAAAAATCATTTTGCTTATTAATAAAAACCGTATAAAAATACTTTTGGTAGTTTTTAAATTTATCGCGTTTAGACAGACAGAAGCAGCGGAAGGACTTTGTTTTATACTAGCCTCTATCTAAAAAAAGATATTTTTATTCGTAGAAAGAAAAGTGCCACCATTTCTCACGCAGGATGTAGTTTACATCCAAGGAAGGCACTTTACTTCTGTATAATACATATCATTTTTTCTTCTACCCACTTATTAAACCTTTACTTGGAGTGGAAAATATGCCAGTAAAACATTTTTTGATAAATTATTTAACTTATTTTCTTCAGCATTGGTGTGGTACACTGATGGATCCAAAATAGATAAAAGGGTTACATCAGGCGTTACAGTACCGAATTTCAGTCTTTTAAAACCACTTGGTAACCCCAACCATCTTAAAAGCAAAATTATGTACCGTAGAGTTAATATGTGCCAGGAAGTGCTTTGAAAGAAACTCCCGAAAAGCAAAAATCCATGTTCCATAAGATAGCCAAGCAGCACTTAAAACACTGAAGTCATACAGTTGTGAGTCTAAGCTGACTTGAGACTGTAAGAATCCCTGAGACATTTGGCAGCAAACAATCAGGTTATTCTGATGTGGGTTCCAAGTCACAAGGGAGTTAAAGGCAACAAGGAAGCAGACTGCCTTGACAAAGAAAGGGGCAAATACACCATTTTCTGGCCCAGAACCTTTCTGTGGACTTTCCAAAGCTCACTTGAAAGAAGAGTTTTGACTCTGGGAAACAGATGAGATAAAATCTCACTACCATAAAGTGCCAGGACAAAGACAAGCAAAAAGTCTATAGTAAGCCTTTCGCCAAGGAAATCTAAACAGCTTTTTGAGTTGAACAAGAAAGAATTAAAACTGGTGACGGGACTGCTTACTGAAAACTGCCCTCTGAGGTATCACCTGAAAAAGATGGGCAAAGTAAAGAGTTATGGTTGCTACTGCGAGAACTTCTCTGAAAGTGCAGAACATTTGTTTTGCAAATGCCCAGCGCTTTTTTGCACGAGGCTTAAGTTTCTGGAAGGGGCCTTCCGATGTCAGGAACTTACCTTCTATGAAACTGATAAACTTTGTACGAAGTCTCAAAATCCCGGGCCACAAAAATATTAAGGGTTATGCACAAAAGATTCTATAGGTCAAAGTGCTTGAGAGGCAGCATAGCCTTCACGACCCCCTTTACAATCTACAATCTACCTATATTGGGTATATTTTTTTGTAAACACAATTTTTTTTTTAAAAGTATCTTTATCTAGTTTTTTAAAATAATTTGCATACTTTATTCTTGTTTGTTTTAGAGCAAGGTAACAACAAAATTCAAGCTGATTGTTAATTTAAAATCCAATTAATAATAATCATTAAATTTTAATGATATACAAAAGAGATAAGTAGCCTTAAGCCTCACTATATTCTCCTCTAATTAATTTTAAACTTTCGTATTTTTAATCAGTTTATCTAATTCACAGTGACTTTTTTTACAAAAGTTTACTGAACTTGTTGGTCCATTACCTTTTTAATACTTCAACAGAAAAGTATTTTTTCAAATTTCTACCGTCACCTAAAAAACTTTTAAACTTCCTTTATAAAAATTAATTGTTCTTAAAAATAAATTTAAAAAGTGTAAAGTTTAATGAAAGTAGTAAGTGTATTTGAAGAAGATGCGAACAGGTAATTTAATAAGACAGTCTGTCGACTGCCGCTTTTCCCACATAGAATATCGAGTTTCTGAAAAACTTTTCAACGCAATCAAGGTGAAGAAACCCCGACAAATTCAATTACTTCCGCTTGGCGTAAAACATTTTCTTGCTTAAGATTCTTTATGGTCAGTGTTACACAAATATTAACGCCTATTTGTAAAAAATATTTTTATTTTCGTTAAATTACTCTTTTCACTGAAAATTTGCTTCTTTATTTTTTAAATATCAAGCACATTTTATGGACTGTCATAGATTTTTTTTTATTAATTAGAAATAACTGACCACAAACTAATGCTTTTTACGCTAGTAAAGTATCTCACCAGCACCATTTCGTGTTATTTTTTTTTAATTTTGGTTTACTCCAAACTTTTTAAAATTTTTTAACTTGTTATTTCGTTGAATTGTTTCAAGAATTATTATGCCATCCACAATTAAGATGTCTTCAAATTGTAAACTTCCTGTTACCTGACTTGAAGCACTGAAGATGACGCAAGTCAAAAGCGCTTTGCAAATTTAAATATACAATACACTTAATACAAAAAATTTCCCTCTTCATTAATTCTACAAGGTGTATTCAGCTTTTCACATCACACATAAAACATTTTGGTCAAAAAAAAAATACTTTTTTTAACTTCCCAGTAGAGAATTATAGTAATGGGTCTGATTTTGCTAATCCCCAATTTTGGACATATCTACACACTTCAAGGTCCCTGGAGTTAAATTCAATAGTTTTTAAGTGGACATCTGTGTGTGTATGAACGTATGTTCGTGTTTTTTATGAAGAATTAAAAAACTAAAAACTATTGTAAAATTTTGAAGTTATATTTCGTTTCGAGTATCTCGAGAACAAAAAATAAGTTGACGTAAAACCAATTGCATTCGACGCATAATTACGGGACTTGGAACTGATTAGATTTTCAAAAAATCGGTCGAGCTGTTTTTTTTATGACGCATCAAAAAACTGAAAAGAATGGTAAACTTTTACACTTTCCATCTCTGGGTTCAAAGTTTATGGGAGAAAGCATAAAAAAAGGATTAATGCTGCAGAGATGAGTAGTCTGAGAAGTATAGCCGGAGTGACTCATTGGATAAAGTGAAGAATAGTAAGAGAAGAGAATACTGTGGTGTAAAAGAAGATGTGGTTACAAAAATAGATAAAGGAATGCCTAGATGGTTTGGACAGAATGGATAAAGGAAGATTGACGAAACAAATTTATGAGGCGAGTGTGAATGGACAAGTCGGTAGAGGTCGACTTTGGTGAACATATCTTGATTAACATTGTTTTGAAGAAAGGCCAGGTCAGGAGTACCAACAATCGACGAGCATGTATAAGAGCACTGATGAAAGTAGAGAAAGCAAAAGATGTCTGTTAGAACCGTACCAAGTAAAAGGAAGTGGTCTTTGCATACTCCTACGGGATAAAAGCGTGACTATATGTATATATGTATGTATGGGTGCGACCCGAGAGGTCCACATGACTAACTTCCCAGTGGAAAGAATAAAAAAATACTGTATATTTTGTTGTTATAAATATTATCATTAAAATTATTATAAAAAACGATTTTAAATTGTTTATAATAAATTATAATTGTCATTAACAATATTCTGTTTATGTTAACCGTATTCTTTCAAACTTTTTCTTATCATTTCGTGAGCGAAAGCTATATTTAATTGTTTATAACATTACCATAACTTTCACTGGAAAGTTAATAATTATTGTGACAAAAAAACATATAGTATTTTTTCATTCTTTCCACTGGGAAGTTAATCGTGTGGACCTCTCGGGTCGCACCCAGACCACTGATATTTGAATCTTGTAATTGATGCATGCCCTTTGGTTATATTTAATTAACAATAAATTTTTAAGTTATTTATAAATTGAGGATCTATACTTACCTTAGTACCAAAACTATAAACATTTTTGTTATTTTTTGAGCTAATTTTTCCTAGTATTACACTAAATCAAAAAATTCACCAAGAATCATAAACAAAAATCTCTTCATACACATTGAAAACAAACAAATTTTTTGTTGTTTTTTTTTAAAGTGCATAAGTGTCGTGGAACACCCTGTTGGAACGAAGTTTCTTTCGTAGTTTATTATTATTAATAAACGTATTATATTTTTTCTCACGTTTGTTTTTGCATTTTTCGGCAGTGTTGCTTTTTTTTAAGTTTTTTTTAGTCAATGTGTTAACTAATTGACTATAGTAATAATCCCAATAAGTGACAAAATAATAATACATTTTACCTTTGATGACGATCAACTTTTTTATCCCGTAATATTATTTTTAAAGTGAAACTTCTATACGCGCGCTGGTATTAAAAATTCAAGGTCACGTCACACGAAAATGTGTAACGATTCATAACGCGCATGCGCGAAGAGACGCTACGTTTACTTGTGTAGTCCACGTGTTTGTCAAAATTACAATCGCAAAATTTTTTTTTAAAAGAAGGATTCTTGATGAAGATTGTTCCTTGTAGTGTCAATCTTGAGAGTAAATGGGTGAGACTGATCTGCGTGCCGAGTTTTTCGGCCGAATGTGGCCAATGGTGGTACAAGAGTTTTAATTTCTCTGGAGCATCTGCCATGGAAATATCTGTAGAGCAATGACTGGTCTGCAACTCTTCTTCTATATTCTAGAGGGTGAAGGGTATCTGTGAGAGTTGAGCTGTTTATCAAGCGAATGGCTCTTTTCTGAATGGAATCTAGAAGACGAAGAGAATGCCTTGGTGCTGAACCCCAAATGTGCGAGCAATACTCCAGTAGAGGTCGGATTTGAGCCTTGTACGTCGTCAACAGTTGATCAGGAGTAAAAAAATTTCTGGCATTCCACAGAAAACCTAGCCTCTGGCTTGCCGACTTTGCGATGTTAGCAACATGGTTATGCCAAGACATACTATTGGACACCGTGACTCCCAAAATCGAGATGGAGGGACTTGGTTCAAGGGTATTTCCGGACATTGTGATGGGATGATTTGAGGAATTCACTTTCTTGGAAAACGTGGCACTTTGTGTTTTTTGGGCGTTGAACTGAACAAGACTGTTGGTTCCCCACTCTACGATTGCTTTAAGATCTCTATTGATGGAATCAACCTGTTCCTGCCTGAGTCTATTTGTATCATTCACCGAAGGTGATCGATAGGATGTGAAAGTTGAGACAAGTGTGCTATCGTCTCCGAAACTGTAAATGGGGTTCGTGGTGGTTTTCAAGAGGTCGTTGATGTGTAAAAGAAATAATACCGCACATGTGCGTTCTGTTTTATGAAGAGGAGACGATTAGGATAAAAATACTAAGCAACGCGACATCTATTTGTGTAGCACAAGTGTTTGTCAAAATGACAATTGCAAAAATAACGGGCATGCGCGTTATAATGTATAGAAGAGAAGACGCGTAGCATAAAAATACTTAGTAACGCGACGTCCATTAGTGTAGTCTACGTGTTTCTTAAAATGACAATTGACGTTCTGTTGTAGAGGAGAGGAAACGCGTAGCATAGAAATACTTAGCATGAGTTATCCATAGCGCGTATTCTATTATGTATTATGTGCCCAATCATAGGTGCGCGCTTATTAGTTCAAGGCAGCAAATAGGTTCGTGCAGGCTGTGCAGGCTGCGCAGGTATAATTGTACACGGCATACCTGTCTGATGATTGGTGTCTCGTAACGGAAGAATCTTACACTTTCTTTCGCCTAGCCCCCACCCGTACTGTATGATAAGGAACTTCATTCCACTATACTTCTTGAAAGCCGCTAATTAATATTTTTGTTGATATTGCATAATAATTATATGCTTATATTTAAAAACAAAATTAATTTTTCATATACCATGTGTTGATAAGTTTTAAGTGTACCAGAATATTACAAGAAAACACGAGATGCGCAAAGCTTACGCGCAAAATACCGTATATACGATAAATTTAAAAAAAAAACTAAATAAAGGAAACAAAATAAGTTTGACAAAAATATTAAAATAAATATATAAAAGACTTATGTTGAAACAAAACTATGGTAAAAATTCACTCCTTTAAGCGGAAAAGTTATAAAAATAAAAGGCTGTAGAAAATACAACTCTCTACTACTTTCATGATTTAAAAAGTAAATTGGATGGAAAACGAATTCTGAAAGGATTAGAGACAGTGTTGTTTTCAGACGAAAAGTAATTTCAGTGTCAATATTTAAAATTTATTCTTAAAAGAGCACTGTTAGGTACAACTTCGAAGCGACCCACTTTGCTAATATTATTTTTTAATAGTGGATATTCCCAATGTTAAAAGTAGTAAAGAGTCGTTACTTTAAAAAAATTTCTTGATAAGCGAGAGCGGCAGCTGGTGTGCCATGTTTCACGAGGAATCGTGAGAACTCATGATTACGTACATAAACACAGAATCTTACGATATTATGTTAGAATCACACGGATATTTTGTCACTTTTTGGTTATTATTATAAAAGATTTTTTGTTATGTCCGGAGTAATGTTATTAACATTTAAATAAAAATGTCACATTTATTACGGTACTTCCCTATCATGCCCATTAGCAAGTACCATGATAAGTGATGGTGCTAAGTGTTAATACTAAAGGCAAGATGTTGCGTTCGTTGAAATTATAAAAATAAATTACTATTAAAAGGTAACCCAAGCGGCAAAATTCGACGAAGTGGGATTGGATCCAATACAAAAAACGAAAATTACCGAACTTGATAATTAAAAAGAAGTGAGTGCGAAATTTTTTGGTGAGTTTTTATTAATAATCTATGTGTTTTGTTGTGTAGGTGTTTTTTGTTGCTCTTGTATTTATTTAAAATGCAAATTTAATATTGGCCGTACTATACAACAAACCACTCTGCAGTGCTGTGCCACGCACCTACAGAAAACAGAGTGAACAACAGTGAAATTGATATTCTTACTAACAGTCACGCGGCCATTAGGACAACATTATCGGTGGTATGGGACTGCAAACAAGGTCACTCTTACATGGGTTCCCTGGCACATAGGGATAAATGGCAATGAGGTAGCCGATGAACTGACAAGAAATGGGACCCTGGTGGAACCAAGAAGCCAGTTGGTCGGATTGCCAATTGCCAAAGCGAAACATGAATTGAAATTAATCCTTAAGCAAAAATATATCCCTCACTTGAATGCAAATACTGATTGCAGAAAATCATGACAGCTGATGAAAAAACCTCTCCAGAAGAAGGCAGACGCACTTTGAACGATGAACCGGAGTAGGCTAGGCAGCACCCTTGGCCTGCTCACTGGCCACGTCGCACTAAGGGCACACCTCTTCAAACTTAAGCTGGCGGCTGAAAAAAAGCAGGAACAGGAAGAGAGCAGAATACAAGTTTTGTGTTCCTGTCCAATGATAGCGGTGTACATGTATCAAGCCTGGGGCCGCATGATAATGGATCCAAGTGATCTAAATGGGACAGGGCCGACAAAAATCCTGCGGTTTGCCAAAACCAGCGGACTGGAATTCTAATGATTCTAATGGTCATAGAGGCTCAAAAGATTTAGGTGACATAGGTGCCTATACCAATGGCCCAACCGCAAAATTGTAATGTAATGTAATAATAATCTATGTTTTTAGTTTTAGTGTTTTTTTTTGCTCTTGTATTTATTAAAAATGCAAATTTAATAGAGGCCGTACGATAAGAACAACCACTCTGCAGAAATAAAAGAAAAAATTGCTGATGTAATAAAACTTATAAACTTATAAAATGGGAACAATTAAAAAATATGCTTTATGCAATTTTACAAAGAAAAATTAATTGAAAAACAATATGCATAAAGTTTGTAGCGTTTTAAATTTTGTCAACCGTGTTACACTTAAATAAAATTGCAAACAAATGAAGCTAATAAATGAGAGACAAAAAGAGTTATTTTTGCTAATCCTTTGGGAACCATAATTTGCTTATTTTTAAAAAAAATCGATCACCAAGATTAAATCGGCCAGAATCAATAAAAAAATTAATAATCAGGCCCTAAGTAGAAATGCTAAAAATATAAACAACAAATTTAAAGACTTATTTTATTTTGTTTATTATATAAAAAGTAACTTTTTTAATCTGTGCTTCCTTTATGGTCTAAGATCCAAAGTAAAATCGACCTGCACCTATCTGTATTTTATAAGTAATTAAGTAAGTTAAAATTTATAAAAAAAATGGGTTACCTGAAAGAATCCTGGTCAGTGTTGCCTATATTTTTGCCGGGCTAACTATTGGGTTGCCAGGTATAAACAGGTATTTTGGTCCTAGTTATTTTCACCTACTTGTTTAATCTATAAATTAAACATAAAAATTAGCGCTGTTTTATTGCGAACACAATGATATAGGGTTGCCCGCAAAAAGTCTGTCCTGAATGATAGTTGTCAAAAATAATAATATTTTGGTCATATTATGAGGCACCCGAAAAAATATGAAATGCTGCACCTTATAATAGAGGGAAAAATAGCAGACAAACAGAGCCCAGGCAGAAGGTAGCTAAAGAATTTGAGGCAGTGGTATAGGAAGTCTACAGTTCAGCTTTTCTGAGCCCTGTCAACAGAACAATTATCGTCAACATGGTAGCCAACATGATAACCAACGATCATTGAACGGTTATGGTACCAGAAGAAGAAGAAAAAGAAAGAATCGGAAATAAAAGAACAGCCTTCACCCAAATATCCCAATTTTTTAAGACACATAACTTGATTTTAATATTAAAACTTAGAATGCTCCAATGCTATATATTCTTTATCTTGTTACACGATGTGGAGTCTTAGACCTTAAAGAAGGCAACAACAAAGAAACTGGAAGCTTTCAAGATGTGTCCATAATGGATGGACAAGGTATCAAATATTAATAAAGAAAAAAAAATATTGTACACACTAAAATGTAGAAAACTGAAGTATCTGGGTCACATCACGAGGAACAAAACAAAATACAACTTGCTGAAATGCATTCTACAGAAAAAAGTTTAGACAGGAGAAGCATTGGCAGAAGACGAATATCCTGGCTAAAAAATCTAAGATCCTGGTTTAAATTACCACCACAGGACTATTTAGAGCAGCAACAGATAGATTCATTATTGCTAGAATAATTGTCAATATTTGGTAATAGATAGGTACTAGAAGAAGAAATTGGGAGTTATACAACAAAGAGTTTCTGTGGCATCGATATATCCCAAAATAAAACCTTTGGGCTTCGTGTGTATGGACTATTTTTATGTTTCTTACTGACACAGGTGTCAGGTCTGACATCGTGTTACTCGGTTAAAGTGTAACGGTAGATCAAATTTCGATGTGAAATGAAAATCTGTTAAGTTCTCAGAGAAGTCTTTTATCTGTCTGGGTGGCTATGGCCTACACGGGGGTGATAGTATAAGGTGATCACCTGTGGTTTTTAATACCAATGATTACATACTAAACGTACTGCAGACATATTCATAAAGATTAATTTAACCTATTTTGTAACAATACAAAAGCAACGACCGACTTTAAAAGAACTATACGATGCACTAATAGGCTTTGAGGGGCAGAAAACAAGAAAAAATTTCTTTTAACTTGTGTTTTAGCAAAAAAACATCCGATAATCGATATGTGCTTAAAAAAAATTGTGATGTAATTTTAAAGTGTACCTACCTAATAAGGGTGGGCCGAAAAGTTGCTAATTATATAAATAAAAAAATTAAAAAAACTTAATAAAAATCGGTTGACATCTTCCGGTCACGCATAGGCCCTAAAGTTTAAAAAAAACGTCTTTTGCGTGATTTATGTTTAATTTTTAAATTAGATGTTTTTGTAATGTAATAGTTATTAACGTCTTCAAATAGAGTCTTAAAACATTATGTTTTAATTTGGTTTAGATCAGTTGATATCTTCCGGTCGCGCATTAACCTCAAAATTTGCCAAAATATTGTAAAATTTATTTTTAAATATTTAATTAAACTTAATATTATTATTTAATCTTTAATTTGTACAAAGTAAAATATAAACATGATAAAACAAAATATTATTTTTATTTATACCACAATATTTTGCTACCCTGTTCTTCTCATTAATTTACAAATTGATTTTTTTTAAAAAAACCTCTTGAGAACCTTTAAATTCGAACACTTTTTTATAAATTTTTAATTTAAGCAGCTTTACAGAAATAATCATTTTTTTAAGAATATGGTTAGACTTAAAAGTATTAAACGGTTAGAAAAAAATACCAAATAAATGGCTGTCGACTCAAGTTAAAAAGAATAAATATTATATTTTCTACAATATCACAACACAAATAAAATTATGTTCAATTCCTTTCATTTTTTTATTAAGTTGATTTTACTTAGTCAGCATCATTTTCAATTATTTTTTAAAAAGAAACATTTTTATTTTCTGCTGCTTTAAATTTATTCCTGTCAATCTTTTATCTCAACTTTTAAGTTTGTATACCAGATGAATAAAAAGTTATATTTACCCACTTTTTATATTATTCAAATCATTCCTACCTATTGAACACCTATCTTAATAATTTGATAAAAAAAGCAGGAAACGGTAATGTTTGATTATAATGCAAAAATGCAACTCCCTTTTGCTCCGTATTAACCGTATTTTTTTAATAGCAAGTGTGGTTAGGTAACAAAAAATTTAAGAAGTATTTAATTCTCTACACATAATTGTAATTTTTTTTTAATTTATAAAATAACTCAGATATGTTGGACCAGCAGCACCCGGTGTTCGTTGCTTTTATTTAATAAATATTTTATTTTAATGCCAGCTGATAAACAATATTTACAGTTTTTTCGGTAGGTGAGAACACGTAAAGATTTTTTGGTGGTCTAAAGCAGGCAACACCCACCTATGACTTCAAACTTATTAAATAATTAACTTCCCAGCGGAAGTTATAGTAATGGGTCCAATTTTGCGAATCCAGAATTTTAACATGTCTTAACATTTCAAGGTCCCTAGAGTCAAATACAATAGTTTTTAAGTGGACGTCTGAGTGTATGTACGTTTGTACGTATGTTCGTATTATCGTATATGCGTTCGAAATTATTTTTCGTCTCGATTATCTTAATAACAAAAAACTGAAAAAAATGGTAATCTACCTGAATTTTGGAATTTATAAATTATACTATTTTTAATACAGACTTTTAAAATCTTTTAAATATTATGATTATTGCATGTTAGCAAGATTTGTATAAAAAATATGAAGATAATATTTAATAAAAAGAGATAGTTTTAGAAAACAAAAATAGAAATTGGAAAATTTTAAACTTTTCTATAACAGTCAAAATTTATTGTTGGTAATAATCAAGCATTGTTTATAACAATTGAATATTGTTACTAACAAGTGATTATTTATCACAATACTTAAAAAAAAATTTCAATTGTTATAAACAATTGAAAATAGCTCATGAAATAATAAGAAAAAGTTTGAAAGAATATGGTTGACAAAAACAGAATATTGTTAATGACAATTATAATTTGTTTTTAAATTTGAAATCGTTTTTTATAATTATTTTAATAATAATAATTATAACGACACAACTAATAGTATTTTTTCATTCTTTCCACGGAAAGTTAGTCGTGTGGACCTCTCGGGTCGCACCCAGACCACTGATATTTGCTTTATGTATTGGTGACGTAGTTTCGTTTTTTTCTGAATGGTTGATATCAAACAAATTTAATAATAGTTAAAAAAAATTACAGGGTTTTGTTGAGAATAAAGTTACCTTTCAAATTATGTCTTACTTAACCGCACATATTATTTAAAAAAAATTGGGGGTTGATGCGGGGCTGCAGGAAATTGCATTTTTAATTATGAATTTTGTATGAAAATTTGTGCCTCACCCAATAAAATTTGACGTGTTTTGTTTTACATTTTAAAAAAACTTCTGGTTTCTGAGTTACTGGGGGGTCAAATTTTCGTTGGAATACCCTGTATGTACCTATTGTCTTGTCCGCGCACTTTAAAAATTCGGTAGTCGTTGCGTGCGATACGAATGACAAAGAGAATTTCCCTTAACTAGGAGAACTAACAAAGAGAATTAGTTATTAATTAGCAATCAGAAGAACAATACGCCTGGCAACATGCTTTAAGTGATATAGGACAAATTTCTCAGCATTTTCCCCTGCTACAAATTTAGCATTTTCGTTAATTCACGAGGGAGTGATAACACCAAGAAACCAGATTGCACGGACGGGTGTTTAACAAATCTATCCTAGCCAGTAAACATAAACGTAAAATATTTTTTGTCATTGTCTTGGTTTAATTAATTATAAATTTCAAATAAACATTCATTGGCTTAAACTTGTAACCCTGTAAAATTAAAGATTAATATTTTTTGTGGAGTTACTTGTTATCTGTTACTTATTATCTGTTGTATAACACATTGTTTGATAATCAGGGTGGCCAACCGAAAACGAAACAAAGCTATTTGCAGGAACCTTATCAACATTTAAAAAAAACGCTATTTCTATTTCTATTTTTGATTTAAGGAAGACGCTCTTTTCCGGTATTTTTAACTTTACCACTATTAACCCCAAGCAATGGTAAGAATTACCCCATAACTCTTAATACTTTAAAAAAATTAAAAAACATTTTAGCTGCTTACTTACCACTTAATTGATTAAATGTTTAAACTGATGACCACCCGCTTTTATACAATAATAAAGATTTTGCTCAAAACGTTTACGCATATTCTGAAGAATTTCCGGAGTAATTCGACGGCACTCGTCGACGATTCTTTAACGCAAATCTTCCAACGACGCTGATTGTGTTTTATAGATTTTACTTTTCAGATGTCCCCACAAAAAAGAATCGAGTGGCGATAAATCTAGCTATCGAGGAGGCCATTCAATGCTGCCTTTTCTTCCAATCCAATGCCGTGGAAAACGCATAATGCTGCGTTAAAAATAAAAATGATTTTCATCATACTGTGGATTATTTTTGAAATGAAGTCTCACATTTAAATTTTAACTTCCCATTAAGTAATGGGCGAAATTTTAAAATTTAGAGACTATTGTACCTATAGAGAATTTTAAGAGCTTTTAAAAGACATTTTATTCGATGAAAGTGGTAGAGTCAAAAATACCGAAGAAATAAAAAATCAACAGGTCTGAGCGTTTTTCTAAAATATTGACGAGGTTCCTGCAAATGGCTCTGTTTCGTTTTCGGTTGGCCACTCTGTATGAATTACATGCATGCATACACATAGTTACGCCTTTTCTTTGTAGGAAACCAATTCTTTTCTCTTGCTATGGTTTTTACTTACGTATTAAGTTTTTCCCACTTTCATCAGCACTCTAATTTATGCTCGTCGGTTGCTGGTACTCTTGACCTGGCCTTTCTTTAAAACAATTTCGATCTGATCGAGATACGTTTTTGGGGTCGACCTCTATCGACCTATCTATCGCGCCTTATAAATCTGTTTTGTCAATCTTCTTTCATTTATGTAAGCATTTCTTTACCACTTTTGTTACTACATCTTCTTTTCCCCATAGCGTTTCTTTATCACACTATTTCCCATTTTATTTATCAGAGTTACTCCAGCTATACTTATCAGACTACTTATCTTTACAGTATTAATGTTACTTGTATGCTTATTCTGCCAAACCCAACATTCATTGATGTACATAAGTATAGGGTCCATCACTTCTCTATGCACAGCCATGACACATTCTGGCTGCTTAAATAGTTATACCACCCCCTCTACTTACATACATATAAACAAATTAAAACAAAAAATAAAATGGTGTGCAAAATATCAGAAAAAACTTATTTTAATTTTTAAAATTTAAAAAGAAGTATCTCATGAACTAAAGTACTTTAAGGGTTTTTGTTCCTACCTGATTTTTGATAATTTGTTTAGTGTTTTCACCTTTAAAGTGTTTTCGGTCGAATATTGTAACACCATATACCTATATAATTTTAACTATATAATTGAACAAAGTTAAAATTAAAAAAAAATATTAGAAAATTGTTAAAATTGTTCAATTTTATTTTAAAATATTTTTTTTTAAAAGAATTAATACATTTTTTGATCTTAAAAAGCAATTTTGCCACTCTAAATATTTCCAAAACATTTGTTTTAAACGCATTGGTGTTTTGAGCGTCAATCACGCAGTTTGTTTTTTACCTATTTAAATAAAGTATTAAATGTTCAATAAGGCTTTTACCGGGGATAATTATCTAACGTTTTAAGTACTAAATTATCTGGGCTGATGTATAAAAGCTCGCATTATTATGGTAAAAATGATTCATATTATGAAAATCTTAAAAAAATTCCAGCGTGCTATAGTATAATTAGAGCATTTTCCATTTTCAGAAATTAGAATTATCGATATACAAATACTTACATATACTATCAAATATATTCATTTTCGGTGATCTGGAAAAGTTGCTCTTAATGCGTTATGATTTATTTAAGTGATTAAGTGATTTAACTGATTACTTTTTTCAAACAAAACATTCATATTTTTACGTAAATACGTCCCTGGCGGTATCGTACACACAAGGCGCCTACCTATATTTTTAAAGGCATCAACGTGCTATATAGCGAATGATTTATGGCCGCAGCGCGATCGAAAGCGTCCGATGATTCTTAAAAGGTAGAGAAATTTCTAGACAATGTCGGAAATAACGAAGGAGAATTCTTGTAATTAATTGTTAGATACATAAAAATACAGCGGTAGCGAAAGATATAGTTTGAAGTTAGGGTTTGAAGTAATTATAAATTATTATAAAGAGATTGTAATTATCTAAGTGATTTATTAAGTAAAAATTATTGTTAGAAAATATTGGAATAAATGGTTTACTTGTTGTACTGAGTGTTTAGATTTATCGAAACCAAGAGTAAATATTGCAACAGTATATTATTTTATTACGCTTTATATCTAGACACGCGGTGCGTGTCAAGTCAAGTTCAAGTTTACAGAATAGCGAGCGGTACCGTGTGTAATATTACACGAACCTTTTGGGGCCACGTTTGACCCCCTCATAACTAATTATTTCACATAAACATTGTCACGTGCCTATTTTTAATTAAATCCTACAGTTCCATTATTAATTGCGTTGTAATTAGTTGTAAATAGTGTTGCATACCTAGTAGTGATAGGATTATTGTTTGGTTTGCATTTCTGTGTGGATGGGGCTGGCTAACATCACGGACGAGGCGATTGTGGAGCCCGGTCTGGAGAAGATTGTGGGTTGACGTTTATTCCGTGTCATTTCTTGATTTCCGGACTAGGAGGATCAGTCGTTTGGGGTCAGTCGCCGAAGTCGGGTGAGAGTTTTTGGAACGATTTGATATTAACACGTGAGCAGAACTTTTACGGTGTTTTCTTTTATATCTGGCTGTATTTGGGCCATCTTAATTGGATTTTGAAGAAAAACCATTTAATTTTTAACTTGACCATTCTGTCGTGCCATTGTGGTGGATATTTTGGATATTGGGGTCAAGTTAAAAGACCGCGTGCGGGATCTGATGAAGTGAAGCCATTGCTAAGTAGCAGGTGCTGTTCCATAATTCAAACCGGCCCAGGAGTAGACCACAGGATTAGTGAATTCGTGTATCCAAAGGTTACAAGTGATTTATTTTAGTATATTTAAACGACGTGACTTATTTTTGACACCACGATTAAGTTTTGTTTTAATTTATTAATATGGTACACTGTTGAAAACTATTTATTGCATTGGATAATATGCCAAGGCTGAACTTTGATTAAAAATAGGCACGTGACAACATGTCAAATTTGGCTTATATATTGAGAATTCCGAGGTACATATGTGCTTCAAATTTCACAAACACACCTCAAATAGTTATTTAGATATTAACGTCCAAAAATTGTCATTTTTATCACTGACTGACCTATAGATCAAAACTTTAAGCCAGTTCCAGATGACCTAGAAATTTTAAATTTGGCATCCAGAGAGGTAGTAATTTTTCAATTAATTGAATCCATTAGGAACACTTGCTTATAGTGCCTGTATTATAAGAATCAGCAATTAAAATTTATGACAGCCGGTCTTTATGTGAATTTTATGGTCTTTACGTGAATATGTAACGAGTGGAATACCACCCTTAATTTTTTTTAATCCAAACATATTAGTTTTAGTATTATTTATTACTAAGAGTATTGTCAAACTTTCGTATTTATTACGTTATTAACTGGGATTTAGTATTAATTTTTTTTTCGCTATTTAGCGCACATTAATAGGGTAAGATCATTACTTATAAATAATTAAATAAAATAAGTATTTCGGACCTCGGTGCACGGTGCGGCGGCCGTGGAGCAGCGAGGTGGGGACCGGTGCGATAAAACCTTGACGCGAACGTCCCCGAGCTTTCTGTCCGGTTGTCTCTCGATACCTGACCTATAAGGTTGCGATTTATGCTTTGAAATTTTTAGATTTTTTTAAAAAATACTTGAAATATTTTTGGTTACATTATCATTACAGTTCTTTTAGTAAGTAGGTATGGTTTAGGCAATGGTTTAAATTAAAAGTTAAAATAACACAAAAAGGACAGTTATACCCCGTAAACGTAGGAAAATACAGTAGAATAATAAAAACTTTTTAGTATTAAGTACCGACTAATAATTTCTGTACAAAAAGTAATGATAACCCAACAGAAACATAAATGTGAAATGATAGCCAAGTTCAATATTATGATATATAATTATATATATATATATATATATATATATATATATATATATATATATATATATAAATATATATATATATATATAAATATTTTATAACAACTTAAAATATCATTTCTTCTAATAACTTAGGATAATGTATTGAAGCCTAAGGTCTGACTTGGCTAGTTCGAATATACGAATTATATTATAGCCTTTGCAAGTTCTAAACCTGTAAATTCTTATATAATAATAATTTATATATTTGAACTATCCAATTTAGACCTTAGGCTTTAATATATTATTAGAAAAAATGATATTTTAAGTTGTTATAAAATATTTTGTTGTTATAAACAAATTTCAATACTGAACATTGAATTTGGCACCCATTTACAGTAGAAACGGTGAATCTTTTTCATCACGTGACTAATAAGTCAGCAATAATATTCATATGAATCAAATCAAAACTTCTGTTGACTTTATAAAAATAATCGTTATGACTAATATTCCAAACGTCGGCCTTTTACGAATTCGCAACCAAACAAGACATTTAATTTTTCAATTGTAATAATTATCTTGTTAACATCTCGACATATTTATTAAAAATATCGATATACTGGGTGAATAAGTTACAAAATCCAAAATTAATATCAACCATGCTGGCTTATTAGTGGAGAGCTAATTTTTAAAGGATGTTTTGAATTTTATATAAGTATTTACAATTAGTAGTTCATAAAACTGACTTAATATTTAGTCTACTGACTCTAAGACTTTTAAAACTACAGTTTCTAAACTGATTATATTAGAATAATGTTTTTTTTGAATGGGCTATAGATTGCAAATAGAAGATTCCTACACAGCCTTAAGGTCGACGTTTCGGTGAATATACTATCATTAGGGCCATATATCAAATCCGTTTCATATTAAAAATAAAAAATAGAGATATCCGCAACAGACTTCAAAATAAAATTGAAACACAGACAAATAATAGAATATGTGGAACCCAAGGCCTTATATATCTAATTAGTGCCTGGTCCTTTACATCAGCAGTTACTTACAAATAAGTAAAAGAAAAAAAACAACGGGTTGCACTCTGGGAGTGCCGGCAGAAGTGAAAACTTAAGTATTAACGTTGTGCGTTTTGGATATTTTGGAATGGTTATGGAATAATTTTGCACGAATTGCTTTAATTATCAAAATAAAAGTACTATCTTTTATGTGGTAGAATACAATATTTATTTATTGCGCTATCGTACACAAACATGACAATTTATATTACATTAAAAAGTTTATCCCTCAGAAAAATCAACTTCCATCCATAATTTCGACGACTTTTTCACTATCAATATTACCAGAACCATCATCGCCAATCTCTAAAACTGATACGATCGGTTTATGATAGCTGAAGTAAGAAACGAACAGTTTTGATTCAAACCTATTTAAATGTCTAATAAAGACCTCATTAATAGCAGTTTTATATTTTATATTTCGTTTCGCCTAAACGAAACAGCCGGCGCAGGCATACATTTTCGCCGCGCCGTAGAAAGAGAGGGGGATACTCCCTCTCCTACGCCACGCCAGCTGTCTACTCTCCATCCGTCTTACGAATTTTCGATCAGGCCACGTGTCCTGACGCGAGTTTAACATTTTTAACCCATTACAAAAAAAGTGTACAACGCCGCTAAAGAAGTTTTCACTTCAAAAATATAAACCTAACGAAACAAATCGAGAAGATCATTTATCCCTTTTAAGAATAAACTTGCAAATTTTTAAATGATAGTATTGCGGAAAATTTTAAGCCGAGTATGTCGTCTATATATAATGAGGGAATACACAAGGGTATTTTGGCGAATAAATCATGCTGCTACCTACATACAAGATAAATATTGCATCTAATTATGAGTATGTTGTGCGTTTTGTCGTACTACAAAAATCAAAAAATAGATTTAAACTTAAAACTTTCTCGTGCGTACAATTTCCAAGTGTATAATATATTAACGTATTGTCGATTATTTAAATATAATCATGACCGACCGATCTAACGGACGGCCGGACACTGACTGACTGAATGAATCATTAATATTTAAGTTAATTTAATATAAAGATATATTAATTACTTAAATTATGTTTGTTTCTTTTTTATCACAATATTGTTAGTATTTTATACACGATACACACTTATTCGAAGCAACAAGGTAGACATGTCGGGTTCGTATAGCGTACTATTCTTCTTATAATGATTATTGTTCGTTTGTGATATATTTTTTATATAAAAGATACTTCCGTTAATGCGTACGGCTATCGATATGACAGTAACTTAAAAAGAATATAGAAAATTATATCGGTTAATCGACGAGAATATCGCTGAATCAACGAACACTTTTTTTAAACGCGATCTACGAAGCTTCGGGTACGTTTTATTTCTATTAAAAATATATAAACAAAGTAAATAAAGTCCATGACATGCGTCAACGGTTAAAGAAAATATTTATTTAAAACGTATTCGAGTTTATTGTATAAAAAACCTAGTCTGTTTTAAACAAAATTACGGAGCTATGAAAGTAACATTTTCACGAGTTAAAACCGGTCAGTCTTCCGTCCGACCTAAAATACCTTGGTACCGTCTTACGAATTTTCGATCAGGTCACGTGTCCTGACGCGAGTTTAACATTTTTTACCCATTACAAAAAAAGTGTACAACGCCGCTAAAGAAGTTTTCACTTCAAAAATGTACATTAGATGCATTTTGTTCCATTGTACTTACATATTACAAATCCTTCTTTAAAGTTCATCCGTTTCGGATGAACTGTGAATTGAGCCGTTTTCCAGGCATTTTCTGAAAATAACTGTTGGTTAATATACTGTTACAAGAACAATCAGACACTTGATTCATTCAACTTTGAAAATTCTACAGAGATTTACAAATTGTGGAGTATTATAAATACTATTTACCATCAATAAGTAGTAAAATAAGCATTGTAATATACCCGTCTCACGGTAATTTAGGTATTATAAAATGTTAAAAATATACAAGTTGATAATGAATTATATTCGTACTTACCAATGTCAAGTGGAATAAAAAATTAAATTAGTCCTCACAACAACTGATTTTAACAATAAATACTCTTTCAATCCAAAAATTCGCTAAAAATAAGACAGTAAACTAATCTCGCATAACCTCAAATGCGGTAATGTCAAACTCAACTTTTAGTACGATCAGTTATACACGTTACGTCAATTATATCGTTGTTTTTTTTTACGATTATTACGGCAAATTTAAAGAAACTATAACGTATGTCTAGTTGTTGGTCTTGTGAAAAAGACAATCGATCCTGTTTGATTTATATTGACAGAAAGAGAGTATGTAGAAAATATGTGTTGTATGAATCGTAGATTGGGTCACGTGATGGAAAAGCTTCGCCGTTTCAACTGTAGATCTCACTTCTTTTGTCGTTAAAGTCAACAACCGAGGCATATATCATAATAATGAACTTGGCTTTTTTTCACATTTATATTTTTGTTTGGATTAACAATATTTACATGATCTTCCCGATTCTTCCTGAATTATCAAGATTGCAAATGTACAAAGCAAGTAACTGAAATCAATAAGTTTGGAAATGTTCCAAGCAAGTAGCGGTATTTCTTAATTTGTCGGATGCCCAATTGTATACAGGCCATTCATTAAAAAGGTCTTCAACAACTATTCTTTTGGATACTGGGGCAAATCTTACAGAAATAAAGCAACACGGTGGATGGAAGTCTGGCGCTGTTACAGAACAATACATTAAAGATTCTGTAAATAATAAAATAAAACCACGACAAAATATATTTCAATCAATAAAAACATTAAAAACTACAAATTTACACGAAATTGAAGTTAACTTTGATGAAGAACCATTAGAATTCGTCAACAAAACATTATAATTGTCTACAGCAGCAGCATACTTTCGACAAGTACCACAAATGTTAGACAACAAATCCAACATTCAACTATTAACAACTTTAACAATTGTACTTTTAATATTGATACATAAAATTTCATTATGAAAGACAATTTGTCACTCCTTATAATATAGTACCAGGTATTATTATCAAGTCTGTGTAATAAATAAATAAATTTCTAAAAATTGTGATCCAGTATTTTATAAACAACATCTATCGTAAAAAAATTGCAATTCTTATTTAAGATGAAATACGTTTTTTTCTTTCGTGAGATTGCCACACTCGCTCAGCTACGATACGCTCGTGGACAAACTCTCAACTCACGAAAAACTCAGTATTTTTATCTCTTGTTGTAAAATATACACTTTTCCATAGCAACAAAAACGAACATGATATATACAAAAGGATAACAAAAAATGTAAAAAGAATAAAATAAAATATCATGTCACAAGTGTGCTACACTTGTAATTTTTTTTTTTTTTAATAAATGATACAGAACAGATGATTTTTACTGAATTCGTAATAAAAGAAAAATGGTAAATTAATTGGCCACTTTGCCGTTACATCATGTATTAAAATCAGAATTACTTTTCTCCGATCAAAATAAATATTTTCGAATTATGTCGTACGTTTTTTAATAGCATACACACCAAGAAAATAAAATTTTATTTGGCACTGAACACGATAACGAACATTAAACTTGAACGACTCGTAATATTCGATGTAGTATAATATCATCGTACAAGAATTATATAACTCACGATCATCTATAGGAAATGAAACGTTTGTTTTATTAATCTCAACTAACACTTTTATTTTCAATAAAGCTTTTACTGTTATATTTGTATTTTATTACATAGAACAATTTTTATTTAATATTTTCTCGTTATAAACTCAATATTGGTCAGCTATAGCAAATGAGTTTAAAATAATAACTGCAGGGTGCTTTTTATATTTCATAACGAGTTTTTTTGACAACTATTTTGGTTCCAATGACATTTGACAATTGGCATTTAACAGTCGTAGAAAGTGGTTAATAACAATTTATCATGGAGCAGCTAACGTCACAACATTTGAATAAATTAATAAAACAATTTATTTAAATAATTATTTGATCGAATGCTGAGCATTTTCCTAAAATATGAAAGTACCTACGCCGAGATTATTATGATACGCAAATTAGGAACGTCCAACGTCGTATTGACCCCCACAATAAGCAAAGTTTTTAAAATTAATTTACAAAAATAATGGATTTTTAACACATTTAGCTAATTATTAATTTGTCTTTCGAGAACACCATTTAACAACTCAACAGCTCCACAGAATAGTAAATGAAATTTCGCAAAGAAAAGAAATACTGCAACGCGGTATTCCTTAATATTTCCTAAGCTTTATATGGTGTGGATTGTTATTCAAATTATGTAACTCTTAAATCCTGTTTGTATAATAGACATTCATCATCATGCAGCCTCTTTCACGTTCATTGTTAGACATAAGCCTCCTTCAAACGTCTACAGTTTTTTCTGTCCCTGGCTGTTGCAATCCAATTTGTCACTATCCTCTTCAGGTCATCCGTCCATCGAGTGGGAGGTCTGCCTTAACTACGCTTGTCAGTTCTTGGTTGCCATTCCAACAGTTTTTTGGTCCATCTCCCGTCTTCCATTCTTGCAATGTGTCCAACCCATTTACATTTCCGTATAGTGATTCGCTATATAATATCATCTGTTCCAGAACATTAGCGTATCTCTTCATTTCTCACTCGATACCTCAGGGTCAGGCCAAGCATCGATTTCTTCATTCGCCCTTGTGTTACTTTTTAGTTTTTCTGCGGTTTTATTTGTTAAAGTTAGGGTCTCCGCGCTGTAAGTCCGGATAGGTTTCCGCGGTCACGAATATCTGTAACCGCGTCTCTAGTAATTTGTTTTTTTCGACGTTTCTGCTTCGACTTTAAAGCCATTTTTAAGAAGTAGAAAGTAAATTGAGAATGAGAAGTTATTTTCACACTAAGGTCTTAATCTGCCTACTACTCAGGTGTAATTACGAAGGAAAAATGATTTCCACACTAAATCCTTAATCTGTCTACTCTTTAGGTGTAGTCACTAGGTAAGGTTTAGGAATTTGTGAATTGACGCCGGGGTCTCAATCTGCCTACTCCCCAGGTCTCGGTACTGGTTCTCTCTAAGGTCTCAATATGCCTACTCCTTCGAGAGAACTCAGGATTCAAGGATGGGTGTGCTGTATAAGTAGTGGTACGAGTGGGGTTGGGGGCGTGGTTTAGTTTGGAGGGGATGCGGGAAAGTATCGGTTTCCACGTATTGGGAAGCCTGCGTCCATCATTGCGTTTGTTAAGGCAGTTTGGGCGTTTCTCAATCTCAAGTGCCTCACGAATGACTCTAGCCTGTAAAGTTTTCCCAGTGGCAATGGTTTTGTCTTTTGTAAATCTATTATATGGCCTGTCTCTTCGTGATGTATGGAAAGTGCTGATGAGGGGTCAAGGTTTCGGACGGCGAGTTGATGTTCGTAGATTCTGTTGGTCATTCATCTGTTAGTTTGTCCTATGTATGTTCTAGGACAATCAGAACATAGTATTTCATATACCCCTTAGGACTCGTTGGCTATGGTATCTTTGGGAGATCTGAGGAATTTAAAAATTTAGTTGTTAACCGTGAAAATAGTTTTAATGTCGCGTTTTTTCAAAATTCTTCCCATATTATAGGCATTTTTTAGGCAGGCCTCAGTGTAAATATCACTTCTCATCCTCAATTTACTTTTAACTTCTTGAAAATGGATTCAAAATCGAAGCCGAAACGTCGAAATAAACAAATTCTAGACGCGGTTTAACCCGAACTTTAAGTGCAAAATTTATAGAAAACTATAATATTATTATAGTAAAATATAAACATTTTTTTAAAGCGTCAATAGATGGGAAAAATGTATAAATGATTTTTAAAAAATTAGCAAATTCTGCTGTGACACCTAAATTACAGGTTAATGTAGGTCGATTATGTATCAAAAAACAACTACTCCTCTGGCTATATGTCGCGACAGGCATTGAATTACATCTGATACATAATCGTGTATAATACCCCAATTCGGGTAACAATATGCAGATGCTTGTTAAGTAAGAGAATGGAACTATTAGATTTATCCATCCAAAGTGACCACCCATGGACCGGTTTAAGGGGTGTGTTGCCCTTCATCAGCATAGGGCAGGTCTACCTCGACTGGACACATCAACAGCTTCGACTTCTACCAAGTAAACATGAAGTGCTACGCGAAAAGTGCCAGTCACGACATCTATACTTTTTAACAAGCACCACCCGGTGAATAGCTTCTGTGAAAAAGTATTGTTATCTGCAAAATTTAAAGAAAACTATAATACTATTATAGTAAACTCTAAACATTTTTCGACAGCGTCAATAGATGGGAAAAATGTATAACTGATTTTAAAAAAATCAGCTAATTCTGCTGTATGTCACCTATACTATAGGTTCATGTGTGTTCATGTCCTTATAGGAACATCCAGTGGACAAAAACTAACAGATATTTTGAGCATATTTTTTGCAAGAATGTACGGTAAGCTTAATGTTTATTGGTGTAGAAAGATAAAAAATTATAAATATCTGTATTTTTTTTAACATATATGGAGCCTATTTTTCAAATACAACCTAGCTATCCCTTAAGGACTAAAATTGGAGTAATTTTTGATAAAAAACGACTTAAAAAAAGTAAATAATTTTAATGGTGACTAAATTTAAAATTAATTAAAGTATAATTTTTGGCTTTTTCCTGTATATTTTTAAATATTGCTTCAAATGCATAGTGGCTAATGTAGTTTTAAATAAAACCATTAAAAGTTGTAAATTTGAGTTGTCAGTTAAACAGAATCGACGTGGTTGCCTTAAATACGCTCTCTATTAGGGTTGTTTTCATTTCTGCATCTCAGCTCCTCCATTTATTTAATCAAATCAAATGGGAGATTGGGCTTTTTCAAACTAAAAAAAAGCTGCGACAATTCGCCTTCTTCTTTGCAATCTTATTCCATCTGTCACATTCTTTCCTAAATGATGCGCAAAGCTCTTTGCCGCGAGATACGTCCCTTACAATTTAGACTTGAATGGAAACAGGCTATTATTGTTTAAGTGGTCCTTGAAGTTGTTTGTGTTTAAAATGTTTGATTTTTAAAAAAACGCTTTTATTAAGCTGGGCATTTATTAGAGTTGTCGTAAATATATTTTATTAGATTGCTACTAAGGCTGTTTGGTTTAAATGATTTAAACTATTTTTATTTTAAAAAAATTAACTTCTTGTGGTTTTTAACTTTTAATTTATAGTTTTAAAATAAAAACTCCAAATATATTTATTAACATTTAAAAGTTATTTTAAATTTTTGATAATTTTTTAAAAATTATATACACGCATTCCTCTCCTTTTATCATACTACCATCTTGGTTTTTGGTTTTTTCAGTTGCGAGGTAGTATTTTTACCTCTGGGTTTTTTTATTGACTTCCAAAAAAGTTTAATATTGCCACAACCTCTATGCAGTGCCCCATTTATTTGTTTTGCTGCCAACACCCTTCTTCTATACTTTTTAACCTTTCATACTTATTCTTTGCCTTGTTTACATCCTAAATCGTTGCCTTTTGTGTTCTTTGATTGGCATTTGTAGCCAGCCAATCCAGCCAGGGTTTTGTCTTTTCTGACACTGCTTTTTAAACCTCTACGTACATTTTTTGTAACTCGCATTCTTTCCTTCTTTTACTCACACCACAAACTTCAATAGCTCTGCGATTTCCATGCGCCGTGTATGGTATCCACCTGCCTAGTGTTCTGTTATGGTCGCGATCGCGTTTTCAATGGACTCCCTGAATAGAGTTAAAACATTGTTCGGTCATGCAGTTTGTGCCAAATCTGCTTTGATAATGTGCATGTAGGTTTATTTTGCCACCTTAGGTTGGCGCTTTAAACTGCCTTAATGTGCAGGAGGAGTTTGCAAGACAATTTGAACTCTGAACTTAGCTGCTAGCTCATTCAGGGCTATGGGCAATAAAAAATAAAATTGAACGGGGCAAAATCTGCCCATGTGAACTTTACAAATAAAAGGAATTTACACATTTACATCACCTTAAACAATATCCTAATCCTATATTTCAAAACGGCAAAATATCTGGGTATTAATTTAAATCCCAAGCTACGTTGGGGGGTCACGTAAAGAAGAAGAAAAAAGAATTAAATAAAAAATATAAAAAAATTTATTTGATACTTGAAGGTTACTCTGCCCTTATTATAAAAAATAAATTGCTCTTGTACAAGCAAATACTTAGCCAATCTGAACATATGGCATACAACTTCGGGGTTGTAAACAGTGACCTACACAGACACTTGAACATAAAAACTGTGAAAACATTAAGAGATTTGCAAAGAGCCATAAACAGCGACTCCCACACCACAGCAACGTCAAGGCAATCCATCTCCTGAAAAACGTAATTTATTGTTAAAACACGTTTCTTAAAGAAAAATACCTTAAATAAGTTTGTTAGTAGTAAGTAGTTAAAACAATGGGCAATATTTTAATTATTTTATGAGTAATCAACGTTTAATTGCCCACTTTGGACCTTGAGTTATTTTTATACGTAGCAAAACACTTTAAAAGTTACTCCTAGCTGCCCAACAACAAAACCTTTGATGTTAACTTAATATTGTGTAATTTGTCCCCTTTCTATCCTGCAGGTTCTGCTGATTTTTATAATTTATCCGAAATGTTTTAAGCAGACTCTATAATTTGGCATTAATTAATAGCTACTGATCTCAGCTTGACTTTTCCCGGCAAATTAATAAAATTTTAAGTGTACCAATTGAGCACTTTATTTAAATTACCATTTTGTTTATTTAACGTTTTATTTAAACAGTCAGCATTCATTCGTTTAATGTCTGTTCAAAGGGTAAACGAAACCAAATTAATTACAATAAGCTCTTAGGACGTTTTCGTTCATTTTAGTTTCTAAATACTGACCTACCAGCAAAACGGTAATAAATTTTGCTTTAAACGAAGGCTAATTAAATAAATTAAATTTTCAATTTAAGTGTCAGAATGAACCAGAACTAAAGTAATACATGTAAAGAGGAAGTAAAAGCGGAAATTTTATGAACTTCGAACTTGTTTCATTAAAAGTTTAAGGAATATTTTCGTAGGCGGTAATTTTGCTGAATGTATGAACTTCTTGGTACATTTGAGTAATTTCAACATTTCAAAACAAAAATAAAGAGTAAGCAGTGATTTTAAATTATTGTAGTAGAATTTTTATTTCGTAAATAAAAAACCAATTTATTTACCAACTGAAAAACAAAAAAGTTTATTTTAACAATCTGACAATTTATATAACCGTACTGAAATTTTCGCTAACACGCACTGTCACAAACTGATTGGTTTTCTCTGTTTTCTGCTTTTTATTCCAATTAAAAACCACTCCAATTATCCTTTTTGACAGTTATTCGACTATTCTTGACGCAGAATTGACCTCGTGATTTTATTGAGTTTAAAATGTTAATTAATATACAGGGTTTTTAAAGTTAAGTCAGCACTATTGCCGTGGACTCAACAAGAACATCAATGACGTCCACCATCACCTACAGACGAAAAAACCGGATATTCTGGCTCTAACAGAAATACAAGTAAACTCGTCCACCAACAAGGTCCATATGCTTTGTCCTGGTTACGAACTCCATTCTCGACTCAGGTTCAAAGGTGGAGTCTGCCTTTACGCTAAGGCTAACCTTTCATGCCAGCGTGAAGAGAGTTTGGAACCGAAAGACTTTGATGTGATGTGGTTTAAGCTATCTGATACCAAAGTGACTAAGTTCCTCTGCTGCCTTTACCTATCACCTAATGAACCTTCATATAACAAACTCTTTGAGTTTTTATCACTCAATTTGGACTACATTCAGAAGAACCATCCAACAGCTGAAACCATAATCATGGGGGACTTTAATGTACATTACGCTGCCTGGCTCAAATTCTCTAACAAAACTGATGATGCAGGTCGTCAAGCTGAGGCCTTCGCCATCACTCAGGGTCTAGAACAACTGGTCGAGCTACCAACCCGCATTCCTGATGTCAACAACCAGGCTGCCAATACACTAGATCTTTTCCTCACCACCAATCCTGACCCGTATAGAATAGAAGTTTGTGCCCCACTTGGAAACTCTGATCACTTCCTCATCTCCACAACATGCTCTTTCCATTTACCATCGGGCAGCACAATACCACCCCGTCTCATGTGGCATTACAATTCGGCCGACCGGGAGGGTCTTCGTATGTTTTTCTCGGCGTTTCCATGGAAGAGAGTTTGTTTCTCCTTAGTAGATCCAACACAATGTGCTGAGACAATTTCTGAAATCATCATGTTGGGAATGCAAACTTACATACCGAATACCGAAAGAAGAACATCATCCGATAAGACCTGGTTTAACAGAAACTGCTCTTGAGCTGTGGCTTCCAAACAGGCAGCATACCATCGATGGCAAAAAAATCCGGGACCTAAGACCAGAGCAGCATATGTTGAGGCTAGAGGCATATGCAAAGAGACAATAGAATGTTCAAAAGATGCTCATAATGCCAAAATAAGATCAAAACTTAATGAATGTCCTAACGGATCCCGTTCATTTTGGTCTTTCGCCAAAGCTCTGGGAAGAAACTTCACTTCCAGCTCTTTTCCTCCCCTAACCAATGAAGATGGAACACTAGCAACGATTGCCCAGGAAAAAGCCAATATCTTTGCGCACCTATTTGCTGGAAATTCCACTCTGGATTCTTCGGGAAAACAACCCTCGAACATTACACCTATTGACAGTCACATGCCCGAGATCACCTTTCGCCAACGTACTATCAGAAAGATTTTGCTGGGTCTCAACACCAACAAAGCCTGTGGATCTGACGGAATCCCGCCGATTGTTCTCAAGAAATGTGCCCTTGAACTAACACCTGTTCTTTGCAAGTTGTTCAACCACTCTTACAATTTGGGAGTATTTCCGTCGAATTGGAAAATTGCAAGAGTACAGCCAGTCCCTAAAAAAGGCAAAAAGACCCTACCTAGTAACTACAGACCTATCGCACTGCTATCTATTATTTCAAAGGTCATGGAAAAAGCCATCAACATCGAGCTCATGAAATATCTGGAAGACTCAGGAATTATCAATGATAGGCAATATGGCTTCCGCCATCAGAGATCAACTGGTGACCTGCTCGCATACGTCTCACACATATGGCAGCTATCTATTGAAAAGTATGGAGAAACTTTAGCTGTGGCATTAGATATCTCCAAGGCGTTCGATCGAGTTTGGCACCAGGGACTCCTCGCCAAGCTTCCATCTTATGGCTTGCCCCCTCAGCTGTGTTCTCTGCTTGCAAGTTTTCTCTCAAACAGGTCTCTCCATGTAGTGGTCGATGGAGTTTCATCTGACACTCTACTCATAAATGCTGGTGTTCCGCAAGGATCCATTCTAGCACCAACACTATTTTTACTTCACATCAACGACCTATTGAAAGCAACTTCATGTCCCGTACACAGCTTTGCCGATGATAGTACTCTCCATACCGCATTCTCTTCCAGGGCCCCTATATCAGCCCGTGAAACCAGAAATGAACGAGGAAGAAATGTTAACAATATAAATATGGACTTAGCAACAATTCTCGAATGGGGATCCAATAACTTGGTAAAATTCAATGCAAACAAAACACAAGCATGTCTTTTCTCTAGAAAAGCCGATCTCACTGTGCCTAACATAACTTTGTCAGGAGTAACCATACCACTGAAGTCATCCATGGTCCATATCGATGCTTGGTATTACTATCAGCAGTAACCTTTCCTGAAAAAATCACGTGAGGTCCATTGCCAAAAGTGCATCCCAAAAACTTGGTTTTTTGTTTCGTGCCAAGAGCTATTTCACCTCCAGTCAGCTGCTTATGATCTATAAGGCACAGATTTGACCTGTACTGGAGTACTGTTTCCATATTTGGAGTGCAGCACCTACACATATCCTGAAGCTACTGGATTCTGTCCAAAAAAGGGCAATTCGTCTCGTTGATGATGCCCCGCTTACAAACTCGCTCACTTGTCTGGAACACCGTAGAAAAGTTGGCGATTTGTCTCTATTTTATAGATATTTTCATGGGCGATGCTCTTCTGAAATATCAACAATCGTTCCTTCTTTGGCAGTATCTTCGAGATTAACCCGTCAAGTTCAGTATTCACACCCCTTCGTGGTCACTTTGGAGACCTGCATAACATCACTTTCCAAAGACTCATTCATCCAACGAATTGCGAGGCTTAAAAACTCATTGCCTAGGGAGGTGTTCCCCGAGGCATACAACCTCCAGAAATTTAAGAAGAACACCAACTCCTACCTTCTTTCCCTTGGTTCCCACGATGTTCTCTGAACATTACAGGATATCCCTTTTTGTGGGAACCAGAACATAAAAAAAAAAAATTTCGTTATTATAAGAGATACAAAATCAGTGAAATGGGCAAACTAGTAGTATTTTATTCGTCAATTAAGATGGTGAAAACGAATTAAAAATCGTTCGCATGTTATGTCAAAAAGTTTTATTTTTTTAAATAGGACACCCAGTATACAATAATCACAATTAATAGGAAATTTAATTATGAACAAAGAGTGCCCTATGCCACAAATGACAAAGCTATTGATGGTTTTTCAAATTCGTCAAGATGGCTATGCCAGTGGCAACTTTGCCTCACGATAAAATAGACAGTAAGAAAAATATTCATAAAGTGAAACGTTTATTTCAAATTATGGTATTAACTTTAAAAAAAAATCAAATTGGATGCTTAAAAACATCACCCTCTTGCTACACAACACCAAGCATTGCTCTGGCAATGATTCTATCGTCAATATTTTTAATAGCATGATTGATACTTTGCTAGAAATCCTCCAGATTATCCTACCGCCTGGTATACACCACACTTTGTACGTATCACCAAAAGAAAAAATCCATAGGAGTTATGTCTGGTGATCGAGGTGGCATACGAATAGGGCCGTTAGTTTATAATTATCTGTCATCAAAAAGGTCTTGTAATGGGATATCAATCTGGCAAACATTATGGGCAGGAGCTCCATCTTGTTAAAAATAGATCTGTTGTTTATCCATTAAATTCAAATCATTAAGGAAGTCTCGAAGTGTGGCAGACGTAACATTTTGACGTACCGCGTACTAGTTAATGCACCCTGATGCACTCCCTGATTGACTCCAATAGTGGTCCCTGTTAAACATGCCCCTATTGGAGAAATTTGATTCGTCACTTTAAGGAACCAAGCGCCAAATATTGTCATTAATTCTTATTTTTATTAATGAACCACTGACAGAACTAAATGCGTCTTTCTTTATTTCCTGGTACCAGCGTCTCTATAGGTCTATACCTGTACGGTACAAACTTATGCTTTTTCAGAATATTGTGCATAGATCCCAAACATAGTTCACTTTAAATCGTTGATTGAATTAGTGAGATGTGCTTTAAAGTAAGCAACGACATCAATTTCAATTGTTGCACTTATTATGAATTGTTTTTTAGTTCTAGTTTTTTTTAATCGTATTTTTATTCAAACTAAACTTGCGACCCAAAAGCAAAAGGTACCTTTGATCTGGCGAGTTACGCATGGGAAACAAAGCACTGTAACGTTCACGAGCACGGTGGCTATTTTTTTGACAAACGATATAACATTTCATCATATCACATTTTTCTGAATGCTTAATAGGCATTTTTGCTCTAAAAAGACAAAAAATGTAAACTGTTTACTTGCACAACTTTAATTGGACACTTTAATCCTGACATTTATGAAACAAAATTTATGAAATAACAGCCATCTTGACAAATTTAAAAAATTATCAATAGCTTTGTCATTTGTGATAATAGGAAAAAAGGTCATGGTAAACTTTTTGTTTATAATTATATTTCCTATCGATTGTAAATATTCTATACTGGAAGTCCCAATTAAAAAAATAAAACTTCTTATTACCACGCGAATGCGATGTTTGGTTTTTATTTTATTTTCACCATCTTAATCGGTAAAAACAATACTACTAGTTTGCCTATTTGACTCACATTGTATCTCCAAAAATAACGAAGTTAGCAAAAGTGCCGACTTAATTTTGAAAACCCTGTATATTGTACACTAGCTTTGCTTGTATCGTTGATTGTAAAAAATGTAGGTAACTGATTATTGCATTGAGAAGAAAGAGAAAAAATTATAAAAAATATGGCTTTTGGTAAGGTAATTATTAACTGTTGGCTCATGAGCCGAAATAATACATAAATTAATTTGAATGACTTGTAAGTTTATACAACAATAATTTATTGTTTAAAAATCGGACTGTATCTGTTAATTGACTCGAGATTTTCAGCCAACGGAGAAGTCAACTTGATTCTGAAATTTGGCGTTTAAAAAATTATTCACCATGATAATCAGATTTGACAACGTCTTAAAAACGTAAATAAAATTGCCAACTTATGAATAACTGTCAACTACCAGCTGGCGCTCATAGATCTTCAATCTGCAAAACCGATTATATTAATACATAATAAAACTTGAATTTTGTGTAATATTTGATAAAATATTTATGTATGTACATGTAATTATGTATTGTTCAGCTGGGTCATCTATCAAATATCTTTTTGGTGGTTTGTTTCTTAAAAATATACCAGTTTTAATTTTGTTAACAAAATCAGTAAAACTACTTTAAAATTTAATTACAATGCAATGTAAAAATACAGGTAGGAGATTGTTCTATAAAATTAGAAACTATTATACAAACACAAAATATAATGTACCTACTGATCCACAATCTTTAGAAGCTCATGTTTGGATATAGTATGTGATAAAGCAATATGGCATTGTCCATAACAGTTACTGATGGTTTAGTGAGACTGTTTAGCAACTGATTTTTAAACCATTTTAAAAAATTATCTTGGTTCATCTTACCATGATAATCAGATTTGACAACATCTTAAAAATGTAGATAAAACTAACTGTCAACTGCCAACTGGCGCTCATAGATATTCAATCGGTCAATTTTTATTAATACATAGTAAAACTTAAACTGTGTGTAATATTTAATGAAATATTTATGTATAATATCTGCAATTTTATATACTGTCTAAAATAATATAGAAATTGTAATATTTAACAAGACATTGACTTGATTCATGCACATGCATATTTATATTATATGAGCTTTATATTACATTCTTTTAATCATTTTTTAAAAAACTTTCAGTGGGAGTCAATAAAAACATAACAAAGTTAAGACTTGTCTTTATTTATAAGTGTGTGGGATTTATATAAATTTAAATATTTATAAAAAGTTTACAGCCTTACGGTAAAATACAAGATGGGCCATAAGTCAGTATTGTACCATGTAAACACATTTTTTTTATAAATTGTATGGTAAAATGTGCTTTAATTGTTAAAGAAGTTTATTTTGGTTCTGTTAAGTCGCTTTTAGAAAACACTTCAAAAAAAGTACTTTCTTCTTTCAATATTGATAATTTTTTTGGATCCTCTGGTTTTCGAAATATTGGTTTAATTTCCTCTGTAGCCGACGTAATATTTTTTTGCATTTTAATAGCGGATTGCGTTGCAAGATTCCGAAGTTTTGCATCTAGTATATTTGCCCGGCTGTAAGCGACCTTCATTAAACTTTCTTTTATAATTTCATCACAGGAAGAATAAGCGAATATATGATCTTGATCAGTCCAAAAATCCTTTCTTTCGGCCTTCCAATCTATCAGGGCATTTAGATTATTTTTTCCGCTTGCTCCACCAGTTCCAGCTCCCAGTAAAATTTCTACATATCGCGAGAATAATTGTAATCCGCCAGATATAGCTTTTAAGTTTCGAGCAGTTTTTGCCTCTAAAGATTTAAAGGAGCATTGGTTAAATATTTTAAGCGATTCATCCAGCAAAGGACTAGCTTTACTCGGATCGCCAATCAGCAAATAATATTCACCGAGGTTTTTGTATGCTTGACCCAAATAAAATGGCAAATCATGCAATTCAGCGTCTCTTTTAAGTTCCATTAATGTATTCAACGAAGAGTTTGTGCAGTTGTCCATCAGATATGCTTTGGCTAAGTGAATTCGTATTTTGCACATACCTTCTATGGTACCAAAATGTTCTTGAATATTCAAAGCTCTCAGAAAAGAATTTATTGCTGATTTTGGTCGCTTTGTTTCCAATTCACAAATACCCTTTAAAACTAAAAAAATTAAAAATATTTAAAAATTTAATATTTAAATTAATACACATACAATAAAGTAAAATTACACTTTTTGATGATAATAAGAAACACAAGAAACTTTTGCATTTACAAATTATGTTTAAGACAGTGAGAATTTAAAAATTAAAACCCATTTTTACTTTCTTAAAAATTAACAAGGAACATTCCGTACTTTTTGAGAAAAATGTTAGCGACTGAAATCTTTAAGAGGAAAAAAAGAGATTTTATAGTAGCAAAGCTAAAATAAAGCTTCATCTTGTTCAGCTTGTTCATTAAAAATTACCTTGCGCTACTCGTAATCATTATTTTTGTATTTAATTAAACGTTTTTAGGTTATGGGGCACAACTGTTGGCACGTAAAACGGCTTGATTTTAACTTTGGCGTTTATGACGAGTGTATTTTGTGAAAACTTGTAGTCGGAACGAGTTTAAAAAATTGTGTAATACATTATGGGGACAATATTTGAACGGGTTTTAATATAAAAATTTAAATATACAAATAAGGCCATAATAAACGACGTAACGTCGTAATCTTCATCACATTTTTGTATTGGCAATTATATTTAAAAAAATTTAATGATTGACTGTTTTAATACTTGAATAATTTAAGTTAAGAAAAAACTGCAAATATACATACATCAAGTCACGCCTTTTTCCCGAAGGGGTAGGCAAAGATAACTTTCTTCCCCTTGCTACGGTTCTTACACACATCTTTTGCTTCCTCTACTTTCATCAGTGCTCTCATACATGCTCGTCGCTTGTTGGTACTCTTGACCTGGCCTTTCTTCAAAACAATGTTAATCCGATCGAGATATGTTCGCCGACGTCTCGACCTTTACCGACTTGTCCATTTACACTCGCCTTATAAATTTGTTTCGTCAATCTTCCTCTTTACGTGTCCAAACCATATAAGCATTTCTTTATCTATCTTTGTAACCACATTTTCTTGTACACCACAGCGTTCACTTATCTAACTATTCCTTACTTTATCCAACTAAGTTACTCTAGCTATACTTCTTAGACTACTCATCTCCGCAGCAGTAATCCTATTTCCATGCTTCTTTTGCCAAACCCAACATTCACTACCATACATAAGTGTAGGAACCAACACACCTCTATGCACAGCCAGACGTGCCTTTTTTGACACTTTCCGGCTATTCATAAAGCTATAAAAAACTTATATTTAAATACAGATATGCAAATATATTTAATTTATTTTATTTTATCTGCTGTATATACTGCAATATCTGGGTCACGTGACGAGGAAGAGAAATATGTATTGTTGCAAAGTATTATGCAGGAAAAGATTTAGGGAAACAGAAGCAGAGAAAGAAGATGCATTTCCTAGTTAAATAACCTGAGAAAATGGTACAACTGTTGTTTTATTGTATGACACCCACTAGAGAACTTTTAATTGATGAATTAATGACTAATTTTAAAAGCAGGAGTAAACTAAAACAATATTAAGCAAAAAAAACGATTAAAAGGATCCTGGCAAACCATGGAAATAAAATAAAATAAATACTTCTAGGACTTTTACCAAACAAAATAATATTGATAGGGGCAATGGTACTAAAAGTGTACCACCGTCTGTCGTCACAGTTTAAAAAAAATGTAATTCATCAATTTTAGGTTGTTTTAATTTTTAACATTTTATTCTGTATTCTGATTTTGTAAAATTAAAAAAGAAAATTGTTCTGCTCCTCTCGAATTTTTATTTGTCAATTTTCCTTGCTCCTCAAAGGGTTAAGAGATCACACCTTTGTGACGACCAATACATGATTGATTAAGCGGTGGGAGGTTTAATTTTAAACCAAATATAAAAACCCCACATGTTCATAGTAATCAACCACCTGATTTCCTAATACCAACAATAAATATAATAGTCCAAGATCCAAACCTAAATCGACCTTAACCAAGCTGACAACAGAATAAAGCTTATTTTATAATAAATTTAGTATATTAGAAAATATATTTAAAATGGGTTTGCTAAAAAAATCCTGGACAGAATATTTTTAATTATTTTTAAAAAAGTGATTTTTCATTAAATGTTGCAACATCGAGATAATAAGAAAATTTTATACTGGACCTAAAGTATAAAACATATAGAATGTGCAGACGTTGGGTTGTCTTTTATTTACCTGGACGAACTACTGGGTTGCCAGGAATAAACAGGTATGTCGATTCCAGTAACGTTTACTTGATTGGATATTAAAAAAAACCTAACATTGCAGTCGTGTCTGATGGGACCCTGAACATAAGAAAGTGCACATGCTCGGTACGTAAACTATGGAGGGTAGGGGTTCCTCTACCACCCTCCATATTTTAAACAGTACGCGTTATTTTGGAGTAGCTAATGACTTATAATATTATATTGCATCGAAAACACGTGTAATTCTGTATCGTTGTGATAAAAAATGGCTAAAAAGTGTATTTTCATTAATTACGTTATCATATTTTGAGTAACAAAAACTTTTCTATTATAGATATATTATTATACTTATAAGTTAATGTATGTAAATATATATATTTATTTATTTGTTTAATTGATGTTATATTGTTTAATATTTTTGTATTATATTAAATATATTAGATTGTTTTGTATTTAATCTTTTTTTTTTGCAATTCAAACGTCAGTTGCTCCAAAATAACGCGTACTGTTTACTATATGGAGGGTAGTAGAGGTACCTCTACCCATCAGACACGACTGCAATATTGGGTCCTTTATTATTACACATATACTTACCTTGGATCTCTCTCTCACTCATTTCCACACGTGTTAAAATTTAAATCTTGAAAATTCGGACCGAATTCAATATCAACGTGTTCGCAATAAAACAGCGCTTATGTTAAATTAAATTTTATCTTTTATCCAATAAAGTGAAAGTAAATGGCATCGACATACCTGTTTATACCTGGCAACGCAGTAGTTCGTCCAGGTAAATAATAGACCACCCAAATTTTTTTATTATCTTGATATTGCAAAATTTAATGAAAAATCATTTTTTTAAAAATATTCCGTCCAGGATTTTTTAGCAAACCCATTTTTAATATAATAAATTGGTTATTAAATAAGTTTTATTGTATTTTCAGCTCGGTGAAGGTCGATTTAGGTTCGGATCTTAGACTATAATGCTTTCGTAAATTATAACAATTCTTACCAAATGCTCTTGTTTCGCCATCTTTAAAGCAGGCTTCGGTTGCTCTTTTTCTTGCTTGATCCGCCAAAATCATAGCCGTTTCAGGATCCGTCTTTATTAGATCCTTAACTTTTTTAATTCCACATTCAAATATACCTTTGTTGGTTTGTATGTATAAAGTTCCCGTTTCATCGGGAAAAAAACGTTTCGTTGTCCATATTTTATTTCTAGACAAATGTCTTGATATTGTTAACTGTTTTAAAGCAAGTTCATAATCTACAATTTTTTCGAATAAAAATTTTCCATAAATATATCTACTTAACGCTTCAAATTTGCTGTGAATTTCAGAAGAACTGGACGTCGATATTTGTACGGCCTGAATGAGAATTTGTTCACCTAGCCACCACCATTCGTTTTCTCCAAATGCGAACTCCAGTCCTATATTCAACACCTCTTCGCATTCACCGCTGAATTGATTTTCATTATGAAACATTTCGGCTGCTTTTAAGCTATTGGTTAAATTGGACAGTTCGTTCTTGGCAAATTTAAGTTGGGGTAAGACGAACAACGCGCTGCTAGGACCTACATTTTTTCTTATATTATCCTGGAAATCTATGAGTTCATTAATATACTTCGCAGTACTAGGAAAGCCGCCTTCTTTTAAATTCATAATTAAAGCTTCGTGTAATGGTAATCTAAATTTTCGAATTTCAGATAGGTTATATAACGGTAGATTCTGTCTCAGTAATTTTACTTCACCTTCTTTGTTCATTGATTTGTTTCGTTCCCGTTTTATTTCAATGTTTAGGGTTTCCTCTAGCTTCACCGAAAATCGGTAGGACCTTCTTCTAATATCATCTTCCAATCTTTGAGTAATTGAGGCAGCTGTATGCCTTACTCGATCAAATCTTGATGATCGTATTGACGATTTTCGTGAATATCGATCCTCTTTTTCGTTATTTTCGTCAGGTAAATCAATGGTTACTTCCATTATTACAATGTTGGTTTTTTAAAAAATAAGTAATAAAATAACTTACCCAAAAAACAACTAAATGGGTTTAAAAAACTATTAAAAAAAACTTGCGAAAAAGTTAAGCGATACAAAAACCGTCAAAGTATTATCTAAGTTTTTGACAAAGCTGTCACTTCAGACAATGCAGTAAATATTTTTGATGGCGACGAACATAAACAAAATCAATGAATACCAAAAGACCGGGAGCCAGTGACACTTATATGGATCCTAAAATTAAGCATAGAAATTAATACTATTTAATCATAGGTACAACATAGGCCCGGTGTAGCAGAGTTTATTCTGGCAGAAATATTCTTTATTTTTCTATTTATCATAAGTAATTTGCACTTTAATAAAAAACTATTTTCTTATAGACCATTTTGTAGCAAATTTTATAAATTTTAAAAAAAATTAATTTGGTTTGACAGTTCTCATCGTGGCATAAAAGTCTGTCACACCTACTTTTAACATCTAAAAATCATAAAATATATCCTTTATCGCGGAATTATTTTTAAAATATTCCTGCGTGACAGCTCAAAACTTGATATCTGATATCTTGATATCTGCCACACCACTTAATATTACAGCTAAACTCTTTCAACTGGCTAAATGGCAACCACCCAAGCAAAAAAAGAATAATAAATCTTTCAAAATTTTGAAAATGAACCATATTAAAGTTCTTTTGTCCTGTTTCTAATTATCGACACAAAATACAGTCTACGTCATCTATGATTCTTTTTCTGTTTACTTTTAAATTGAGCTACCCTTACTATACTACATCTTTTTTTACACCACAGCGTTTTCTTATCTCACCATTATTTAATTTATCCAACTAAGTCAGTCCGGCTATACTTCTCAAACTACTCATCTCCGCAGCATTAATTCTATTTTCATGCTTCTTCTGCCAAACCCAACATTCACTACCAAACATAAGTGTAGGAACCAACACACCTCTATGCATAGCCAGACATGCCTTTTTTAACTCTTTTTCGCTACTTATAAAGCTGTGCAGTGCCTCATTCATTTGTTTTCCTGCTAACACCCTTTGCTCAATGTCCCTGTCATACTTTCCATCTCTTGTAAATTTTGAACCCAAGTACACAAATACATTTACTTTTTCCACTCTTTCTCCCTTAATCGAAACTTCACAGTTTGTCATGTTTTTTTTTCTTTTAAAAACCATTACTTTCGTAATGCTTACATTTTTTCATCCCTTTGATTTTCAGGGAATCATGCATATCATTAACCATCGCCTGCAACTCCTCTTCAGATAACGCTAATATGTCTTAATCATCGGCGTAAATAAGGCATTTGACGATCAAATCATTTATTTTTAATCCATACGCACTCTTTTTCAAATATTTTAAACAATCGTCTATGTATTAGTTAAACAGCAATGGCAAAGCCACACATTTCTGTCCCACACCCTTTTCAATGTTAAACCATTCCGTGCAAACTCTGTTTATCCTGACACAAGCAGTGGAATCCTTGTAAAGTGATTTCAGTGCTAAACTACTGTTTCCCATACATAGACAATGTCGACCTAACCTAACCACTCTGTCATAGGTCTTTTCCAAGTCTATAAAATCGTAATAGATCTTATGACTTCTAGCCAAGAATTTTTCAAATATACCTTGTAATGAAAAGACCTGATCCATACATGTCCTTCCTGTTATAAATCCTGCTTGCACATCCTATTTTATCTTCTCAGTTTCATAAAATCACTCGATTGTAATATTTCGATTATACGCGCCAACCTTTAAACTTTCAAACCTTGCATCGCGATTGGTCGTTTGCGATAACATTAAAATTAGTTGGCATATTTTCTGCGGCTTTTGTTTGCTTCTGTTAATCGATAGTAAAAGTTTTAATTTAAAATATACTTACCTAACTATATCTTACCGTATTTTTGGGTTTGTTTTTAAAAATAACTGAACACAAAAAAATGGTCAAGTATATATCATTCCAAGCTGCACATTTTTAACTTTTGCAGTTATTTAATTAGAAAGTTAAATTAAACCGTAATTTATTTTTTTTAAGATAAATATTTTTAAACAAAAATTTAAAAAATATTGGAAAATAACATGAAATTTCCAAATATAATAATAAAAATTTAATTTTATATCACCATAATTTAAATTAAAAAGTGCTTTTCTTCATTATTTATAGCAGTGTAGTGCCATAAGCCCGGGTCGCAAACCCAACATAATATTAATACGAGTCAATGTTGATAAACAATCGATATTATTGTAAATTACTCTTATCATTTCAAAATGCAAATTACTATTAAAAGAGAAATAGTCATAATAATATAAACTTGAACGAAAATATTTCGTGAAGAAATCAGAACGTGCTACTGGGAAACAACACGTAAACACGAGGAGGGTTACATCCGCTAAGTATATACGCTTTTGACAGTACCAGAAAAACCATTTATTATTTATTATTCATTATTATTGTAATTCCATTATTCACGGACACTTCTGATATATTTTAAATGTTAATTAATATATAAGTAAAACGTCAAACCCATTGTAAAAAATTATGATCATTTGTATTTAAAAATGCATTCCATGAAGTTAACGGCAGTTAAACGTAAGAAACGTTTTTGTAATAAAAGGATAAAAGCTACTCCGGAGTTTCATTCCATTACACTTTAGTCAAGAGATATGGTGACCGTGACAGGACTTTCATTTTATTTTACTCTAGTCAAGAAACTTCTCTACAGCAGCACATCGTCTTTAAATGAATAAAATATAGTTAATTTTTTCCTAATAGGGTATGTATACGAATATGTTTTAAAAGCTGATACATTCCATGAATTTTTTAATATATCTGACTTTCATAAAGGGCGCTAGTTACACGGTTAGTACCAAGTAGTATTAAACATACCTTTTTAAAGTTAGATTAATTAATCAAAATTTCAGATAAACTTAAACATCATTTAATTTACATCAAAAAGGTACTCCTGGTAAAACTGTGTACCTTTTTCGGTATATTTTGATTTGAAAATTATAAAGTAATAACCAAATTTTTTTTCTTCAGTGCCCTTTATCTTGAATACGGATGGCGTTACAAAAATTTTTTACTTAGCAAACCCCAATTATTTTTTAGTTTTTTACCTATCCTAGAGACAGGGTCACTTTTTTTTGTAACACCCTGTACAGAGTGTTAGTAAATAAGTGCGACAAACTTCAGAGGGTAATTCTGTATGAAAAAATAATGACAGTTTTCTATATAAATGTACGCCCACAAATGCTTCGTTTTTAGAGATACGGGGTGTTTTGATTTGGATAGGTAGGCGAGGTACGGAACATTGACCTGGTCGATAGCCGGATTTAAATTCTCTAGATTTTTGCAATTGGAGTTTTTTTAAATCAATAGTTTATTCCACTGTCGTGGAAGACCTGAGAACCTAATTATAGCCGGCTGTGAGACAATAAGAAATACACCAGGAATATTTGGGCGAATACAACAATCAATGAGGCGAAGAGTTGAATCTTGCATAACGTCTGAGGGAGATCATTTTGAAAATTTTATTTTATTGTAGCTTTACGCCTATTTAAAATTTTATTAGTGTTATTTCCTGTTATTGTATTGGTTTAGTGTTATTATATTTGATAGTTCTTGATAATGTATTAACGAAATGAAAAATACGTGTTAAGCTGTTTTATTAAATTAAAACATAATTTTTAATTTGAAATATCTCAGTAGCGCACCATTTTTAAAGTGATAACTTCTTATGGCACGCTGTGAACTTTTTTTGTAATGGGTAAAAAATGTTAAACTCGCGTCAGGACACGTGGCCTGATCGAAACTTCGTAAGACGGTACCAAGGTATTTTAGGTCGGACGGAAGACTGACCGGTTTTAACTCGTGAAAATGTTACTTTCATAGCTCCGTAATTTTGTTTAAAACAGACTAGGTTTTTTATACAATAAACTCGAATACGTTTTAAATAAATATCTTCTTTAACCGTTGACGCATGTCATGGACTTTATTTACTTTGTTTATATATTTTTAATAGAAATAAAACGTACCCGAAGCTTCGTAGATCGCGTTTAAAAAAAGTATTCGTTGATTCAGCGATATTCTCGTCGATTAACCGATATAATTTTCGATATTCTTTTAAAGTTACTGTCATATCGATAGCCGTACGCATTAACGGAAGTATCTTTTAAATAAAAAATATATCACAAACGAACAATAATCATTATAAGAAGAATAGTACGCTATACGAACCCGACATGTCTACCTTGTTGCTTCGAATAAGTGTGTATCGTGTATAAAATACTAACAATATTGTGATAAAAAAGAAACAAACATAATTAAGTAATTAATATATCTTTATATTAAATTAACTTAAATATTAACGATTCATTCAGTCAGTCAGTGTCCGGCCGTCCGTCAGATCGGTCGGTCATGATTATATTTAAATTATCGACAATACGGTAATATATTATACACTTGGAAATTGTACGCACGAGAAAGTTTTAAGTTTAAATCTTTTTTTTGATTTTTGTAGTACGACAAAACGCACAACATACTCATAATTCGATGCAATATTTATCTTGTATGTAGGTAGCAGCATGATTTATTCGCCAAAATACACTTGTGTATTCCCTCATTATATATAGACGACATACTCGGCTTAAAATTTTCCGCAATACTATCATTTAAGAATTTGCAAGTTTATTGTTGTTCCAATGAATTATTTCTTTATCGATGAAATATTTTAAATAAATTTTTGAAGTGAAAACTTCTTTAGCGGCGTTGTACACTTTTTTTGTAATGGGTAAAAAATGTTAAACTCGCGTCAGGACACGTGACCTGATCGAAAATTCGTAAGACGAATGGAGAGTAGACAGCTGGCGTGGCGTAGGAGAGGGAGTATCCCCCTCTCTTTCTACGGCGCGGCGAAAATGTATGCCTGCGCCGGCTGTTTCGTTTAGGCGGCGCAGGGCGCACAACGTTAATACCTAAGTTTTCACTTCTGCCGGCACTCCCAGAGTGCAACCCGTAAAATTTTTTTATAAAAAAATTAGGTTTACCCGTATACGCGCCAATGATAAACATAAAATTCTTAATTGCATTTTAAAAAATGTCCAATAAGTACCTCTTTGTTTTTTATTGTAAAGTATACCATAAAAATTTTAGTTGACAGTTCCCAGTTTTCTAATAGATTTTTACAACAGTACCAAGTCGAGTATAGACGTTGCAGATCTACAACAAGGTTGCCAATGGTCATTTTCCTTTACATAATTTATGTGGCAGCGATTAACTCGCGCATAATTTTTTTGGGAAATGGAAACGAATATATTTCTCTGCGAGAATATTAAAACAAATTATAGTTTATACATAGTTTGGTAGCGGAATAACTAGAAAGAAGGTGGCAATTGTTAAATTTGACCGCCGAATTAAAAGTTTTATTAACAAAATATAGGCCCGAAGCACTAGCAAAGAAAAACAACCTAGTACTAGCACACAAACAAGAAAAAGAAAATAATGTAAATCGCGTTATAAAAAAACGAAAAAAGATGCATAGTATATGTGCAAAAAATGTAATGTGTATTTGTGTTTGAGTCGACTCGTAAAAACAATAGGTCAAATTTAAAAAAAAAAAACCATATTGGTAATGGAATATGGTGAATAATTTTCGTTTATTGTTAGCTATTAAAAATGCCCCTGGGTATACGGGAAAAATAAAATGGATCTCAGGTATGGTCTGCCTGTCGTAAAAGGCGACTAAAAGACTTCCAATCCAAAGTGTTAAGCGACCGGTGCTGATAGATGCATGGCGGTGGGGGAGCATAGTAGCTAATGGAGCCTACAGAAAACCGGGCAAAATCCTCTAGTAGATAGCCTTAGTCCTGTGCAGGGTGCACCTCGGGGCCAAACCACCCCAGCCCCCATACTCGTTGACTGCAAAGAAGAACTGAGAACGTCAAACTAATATGGGTTCCAGGACGCCAGGAAGTTGCAGGTAATGAAAAAGTAGATGAACTTGTAAGAAGAGGTTCGGAAAAAACAAAAACTACTGGAAAAGATACCAGAAAACAAATACGAGAAATAATACATCAAAGAACCGTACCATAAAAGGACGGCAGAACTGTTACCGATGAACAGGAATTAGCTAATAATCACTAATATAATGGAGGCCTGACCTGCTGGTTGTGCTGGTTGTAAGACAGAGATGTGTGGCTTTGCCATGGCTGGTTATCCTATACGTATAGTTTAAAATATTTGAAATAGAGTGCGTATGAATTAAAAATAAATGATTTGATCGTCAAATGCCTTCTTTACGCCGATGATGAAGTTATATTAGCGTCATCTGAAGAGAAGTTGCAGGCGATAGTTTATGTTATGCGTAATGCCCTAAGAATCAAAGGGATAAAAATAAATGTAAGCAAAACGAAAGTAATGGTATTTGAAAAATAAGAAAACATGACGAACAGTGAAGTTCTGATTAAGAGAGAAAGAGTGGAAAAAGTAAATAAATTTGTGTACTTGGGTTCAAAGTTTACGAGAGATGGAAAGTATAACAGTGACATTGAGACAAATAAAGACAAATAAATGGGGCACTGCATAGCTTTATGAACAGCCAGAAAGTGTCAAAAAAGGCACGTATGGCTGTGCATAGAAGTGTGTTGGTTCCTAAACTTATGTATGGTAGTAAATGTTGGGTTTGGTAAAAGACGCATAAAAACATGATTAATGCTGCGGAGATAAATAGTCTGAGAAGTATAGCTGGAGTGACTCGGTTGGATAAAGTTAAGAATAGTGAGGTAAAAGAACGCTGTGGTGTAAAAGATGTGGTTACAAAGATAGATAAAGGAATGTTTAGATGGTTTGGACACGTAGAAAGGATGGATAAAGAAAGATTAAAGAAACAAATTTATAAGGCGAGTGTGAATGGACAAGTCGGTAAAAGTCGAGTTCGGCGAACATATCTTGATCAGATCAACATTTTTTTGAAAAAAGGTCAGGTCAAGAGTACCTACCAAAAATTGACGAGCATGTATGAAAGCACTAATAAAAGTAGGAGAAGCAAAATATGTGTGTAAGAACTGTAGCGAAAGTGGAAGGAAGTGGTCTCTGCCTACCTCTACGGGAAAAAGGCGTTACTATATATATATATGTATGTTTTCTTCTCCCAAAATCTACGTCTTACTAAAATTTTTTGGTAACTACCACCGCATTTTATGTCACCAAATATTGTTGACAAATGTAAAAAGAATATACTCTTACTAAAATATTTTTCCTAAAGATAATTAATGTTATACATAAAAAAATATATATGTAATTATTAAAGTAAGTAAATTAAATATATAATACATAATAATATAAAATATAATGTTTACAACATACATCCTAGATACTTATTTTTAAATATTATTTGGCATTTCTTGTCGATAGCATTGTTTCTGAAGGATGTTCAATCTTAGATTTCCTTGGTAATAATTCTCTAATAGTTGATACCGTTGCTGAAACATTTTGTTCCTTTGTTTGTTTTACTTCCATTGATGATTTTGTTAACAATTGCAGCTTTTCGTCTAGAATATTTGCACGACTTTGTTCCACTCTTTTTAAACTCTCCATGATAATTACATCACAAGAATGATACTTTGAAAAGATATTGCTCTCTTTCCAAAAAGGTGTTCTTTCATTTTTCCATTTAATTAAGTTTAAAAAGTGTTTTCTACCAGTAATTCCTGGCTTTTGGGATTTAGCTATAGTCGTAACATACATTGGAAATAGTTGTAAACCTGAAGCGATGGCTTTTAACATTTTTGCAAGAGTAACTTCATCGCCTTTAATGTGACTTTCATTAAAAACACGAATGGATTCTTCTAGTAAATGAGTTGCTTTATCCGGATCGCCCGTTAATAAATAATATTCACCAAGATTTTTGTACGCTTCTGCTAGGTAATAAGGTAAGTTAAACCGGTCTGCATCTTTTTTTAAATCCATCAAAACGTTAAGGGAAGAATTCGCACAATTGTCCATTAAATATGCTTTGGCTAATTGAATTCTTATTTTACACATACCTACTATACTTTCCAGTTTATTTTGAATGTTAAGTGCTCTTAAGAAAGAACTGATTGCCAATTTCGGACGTTGAACTAACATCTCACATATTCCTTTGAGTACTGCAACAACAAGAGTAATTTTTTATCTGTGGATAATTTAAAAAAATTAAAAACATATACAGTGCCTTCATTTCTAAACCAGTCAGTTTAAATAACTATTGATTTTGCGTAAATGTAGTAAAAACAAAAAAAAATTCGTGGCAGTTGCGGAACTGAAAGATTAAAGCTTCTTCTTACCTAATAATTAAAATTAACGTTTGAAGTACGATGATTTTTTAAAAATGTCATTTATAGTACAAGTTTTTAAGTCTGGTAAAACATATCACAGTCAGCACTCATCAGATTTACTTATTCTTTCGAACCACTTGTCATATATTACACTTCATTACATTAAATAAAAAATTGGATGATAAAAAAAATATACCACGACTCAAAAACCTCAGTTCAACCAAATTAAAGAATTAAATTATGGCTTTATTCTACATAATAACAAGGCTTATTTAACTAAAAATCAAATGGATGAAAATAAATGTAAGCAAAACGAAAGGATTGGTTTTTAAAAGAGAAGAAAGCATACCAAGAAAAAGAGTAAAACAAGTAAATGAATTTGTGTACCTGGGTTCAAAGTTTATGAGAGATGAAAAGTATGATAGTGACATGAAGCGAAGGGTGTTGGCAGGAAAACAAATGAATTGGGCACTGTATAGCTTTATGAACAGCCAGAAAGTGTCAAAAATGGCACTTCTTACTGTGCATAAAGGTGTGTTGGTTATTTACAAGGCGAGTGTGAATGGACAAGTCGGTAGAGGTCGACCTCTGAGAACATATATATAAATATATATATATATATATATAAAGAAAAGAAAAATATTATTTATTATTGCAAAATTCATTAATGTTAAAAAAACAATAAGTTTTTAGAGGAAAGAGTCTATCAGTCTATCTATTTTTAACAAAAATTGACACTAGCAAAAAACCCATTATCAGTAATGTAAGTAAAAAACAACAAAACTGTGAAACCAGCCCACATTGGCTGCACATACAGATAATATAAAGAGAAAGAACGAACGCCAAAAAACTTTTTTTATCTCTACTTTACCAGCAGCTCTTCAAAATTGGGCGGTTAGACAGGTTTTCGCTATTTTTTTATAACAAACCTTGTGCTCTGACTTATTATTTTTTACATAGTTTTTCAAACTTTAAGAACTTCCAATAAACTTAATGTTGGGTCTAATCAAAATTATAAATTAGGTACAAATTCTACAAACAAAATAACAAATAGTTACTGTTACGATATTTTTACTCTTTGGGTTCGGTGATTCTAAACACTCAGTGCAATAACTTTTTTTTTGTGTGATAGTACAATACAGTTGACATGCTTGACAGGAATCGAGTGATTACTATTTCTTACAGCTATAATTAATAACTAGATTAATAGGTCGTATGGATCATAACGCTTAAGTCTACGCTGGGCTGCTGGTTAAATGTCAGTCTATTTGGATGATATCTTAATCAATTTTTATAGCTTATGGATAAGTTTTTTATTTTCGCTTTGAACGATTCCACTTAAAGATCACGGGCTAACAAAATTTGGCACAAACCATGGAGCATCTGTAACAATTCTTAGCATTTTCGATTGGAATCGCTCCAGAATTTCAAAATTTCAATATTGGAATTGGCTGCTGATCCCCACAGTGGTATACCGTAGATCCAAATGGGCTTGCAGATTGCTTTGTAGATTAGTACCTTATTTTTTTTAGATAATCGAGATTTTCTATTTATAAGCCAGTATAGATCTTTCAGTTTCAAACCCAATTGTTTTCGCTTGGTAAAGATTTGTTTCCTCCAGGTTAGGCGCTTATCCAGGTGCATCCTAGATATTAGCATCGTCCCATTGTGGTTGAGTTTAATTGTTCAGAGTGACTTTTGGGCATTGGCCTTTACGGTTGATGACAGTTACTTGAACAGACTTCACTTCACTTCACATTTGCTTTAACTCGCCATTTCTTTGACCAGTTTTTTACCTTATTGAGGTGAAGCTGTAGTGTATTTGATGCTGCAATAGGATCTTTGTATGATGCGAGTACAATAACTTAACAATTTTTATTCCAATATTTCTACACAATAAATTTTACTCTACAAATTACTTAGATATCCACAAGTGTATAACTCTTTATAATTACGTATTGTGAAAGGCTTTCGCAGCTATTGTTTATTGGTGAATAATTTTTCGGGTTTTTTGGCCATTGTAGATCTGTGTTAATACACTTCGTTTCACCATCTCGAGTGGATGGCATTTTTGGAGATATGTCTTCTGTTTCAAGGCAGACGGTTTGTGACATTTGTATGTCATGATCGCAGGTTATATACGTTTTGGTGGGTGGGGCATATTTGAGGGCTGTTCAGGAATTGGTCACATTCCGGAATTTTATTCTTCTTATTTTTGCAGCGTTGTATTTTTAAGTACAGGTAGCCTTGTTTTATTAATTTTTAAGTGTTTTCTCATATTTATTAAAGTTTTGCTGGTGTTTATGTATTATTATTGCTTCTTTATAAAGCCTTGGATAATATGCAGAAACTTAAGTGTCCTTGAATTTTATTACGTGATCATTATTAATTGTGTGCTCCGCCACAGCAGATTTTTCTGTATGTCCAAGACATATATAATTATATCATTTTATAATTACTTAAAACTAACTTAAAAAACCTCGTGTATATACCTGCAAACCAATGTTGTCGGCAAATCGATGCCTCTCTGGACACTTTTTGAAATTATTGGACCTTTTTGTGAATCATCCAGTGTCTTTCTTTATGCCTGCGGCTACCATGCATTTTTTTCTCGCCGTTGTCGGCGCGATGTCGCCCTAAGGCGACAGTAGACAGAGACGGACTCGTAACACTACTCATTTTTCCCTTTTGTTGCTTTCTCAGATTAGACATACAATCTAATTCGCGTTAATCAGTCAACAAATTTAAGCCTTAAATGCTGTAAATTTGTAAAAAAATTTGTACTGACAGGTTTAGTAAAAAAAACCAAGATTTATTAAAACAATATGATACATACCCAAAGCTCGACTTTCACCCTGTTTGTAACAAGCTTCCAATGCTCTTTTTCTTGCTTCATTGGCTAAGATAATAGCGTTTTCGGGATCATTTTTCATTGATTGTTCAACTTCTTTAATTACGCATTCAAATTTAACTCGATTAATTTGAATAAATAATGTACCTTTAGCTTCTGGAAAAAGATTTTTGCTCGACCACAATTTATTAACTGCCAAATATCTGGCTATGTTCAGTTGTTTGGAAGCGTTCTCGTATTCTTTTAGATTTTCCAATAAAAATTTCGCATAAACGTATCTACTTAAAGCCTCAGACTTGTTTTCAACCTTACTGGAATTTGTCAAAGAAATACGAATTGATTGAATAAAAATTTGCTCACCCAACCACCACCAATCGCCATTGCCGAAGCCAAATATTATTCCCAGACGAAGTAACTCCTCGCACTCCTTGTCGTATAATTTTTTACTATGTAGTTGTTCCGTTGTTTGCAAAGATTCAGATAACATCATGATCTCGTTTGTCGAAAATTTCAGTTGCGGCAAATTGTATATCACGGATCCATAGCCCGATAAATTTCTCATTCTTTCTTGAAATTCTATAAGCGCCTCAATATATTCCGCAGTATGGTGGAATCCACCATCTTTCAAGTTGATAAGCAGCGCTTCGTGGAGTGGTAATCTAAACATGCGAATTTCTGATTTCGTATACTGGGGCAAATTATCTCTCATATTTTTCACTGTTGACTTTTTGGCAAGTTGCCTTTGCTTTTGTATTTTAATAGTGCTTTTTAATAAATCCCACACAATTGTTTCTTCTGTATTATCTTCATTTTGTTTTTCGAATAAATTTTGACTTAAATTGAACGACAAATCTTTATCAAAACGCGCAGTTACTTTGGTAGATCTTCGCGGTAAAATATATTTTTCTGCCTCTAAGGAATAGCCCGTGCTTCGCCGCTTTGCTATAAGCTCCTCTTGCTCAGTTTCTATTTTTTGCATTTTAATCGATTAATAAACGTTTATGTACCTACAAAAAATATATGCAAAATAATACAACTTAATTATGACAAACTCAGATGACAGTTATAGTTATGACAAACGACTGATTAGAGAGTTAGGATAGGTCTCTTCGACATATATGAATTTATAGGTCGAGGTCGGGAGTCAAGTGCAACATTTTATGGTTACTACAGAAAGGCTAAAAATTTTAAAAATTGTTGTCAACACCTTGTCCTCAATGGTAAGGCAGGTCGGAAGATCCGACCGGGACGGTTTGGCCACTCGGTAAAGCCAAAATTGTAGCTTCCCTCCAAAATTAATGATGACTTCAAAATGGTCTAGACATGCGGTAGCGTGTCAAGCCAAGTTTAAGCTAACAGAATGGCAAACGGTAGGTACCGTGTGTAATATTACACGAACCATTTGGAGTCACTTTTAACCACCTTACAACTCAAAAACTATTTAACATAAACATGTCAAATTTGACTCATATATTAAGATTTGCGAGATACATATGTTCTTCAAATTTCATAAACACACCTCAAGCAAATATTTAGATATTAACGTCCAAAAATCCTTATTTTTATCACTGACTGACCTATAGATCAAAACTCTAACCCAGTTCCAGATGACCTAGAAAGTTCATATTTGGCATTCAGATAGGTAGTTGGACGAATGGAATACCACCTTTATTTTCTTTATCCAAACATATCAGTTTTAGTACTTAAAACTACTTATAACTTGGAGTATAGTCGAACTTTCGTATTTATTACGTTATTAACTGGGATTAAGTATAAATTATTATTTAAATATATAGCGTACATCAATATTGTAAAACAATTACTTATAAATAGTTAAATAAAATGGGTATATTAGATCACAGTGCACGGTGCGGCGGCGGTGGAGCAGCGGAGTGGGGAGCGGTGCGATAAAACCTGTTCGGTTGTCTAGCCTGGGGACAAGTGACAAGAAGAAAATCACACAGGACAAGGATCCAAGCGCAGCATAACATATGCATCAGACAAGCAGCGGACGCACCGTGGTACGTCTTCAACGCCCAACTGCGAGAAGATTTAAAAATCACAACGGTCCTAGAACGGATGAAGACGCACGCAGAAAAAACATTCGATAAGCTAAGAGCGCACCCAAACAGAGAGCTACAAGAATTGATAGACTATGACCCGGGAGATGTCCATTGGAAACACTTGAGACCCAAGCACCAGCTGCTAAATAACTAAGAAGAGGATACTAACCTTTCTTTTCAGGATTAATCAAATTATTTTCAGACAAGAAAACCACAACAAAAGCAAGAACCAAGTGAAGAAAGAAGAACAGGAAGCCGGATCCACAACACACCGGACAAGAAAAAGAAGATTAACAAAAAAAATTTTTTCTTTCAGCAAAAGGTGGATATTTGTCTTGACAAATTGAAGCTGGCACGCAGACCTTCAGTCATAGTAAATTCACTTGAAACAGAATTCGAAATAGAATTCATGTAACTTCTAGTCTACTTAAGACTCTAACTTTATAGTGCCCTGCACTGCGTTAGGTACTTGTGCGCTGACTTCATCGGCCACCTTTGGACCTCAGGGTTTCGGCTCGAGAGTAAGCCTGGTACAAAGAGTACTGGGGGTGGTGGCAGGTTCAACTCTTCAAGTTGCTCCTGGGGCTTTGGCAGCTTGGCAGGCGAACAAAGTGCTCGCTTGCCAAGTGATCCAAGCTTGGGGTTTCAGGTGCACTTTGCACTGGGCGCTCGATACCTGAACTATAAGGTTGCGATTTTTGCCTTAAAATTTATGGATTTTTTTTTAAAAATACTTGGCATATTTGTGGTTATATTATTATTACAATTCTTTTAGTAATTAGGTATGGTTTAGGCAATATTTTAAATTAAAAGTTAATAATATTTTCAGTACATAAAATTACAATAAAATTTAAGCATAATTTAATTCACGAACTAGAACGAGTCAGGACCAAGTTTCAGATATTAAGTAATGTATATGTTTACAGGGAACAATTCCCTATTTGTTTAGCATATGCTATTACTATCCACAAATAACAAGGCCTTAGCCTTGACAGCGCTCTTCTCGACATAAGCTCCTCAATATTTAGTAAAGGGCAGGCTTGCGTTGGATTCTTTAGAATTAAAACCTTAGATAGAGTATATCTTATCAATTTAGATCCAAGTCAAATTATGGCACAAGAAAGTTCTATTGTAGAGTACAACCGCCTCTACTTGACCAAATAAAGTATAAATCACGTGAGGTCCATTGCCAAAAGTGCATCCCAAAAACTTGGTTTTTTGTTTCGTGCCAAGAGCTATTTCACCTCCAGTCAGCTGCTTATGATCTATAAGGCACAGATCCGACCTGTACTGGAGTACTGTTCCCATATTTGGAGTGCGGCACCTAAACATATCCTGAAGCTACTGGATTCTGTCCAAAAAAAGGCAATTCGTCTCGTCGGTGATGCCTCGCTTACAAACTCGCTCACTTGTCTGGAACATCGTAGAAAAGTTGGCGATTTGTCTCTATTTTATAGATATTTTCATGGGCGATGCTCTTCTGAAATATCAACAATCGTTCCTCCTTTGGCAGTCTCTTCGAGATTAACCCGTCAAGTTCAGTCTTCACACCCCTACGTGGTCACTTTGGAGACCTGCATAACATCACTTGCCAAAGACTCATTCATCCAACGAATTGCGAGGCTTTGGAACTCATTGCCTAGGGAGGTGTTCCCCGAGGCATACAACCTCCAGAAATTTAAGAAGAACTCCTACCTTCTTTCCCTTGGTTTCCACGATGTTCTTTGAACATTACAGGATATCCCTTTTCGTGGGAACCAAAACATAAAAAAAAAAAAAAATAAACAAAAAAAAATCCGTACACTGAATGGGCAATTTACTCAAACATTTCAAAGGTACAAAAAAATATAAAAAATAACACAAAAAAGACAATTAATTATACCCCGTAAATGTAGGAAAATACAGTAGGATAACATTTTCTTATTTAAGTTTGTTTTGTGGTTTATATTATGTAAACATGTCCGACTAGTTTTAGCAATTTATTTGGGGCCCTTGGGTGGCGCTGATCGACCGAAAGTTGGCTAGACTCTGTAGATGTATGGTATTATGTGAATATAGCTTCGTTACTTGCAATCACCATTCCAAATTTTTGTAGCTTATATACGTAGAAATATTTTTTTACTCGGTTTAGCAATTTATCTTTGGCTGTTGGGTGTCCAAAAATTAAAAAAATATAAATAAATTTTTTTTTTAATTTTAATCTAATCAAAATATATCTGGTCCTATTGGTCCTATTAAGGTATATTTAGTTTATATTTGTAGTTGTTTTTTATTGCAAACAGTTTTTTCGTTGAATGCATATTACAACAGAGGATGACCTGCAACGACAGATTTATAAATTACATTTAACAGCAGCAAAACTAAACATGAACATATCAGTAGGTAAATAAAAATGTATGACCTTAACCAGAGAACCAATAAGATGTAAGCTCGCAGTACAAGATCAACCCATCAAACAAGTATCCAAGATAAGTACGTGGGCATGGATATATTGGTGCACCACAGTCCAATAAATAATCTGAAAAGTCAGATCAACAAGGCAACCGCAATAACAGGATGCTTACGACAGGTGGTATGAGCAAATAAATATATGCGTATTGACAGCAAGGTCAAGATTTACAAGACTTGCGTTAGGCCAATCATGACTTACGGTATTGAAGCTCGAGAAAAGACAACAAAAAAAACATACCGCGTGTAGAAATGGAAACCTTAAGAAGCATACTCGGAAAGACAAAAAGAGACCGAGTCAGGAACGAGGTTATAAGAGATGAATGTCAGGTGGAGGACGTGGTGAGATGGGGGGCGGCAAAGGAAACGAAAAAGGTAACCCGAATGGCAAAAGATCGACTACCGCGGATAGCATTCCAGAGCAGACCGGCGGGAGATAGACCCACAGAAAGATCACCTAAGAGTTGGAAGGACAGTAGGCAATCAACATCACAAGAGATCCTAAGGCGACCCAATTTACAGATCAACAGATCTATTTAAAGGAGACGAAGGAGAAGATACATATTACTAAATTCAGTGGTTTTTGAGTAATTTTAGAAAAATCGCGACTGGTACAAAAATACGTTTTTTTAAGATCCAACTTTAGCAAGACACATCACTGGTCCTATTGTCTGTCAATTCTGTCAAGTCCTAAATAATAGGTTTTTCTTAATAAAAAAACTTTTGCCTATATATATATACACCCAATGTTTACGACCAGTATTTTTTGAGTTAAACAGCCAAAATAACATATTTTCATTTTTTTGCAAATTTAATTATATATATATATATATATATATATATATATATATATATATAATATTAAACTTATACATACGTCAATACTCACACACAGACGTCCACTTAAAAACTATTGTATTCGACTCTGGTAACCTTGAAATTTGGAGATATGTCAAAATTTGGGATTCGCAAAATCGGACCCATTACTATAACTTCCACTGCGAAGTTAACAATATTCACATTTGAAGCGAAGATCCATTTTCAGTTAAAACTAATTTATTACTATTAGGGATCACTTCCGGTTAAATTAGTCGGAGTAGGATGAAACTGTAAAAAATAACGACGTTGCAGAATAACTCTGCTTTACAATAAACAAAGAAATTGGCGCGTTTATTCTTAAACAAAAATATGTAATCATGCTAAAGTAAGACTGGGTGGTAACCAATTCGGTTTAAATTGGCTTTTGTAAATTTTAGATTGTAGGGTGGGTCGTGAAGGCTATGCTGCCTCTCAAGCACTTCGACCTATCAGATCTTTTGTGCATAACCCTTAACCTATTCAAGGCCGGGATTCCGAGACTTCAAGTAAAGTTTTTCAGTTTCCTGGGGGCTAAGTTTCTGATATCGAAGGGCTTTAGGCAGGCCCCTTCCATAAACTTTAGCCTTTTACAGAAAAGCGCTGGGCATTCGCAAAGCAAATGTTCTGCAGTTTCAGCGAAGTTCTCGCAGTAGCGGCAACTATCACTCTCTGTTTTGCCCATCTTTTTCAGGTGGTACCTTAGAGGGCAGTGTCCAGTGAAGAGTCCCGTCACCAGTTTCAAGTCTTACTTGTCCAACTCGAGAAGCTGTTTAGCTTTCCTTGGCGAAAGATTTACTAGCCTTTTCGCTTGCCTTTGTCCTGGCTTTTTATGCCAGTGAGATTTCATTTCATCTGTTTCCCATCGTCGAACCTCTTCTTTCAAGTGGGCTTTGGAAAGTCAACAAAAGGGTTCTGGGCCGGAAAATTTTGTATTTGCCCCTCCTTTGGCAAGGCAATCTGCTTCTTCGTTGCCTTTAATTCCCTTGTGACCTGGAACCCACATAGAGTAACCTAATTGTTTAAATTGGCACTTGATATTGGCTTTGTTGGAATTATAGTGGAGACATTCGACAGGTTTTTTTCTGTAAAAAACCATCTGCACATCGTCAATAAATTTTTTTTTTTTATATATGAGCTACGATGGTTGAAAATTATGAAGTAAGATCATATTTACTGCCTGCATAGTTATATGGTAACATGAATGAGATTTTTTGGTAATATACTTAATTAGAGGTGCTTAAAAAGGTCACACTTAATATATGAAAGAAAATTGGTATTCAGCATCATAGTGCACTATTCAAATGAACAAATCGGAAAAGGGAGACGATTTCTTGGCCTGCACGTTGACCAGACATGACTGTAGTTAATTTTTTTATTTGGGGTCATATTAAATAAATTGCTTGTGAAACCCTTATTAATACAGAAAAAGAGTTATTTGCTTAAATTATTTTAACGTTCTATGATATTCGTAAACATTCAATAAAATATTTAGGACACATCATGAGAAATGACACCAAACATAAGTTGCTAAAAGGTATTCCACAGCGTAAGATTCAAGGTAAAAGGGGGATTGGAAGAAGCAAATTATCCTAGATAAAGACCTGTTTTAAAAAAACCAAACATTCGGTAACGGATAGGCACAAGCAGGTTTTGGGTATTGCAGTTGTAGAAAACATGTTTTAAATAACATATTTTTCTTCGAAAATTAGTATACCAGTTTGATGATATTTTTTGTTTACTTAAAAGATCATTTTAAAAATCTGTAAATAAATTAAAACCTTTTGAATGTATCAAAAAGTCAAGGTAACAGGGAATTCAATTTTTAAATATCGATAAACCTGCAATATAAACACAAAATAAAAGAAAACGAAAAAAAGTATCCTCAAATATTTGGGTCATTTAAGGGAGACAAAAGTTTCATAAAGTTTTATGTGAGAATTCTCACAATATATAATAACGCCTAAACAAACCGGGCACAAGTTATTTCATATTTTGACGACTTCCTGCAAACAACGACATTCATTAACCTCGAGACTAAAATATCTTCATGACCGCACTTAAATTTCTATTTGCAGGAAAAACCGTGCAAAAATAGCAAGTTTTATTGCTAACTTTGTTTTTCGCTGGATTTAACAAAATCAAAATAAAATTTGCTTAGTTATTTTTAAATATTTTATATTGAATTATCAAATAATTTATTGTACACATGATTTATTATTTTTAAGATTTTTATAAACTACAGAGTGGTGAGGAGTGAATTGTGGTCTACATTGTCTATGTATGGGGTGAGTGGTAGTTTAATACGAGCACTGAAATCACTTTACGAGGATTCCACTGCTTGTGTCAGGATAAACGGAGCTTGCACGGACTGGTTTAACATCGAAAAAGGTGTGAGACAGGAATGTGTGGCTTCGCCATGGCTGTTTAACTTATACATAGACCATTGTTTAAAAGATCTGAAAGAGAGTGCGTATGGATTAAAAATGAATGATTTGATCGTCAAATGCCTTCTTTACGCCGATGATCAAGTCATATTAGCGTTATCTGAAGAGGAGTTGCAGGCGAATGTTAATGTTATGCATGATTCCCTGAAAATCAAAGGGATGAAAATAAATGTGAGCAAAAAGAAAGTAATGGTTTTTGAAAGAGAAGAAAGCATGACAAACTGTGGGGTTTCGATTGAGGGAGAAAGATTGGAACAAGTTAATGAATTTGTGTACTTGGGTTCAAAATTTACTAGAGATGAAAAGTATGACAGTGACATTGAGCGAAGGGTGTTGGCAGGAAAACAAATGAATGGGGCACTGCATAGCTTTATGAATAGCCAGAAAGAATCAAAAAAGGCACGTCTGGCGGTGCATAGAGGTGTGTTGGTTCCTACACTTATGTATGGTAGTGAATGTTGAGTTTGGCAGAAGAAGCATGAAAATAGGATTAATGCTGCGGAGATGAGTAGTCTGAGAAGTATAGCCGGAGTGACTCGGTTGAATAAAGTTAAGAATAGTAAGATAAGAAAACGATGTGGTGTAAAAGAAGATGTGGTCACAAAGATAGATAAAGGAATGCTTAGATGGTTTGGACACGTAGAAAGGATGGATGAAGGAAGATTGACGAAACAAATTTATAAAGCGAGTGTGAATGGGCAAATCGGTATAGGTCGACCTCGGAGAACATATCTCGATCAGATCAACATTGTTTTGAAGAAAGGCCAGGTCAAAAGTACCAACAACCGAAGAGCATGTATGAGAGCACTGATGAAAGTAGAGGAAGCAAAAGATGTGTGTACGAACCGTAGCATGTGGAAGGAAGTGGTCTCTGCCTACCCCTATGGGAAAAAGGCGTGACTTTATGTATGTATGTATGTACAAATTAAATAAAAACAAAAAGCGTTTTATTAAAATAAAATAACAAATGTGACAAAAATTTAAATTTTATAACTAAATAAAGTGAAAAACAAGTATTTTCTAACAGATAATGTTAAACTTAGCCTATTGGCATTATGATATATCCACATTTAAACCATGAATGCTAATAACATTAAGAAAGTTTATATTTATTGGTGAATGGTTTTTCGGGTATTTTGGCCGTCGTAGATCTGAGTTTATACTCGACGTTTCGCCATCTCTGGTGGATAGCATTTTCTGGAGATATAATTGTCTGCTTTTTAAGGCTGACAGTCCATGACATTTGTATGTCGCGATCGCAAGTTGTATACGTTTTGGTGGGCGGGGTATTTGATGGCCGTTCAGAAATTGGTCACGTTCCGGAGATTCATTCTTCTTATTTTTGTGAGGAAGCAGCTTTGTATTTTTAAGTACAGGTACCCATGTTTAATTAATTTTAAGTGTTTCTTCTGATTTATTTAAGTTCTGCTGGTGTTTATGTATTTTAATCGCTTCTCTATAAAGCCTCGGGTAATATGCAGATGTGTTGCATAAAACTTGAGTGTCCTCGAATTTAATTCTGTGATCATTATTATTAATTGTGTGCTTCGGGACAGCAGATTCTTTTGCATGGCCAAGACAGCAGTTGGCTTTGTGTTCTTTGACCCTGGTGTTAATGGACCGTTTGGTTGTTCCAATGTAGACACTTATACAAGTGCATGGAATACGATGAACACCTACAGAACTTAGTTGAGCTCTCTTATCGTTGGCAGATTTTAGATAGTTTTTAAACTTCTTAGATGGCTTGAAGATAGTTTTAATTTTCTACCCGGCTGATGCTATCTCTTACTCGAAGAATGTAGGTTAAAAACGCATCGGTGACTAATTTGATACCGTCGTATTTTAAATAAAATAAGGTATATACCTTTATATTTTAATATACCTACAATATTTTTTTTACCAATTACTTATTTTTTAATAACCCTAAGAATAAAATAAAATTATTTAGGAGAATTTTAAACATCCTTAGTCATAATCAGACAGACCAATGGTATTGGTGTAGCGGTAAATAATGGTAATCAATGATAATAAACAATCAAAAGATTATATTAAAAAAAATTATATTTTTTAAAAACCAAGATATATTTACTTTTTTTTAGCATTTTAAATGTCGTCTTTTTATTTAATAATTAATGTAACAGTTACTTCTAAACAAGAGGCACATGTTTCAAAATAAACTTATAACAACAACTATATGTTACGTCGTAAACTCACCTAGTAAATAAACTACTTAATGTCAGGGTAACCTCCAAGCAATGTGTAGTTTAACTAGTTGTTATGTTGAGTTACAAGAAACTTTGCGTATCTACAAATAACTTTACAGCAATTTGTTATTATAATTAAATGTACTGCTAAAACAGTCAAGTTTTTATCAAGAGACGAATAAAACTAATTTTGCAGGGATACATTTTTTTTATTTTATAAAATTGTTTAAAAAATGTAGGTATAATACAATATTATTCCTTGGTTTTTAAGTGATAAAAAACTTTTATTTATCGGACGCTTTCATAAAAAGCGAAACTTTTACTTTATTACTAATAAAGTATTGGTTTTTGCTTGTTTATTAAAGTTTTGTTATTGTTATTTTAAAATTGCAAAGTATTAAATACCCTATTTTTGCAAAAATGTTGTTGGATTTTACTACTTTTCCCAATAACTATATATTTTTTACTCTTTATTTTAAATAATACTTACATAAACGCCATTTTTCTTCGTAGATTCAATCTATCTATCCATCTATTTAGCCTTTTTCGGTCCATCTTTAGACATAGGCCTCCCACAGTCTTTTTCACTTTTCCCCGTTTGTCGCCATGTTCATCCATCTAGTTCCAGAGTGCTTATTTAGGTCATCCACCCAACTCATTTGGGGTCGGCTTCTACCTCTTTTATTTTCCCATGGTCTCCAGTTTAGAATACATTTGTTGCATCGGTCGTCTTTTTGTCTGATATTGTGACCGGCGAATTTTCATTTTAGTTTTGATACCTCTTTTCTAACATCTCTTACTTTCGTTTTATTTTTTATCCAGTCGTTTATTTTTCTATCCACCAGTTTAACATGTAACATTTGTCTTTTCATTAATTTTTGTTATTAATTCATGTTTTTCTGTGTAAGTGTCCATGGACTATTACCTAAATAATGTATTAATTATTAAACTTTCTCGTTGTTTCATATCAAAATAGATTATTGTGCAACTAGTGCAATAAGTTGGCGATTGCTCACGAGAGCGAAATTGAACGTAAGGGTTGCAATACTATTTTTTATTACAAATGCCGTGATATATCTTCTTCTTCCAGCATTTTCTTACGTTCCGGATGTTGGCAACCATATAAGCTATCAACACTTTATTAACTGCTGCTATGAACAACTGTGTGGTAGTCACTGCAAACCAGGTTCTTTAACCAAGATATTCTTCTTCTTTCTACACCTCTTTTTTTATCAATTTGCCCTGTTAGATATTTTGAAGTAATATATATCTCTCTTGTTTCCCATCACATGACCGTGGTATTGGAGTTTTAAAATTTTAATGGTGTTTAGAATTTCTTTTTGTTCATTTATTCTTTGTAAATTCTTCTTATTATTAACATGGTCTGTCCACGACACCCTTAGTATCCAACGACATCTCAAACGCTTGCAATCTTTAGCTTGTTTCCTTAGTAAGTGTCCACGACTCCACCCCGTACAACAGGACTAAAAACACATAGCAGCGCAAAAATATTACTTTTGTTGCTAACATGAAGTCGTGGTTCTTATATATTTTGCTCATATTTTCGAACACAGCTCTAAATTTCTCGATACGGATCTTTATCTCTTGCGCGTGGTCCAATTGGTCATTGATATTGGTGCCAAGATACGTGTATCTACTCACTCGTTACTCTCGATGTTACAATTGGGCACATTTGCCTTACTTATAACCACTCATAACGACTGCGGAAATGAGTAGTTTGAAAAGTATAGCCGGAGTGACTTGGTTAGATAAAGTAAAAAATGGTGAGATAAGAGAACGCTGTGGTGTAAAAGAAGATGTGGTTACAAAGATAGATAATGAAATGTTTAAATGGTTTGGACCGGTAAAAAGGATGGATAAAGGAAAATTGACGAAACAAATTTATAAGGGGAGCGTGAATGAACAAGTCGGTAGAGGTCGACCTCGGCGAACATATCTCGATCAGATCAACATTGTTTTGAAGAAAGGCCAGGTGAAGAGTACCAACAACCGACGAGCATGCATGAGAGCCCTGATGAAAGTAGAGGAAGCAAAAGATGTGTGTTAGAACCGTATCAAGTGGAAGAAAGTGGTCTTTGCCTACCCCTACGGGAAAAAGGCGTGACTATATGTATGTATGCATGTAATAGATTAGTATTCTCACAAATCGAATTCTATGATATTTTTTATAACTTTTTTAATATAATTTACCTCTTGTATGCCTTGTCGTAATGCTGGATTACTTTATTTATGCAAAAAAAATATAAAACTATTTAAGTAGTTGAACGGAAATAAACCAAAATAACCTTATTTCCGAAACAACTATGTACTATGCCCAATACCTTCTTTAACATAAATTATAATCAGCCGTCAACATTTAACTAATCAACAAATGAATGAGCTTTAATTTATATTATGGGACAAAATAAACGAAATTCACAAGTGTAAGACATTTCGTTATAAATTTCAATACGTAATTTAAATAAAAAAAACAATTTTCCTCTTTTCATTAAATAATAATTTTTAGTAACTAATAATTCACGAGTCAATTTTGTGATTGGTCATGCTCTAATAAATTTTTAACACTTTTCAATCTCTTAAAGTATTTCTTTAATGGCTACGGATGGGAAAACGCACTTAAAAAAATTGGGGTTTTCTCTTATTCTTAAAACATCGTAAATATGTTCTAGGTGTTTTTCAAACGTCTTTTGATGAACATTTTTTTTAATAAAATTTCCAGGTGTTTTATGTAATTAAAACTGTTCTTAAGGATTAACTATTAATTTACATCGAACAAATCTTAAAACTACGCACTTACCTTACTAATGTCCCATGATTTGGTTCTCTACAATCTTCGGATATAATGTTGATTATCCAGCAGCTTCTACGTTGACACGAAGGTGAAGCCTATGCTTCGTGCTTTTAAGCAAACTTGTTTATTTCTTTTTTTACAGTTAATATTCTAAGATCTCTGTGTGAATATCTACATTACTTACATACCATGGATCGGTAACCATGGCACGTAATATTTTGTTCTGAAAGGTGTGAAAACTTTTGATGTTACCATATTTGGTGCATTTACATAATTGTTCATCGTTTGAGAAAGTTCTGGCGCATTCGCCAAAATTAATTATTTTCACGATCTGTGGATTTGTGAAAAGATCTATGACGACATATAAAAATGCATATTAGCCGCGTACGGCTCAGTAAATTCATAAAAATTAGTTAATTGGTAAAAAATAGTTGATAAATAGTAAATTAAAAATGAAGAGAAATAGTTATCAGTGGAAAACTTTGTGGAAATTAGTTATTTTTGAGTGTGGTTAACTTTTATTAAAATGCAATACATATAAGTATAACAAATATTCTGATTAAGTGTAACCAGAATAAAAAAAATAGTAAAGCAAGGCGATTTTAATAATTAAATAAGTAAAGCATAATGGATATGACGTGTTCTGGAAATGTACGGTGATGGCAGAGTGAATGAAATCGGAGTAAGTCTACTTAAAATATGTTTGGAGTGGAATCTTGTAGTAACAAATACAGTTTTTAACCATAAAAAAACCAACAATAAGTAAGATTAATTTCGTGGTAGTGGATAAAATTTAAAAAATAAATTAAGACACAGACCACTTCTTAGTAATGAGCCAAATAAAAGGTCTCTTTAAGCGGTGGCGGCATCGAATGTAGGAATCAATTAGTGTACTAGAGCGTATAAAAATTAAAAATTTGCAAGAAGTTGATTAATCAACAAATTTAACAGTTTAAATGTAGCATGTAAGGTCAAAGAATTATGGAAGGCATTCAAGGAAAAAACCATAAATGTTGCTATTAAAGTGTGTGGTGTAAGTAAAAGAGGAAAAGGATGTAAGTTGAAAAAAATGTACATACAGCTTCAAAAAGCAGTGTGATGCTAATTAAAGAATAAACAGTGAAACAAGTGAATAAGTTTGTATACTTGGGTTAAAAGTTTAGGAAAGATGAAAAGTATGACTGACATTGAGCGAAGGGTGTTGGCAGAAAAACAAATAAATGAGGACCTGTATAACTGTATGAGCAGCCAAGGACGTTTAAAAAAAGGTGCGACTGGCTGTGCATAGAGAAGTGCTGGTCCCTATAGTTACAGTAGAATAAATTGACCTTTACCCTGACGTCACTTACAATGAACAGTAGTAAACATAAACTTTATATACCCATCCTTTTCTACTGACAGTAAAAACATATTATACAATATGTACACCTGTCTTTCAAGCAATGACATACGTTCTTTTGTATCTCTAATTATGACCTCTAAATGTTGAAAAGAGATAGTGCCAATAACGATTAATCGGTTGTATTTAAGTCAACTAAAGTAAGAATTACGTTAACAACCAAAAAGTAAGAAAGATACATGCATGTAAACAGTTATAGCCGTCTATAAAAAGATTGACAATAATTGGCTTACTTTTAAGCAGATTAAACAATATTTTATTATTTATTATTTTATTATTAATTATATTTCGGAATCATAATAAATGGATGAATAGTGTACATGAAATACCTTCATTGCCAATGATTTGATATTTTTTATTATGCTAGCCAATTATTTTTGTTAGCCCCAAATTATGTGCTGTTTTAAATTTACATAAATTTATTTAAATAAAAGATTCATAGACATTTCTACTTTTGATAATGATTTCAGAATAGTTTTTTTGAGTATTAGTAGCTGACAAAATAATTTTTAACTATTTTAAAACAGTAATATGGAATTATTTAAATTAACATCAACCAACAACAATATTTATTTATTTAAAATGCAAAAAAATACTGACAAGATAAACAAACAGTTGAAATATTTAGGCACACGAAAAAGTAACAGTAGCTATTTTGACTCATTGATTCATTTCGCGAGATTTGTAGGTATAACTTCAGGGTACAGGTCAATTTGTTCTACTGTATGTATGTAAATGTTTGGTTTGGCAGAAGAAGCATAAAATAAGATAAATGCTACGGAGATGAGTAGTCTAAGAAGTATAGCCGGAATGCTCAAATGTTAAGACATGTAGAGAGTATGAATAAAAGGAGGTTGACGATCAGATTGATATTGTTATGAAAAAAGGCTATTTTAAAATTACCAACAACTGACAAGCATGTATGAAAGCACTAATGAAAAAAGAAGAAGAAGCAAAATATTTATGAAAAACCATAGAAAGTGTGAGGAAGTGGTTTCTGTCCAAACCCACGAAAAAAATTCGCAAATATATGTATGTATGTAAATATTATGAAAACTGCTTGTGTCAGGATAAGCGGAGCTTAAACGGACTGGTTTAACATCGAAAAAGGTGTAAGACAGGGATGTGCGGCTTCGCCATGGCTGTTTGGCTTATACATAAACGATTATTTAAAAAATTTGAAAGAGAGTGTGTATGGATTAAAAATGAATAAATTGATCGCCAAATGCCTTCTTTACGCCGATAATCAAGTCATATTAGCGTCAACTGAGGAAAAGTTGCAGGCGATGGTTAATGTTATGCATGATGCCCGAAAAATTACAGAAATGAAAATTATTGCAAGCAAAACAAAAGTAATGGTTTTTGAAAGAAAAGAAAATATGACAAACTGTAAAGTTCTGATTAAGGGAGAAATAGTGGAACAAGTAAATGAAATTGTGTAATTGCTTTCAAAGTTCAAGGTAGATGAAAAGTATGACAGTGACATTGAGCAAAGGGTGTTGGCAGGAAAACAAATAAATGGGGCACTGCATAGCTTTATAAACAGCCAGAAAGTGTTAAAAAGGCACGTCTGGCTGTGCATAGAGGTGTTTTGGTTTCTACACTTATGTATGGTAGTGAATGTTGGGTTTGAAGGAAGAATCTTAAAAATAGGTTTAATAAGATGAGTAATCTGAGAAGTATACCCGGAGTGACTCGGTTGGATAAAGTAAGGAATAGTGAGATAATAGAACGTCGCGGTGTAAAAAAAGATGTGCTTACAAAGATGAATAAAAAAATGTTTAGATGGTTTGGACACGTAAAAAGGATGGATGAAGGAAGATTGATAAAAAAAATTTATAAGGCGAATGTGAATGGACAAGTGGGTAGATGTCGACCTCGTCGAACATCTCGATCAGATCAACATTGTTTTGAAGAAAGGCCAGGTCAAGATTACCAACAACCGACGAGTATGTATGAGAGCACTGATGAAAGTAGAGGAAGCAAAAGGTATGTGTAAGAATCGTAGCAAGTAAAAAGAAGTGGTTTCTGCCTAACCCCACGGGATAAGTTCGTGAATATATTTATGTATGTAAATATTGTGAAAACTGTAAATGTTTTTAAATTTGTGGTCACAATTTTACAAAAATAAAAATTGTAAACTTTTTGTCACTGTTATTAAATTTAACAAAAAAAAAATAAGTTCAATTTAATACAAATACTAATAACATTAACTTTATTTGTATGTTAGCATATAAAAACTCATTTAGCACTAGGTTAGCATTTTCCTATTGATTACTATGCGTACTTATAAAATCCCAATTTGGTATCTTTAAACATCCTTTATTTATCCCGGAATTCTGATATGAAACAAAAACTAATTTATCGGAAAATTTATTGTCTTTGACCCTGTGCGCATTATTGAAAACTTAAAAGATATTTTCTATTAAATTATTGAATTATGTAACCCTATTAAATATTTCATTCCATTTTAATTAGTGGTAAAATATTTGACTCAATGTAGACGACAGCATTTAATAACCAGGGTCAGTCTGCCCTTTCATAATAATTCCTTTCCAAAACAAAACTATTACCCTTTGAAGATTTTGGAATGTTAAAAGACGTAGGTACTTGATTATCAAGACTTTTACCCACCCCTATTCTATTTTAAATCACTTATTAATTACAACTAGATTGTTCCCTTATTGGGTGCCCGAAATACGTTTAAAAACTTATTTTTTTTTGGAAACAGTCTTAGTTTTTTTTACTGTTGTCAGAGATAATTTTATCTGTATTAGGGTTTTTTCTCTTGCCATTTAAAGAAATAGAATGGTTCTACGCTTTGATTCACTACAAGAATTTAGAACAAATTTTATACTAAAATAGTTTATTGCATTTAAAGAAAACTGTCATGTATAATCAACGTATTTTTTTACCAACTTAATGATGTTTTTTTACTTCTCCTGTTATTGTATTAAATGCATTTTTTATGTACTGTTTTTTTTAACATTTTAACTAAGTAGTTGTATCTAAATAAGTTGTATCAAAGTTTTTATTTTTATCTTTATAAATTATTAATTTCACAGAAACAGGTCGATATTAAAAAAAAATTTCTTTTTTCTTAATTTTATAAATATTTTTGTAATATCATCGATGAGTTTTTAATTAAATGAATCGTCTAATCCTGTTGGTATGCCAGTGCTCACGGTTGCGCTCATGGCTCTATACTTTGAGACCTCTTGCATTCTCCTCTTTCAGATGACTTCCTATATTTCCTTCCTAACAATAAACTCGAATACTGGGTCGACCGACACTGGCTCGGTATTTCAAGATCGTTTATTTAACGATTTTCTTCTGTATAACCTTACTACAGTTCCAGCCGCCATTTCAGCCATTTCAGATTCATTGTGTGTTTTCTAATGTTGTTATTAAAAAACTAATCAATTTATTAGGTAAGACAGAGAGGTGGTAGGTCACTAAAACAGGGTAGTAGTTTTGCCTTTAGGACAAGACCGAGTTCAAAGATGGGCTGTAACGGTATATTTCTTTAGGTAGCTGTTGTACGAGGTGATCCTTAAATTTACCGCATTTTGTACTTTTTGCACAATAAATTTAAAAGAAGAGCTAACGCGATGAAACTTTTTTTTCCGAATCGAAGAGTAACTATATTAAATAGGAGCCCTTGGTTTGGAAATTTACTTGTGCTACGGCAATTCTGTTTAATTTTTAATAATGTTTTATGCATAAGTAGTTTATTTTGTGACCTTCTACCTTTCAGCCAATGTAGATTTCGTTATCTGTGACCCAATTGTTTTTTTTTTAAATATATATTTTCCATTTTTTTTCTTAGTCGATTACAAAGTATTTAATTTTTTCTTCTTGTGCCATTCGTTTACAATCAAGACAAACAGGTATTTGCTTCGATAGCTAAGCGGTGCTAAAGGCATTGGCCTCTTCGTTTATCATTTTACAAAACGTGAAGGATTGTAAGTATGCCCTGAAGGACATATCAGACATAAATAATGTCAGACTGGTATTTATTTCACTTATTTGGTAATAAGGAGGCAGTTACATTGGCCAAAACGAGGACAAAACTTTCCCCATCGGACCTTAACCCCACTTTAAGATTTCAAAAAACCCCAGAAGGATCACCATAAAAAGTAGAAGTTCTGGCTAAATGGAATACATTCACAGGTCAGAGGCACACGAAAACGTTTATTAAAGATCCCTTGCATGCGATAACGGTAGATCCGCTCAACCCTAGCGTTACTAGACTTGTAACGACTTGTAAGCGACTTTGTTAAATAGTATAAAAATCCTAATTTTATTCAAAACGGCGATCGTTGGTAATAATTATATTTTTAGTTTAATACTGTTTGTAGTTAAGGTGAAAATATAATTGGTGAGTTGTATTTAATTACTGTAGGATTAATTCCGGTTTCTAAATGTAACATAAACTGATTTTGACTTTTATTGTTTGTTTATTGTTCCCTTTTATAACCATTTTTAAGCTGGATAAAGTTTTGATGCGATGGTTGGATTCTTGTTTAGGATAGCCACGTCATCTGCAAATGTAAATAACAGGACCCATAAGACATCCCTGCGGAACTTCTGCTTAAATAAGTGGGATGTCTGTTATTAAATTTTAAAATTTTACTCTAGAGTGTTTTTTTGCAAAGTATGATTTCAATAAAATAATAAGTGATTAAAAAACTTTTCTTCAGCTTATACAACGTCTCTTGATGCATAACCCTATTATTTGCTTGTCCTATGTCTGGATAGGTCGCAGAACAATATCTGGTTACTTCGAGGTCCGGATGAATTGATGAATTGTTTACTCGATGTACTTGTCGTACATCAGAATGTAATTACCTTAATCCATATTGTTATGTTAAAGTTAAAAATAAAGCTTAAAATTAATATTCATAAAATTTTAATAGTAAAATCAGGTGAAGTGTTGTCCATTTAAATTTTCTCGATGCCTCTTAATACAGATAAGTGTTTAGTTCTTTACATCGGCAAAAACAATCCGCGACAAAAATACTTCTTAAACGTTCACGCCTTAAATAAACTGAATTCTTGTAATGATCTTGGTGTTACAATAACTACAGATTTGAGGTGGTCCGAACATGTTGTAAATATTACCAACAAAGATAAAAGTAGGCAGTACCTCATTAGCAATTTTTTCGCAAAAGTGTCATTGCATAATTCTACTCGTTTATATAAAACTTATATTCGTCCAATTATGAAGTATTGTGGAGCTGTATGGTGTCTGAAGCTAGTGCGGTATAAAGAACTTTTCGAAAAAGTTCAGCGTCGATCAGCCAGACTATCCTTCGGGCGTAAAAGGCCTAGTTATATAAAAAGACTAAACATAATGGATTTACCGACTTTTGAACAACCTCGTCTTCATGGAGACATGATAATCACCTTCTGCATTTTAAATTTTAATTATGGTAACTTAAGAAGCAAATTTTTTGTAGACACATGATTGGCTTCGAGGGCACAAATGGGAATTGAAAAAATAAATATTCACTTGTAGGACAAGGCAACATTTTTTATGTAATCGTGTTTTCTTAACATGAAACTGTCTACCTGAGAATATTGTTACGGCACCTTCTGTCAATATTTTTAAGAACATACTGAATTCTTTTCTATTTTCTAATCGATCTTCTCTTGTAATCTTTAAATTTTTAATTACTTTAATTTTTGTTATCATTGTATAGTGTAATTCAGGGCTTATGGATCTTAGGGTCTCTGGCCGTATCATATTGTAATAATAATATATAATCGTTGGCGTTTAAGAATTGAATATAGCAGTTATTATAACCACCATTACCTTTTTAATTGTTCAAATTCATTAATGCAGCACTTTAGAACGTCCGATAGGACGACCTGGACTTCGATGGCGAGATAATATAACTAAAGACCCGGAGGCTATGGGCATTAAGTGAAAGGAGGTCTCGATGGACAGGAAAAAATGAAGAGCTGTCGTCGAGTCGGCTAAAACCCACCCGGGTTGTAACGCCATGGAGTAAGCAAGTTAATAAGTACTTTAGCTTTACTGACCAATAACAATCATTTCTAAGTAACCTTCCAACCTTCCTAACGAGATAAGTTTTCTGTGCAAGTTAAGTAATCAAACTCATGCCTATGTAGTTAAAAATTTCGCATGCAGTTAACCTGTGCTGTCTAAAAAATAAGATCTACAGTAATTAATGTATTACCCGGCGAATCTGTTAAAGCAACTAATTAACACTTTACGTAATAAAAAACCACGTCTATTCTTTTTTACTTATAATTGTGCTACAAATCCCATCTAAAACGGATACTTTAACTAAATGTATTTCATCAACAATCCGTTAACTAAATAAAGGTACTTAATACAGATGTTCAACCAAAAGCAAAATCTCTCACGTGTTGTTAAAAATGAGTGTCGATCGAAAATGAGCTATAATGATAGCTACTCCAGGCGTGTCGTTTTATCGATAATTGACACTAAGCGATATATTATTTTCCGAGAAATATTGCCAGTCGGACGAAATCTTGGTTTCTTATGTTCAACTGTGCGAAGCGTTAACCATGAGTAATCAATTTTAACAATTTGTCAAACAAGTTTATAAATTGGAAAACTTAAATTTTATTACTTTTGCATCGTACTGGTTTTAATTTTTTTTAACAAAACATCAAAAATAACTCTTTGGGATAAATATGATCAAACAATAGAAAGTAGATATACAGGGTATAACAAAAAGGTAGGTCATAAATTGAATCAGTATCTCAAATTTAAATTTAAATTTAATATAATATGGTGTGCCATTATAGGCGACCAATTACTAGGGCCATATGTTCTGCCTTGAAGTTTAAAGGGAATTTATTATTTATTTTTTTTGCAAAATACTGTTAGTGATATTTTGGATAATCTGTCACTAGATGAAAGAAGAAAATATGGTTTATGCAGGATGGAGCTCCATCTTATTTTCCATCGAGATGAAGGGACTTGATTTAAGAGTATTTCCAGACATTGAAATGGAATGATTTGAGGAATTTACTTTCTTGAAAAACGTGGCTCTTTGTGTTTTCTGGACGTTGAACTTAACAAGATTGTTGGTTCCTCACTCGACGATTGCTTTAAGATCTCTATTACAGTGTCAATATTACGTAAAAATGTTGTCTGCGTTATTTTTTTTAAACAAAGTAACTTAAAAGTTTCGTAAAAAAAAGTTACCGGTCGATTTCATAATCAGGAATCATTTACATGGCGCACCATATAACAAAATGTAAAATAATACATAAAATAATATTCCTTGACTACATCTTAACAAAATTACCGTAAAATTATTAGCAAAAATTAAAAACAAAATTTCAAATTTAATGTTTTTTTCAGCAGCAATATTTCATGAGGGCATATTTGGTCCCGTCGTCATATTTTGATCCATATCACTTGCCCTAAGCCTTTGTCTTAATAGTTATGAATCACCCTGTATTTATAAACAGCAAGAGATAAGATGCAATTAAAAGTATTTGAATGCTTAACAAATATGGTAGTTGTGTTTAAATATTTATTCTTTGCAAAGTTCAAAGAAAAATAAAATAAATGTAAAATTTTTGGCGAAAGCCATCCCGAACTCGTTATTTTTTGCTTAACGTATGCATGAAAAGAATATTGAATACCGCAATGTAGATAAAAAAATGAATCTCAGAATATACGAGGTAAAAATTAAACAGAGTCATAACTTTTTTTAAATTTTACAAATAATAATAAATAATTTTTGTTCTTTTTAAAATAGCGAAAGTGACTGATAGATAAAGTGAGAAAAAGGGTGTGGTGTGAAAAATGATGTAGTAACAAAGATAGATAAAGAAATTCTTAGATGGTTTGGACTTCATTTTAAAAAAAGAATAATTTTAAATTTAGTTAAACACACATTCTAAATAAATTTTATTAAAATTGATAAACTCATACTGGAGGTCAGGAGTTTTTTGAAAGTATGTATCCTTTTTGGCTTTTTTAAGATTCTTCATGCAAATGATTAAATATTTTGTTGGCCCAGTATATTTTTATGCTAATTTATAATAAACTCTACAGAAAGACTAATTAAGCAAAAAATATACAGCCATTATTATTAAATGATGACTAAAGAAGACAAAGAAATAAATATTATAATACATAATATAAAAATAGAACAAGTTACAGAGTTTAAATAACTAGGAGTAACAATAGACGAAAAGGGAAGACAAGAATCAGAAATCAACGACAGAATCGAGAAAACCTTAAAACTGTATTATGCAATGAAAAGAAAATTTATCAACAAAAAAAAAATTTTTAGGCATACAAAACTAAAAATATTCAAGACAATATATAGACCTGTATTAACATATGGATGTGAATCTTGGATATTAGCAAAAAAACCAAAAGTAGAAGACAAGCAACAAAAATGAAATATATGAGAAGAATTAAAGGAGTGACAGGAAGAGATAAAATAAGAAATACACGAATAAGAGAAGAACTAGACATAGAAGATATTATATCATTCATAGAACAAAAACAATTGGGATGGTGGGGACACATTTTTAGGGTAAAACTTTTAAAACTAATAATTATAAAATAGATTTTCGTAATGTTTTACTGTAGCAAAAATTGGTTTAATATTTATTTATATGTTTAATTAAAAATTGAGAAATTTTCTAATTTTACCTCGTAACTAAAAAATGTATTTGTTTAAAAAAAGTCTAATTTTTTAATTTATTAAAATTACCATGTGAGCTGAGGTTTAAGGTGACTGGCAAGTTCGATTTATGAAAATATTAGAAAGTAAGACTTTTTCTCCAACAAATAGTCACCCGATTTGTAAGATTTAAATTGAAATCTTCAGATACAGGAGATTTCTCGCTAAGTTTCGAAAGAAATTACGATTTTTGGTTATTGGAAATACATATATATGGAAAAAAAAATGTTAGTCCCCAAAATATTTTAAACGAACCCTTTTACATTTTTATTTGAAATATTGATACCTTACGATACATTTTCATAGAGAAAAAAATGTAAAATCCGTAATAGCTGAAATGCAGTCACCTGTAATTTCATGTTGGGTGCAAATTATTATTGGAATGTAATTAATTCTCCTTTTTTCTGTGCCGTCTTCTACCAAAGGTTGGCGACCATCATGTGATAGGTTTCTCTGTTTTGCGTGGCATGAAATATAGTTGAAGCTTCTGGTATTCGAAACCATTCACGCAAGTTTTTCATCCAGGATTGTTTCTTTCTGCCCAATCTTTTCCTTCCTTCTATCTTTCCCTCCATGAAAAGTTGCAATAGACCATACTTGTCATTACGAAACACATGGCCCAGGTAGGATACTTTTCTTTTCTTAACAGTTGCAAGCAATTCCAGATATTTATTCATTAAGGTATGTAGTTAATAATTAATTATTTTTAATTAAATGCCAGTTATTTAAAAGTCTTTATCTTCCTTATCACTTTATAGCTTTTATTTTTTATAACTTCGTAAATCTAAACGAATATGTAGTTACTACACGAATTTATTTTAATTCTCTTTTTGTGATTCATTGTTTAATTAATAATTTTAGCACAAGAATAATGTTATCGATTTTGTTAATTTCCGAATGAAAAATCGAATATTTTTCGTCCGCAAACTCTTTTCGTCCGCTCTGTTCATTATGATACGACACGGTGCAAGAGCAGCGATTGAGTCATTTTCATAAATCCAGGAATTGACAACTTCGGCCATGTTGGATTAACTTTCCCAGAAATCACGAATTTTATACGAAAAACAATACAACACATTTAAGAACCGGCATCAGGAACATAATGCTAAGAATCTGTCAGAAAATGTTCTTCTGGCCTATTTTTCTTATAAAGCTGGCAATACTTATAAGTCATAAACGCTACGCTTAATATACTCTATGCTGGAATCCACATAAGCCATTAAGAAAAACGTTAAGAAATCCAAATTTTTAAAATTTATTGCATTTTTGAAAGCGTTGGGTACAAAGCAAAAAAATCTAGAGTATTTAGACGAGATGAAACAAACATATTTCTTCGTGATGCTCCAGTTAAAATTTATCTATTTCACAAGGTATTATTACAGCTCTGTTTAAAAATTGAAATTGCTGGGGCTTGTCGAAGAAGCGAACTACGTAAAATAACTACCAATTATATTATTGATCAAGGCGACCATGCTTGTTATAACCATTTTAGACTCAAAAAATGGTAAAAGGCGAGTTTTAACAAATGCAAACAAACTTGCGACGGAGTAAATCCTTTAGAAATATATCGACAATACGCCAACTTAACCCGGGAACGGTCGCGCTGTTTGAGAAAATCTAACATTTTTTAATTTTCTTTAATATTTCTCACACAAATTTTGCAACACTGCCCTGCCGTCGTATGTTTCTTGGATTGGCGGTAGTCCACGAGTGTGCAAAGCGGTGTTTAGTAATTCGTTGTTCAAAGTGAGGTACTCATCTGCCACGTCTTTTAGTTCTCTAAAGAGTACTCTGCCAGAGGTCTCTCTACTGGCAAATTATGCCCGAGCTCAGCCGTAGACGGTAAAAGAAAACAAATATAAAAGTGAGCCGCGCCACCGACTTGGACGGTACAAGCCGGAAACCCCTAGGTCTTGTAGGCACCAGCAGAGCCACACGATAAACAACAAACAATTATGGTGAACTAGATAAATAAAACTATATTTACAATTCCTGCAATATATTAATTAAGTAAAAATGATGTTCTGATTTTTTTACAACAAATTCTGTATTTTGTAAAGTGGCTTAAACGAATTTTATACACTTTTCTTAAAATAATATTTAAATTAATTATAACAATCTTTTAGACAATAATAAAAAACCTAATGATGTACAAAAGAGAATTAAAAACAACAAAAAAAAATGTTCACAATATTTAAAATTTCAAAAAATAATTGGTTTTATATAGAATTCCTGATAGCAAAAGATTCACACAAAAAAAATACAAAATAAATGGACTTGCAACAAAAATAATAATTTGAAACCCCCACAATAACCACATAAATTATATTCAGTAATGTATAAAGTCAGATTCAACTTGGAGCAGGTACAAATTTAATGAAAAATAATTTGTTACTTTTAAACTATTGAAAACACTTAGATCAAGCACATAATAACTGATACGTTGATAAAATTAAACTCAATACTATGTAACCAATTGAAAACTTCATTAAGACGCCACTGTTACATCGATGATCCAAGAACAGAAACACCAAGTAGTATTTTTAAAGATTTACACTGTTAAAACACTCGAGCTTATTTCAAAAATAATTCTTTTTACGATGCCTGTTCTTCAAAATAGCAATATTGTAGGATATTTACAAATAAGTATAAACAAACGTTTTTTTTTACTTGGACACAAAGAACTATTGAGAATATTACTTTAATCAAAGTTCAGACTCAGCATATTATCCAATGCAATAAATAGTTTTCAACAGTGTACTATATTAATAAATTAAAACAAAACTTAATCGTGATGTCAAAAATAAGTCACGTCGTTTAAATATACTAAAATAAATCACTTGTAACCTTTGGATACAAGAATTCACGAATCCTGTGGCCTACTCCTGGCCGGTTTGAATTATGGAACAATACCTGCTACTTAACAATGGCTTCACTCCATCAAATCCCGCACGCGGTCATTTTAACTCGACCCCAATATCCAAAATATCCACCACAAAGGCACGACTGAATGGTCAAGTTGAAAATTAAATGGTTTTTCTCCAAAATCCAATTAAGATGGCCCAAATACAGCCAGATATGAAAGAAAAAACCGTGGGAGTTCTGCTCACGTGTTAATATCAAATCGTTCCAAAAACTCTCACCCGACCTCCACAACTGACACCAAGCGACTCTTATCCACTCCTCACTCCCAGGCCGGATATCAGAAAAATGACACGGAACCCACGTCAGCCAACCTTTGCAAATATATGTTCCCAACTCATAATCGCGCTCGTCCGTGTTAATAGCCAGCCCATCCACACAGAGAAGCAAACCAAACAATAATATAGCTGACAACACACGACGATCGAGGCCAAAAAGCAAGGCGAAATTTAATACAAAGACTCCCACTCCAATTAACAAAAATGACACAGCCATTAATAATAAAATATTATCCCTACTAGGTATGCAACACTATTTACAACGAACAAAATACGGTATGCAAAACTATTTACAAGCACCAGACTATCAGAGACACAATTAAAAATGAAACGGTAGATGGGAAAAAATAGGGACGTGACACATCATTGTTAGATAAAATCCAACGCGCGACATCTTACGTTACTTGTAGTGTTGAGAAAAATCCAACGACGCTGACGCGCCCAAATACGATACCGAAATTGTTTAGTAAGTTTTGTTATTTTATTGCTTATTTTTTATTATACATTTCGATTCCATTATAGAATATGGAAAAACAGAACGACAGCTTTTCAAGTGGTATCACGAAATTTCAAGTAGCGATGAAGCCATCGATATTAACCTTCTTACCTTCTAACCTTCTTCCGATCATATAGAAGAAAATGCTGATAGTGAACAGTCGGATGAATTTGAAATTGACTTAAAAATTCTGAACGTTGCCGATATGTACCAAGAATGTTTGGAAAAAACGAGATGGTATGGCTAAAACATTAGCCACATAAAACAAAAACAAAAACTAAAAAAGCAAATATCATAACTAAGTTTTCAGGTGTTAGGCCATACATACATACATATAGTCACGCCATTTTCCCGTATAGATAGGAAGAGAACACTTCCTTCCACTCGCTACGGTTCTTACACACATCTTTTGCTTCCTCTACTTTCATCAGTGCTCTCATACATGCTCGTCGGTTGTTGGTACTCTTGACCTGGCCTTTCTTGACAACAATGTTGATCCGATCGAGATATGTTCGCCGAGGTCGACCTCTACCGACTTGTCCATTTACACTCTCATTATAAATTTGTTTCGTATATATATATATATATATATATATATATATATATATATATATATATATATATATATATATTGTTAATTATAAATAAGAAAAGTGAACAGTGCAAGTGGTTGGTGTGCATACATTTACGAAGATACTTTTTGGAGTAAAATTAAATAATGTTTAAGTTCACATAAAATTTAGACTAGAACATTTAACCACAAGAAAGTTTTTTAAAACTACTCGGTACGAACCAAGTAGCTATCGCTATCTATGAGAGTCAGATATACAATTTTATTGCAATGTTGCAAGTGGTTTCGACAAAATCGTAAAAATTTTTTGTAAAATTTTTTTTCAGCACCCTTTACTAAACAAACACAACTTATTTTGCCATGTTTTACCCATATTGGCAGCGAAGCCACCTTTTAAAGTACCCTGTTTATTTTATACTAATACTACTATTTATTTTGTGAGTGTTACAATAAACAATATAGCAATTACTTCTGTGTCTCCGAGAACCTCAACGACTACTATAGGGTTATAATTGAATGCATCGGTTGTCTCGATTGCGTAGAGCGACATATCATTTTAAAATGGGGAATGCAAAGGAACATCAAAAACAATAGGAGCGTCCAAAGCGACGTTGCGCTTGTTAGTGCATCCCAAATGACGGCATGCTGGTCTGCGAACAATGGCTGTTATACAAACAACCGAATCCACCAATGGAACGCTTGTTCTACTTTACCTGCTGCCTGCATTTCTATCGGTTTACATCAATTATTTATGGAACATAGAAAACGGAATATATGCTGGAAACCCAAAGAAACCGAATGTCATTGCCATTAATTCTCAGTTTTGGATAAAACTTTGAGCTCACATTATTTTTCAATGCGTAAAATTTTTAGATATTAATTTTGTTAAAATTTGTTAATTTCAGTATTAAAAAGTTTAGAAAAAAAAACAAGACACCTTTACATGAAAGTATCCAGAAACACTGATTACATAGTACTGTTTTGGTGTGTAGAGTCGTAGCAGTGTCTGTAGCAGTGGTCCTTATTTGGCATAAATTTCTACGAAAATAATCAACGAGAATTTCTAAATTGGCATAAAAAGTGTCGAAATATTTAAAAAATTTAATAACCAGCTCGAAACTGGTAAATAAATGACAGTACCTGGAAAACCTGGCATAGCACAAACGAGTTAAACTTAGGTGGATGCCAGGACACATGGGTATTAAAGGCAATGAAAGCGCAGGCGTACTTGCAAGTTCTGGCTAACCTTGCAGCAAAAATAAAGCTAGCTTAAAACTAATAGCCTGAGTCAGGAGAATTATGGATTAATCAAACCTTTGACTTGCTACTCGGGCCTTTAAGATAAACAAGAAAAATATCAGGCTGATAACGAGGCACAGTTTGGGAAAACATCTGCTTAACATGGGCATATTTTTGAAAAACTCAGTATGCAGAATATGTGGGGATAAAAAGGTTACAGCATCCCATGTTACATTTTATTGGGATGCCCGTACTAGGTTGCGCAGTCATTATAAGGATGATACGACTGGTGAAGCATGGGCTAAAAACATAAAACGAGAACTGTTAAATTTAAGTGTAACATTAACCTTAAACAAGCTTAGCTAGGGGATTTGTTGGCTAAATGCCAACTAGGCTAAAAGGTGGTAGCTGCAACATATCAGCTCAAAAGCTGCGGCATCCCTAACCCAAACGATGCCAATTTTCATAGTGATCGGTTAAACGGTGTTGGAATGAAACGATAACATGCTTACATACAGGGTGTTTCTAAATTCATGCGAAAAAATTGATGACAAAATTATCTCAGCCCACCACCTTCCGAGATATCATCCCTAAAAGAAGATGAGTAAAATTCAGTTTTAATTTTTTTTTTCAAATGCAAGTAAAAAAAGAAACTCTAAATTTTATATTGTCCGTAAAGGACTAACCACCGGTATTTTTTCTCCATTCCTGTTACATTATAAGGGTGTGAAATCACCATACCTTACTTTATTTAATATTGACGAAACAAATTTATAAGGCGAGTGTGAATGGGCAAATCGGTAGAGGTCGACCTCGGAGAACATATCTCGATCAGATCAACATTGTTTTGAAGAAAGGCCAGCTGTCAAGAGTACCAACAACCGACGAGCATGTACGAGAGCACTGATGAAAGTAGAGGAAGCAAAAGATGTGTACGAACCGTAGCAAGTGGAAGGAAGTGGTCTCTGCCTACCCCTATGGGAAAAAGGCGTGACTTTATGTATGTATGTAAATCTTTGTTTGAGATTTGATTTTGTAAAATAAAAATATTACCTTCTTTAAATCCCTGTTTATTTTAAAACATTTCTTAATTTAAAAAAAATTTTCTAGAACCAATATTCTATTTGAAAAAAAAGATAATTTTTATTCTTTATTTAATAATAAACTACGTATTAAGAGTGAAAAACAGTAAAGATGGAAAATGCAAGAATAAAATACGATTCAAAATAAATGTTGGAAATGACTGCCCCCATCTAAAATACACGTTCACGGCTCATCGAACGTTGAATACGTTCAAATATTTTGGACGTATTACTTATAGTATCACACGCTATTTAAATATGATTCTTTAAATCGTTGAAATCAAGTATCAATCTGTAGTAAACTAATAATTTAAGTTAACCATAGAACCATGAAATCACATGGATTTAATTCTGGAAATAAAAGAGGACAGTGTTGCGGCGCTTTTTTATCAATCCAACGGTTGGGATAAGTTGCAACTAAGTTTTGCCCAGAAGTTTGACTTAAGTTTACTGGAGCACCATCGTGCATAAACCACATGTTCTGTCCAACATTAAGTGTTATTGTACCATTGTCGTTATTGTACCATCAAAGCCGGTCCTGGTATGTTAACGGATTTATTCTTATTTTAAAGTCATGACTGGTCGAGTTTTTTAAAATGATTGACGATAACGGCTGATACGATTGATAATTTGTCGTTAAAATGTATGGATTTTTGTGTTAAATGCTTAATTTAACAAGAAAAGTCGGTGATCGTTATACTGTAAATTAAAAGTGTTGGATTAAATGTATAATTGGTAAGTTTATTTTATTTAATTGTATTACTTTCCCAGAGAAGAGTAATCTTATTTCATTATTTCCAAGCTTTTCCGTATGTTTTCTTTGGAAAAGTGACGCTGATTTTTAATTATTTGTTAAAATCTTTTTTTTGTGTGTGTAATTTAGCATTGATTGCAAGTTTTTTAGTTAGTTTCAAGTTTGTTCGTGTTTAAATTTTTAAAGCTATAAGCCTGGCCGTCCATATTAAAATTATTATTATAAATACTTATTATATATATATTCAATAAAAATTCTTCGTTTTTTTAGTCAAGCTTTCGAAAATGTTTATTTTCTTTTTCAAGACTTTTCTATAATATTTTTAATTAATATATAAAAAATCAATGTACAAAATATATACTAAATAACATAAAATTTTTAAAATTATCGCAAAAGTAAAGATATTAACTCATCATTCTTTAAGATTTCAATGTTTAAATGAACTTAAAATTATACTTAGTGAAAATTCCTACCCAAATTCTTTAACCAATAAAATTATTTTTAGCACCCCAATATGGCACATACCTCCAATTCTAAATTCACCAGAAAGTAATATAATAAATAAAATACCCTATAAAAGTTTACCTTATATTCACCAACTGACTCCAAAATTGGTTTAAAGTTCTCAAAAATAAAAATAGAAAAATAGAAAAATAAATATTAAAACAATTTCCAATCTTCATACCAAATTAAAAACAACGATTCAAAAGGAATTTAAATCAAATATTGTTTATCAAATTCCGTGCATGGATTGTGACAAAATTTACATTGGTCAAACAAAACAGCTTTTGAAAGATCGAATCAAAGGTCATAAAAGTGACTGTAGGAGGCACATAAAAGTATGTGTCCTAGCCACTCATGCTATTGATAAAAATCATTGAATTGATTATAAAAATACGAAAATTTTAGATATGAAAAGTATTTTAACAAAAAGGCCATTTTTAGAAATGGTACATATCAATAAAAATAAGTATAACACCACTAATAAATTATAAGTGATCCCTACCAAAAGATTTACGAATTTTGTATGTTGTTTTTGGTGCTCGCAATTGGAACACCGCTTTAAAATGGCATAAATAAGAAAAATCCAGCTTGCAACGTTGTACGCTAATTTTTTAATAAACAAAGTAGTAAAAAAATACCAAAAAACGGCGTTTTTTACCCCTTTTTCTCTTATAACTTTCTTAACATTTTACATAAGATAGAGTGGATAAAAAATATAAATATAAATTTTTAATACCTGCGCCACCATCTAACAAAATGTCCTCCAAAAACTAACTTTTTTTTCACATGGTCATATCATTACCTAAAAATGATCAAATTTCTTTGTAAATTTAAACAAATGTTTTATTTACCATGGAATTTTTTAAAGGGTTATCCGGATTTCTGTGGGTAAAATGGTTTTTGCGCAATTCAATTAGCAATGAGAGAATTTAAAAAAAAAATGGCGTCTTAAATATAAATGCAATTCTGTGACTTTCGTCACTTAAGCTGAATATTTCACTAGCAGTTTTATATGTATTACTTTAATCGCTTTAGTTTATACAGGGTGGCCAACCGAAAACTTCTTCTTCCGCTGCTATCCATTAATGGATGTTTGCGATCACTTTTGATCATTTTTTCGTATCTCTGGTGGTGTAAATTAATTCTCCTGTGGTCCCTTTTCCTATCCAATGTTTGATATTTCAGAGCCACGACATGCTCTTTCTGCCTACACCCCTTCTTCCCTCCATTTTTCCTTCTATTATTACCGAAAACCAAAAACTAAACAGAGCCATTTGCAGAAACTCGTTAACATTTTAGAAAAACGCTCTGACCCGTCAATTTTTTTTAAAAAAGGTATTTTTGACTTAATATTTTAAAAAAACGCTTAGACCCGTCGATTTTTGATTAAAGGGGGACACTCGTTTCCGGTATTTTTGGCTGCACTACTTTCAACCCCAAGCGAAAGCAAGTATTAACCCAAAATTTTTAAATGGCATCGGGGGACAAATAAGATGTCTTTTGAAATCTCTGACAATTCTCTTAACAATAGTCTTTAAATTTTACATATCCTCCAAATACTTAAAAAAAAATTACCTGTTAAAATTCGATTATATTAGTTGCTTGATTACTACTTAATTGATTAAATTTCTAAACCGATGACCGCCCGCTTCCATACAATAATAAAGATTTTGTTTAAAACGTTTACGCACATTCTAAAAAATTTCCAGAGTAATTCGACGGCACTCGTCAACGATTCTTTGACGCAAATCTTCCAACGACGTTGTGTTTTAAAGATTTTACTTTTTAGATCTCCCCATAAAAATAAATCAATGGGTGATAAATCCGGTGATCAAGGAGGCCATTCAATGCTGCCTCTTCTTCCAATCCAATGCCGGGGAAAACGTTGGTCTAAATACAGACGAACAATCGTCGCATAATGTGGAGGAGGACCCTCCTGTTAAAAATTAAAATGATCTTCGTCATACTGTGAAGTATTTTCAAATATATCAGTCAAGATAGGATCAATAGTGTCTTCCAGTCAAATTTTCTGGACCCACCAGTCGGTCACCGCAAATGCCAGCCTAGCAACTCGTGAAAAACTCTTGGGTTTGAATCGGCCCAATAACGGCAATTGTGGTAATTTACCGTCCCGTGCAAGTAAAAACTAGGTACTAGGTACTAAATTTATACCATTGGCGTACTTAACTCGAATGAATGACAATTTTACCGTTTGTGATTGTTTGCAGATAAGTTTCACGTTTAAAATCCAATTTCTCAATAACTAATGGGCGGAATTTTAAAATGTAGGGACTATTGTAAAGAGAATTGTAAGAACTTTTAAAAGACAGTCTGTTTGATCCACAATAAAGTAAAAATTTTGGGGTAATTCTAACCCTTGCTCGGGGTTAAAATTAGTGTAGTCAAAAAAACCGGAAAAGTGTGTCACCCTTTAATAAAAAATCGACGGGTTTATGCGTTTTTCTAAAATTTTGACGAGGTTTCTGCAAATAGCTCTGTTTTGTTTTCAGTTGGCCACCCTATATTAAAAAGTAATGGACAGCTATTTGCATAAAGGGTTTAAAGTTCATGCTCCTATGAGTCGAATGTATACATACATACATATAGTCACGCCTTTTTCCCGTAGGGGTAGGCAAACACCACTTTCTTCTACTTGCTACGGTTCTAACACACATCTTTTGCTTCCTCTACATTCATCAGTCCTCTCATACATGCTCGTCGGTTGTTGGTACTCTTGACCTGGCCTTTCCTTAAAACAATGTTGATCCGATCGAGATATGTTCTCCGAGATCGACCTTCTTCAATTTTTCTTTATTCATCCTTTCTCGTGTCCAATCCATCTAAGCATTGTTTTATATATCTTTGTAACCACATCTTCTTTTATACCACAGCGTTCTCTTATCTCACTATTTTTTACTTTACCTAACCGAGTTACTTTAGCTATACTTCTCAGACTACTCATCTCCGCAGCATAAATCCTATTTTTATGCTTCTTCTACCAAACCCAACATTTACTACCATAAAAAAGTGTAGGAACCAACACACCTCTATGCACAGCCATACGTGCCTATTTTGACACTTTCTGGCTGCCCATAAAGCTATGCAATGCCCCATTCATTTGTTTTTTTGCCAACACCCTTCACTTAATGTCACTGTTAAAAAGGAAATCAGAATACCCGGAATTAACAATAAAGGCTTTGAAGTATTTGATTTTATTTGCCACCTTGTACTTGTGCAAGTTGACATTTTCATCAATGGCCCAAATATAAAGTAAGGAAAGGTATTGATTAAATTTAATTTTCAATGCAGCAAAAACTGATCCACGATGGGAGAAATTGGTTAATGAAAAACAAGCGCAACCTTCGCATCAAGAGTTTTTTTTTTTTTTTTGTTAATTTAATACAAATGTTTAAGTTGGAAGAGATCTTATGGGTTATTTTTATTATTTGTTTATTTGATACAAATGATTACGTCCTTTAATAAATCTTTTTTAACGTTATTGTTTTTTTTACTGCAGAAACTTTCCCAATCTTTTGCAACTCCTTTATAAAAGCTTCGCGACCCCCCTAAAGAGGCTTCGCGACCCACACGTTGAAAAACACTGTTCTAACTTGTTTTATATAGTACATATATAAATATATATTTATTTACTTGTAAAAAATTGAATAATTTATTTGTAGGACCAGCATTTGAGACTAAAGATTAAATTAAGTCTTTTCTGGTACAAATAAAATTATAATTGTTGTTGGGGTTTAAATTAGGTATTTAAAATAATCCCATTATCCACATTACGTATCGAAAGAAAACAATTTAAGGAGGTAGTTTCGAAGATTGGAAAATATTCGTATATAATCAGCTGACTATTTCGACAGAAAATTCACATGAAGAAAATTGTTCCACAGGTGCGTAAGTACACCGACTTTAAAACAACTTAAAACGGTAAAGGAAAACTCAGAGAACTGTGAAATTGGTTAAAGGAAAAGGGTCGAAAAATTAATTGTAGTGAAAAGCAGTCAAAGTTAGAGCGAAATGTAATTTACAGAAATTGCCACAAATTTGTTGTCCCAAAAATGTTAATTAACACCCTCGGATGCTGATATTAATTAACAAAAAATAAATAATAAAGTTAAAAATTTTACGGTGGTAAGTTATCTGCGACAGACTTTAAATTTTGTTTTGGTTATTTCGGTATTGCCAAATAAAAGTTTTAATAACTTAAAGATCATAACTTATCATCTCATCAACTCTTAATTTTCAATTAACAGGTATTATGGGGATTCTAGAAAATTGGTTTTTACCTATTTATTTTTAAAAAAATAATTAAACTTTTTACAAAATAGATACTAATTTACATTATATTTGCATACATTTCAAGATTTAAAATATTTTAAAATTTTTAACTTTCTTATATTTTCACAGTAGAATTGGGCCAAGCATCTAGTTAAAACTCAGGGCGCAGTATTTTATACTGACTGCTCTAAACTAGAGGGGAAAGTAGGTTGCGGTGTCTTCTCAGAAGACCCTTCACTTAGTCTGTCGTTTCGTTTGCCTGATTACTGTAGTGTATAACAAGCAGAAATGACTGCCATTACTGAAGCAGCTGTCTGGACACTCCGTAATGAACAAAAGTTCACCGAGATATCCATTCTTTGCGACAACCAGGCTGCTATCAAATCACTGAACTCAGTATACTTGAGCTCAAGGATAGCAGTGCAATACTGAGCCGCCCTGAATAAGCTAGCAGCTAAGTAAAGAGTTCACATTGTCTGAGTGCCCGACCACAGGGACATTCCAGGCAACTGTAAGGCGGACGAGCTAGCAAAAGAGGGCACCACCCTCCCAGCTGTATCTGTCTCATCCTAGCCAGGACTACCGATTTTAAACTGCTGGCTACTCCTGCACACCAAAGTAGTTAAAAAATCCAACTTAAGGTGGCAAAATAAAATAAAAAATTTTATCCTTGATCTTTCCTTACCACAGGCAGTTTATCGGGTTTCTTAGTTTTATTGTTTAAACGCTATATCTCAGTTTTTTAAATTAATTTATATTTAAAATCTTTAACCTTTTACGGTTCTTGAAAAGAAGCATAAAAATAGTGTTAAGTCACTTCTAGTTTGACCGAAAATGAACCAAACTTTTAAAATTTAAATACCAGACTGTGTATATAATTTAAAATTTTAACTTTACCCTTTATGTTTTCTTTAATAAGGAATTATAGAAAATTTTAAAACTAATTTTTTTAAAATATACAATATACGTTCTATGAGCTATTTTGATGGCTTCTTGTAGAAAAAGGTATCACATTCCTTGACGTTATCCTTTTAACTATATCTACAGAATGGAAACATCGATAAGGGAAGTCTGCTGCAAAAACCTTAAGGGGAAAGCTCAAACTAAAAAAACTCATGGATGACGAACGAAATAATAGGATTGATGAAAGAGCTCAGAATTCTTAAGAACAACAAGCAGGCGTAAAAAAGTATTCAGAAAGTAATAAGGCAGAAAATTCGAGACGCGAAAACAGCACTCCTGACCAACGAATGTAAAGAAATAGAATCTCTGGAAGCTGCATGACTTCTTCAAAATGCATAAAAGAGTCAAAGAGGCTACAGGTAAATTCAGAACAAGCAGAGGATCGGGTATACTCTACGACGGAAATGGAAAGGTGATTCATCAAAAAGAAGAAAAATTAAAGGAGTGGAAAAAGTACATCAAAAATTTATTTGAAGATGATAGACCCAAATTGGGGTTCCGCAATGGCTTCGACACAAGGGAGGCTCTATTTGGAATCAATATCCTAGCTCAAAGCTAATCGTGACATGTCAGTTCCATGACGTTCGGTTTTATTCTGCAAAAGTTCGAGGTGCCAAGGCATCAAGGTAAGTCTGTTAAAAAATAATATTCTGAATGAAATTATGTTTTATTGTTAATAAAGATTGAAGTTTCATTCGCGTAATAAATGCAATTTTATGACCCAAAACACCGACATAATTTATACACATTAAAACGAAAATAATTGTGTATCTCAAAAAATAATAATTTTATCGCCATGGAGAAACAGTAAAATATTCACTTAAAAATTATTGGAGAATCAAAAAATTGTGATAAAACTGAAATTTCGACAGTGGCGTAGAATTTGGGAGGGATCAACCAGTCACATGCCCCTATCGTACGCCTCTGATAGTAGCCAGAAACGTTCATTTATCATAATTTAGTAGGGTGTATAGTACTTACACTTCTCACTATATATGACCATAATACTTTGAATAGTTTTAAAGTACTGGGCACAAATTATTTTTAAATTTTTAAATAAAACACCCTCTAATTTAGACAGGACACATATTTTATCTAAGTGATTTGGGTTGAATCTTTATATTTTAAGTTTAGAATTGTATTGTTAAAATATTTTTAATAAGTAATGAAACACCCTAAATATGATCTTTCAATTTATCATAAAAAAAAATTTCAAAAACCGAATTATTGCTAAAAATGTTTATAATTAATTTTACTGTTTATTTTCTAGAATTACTTTTAAATTAAAAACTAAAATTAATAATTCTGTTCAGTAAAGGAATTATTAAATTTTATCATCACTGAGAGCTTTTGCATATTTCATGGCGAAAGGTTACCGAGACCAGCACATTTTTACAAGTCTTGGATTTTCAAAGTAACAGCGGGGTAAACATAAGGGAAAAAGACAAATTGAGGTTATCTTCTAAATGCAGAAGTCTCGTAAATTTTCGCGTCGTCTTAAGAATAGATAAACGGCAAAGAGATTAAATGTTTTACATAATTCTGATGAATTTCGTTCGAAAAACCAAAAACAACTTAAATTAATAACACCTCTTTTAAAAAATTTGTTTATCCCTACTATTAATGGTTTTTTTGATTTTATCGTACTAACAAACCATTTTTGTGAAATATATTTAAAATCCGTAATTAATAAGTAAAGTTGGTATTGAGCTAGAAGAAAACAGCACTCTGAAGATTTTATTAAAATTGTGCATCAATATTAAGGGGATTTTAATAATCAATGATTACACGGTTTACAAAGTTCTGTTGTTGGGCAGCTAGGGACAAAATTAGGCCATAACCTCATAACTTTAAGATATTTAAGATTATGTGTTCGAACATCGGTTTTTGAAAACTTTTGAGGTTATATGCAGGATGTACAATATATTTTTGTCTTTTTTTAAATGCTTCTTCTTCTTCTTTTTTCTTCTTTAATAAAAGAAAATTGCTTGTTTTTCTTTGTATTCTTTGCAGTTTAATCATTAGAGAGGTTGTCGCTTCATCTCTTGCGGGGTCTTCCAACGCTTCGGCGCCCTGAGGGCGACTTGTATGCAGGGTTGGGATTGCTATTACAATTGTAATATATCTATTACATTCGCCTCCAACCTATTACGCTATTTCTAAACTGACGAAAACAGCCAAAATCTGTTACACTTTTGCAACTTTGATGCACCTTGATATCTGTGACTTTATGATGACTTCAGAGAGGTCTGTTTGTGCCATTTAAATCATGAAATGTAAAAACTTTGTGACGTGGTCACAGAACTCATACTACTGCCGTGGTCGACGAGTATTGATTTCTGTGATGTGATTTGTCATTTGTCAAAAATATAAATACGTAGCAACACAGATGTTGTCTAAGTCTAACCACTAATCTTTGTAATAATAATAACTAATTAGTCATACAAAGTTATTGTACTTCGATTTTCAATAAAGCCACAGCCATAATAGCCATGTGTGGATTCAAATTTATCGCGCATTTTTAGCATTTATTACATTCCATTACATTTTTCTTCAAAGATTTAGTACAAACTGACAGTTTAATAATTCCAACACTGCTTGTATGTGGTTATTTTGACCGTCGTCATTCATTCGATAAATGTGTTCGTTCCACTCTTTCTTTCTTCCCAGTATCCATTCATTAACCTTGTCTATTTTACATGTTCTTGGTTTTCCAGCGATCCTATTTCTATGCCCAGGTATTTAAATTTTATCTACTGTTGTATAATTTTATCATTCACAACCAGTTTGCATCTGATGGGTGTTTTTGGGGTAGTCATACATTTTGTTTTTGCTGCAAATATCTTCATTTTGCCGTTGTGCTGAATGTGAATAGTAATCTCTGTGGGTCATCTTCGTTTTCTGCTATCAGAACAGCATCATCGGCATAGCATAGGATTTTGACGCCTTTGTTTCCCATTTTACACCCTTTCAGGTTACGAGTGCTTTTTATTATTTCGTCCATAACTATGTTAAACAATTAAGGGCTAAGGGAATCTCCTTGTCGAATACCACTATTTACAGGAATTTCTTTGGTAGTTATGCCATTAATTTTGGCTTGTATTTTATTATATGGGATTTGCCTGTTGCATAAAAGGTGCACCACGTCCTCCAGTTGTATTCAGTCAAACCTCTTTTCCAGGTCTATAACACACATGAAGGCTGGTTTGTTATACTCGATGGATTTTTCAGTTCTTTGTCGCAGGGCAAATACCGCATCTGTACAAGATCTTTTTGATCTGAATTCTTGTTGTTCATCGCCCAATGTGGTGATAAACAACAAGCACACAACAGTGCAATGCATTATTTTAAATTATAAAATATATTCCCACAACGTTATACTCATTTTTAACCACCTCCAAAACCACAGGTTACAGTATTCTAAAGAACAATACATATCGTTTTTTTGCAAAAACCTTTGGACACCTTGACATAAAGATCTTTTGTGCCATCCCTTAGGTTATTTATTGTGAGTCTGATGGGTCCAATTTGAGTTCTTTAAAATACGAGATAAGTGATCTTGCGTTAGAGTTTTTAGGATCTTTGTAGGTGGAAGATGCCCGTCCGATGGATCCTTACCTTTTTGTGATAGTATTTTACATTCCATTAAAAAATGGTTTAAATATACTTTGTCTTCGCCGCAGAATCTGTAAGAATAATTCTCTGCCATGTCCATCTTTTTTAGACGTTCATTGACTAGGTGATTACATGCAGTGATTTTGACTAGCAGTTTTAGGTATTTTTTACTTAAGAGTAAAATTGTTGTCACCACAGTATTGACAGTTCAGTAGGCATTTAGCATGTTTGGCCTGTTGTTAATTATACCAGTGTGCTGATTTCAGTTCTTGTTCCCATCTTGTAGTTTCTGATTTAATGTGTTGTTTTGTACAAATGAGGCAGATTTTTTTGCCTTTTGCCAGTTGCTCCAGGAAACCGTGGCATTCTTCGACTAGCTTGGATTTTTTTGAGACGTTTGCCACAGCCATGATCATCTACAATGTGGGAAATGTTTATATCAAAATTATATTCGTAATCAGCAACCTCGAAAACCCTTTATTTAAATTTTTTGGATGCTAATATAATTTTTCGTAAATTTGGAAATATAAATTTTTATTTTTCATACTACTTACATTCAACAACCCGAAAGTACAATTTTTTAAAAGAAATTAAAATTGTATTTTAATTAATAGACACTGACAGTGATAGAAATCAACCTCAAAATGGCCAAATAATGGCCAATTTTAACCGTGCGCTCATTCTTCAAATCAACTCTCAAAAAAATGATAGACGCCTATTGTTAACGTCTATCTGACGGTCAACTCTAACCGCGCGCTCATTCGTCAAATCAAATGTTACTATTACTGTTACACATTTCACCAACTGACCCCTGCAAATTGCGAGTAAGCGAGAGGAAAAATGTTACTAATGCAAGAAAGCGAGAGCAAAGATATTACACATCAAAGATTCCTTTTTATTACCACGTTTAACATTGGTATTATACATGGTGAAAGAGAAACAATCAGAAACTCTAAATATTAATATTTTTAAAGAAAGGTTATGGAAACGGAAAAAGTATTAAATCCAAATTTTAAAAATGTCCAACATCTTTTTGAAATAATTCCTGCGGTCTTTTTATTGGTATGTGACGTCGAAGTCTAGCATGGTTCGTTAGATTAAAATTAAAACTTTATAATAGTTCGAGAGCTGAAAATTTTTATTTCATTTTGAAATAATCGTTAAAAATTCGGGATGGTACAAAATAAAATTAAGTGCCAAAAAACAATTTTATTTTAAAGATAGTTGGTGCGCATTGTTGGATTAAAGTTACACATAATATTTATTTTTTGAAGCATCGCTTTTTATTTGTAATCTGTAAATAGGCAAAAGGTAAAGATCAGTATACAAACATGTAAGAAAATGGTCCAGTAATAGTTTCCTTAGACTAAAGTGAATTATAGTATTGTTTTCGGAATATTAACTACACATCATATACACTTTAGTACTAATATCTAGCAGGCAGGTCACGCAAAAAATGTCCTCTTAGCCTTCTCCGGATGTAAAGTCTCATAAGGGGTTGTGCCAATACAATAAGGTAACTTTCAATTCTATAAGCATGCTTCTGGATGTTGAATAAATGAATAAATACGTGTTTTGGAGAGGTCTAATTTTTCCCTAGGCGCTGCAGCGTTGTCTACTTTTTCATATCACTTAATTTTTAACTTGACCATTCTATCTTACCTTCGTTGTTGATATTTTGAATTTTGGTGTCGAGTTAAAATAGCAGCAAGCGGTATTTATTTGAGGGAAGCCATTGTTAATTAGCAGGTGCCGTCCCATAATCAAGTAGGCTACAGGAGTAGGCCACAGGAGTAGTGAAGTCGTATACCCAAAGGTTATAAGTGATTTATTTTTAAATAAATAACGCCGTGACTCATTTTGACACCACGACTAAGTTTTGTTTTAGTTTAGTAATATAGTACATGTAAATTCGTACACCCAAAGGTTATCAGTGAATTATTTTTAAATATATAACGCCGTGACTTATTTTGACACAACGATTAAGTTTTGTTTTAGTTTTTTAATACAGTACATTATTGGAAACTTATTTTGACACCACGATTAAGTTTTGTTTTAGTTTATGAATATAGTACATTGTTGGAAACTATTTATTGCATTAGATAATATGCCAAAACTAAACTTGGATTAAAATAACCTTCTCAATAATTCTTTATGTCCAAGTAAAAATATATTTTCTTCTTACTTATTTGTAAATATCCTACAATCTTGATATTTTAAAGGACAACCATTGTAAAAATATTTTTAAATAAACTCGATTGTTTTGGCAGTGAAAATCTTTATGTAATTGGTTAAAACATGAGTAAATTAGCAGCCTTATGTTAACGTTTGAGTTAGTGTTATTAATGAGTTGATTTATATGTTTTACTTTTTTTTTTGGTAACTTGGTAAAGTCTGTTACTCTTACTTCTGTTATGGTTATTTTATAAAGTTGTAAATTCTAAATTTTTGGTTTGTTTTAGCAAGAAAATTTACCATAGCTGTTAATTTTGACTATATGTGTTATAATTTTATTATTGAACTGTGTACTTCGATTTATGGTGTGAGTAAAGTATTCAATATATTTTTGCTATAATTTTATTTATTTGGTTCACCATAATCTTAGTTGATTATCGTGTGGCTCTGCTAGTGCCTATAAGACCCAGGGGTTTCCGGCTTGAACCGTCTAAGTCGGTGGCGCGGCTCACTTTTATATTTTTTCTTCTACCCTCTACGGCTGAGCTAGGGCATAATTTGCCAGTAGAGAGACCGCTGGCAGAGTACTCTTTAGAGAACGAAAAAAAGACGTGGCAGCAGTTCTGGATGTTGGTGTTAATTGTAAGATTTGATCTTCAACCTATTATACAATGTAATTTAATGTAAAGCAAAAAAACTTTCGCGTTTATAATGGTAGTAGGATCTTAAATGTCCAAATTATTTTAAGACAAAACTTAACTGTCCTATTATCAAACCTGATGGCAGCTTCTTTGGCCTTTGCATTAAAATGCATTAAACGAGGTCTAGCAATGTTTCTTTTTAAACTTTATAGCATACTTTTTGGTGAGGTTACCTACCTGTAGTTTTCCAAAAATACTCGTAAATTCTGTTAGAAAAAATGACCTTCAATAATGTCTTATATGGTTACATTTTGTTGTTAAAAAAAAGTTTTTAAAAGTGAACATTAAGCTGTTCCATTGAGTTTATTTAAAGCATAGTTTTTTTTATTGTTAAACTCAAGTGAGGCGGCAGTTCAAGAATGTGAAGATATATTTGGCGTCTTTGAAAACTTGCAGATGTTAATCCCAGAAGTACAAGTTTCTCTTTGATATGTAAATGTTACTTATTTGTTTCATAAGTTTTGAAAAATTCTGTTTTAAATTTTTAATGAAAAATGTATGACAAGAATCTTGTAATAAAAACAAAATAACTACTGGACACAAAAAAAACAAGGAAGGCATAAATTGTATGACCTTATAACCTAATTAATTGATTAATAATCCCAAGGTCGTGCACGAGTTAATTATTTTAGTCTTGATATAGTTTTAATGTTTACGTTAATTTTAAATAATATTTTAAAAATAAAATTTAAATAAAAATGTTCTGGGCGATACAATTTTTTTTGTAAACGATCAGCTCTGTGACTATAAAAAATTAACCGATGAAGTCGCTTCGATTCCGTCATGTGATTTGATCTGATTGAAGCCGAACGTTTATTTTTCTTCCAAGTCAAAAGTTCTACTTACTTCGTTAGTTGCCGTCTGGAAAGAACTCGAACCGAATTGATTTATCCTTTTCTAGCTCTTCCTCTCCTTTTCTATGTCTACAATCTAAAAAGGAAAAGGTTAACCTTTTTAGGTAATTGTTTTGCTCGTTGTAATGCAATTGTAAACTTTTAAAGATGTATCCAACTTGTTTTTTGATATAATTTTTATAATGTTTTTTTTAAGATCATTTTATTTCTCGTTCGGTTTTAGCAAAAATTAGTTTCTTTTTATTTAAAAACATTTTATATTAAGAAAAGAGTGCAGATTACAAAAAGTAACAGAAATAAATCATGCATTACAAATGAAAGTATTTTTAAGAAGTTGTATACTATTTTTTCCAAAACAATATAAACATTTATCAAACAATTGCAGTGGCGGATCCAGCTAGGAGTGATCGCCTCTCTTGGGCTTTCAAAACTTTAAAACTCCTAAACTCGATAGCACATAGTTGAATGTAAACAAGAAAATTAACTATTTAGCTATCCTTAAAGTAGACAAAAACAATTTAGATAAAATAAAGTTAAAATAAAAATTTGCTTCGTTTTTATAATTTTTGCTATGTTAATAAACATTAATAAATAAATATAGGGTACCATAAAATCATTATTTTATCGTGTTGGGAAAAATTTAATTTTTTTTAGTATTTTAAGGTATCTACTGTACGACAACCACCAACCCCCCCCCCCTAGACGTAGACTGCTGATTATAGTTTAATACTGATTTCTAGCGTCGCAGACACATAATGCCGAGGTGGGAATAGTTCAAATTGGAGTCTTGTAAATAATTACCCAATTGTTTGTCGCAAATATTTATAATAATATGAGCTGGTCGACTAATGTTCGTACATTCCAGCGTTATGTATTACCATTTCTATGTTTCGCGAATAGTTTTTTATATCTCTATACGACAAAAGAGATCACAACTTTGCCTGAATTACAGAAAAAAAAATATAAAGGAGTTCAGTTTGATTCTCAACTAACATACATTCCACACATTAATGCAACTATAAGCAAAACATAGCAAATTCTGGGCTTCATTTTACGTTTTTTGTTTTTTTTAAGAAAATAGTCGCAAAAAGGGTAGACCTATCGTGTGGGCCGCGGACGGGCCGCTGCACTGCGACTATAAGAAGGGGAAGGGATTATAGAAAGGAGATGATTGTGGACACGCTTTTTAAAAAGTTGCAGGTCATAGTTCTCTGGAAAAACTGATTTTGGAAGCTTATTCCATTCCGTAACAGCCCTGTAAAAGAAGGATTCTTGATGAAGATTGGTCCTTGTAGTGTCAATCTTGAGAGTAAATGGGTGAGACTGATCAGCGTGCCGAGTTCTTCGGCCGAATGTGGCCAATGGTGGTACAAGAGTTTTTATTTCTCTGGAGCATCTGCCATGAAAATATCTGTAGAACAATGACTGGTCTGCAACTATTCTTCTAAGTTCTAGAGGGTGAAGGGTATCTGTGAGAGTTGAGCTGTTTATCAAGCGAATGGCTCTTTTCTGAATGGAATCTAGAAGACGAAGAGAATGCCTTGGTGCTGAACCCCAAATGTGCAAGCAATACTCCAGTAGAGGTCGGATTTGAGCCTTGTACGTCGTGAACAGTTGATCAGGAGTAAAAAACTTTCTGGCTTTCCACAGAAAACCTAGCCTCTGGCTTGCCGACTTTGCGATGTTAGCATCATGGTCATGCCAAGACATATTATTGGACACCGTGACTCCCAAAATCGAGATGGAGGGATTTGGTTTAAGGGTATTTCCGGACATTGTGATGGGATGATTTGAGGAATTCACTTTCTTGGAAAACGTGGTACTTTGTGTTTTTTGGGTGTTGAACTGAACAAGATTGTTGGTTCCCCATTCGACGATTGCTTTAAGATCTCTATTGATGGAATCAACCTGTTCCTGTCTGAGTCTATTTATATCATTCACCGAAAGTGATCGATAGGATGTGAAAGTTGAGACAAGTGTGTTATCGTCTGCGAAACTGTAAATGGGGTTCGTAGTGGTTTTCAAGAGGTCGTTGATGTGTAAAAGAAATAAGGTAGGGGACAGGATGGAACCCTGGGGGACCCCGGCATTAGTTTTAAACGCATCAGAAGAAATACCGTCAAGTGCTTACTAACTAACTAATTACTAAATTTGTTGGTGTGTTTGTTGTGTGAGGGTTAGAGCACAGGCATCATTTGGAATATAACACTCTCGTCTAAATATTTAAATGTGTACCTAGTGCTTAAAAATGTTTGTGTATCGGACTTTATTAAAATATTTAACGTACGTAAGATATTGTGAAAAAGGTATAGTATGCTACCTACTATAGGTACAAGCTTCAATTTTACACTCCTATAATTTGCAAACTTTTACACTTGCACCAAACATATAGCTCATTATACCAATATCCGACAGCGACGGTATCTGATTAGTCACCGAGGTATCGACTTAACGGGCACACTGTGTTGAGAGGTACATTAGTAAATTCTTCTAAGATTTAAACCCGAAAATTTTTTGTTTAGTATTATGCTTTTGTTGAGAGGTTTCTTTTTAATTTTTTGCGTTATTGTGAACAGAAATCGTTGATGTAGCTTTCGATGAGTTTTTTGGTTGCAAATAGACACATATTTAATTATGTTAAAAGTAAAAATAAATTATTGGTACCAATTTAATAAATATATGTTTAGGCATGTAGTATCAACGGTATCAAGAATCAGATTTATAGTCATCTTAATCGGAATCACTGTCGTCGATATTCTCATTCGGATTGTAAATCATAACAGGATTAACTGCTTCCACGCGGTTTTCAGGATCCCACCATTTTTCTATTAAATTTTCACATTTTGTGACACATTTTCCTATATTTTAGGAATGGCACTATTAAGTGCTCGTTACCAGGTTTCCAAAACAGCCCTATTACTGTAACCATTAAATCCAATATGATTGTCATAATAGGTTTTGCATATTCCTCAAATTTACTCAATGGGATTAAATTGGCAATGATACGGCGGAAGTCTTAGCACAAGATGTCCATAACTAAGTATAATTCATTCATTTTTTTTCTTTCGTGACTTTTAGCTATCGATAATAATTCCGGCTTGAATTAATACTGTAAAAATCAAATATTTACCTTCGTTAACCATTCTTTTTTTTTTCTGTGCCGTCCAGGAGTTTGTTGGTTGCTTATTTAAAATTTCCGAATAGTACGGAGCATTATCTAATACAATGTAACGATGGTAATAGTTTCTCTTTTAACCATTTTAGAAACATCTCTGTATCCATATTGTCATGATAATCAGCCGATTTTAATTTTGACGAAAATGAAAGATCCGCCTTATAAACAAAACTATGCTTTTCACCTGCATGCACAATAATGTGTCTTTCTCCTTCACCGTCGGTGTGTTTTATAGACTTTATGTAATCGTCCTGTAAAATTTTTTTTGTTCCACCTTTAGCAAAAATTCAAGTTTCATCCAGATAAACAAATAAAGTTAACATTAAAGTGTAAAAAACATCCCTAAAAAACTTCAAATGATTAGTAATTTATTTTCTTTAATGCTGCTTATTTTAAATACATACGTTTTTATTCCAACAAACCACTTTTTTGGTATTTTTAAATGATTTTTGAACATCCTTAAGTATAACGTTGCACACATTTTTTATTTATATTATTAATATGTTTTACCATACAGTAAGCAACCGAACAAGATTTATTTAGAGCACCCAAGAACTTTTAAGAGCACGAAAACTATAAAGCTATAAAATATTAGCAGACTTCGTAGAACAATAAAAGTTATTAAAACTTAAAAATAGGGTTTATGGGGTTTTAGTTCACAATATGATAAACAGTTATAAATGTAATGTACAAATTTTCCTTTTTATTTATTACTATATTACATTGAAATGAAAAACACGTTAAAGGAAATTGCTAAAATGCAAAATGTTTTTATGAGAGTAACCAGGATAACCAAAATATGTTGCTTTTTTAAAAAATTTTGATGCTTACTTTTTTCCTAATGATTTATTAACTAGTTTTATTTCTTGTTTCTATTTTAAACTTTTGTTTTCTTATTATGCTATTGAAAATACCAAGTTTTAGCAAATTTTAACGAATTTTTTTCTTAATGAATAAAAAATTATATGTTTGCTCAGTTTGCTTGGTTCAATAAAGTTCAAATTTTATTAAAATATGGATTACTAAGATCTAGATCTAAGTTAGTGACACTAACAATTAAAATATTACTAATGATATGTTATATTCATTTGAAGTACAAACTTTTTAAGGCACGTTATGCAAAATTGTTGAAAATTTTATTCTCTACAAATTTGTTTATGTTCATTTATGCCCTAAAGTCAAAAATAAACAAGATAATACAATAATTTTACATCGCCGCTATTTTCAGGTTTAATTGGATAAATATCTATTTTATAAAAAAAAAGTAAAAAACCAAAGTTGTAGGAAATTGAATTACCTACTGTTGTTTTTACCATTTTTCGTTAAAATTAATAATGGCCGAGTTATTCAAGGAAAACCATTTTTTATAAAATTCAAGATGGCGGTGATTATCCCAACGATTAAACCGAGAAAGAACGAATAGGGAATTTTTGCTAGGTCAGTTTGATTTTTTGCCTATAATGATTGGATTATACTTAATGATTGCGCGCCGGCGCCAACCGACGAGAAGTTTGGGCTTGGTAAGATGTAGAAAATGCTCTGAGGTGTGGGCAGCTTCACCGCCGGAACCTCTTTTGCCTCGAACTCACTTGCTCTTGGACGGCGTCGTTTCACTGCGTAGCTGTTGGATCCTTCGATAACTCAGTAAACGCTGGCTCGATCTGACTTTTTTTTACTGCTATAGGCTAAAGGTTTTACTGCCTTTTATCTCCGTGAATTTTGTTATCACAGTTAATTAAACAATTTTAATACATGGAGCTTATAGTTTAAAGCCTCCTGTATTTTTGGAATAATTTCACCGGTTAATAGCTTTTATTTGATGTATTTTATTTGATTATATTGATGTGTATTTTACGACGTGGTATTTTAAAGCCGTGCTCTAAGCGGCGGGCGTCTGTTTTCTTAGACGGGAAAAATGGAAAGAGGGCGAGAAGCCGGAAACTGTCTTAAATGTGGCTTCTCTCGTGTTAAATTCAGCATTTTTTATTGGTCACTGAACGTATAACCGCTTGCGCGCGACGATTTCGGAATAATCTAGGTTAATAATTGCACGTGTTCTTAAGATAATTTATAAATTGCACGGGACCCTTTATTTATATTCGAATGCTAATTTCCACGTTATTAATGCGTGACTTATTGTCGGCGTCAGGGCCGTACTAAGTAGTTGTCGTATATAAATTTGGTGCTGGTAGTCGTGGGGTTGGATTAAAACTTGGCAGTTTTAGATAAAGTAAAGTATGTTAAAGAAAAAATATGATGTATGATAAAAATATGAAATCATGTTTAAATAAAACAATCATGCAGCAGAAAATAAAGAACTTCTGATGTTATCTTTAACCCCTGTAGTGATTTTCGTATGAAAGGTAACAATGGCTGTTAGCAGTGGTATCTATATATATATATATATATATATATATATATATATATATATTTAAAAATTTATTACAGTATTAAAAATTTAAACTTAATAATTTGTAAATTAAAATCATTAAATGATAAATAACCCAACATTCACTACTATACATAAATGTAGTGGCCATAGACATAGGAGACTAGACTGCGGGTCTATATGCGAAAGTTGGTTCCCGATGAGAAAGAGACAGTCGCTCGATAGGTTGTCTCGTGCTTTCTCTAATGGGCGGAGCTTACACCCCATTCTCGAACCCGATCCCTCCACTTAGCTCACCGCGTACAAGGGACCAGCACTTCTCCATGCACATCCAGTAGCGCCTTTTTTGACGCGGATCAATACTTGCGTCTTAAAATTTGATATTATTTTGTTTTTAATATTTGCCATATAGAACTTAGTTTAAGAAAAGATATGTTATTTATTATCAAATGATTTTAATTTACAAATTATAAAATTTAAATTTTTAATACCACTGTAGCGGTCATACAGACAGGTTACAGACAGACGACGCGACAAAACTTTTGCATTTTTGAATCCTCAAAATGCCAACGAATTATTTCACTAAAGAACTTTTAATTTCAAGTGTAGTCCTTTTCAAGAAAGCACGTATGCTATCCTAATCTTTACGACTCCAAGTTCTGTTCCTTTTTAATAACACACGTATACGAGCCTAACCTTTATGACCAGAAGTTTCTTTCTTTTTCATCCACTCACGCACACTCGCCGAACCATGTTAAACGCTTTATGACACTAAATTCCTTTCCTCCAAGTTACGCATTCTTTTGAACCGTCATAAAACCAACGACCTGGGGAAAGAAGATAAAAAGGACGGACAGAGGTACACCAAGTCAGTCAGTTTTACACGGCCAGTCTCTCAACGGCACCCGACACAGTTTCGCAACGAACTTCGTACCGGAGTCTCCGTCAGTTAGTTTTCACACCGTCTCTCAACAGCCTCCGACACACAGTCTCTTGACGAACTTCGACACTAACACGCATCGCCTTTCTTGCCAAGTTTCCCTTTCGTTTCGCTAAATAAACTTAGTTAACAGTAATTTGAATTGTTCATCATTTCCCTAACACTTATCACACACGAAAATCCCAAACTACAATTAATTTAAAAATCTAAAACCAACACTGCTAATTCATTGTTTTGACTTCTATCGGCAGTCCAACGACTGCTAATTTTTTTTTAAAAGTTGTCACGTGCCTATTTTTCCCATCTACCGTTTCATTATTAAGTACGTCTCTGATAGTCTGGTGTTCGTAAATAGTTTTGCATACCGTAAATTTGTTCGTTGTATATAGTGTTGCCTATCTAGTAGTAATAGAATTCGATTATTAATAGCTGTGACATTTTTGCTAATCGATGGGGATTTAGTGGGTGTCTCTGTTATTTGACTTCGCCTTGATTATTGGCCTCGATTGTCGTGTGTTGTCAGATATATTATTGTTGGTTTGCTTTTCTGTGTGAATGGGCTGGCAATTAACACGGACGAACGGGATTATGAACTGGGAACTTAGATTTGCAAAGGTTGGCTGACGCGTGTCCCGGGTCATTTTCTGGTATCCGGTCTGGGAGCGAGCAGTAATGATCATTAGTTTGGTGTCAGTGGTGGAAGTCGGTCGAGAGTTTTTGGAACGATTTGATATTAACACGTGAGCAGAACTTCTACGGTTTTTCTTTCATATCTGGCTGTATTTGGGCCATCTTAATTGGATAAGGAAGATAAACCATTTAATTCTTAACTTGACCATTCTGTCGTGCCTATGTGGTGGATATTTTGGTTATTGGGGTCGAGTTAAGATCACCACGTGTGGGATTTGATGAAGTGAATCCAACGTGAAGTACCACGTGCCGTTCCATCCACATCGACGATAAATTTCAGTGTTATAAAGACTTGCTGATGTTTTTAGCAGAAATTATTATGATAATACTACTTGGTGTTTCGGTTCTTGGATCATTGATGTAACCGTAACGTCTCAGTGAAGTTTTCAGTTGGTTACATGGTATTGAATTTAATTTTATCAACTTATCAGTTATTATGTGCTTGATCTAAGTGTTTTCAATAGTTTAAAAGTAACAAGTTATTTTCATTAAATTTGTACCTGCTCCCAGTGACGTCTCAATGAAGTTTTTAATAGTTTAAAAGTAACAAATTATTTTTAGTTAAATTTGTACCGGCTCCAAGTTGAATCTGAATTTATATATTACTGAATATAATTTACGTGGTTATTGTGGGGGTTTTAAAATATTATTCTTGTTGCAAGTCCATTTATTTTGTATTCCTTTTTTTTGTGATAATCTTTTGCTATCAGGAATTCTATATAAAACCAATTATTTTCGAAATTTTAAATATTGTGAACATTTTCTTTTTGTTGTCTTTTTTTGTTGTTTATTTTTTATTCTCTTTTGTACCTCATTAGGTTTTTATTATTGTCTGAAAGATTGTTATAATTAATTTAAATATTATTTTAAGAAAAGTGTATTAAATTCGTTTAATCCACTTTACAAAAATACAGAATTTATTGTAAAAGATCAGAACATCATTTTTACTTAATTAATATATTGCAATAATTGTAAATATAGTTTTATTTATCTAGTTCACCATAATTGTTTGTTGTTTATCGTGTGGCTCTGCTAGTGCCTATAAGACCTAGGGGTTTCCGGCTTATACCGTCTAAGTCGGTGGCGCGGCTCACATTTATATTTTTTTTCTTCTACCCTCTACGGCTGAGCTCGGGCATAATTTGCCAGTAGAGAGACCACTAGCAGAGTACTCTTTAGAGAACCAAAAAAAACAGACGTGGCAAAGTCAGGTTGCCAGACTTGTCTTGTTTTGCTTCGTTTAAGCGTTTAACAAAAAGTAATAGAGTAGTAATATTATAGAAACAAAAAGATCCTGAAAAAGCGACACATTTAAAAATGCCGAATGAAAAAATTTAACAGCATTTAAAAATTCCTATTTAAACCGCTCAAATGCCAACAAATGTTGACACAGGTGTACAGAGAGAATTTCATGTCCCGTTAAGCATTTTTTATGTGGCACAAGAGGTGTTTGGAGCAACGAGAATAGGTAAATGGCAATAAACGTAAGGGTCGCCCCTCGTCTTTAATACATGAGGAAAGAGTAAAAAAGATCGTCCAAATGGATCGATTTTTAAGCACTAGAATAACATCAGTTAAAATCAATCTTTACGGAAAAACAGTTAAAAAGATAAAGATAACCAAATCTTTATTAAATGCGATGCTTTTAATTTTTAAAAAAAAAAAGGGTATAATTCGATTAAAATGGTGGATGTACAATTTTATTTAAAGCTACTATTCGAAAAGTTCTAAAAAAGTCAGGGTCCCATTTTCTGTCATTAAAAGAAGTTAGGAAAAAACGACGCAATTACTTAACAGTTTAACTTCTAAAGGCGTACTTTACTGTTATTGTCACGTGCCTATCTTTTCCCTTCTACCGTTCATTATAATTGTCTCAGATAAGTTCCGTATTCCTTGTTGCATAACTTAGGGGTAAGATTTGATAGTTGGTTTGCAATTACTGGACAAGGCACAGATTTGAGAAGATTGTGGGTTGACGTTTATTCCGCGCCATTTTTCTTGATTTCCGATATAGGAGCGTCAGTCGTGTTTTGAGAGTCTTGGAGGCCAGGTGTCGGTAAAAGTTGTTGGGGACGGTGTGTTATTAGCACGTGTGCAGATTCTCTATGGGATTTCTTTCATATCTGGCTGTATTTGGGCCATCTTAATTGGATTTTGAAGAAAAACCATTTGATTTTCAACTTGACCATTTTGTCTTGCCTTTGTTGTGGATATTTTTGGAGTTGGTGTCGAGTTGAATAGTCGTTATCGGGATTTATTTGAGGGAAGCCATTGTTCACTAACTGGTGCCGCCCCATCATCTAACCAGCCCCCGGAGTAGTTCAGGAGTAGCACAGGAGTAGGCCACAGGAGTACATGTGAATTCGCATACCCAAAAGTTATCAGTGATTTATTTTTAAATATATAACGCCTTGTCTCATTTGCCACCACGTGTAAGTTTTGCTATAGTTATAAATATAGTACTTTGTGAATTCGTTACCCAAAGGTTATAAGTGATTTATTTTTAAATATATAACGCAGTGACTCATGCTGACACCACTATTACGTTCTGTTTTAGTTTATTAATATAGTACATTGTTGGAAACTATTTATTGCATTAGATAATATGCCAAAAATAAACTTGGATTAAAATAACTTTCTCAATAATTCTTTATGTCCAAGTCAAAACATATTTTCTTCCTACTTATTTGTAAATATCCTACAATCTAGATATTTTAAAGGACAACCATTGTAAAGATATTTTTAAATGAACTCCATTGTTTTGGCAGTAAAAATCTTTATGTAAACGGTTAACTAGTGAATCTTCTTTGCCTTTATGTAAATGTTTGCATTAGTGTTATTAATGAGTTAATTTATATATGTCTTACTTTTTGTTGTAACTTGGTAAAGTCTGTTACTCTTACTGCTGTTCTGGTCATTTTATAAAGTTGTAAATTTTACATTTTTGGTTTGTTTTAGCAAGGAAATTTTACCATAGCTGTTAACTTTGACTATATTTGTTATGATGTTACTATTGAACTGTGTACCTTAATTATCTATTGTGTGAGTGAAAAGTTTCCAACATATTTTTGCTATAATTTTATTTATTTGGTTTACCATAATCATAGTTGTTTATCTTGTGTCTCTGCTAGTGCCTATAAGATCTAGGGGTTTCCGGCTTATACCGTTTAAGTCGGTGGCGCAGCTCACTTTTATATTTTTTTCTTCTACCCTCTACGGCTGAGCTCGGGCATAATTTGCCAGTAGAGAAACCGCTAGCAGAGTACTCTGTAGAGAACGAAAAAGACGTGGCATTATGAATGCTGGAATAAACGCATGCAAAAATGTGTATAGACGGAGTGAGTATATATAAAAGAAAATCGTCCAAAGCTATTATTAAATTCCTTTAGTCGTTTTCCACTTTAGAAATTTTAAGAATAACAGAGCTGGCTAATAAAACAAAACAAAAATGGTAGTCTATTGTATGACGGTTTTTGGTTCCGAATTCTTTTAATCAAGACCGATTAAACTAACATTTAGACAGTAAATAGACAATTTCAGAAGGATCAAAAGTTATACAGTGTGTCCCTGTAAATAGTGCGTTCCTTGAAACGAGGTATAGAATGAATCATTAAAAACAAAAATTCTTGCAAAGTTTTTTCCTTAAGTCATCTGTTTTCCCGTAATTTTTGTTAAAATGCCTGTTTTCGATTCGCGAATATGACGACATGTTATTTACATACAAAAAGGCTCACGGTAATTTTAATGCAGCTTTTCGGCTTAATAAAGAACGTGACCCTCAACGACAATGTTCTAATGCCCGCAGTTTTGTGAATGTGTTGCAAATATTTTTGGCTACAGGTTATGTGGTACCTAAAAATAAAACTAGCTGACAAACACGAAGTGCTCGTATTTTAAACGCAGAAAACAAAATAATGGATATTGTCTCAATCCCTTATATTATTAATTCACAAGACATACGTAAGTAATAACATTTATTTAATTCTTTTATCCGGTATAATAGATATTCTAAACAGGTATAAAAATAATGGGCAAAAGATCCATATAAAGAAGAAGGAATTAATGGTTAAAGAAAGAGAATGGTACAATTGCAACAATTGCCAACTGTTTAGATCTGCAGTATCAAAAATACGCATAGCTTTGATAATAGCCAAACTTCGGAACGAAGACGGCACCTAAAGAAGAACAAGAAATAGGTATCTACTAAAGTAAATAATCTACCACTTTTTAAAGTCAATTAAAAAAATTTACAAAAAGCTATGGATTTTTTGCTTCGATTCTAAGTGACTAACTATAAAAATATCGCTTTAAACACGTTTTATTTACCTTAGCAACGATCAATAAAGGTGTACTTTTATTTCAATAAACAGTTTTATTAAAATTTTAAGAATTAAACACAAAACTAAATTAATTTGACGTTTCGGTTTATCTAAATAAAAACCATTTTTAAAAATTTTACTTATTTGTATTTTTCTTAACAATAGATGTTAAAAGTAAATTTTTAATTCGATATAGGGGCCAGATTTTGTTCTTAACAGACATTGTCATGTCATGACTCATTACATTACATTACAATCTTGCGGTTGGGCCATTGGTGTCGGCATCTATGTCACCTAGATCTTTTGATCCTCTTTGACTACCGCTGTGTCTTCAGGGCATCAGAATTCCAGTCTGCTGGTTTTGGTAAACCTCAGGGTTTAGATTGCTTTGATCCATTATCATACGGCCTTCTACGCATAGTCGACAGTTTTTCTCGGCCGCCAGCTTAAGTTTGAAGAGGTGCGCCCTTAGTGCGATGTGACCAGTGAGCAGGCCAAGCGTGTTGCTTAGCCAATTTCGGTCCACAATCTCTAGCCTACTCCGGTCCATCGTCCAGAGTGCGTCAGCCCTCTTTTGGAGAGGTTTTTTCATCAGTTGTCTTGATGTTCTGCAGCCAGTATTTGCATTCCACTGAGCAATATGTTCTTGTTCAAGAATTAATTTCAATAAATGTTTCGCTTCGGCAATTTGCAATCTTACCAACTGGCTTCTTGGTTCCACCAGGGTACCATTTCTTGCCAGTTCATCGGCTACCTCGTTGCCATTTATCACTGTGTGTCCAGGAACCCATAGTGACTTTGTTTACCGTCACTAACTCAGTGAGGGCTTGCATGCAGTCCCACATCACCGATACTATTGAAAATTCAAATTGGTGTTATTTTTTTCTTCCTAAAAATCTCTAAAAATTATATGCATCATGTCTTGATGTGCGAGTAGTCGAATTACTTCCACTCTTCCTTTCTCTGCAGGCAGTAAGCGTAGAGGAAGAGAAATAGCGACTAACGCATTCTTGTTACACACATTCTGCTGGCTAGCCCCAATCTCCGCAACGTGCGATTAGAAACTTCGTTCCAACAATTGGTAAAAAAAATTTAAACGATGGTGGAATAGAAAAACTTTGTAAAACGTGTTTAAAAATATTTTACTTACAAAATATTTACACCAAATTCAAAAATTTCATTTGACAAAACATTTGTCAAAGACTTGACGTAATATATCAAAGCAAAGCCCTCTGTAAATAAAAATATTAATCAAAAATCTGATTTTCACAGATACTCATCTGCTGAGGTATAATACAGTTTTACTTTCCTGACTGTAGTTTGTGAGATACAGTTAATGAGTAAGCGGTATTCGGTAAACAAATTCTTTGTCGTAAACCACGAAGCCAATAATGGCTGCGTTACGTTTTATATATTTAGTTTTATAATTAAAATCCTAGACTGCTCAATTCAAATATTATCAAACAATGTATACTGTAGGGAAAATTAAACCGCAGTAACTTTCCAATTTACATTTATTCGTGTGTACTAGTTGTGGTTGCACGCATTTAATATGTACATGTAATAAGTACAGTCCCATTTATTAACATAACAACGAATACTTTAAATGATTGTACAATTTGTGGTTTATTTGATAAATAATTTCAGGTTATTTATAATTACTTTATTTTTAAAGAATATTAGATATTTAAAGCCAAAAATATATTTAGCGAAACGCATACAGTGCGTCCATAAAGTAATGCATAAATTAATTATTAGCTAAACAAACAGTAACATGAAAAATCCTAAAACTTTCTTTTTTTTTTGTTTATTTAAAGAAACCGCATTAACCGCCAAGGTTATTACCGGGTATGGTACAATAAATTTCATATATGTTGTAAAATGTTGGTGGATTTCAGGAACTTCTGTAACGAGTCAATATTAATCGGGTTCAAGGCATCACTAAGTTCTTCGGGCAGTTCTAAAGTTAACTTCTCTCTATAGTCGGGAACTCCGATATTAAATGTTTCACACTCAGTTCTTCATAGCAGGAGACACATCTTTTGGGATTTTCTTTCTTCAGTAGATGCTGATGTGTGTACCTAGTGTGGCCAATCCTGAGACGGGTTAGGATTGTCTGTTGCTTAAGAGAGATTGATTCGTAATTCTGGTGGCTTAAGTTGGAATTGATTGCTTTGAGTTTGTTATTCTTGCCACCTTTCCCTCCATGTATTTACTATTAGTTGCCGAATACTGTGATTAAAATCTTCGTGTGGCACACAGCGAATCAATTGACTGAGAGGATTTGAGCTGGTCGCTTTGGCTAGTGTGTCAGCGGTTTCATTACCAACTATCCCTACATGCAAGGGAACCCAAACAATTTCAACACTTTTGCCTATTTCAGATAGTTTTCCTAGTTCTGATTTGATTATGAGATAAAGGGCATTACGGGGGTAAAGCTGTTAAAGACATTTCACAGCACTTGGTGAGTCGGTAAAGATGACAACCTAAAACTTTCTGATGTGAAATATTTAAAGCTTTTAAATCTCAGGAGACTTAAGCTAAGTTAAATCGTAGACCCAACTAATTAATTACCTGCAAGCAATGTTTAAAGACTAACTACTTACAATATATTTTAAAATTGTTTACTTTCTTAAAGTTGTGGCACCATACAAACTTACTTTCGTCTAGTCACATACGTTAATATTAAATGGATGGTGTTATGCAACATGAGTTTAAGCTACTCACATGGTTTCGTGAAAAAATTAGCATAATGTGTTCAACTGCTATGGAAAATACACTTTGTAAGATATTTTATTCCTCAATTTAGTCGAACTATAAAGAAGCAATGTATGCACAACTAAGCGAACAGAAACTTTTCATTTCATAAAAAAATAATTCCAAACCGGGTTAGTAAATTTTTGCAAAATAAAAAAAAACGGAATGTAGTGTTTTGCAGTAACGAATTAATCGTCTAATGATTGAAATTTAAACTTTAACAATATTTTTTAACGGTATATACTGCTTTTTTATGAATCTACGGGATCGTCCAATTGCTCTTGATCAATCTCAAAATCTAGATCAGGTTTAAGTTCGACTAAATCTTCTTCAACCTTTTCTCCTTCAACAGTTTTAAAAAATTGTAAAACAGCTGTGCTGCTTTTGGAATAAGTTTAAATTTTTTTTTAAGTTCTGATTTTTTCAGCAGCCAGCGGTTTACCATTTGGCCACAAAGGTGGTAGTTCTAATATCTATGTGTTCTAAATTGGCCTTTCGCCCTTTTCCTGCCTTTTCAATATTAACCTCTAAAAAAATGGAGTTTGTTACGTGTTTCATGTATAAAACTGTAGGACTATCTTTTTTCATTGTTATCACATGGGTTTGTAGCCAGTTAATGCTTTCTTTATTTGAATCAGCACATTTATTGTGCTACTAGTCTTCATACTTGTAAAATATTCCTTTTTTTAATTATCTATAGTATCGCGACATTTTATGTTATTTAATTGACCTTGGGCGAAAGTTGTAGAGAAATCCTTCCTTTTTAAAAACTCCCACAGTTAAGTTACAATTTATGAACTATCTCGACAGTAAAAAGTGGTGAAGTTAGTTTTTTTTTAAAATCATGGTTTTTTTAATTTTTCTCCTAAATTACCAACTTTATAGCAAAATTGTGTTTAAATTTTTATGTAGAAAATTTTATTTTCTACAAAAAATCTTGCATGCTAAAACCGTATAACAATTAGTTTTCAAAATAAATTTATTTAATCGTAAGAAAACCATAAATATCGCTTTTTTAGCATACCGGAAATTTTTTTCTGAAACAATGATCTTTAAAATCTAGTTGCACATAATAATCTATTTAAAAAAATCACCCTTTATTTAATTTGTAGCTTGCCATTATTCGTCTATATGCGGACATGGTTTTTAAGCAAGAGTAACTGACATTGTGTGATCCAGATAACGTTAATTGAAATTAGCAACTTCTACTAATTTGATCGTCAAACCGACAAAATATTTGCCCGCAACATTAAGTGGTGGAATAATATAGCTAGTAAAGTAAAACCTTTCGGATAGGGGGTAACGATTACTACCCGAAACTATTCGAACAAGAAGAGAAAGGTTAACGTAAGGGTTTAGTTTCTTGCGGCACTTTTTGGGTCTTCCACTTGTTATGCAATGAATCAAATTTAAGGGCTTCAGGATCCCTAGTTTCTCTAATGGAATTATCAGGGACGTCGTATGTGATTTATAGTTAGGAACTTGAAACTGGGAAGCGACTTTTTATAGCTGATATCTTGAGATTAGGGATTTAATAATTGTGAGAACTTAGTTTTATTAAGTTCCGTCTACTGTTTGAACTTTAGCAATAAAAAAGTATAAAATAGACTTTCCAAAACGATTTTAGCAAGTTCTTGTTAAATTGGATGGATTGTTTAATAAAAAAACACTGAAAACTAAACACTGATATTATAAAATATTGCATATAAAATTGTATTTTAAATGTTAAATTATGAAATACTTTTATTACATAAATTAAATGTTTAAATATTCTGTATTTATACAGTGCTATTATTTTTAAACTAGACAGACCAAATAAATTTGATTTTGCGTGAATGTAAGAAAAACAGAAAAACAACGAATTTTTAACCGAGGGAAAGGTTTAAAAATAATATTCTGCAGTTTCCAAATTGCACCCCTTTAACATATTTTACCAAATCAGGGCATAGCTGGACATAGGTCTCCCGTAGCCTTTTATATCCTTGCCGATCTTGTGCTGCCTCTATCCAGTTGGTCTTTATCCTTTTGATGTCGTCGGTCCATCTGGTTGGTGGACGGCCTCTACTTCTGTATGCGTCATGGCGCGGTCTTCACTCAAGTATTCTCTTTGTCCAGCGATTGTTTGAAAGTTGCGCTACATGACCGGCCCAGTTCCATTTTAAGGTTGTTATACGAGTAACCACGTCCGTCACTCCGGACCTCTCCCTTAATGTTGTATTTGGGATCCTATCTCTTAGCGATATACCTAACATCGACCTCTCCATTTTTCTCTGCGCGATACTTATTCTATTTGTAGTGTTCTTTGTTAGTGTAAGTGTTTTAGCCCCGTATGTAAGCACAGGCAACACGAACTGGTCGAATTCTTTTCTTTTTAAGCATATTGGAATGTCTGACTTAAAGATATTGCGCAGCTTTTCAAAGGCCGCCCATGTTAGGCCTATTCTTCTGGATATTTCACGAGTTTGGTTGTCTCTACCAATAGGTGACCAAGCTATTTATAAAAGCTTACTTGCTCTATGCTTACTCCGCCGATCTTAATTATCTTACTTAAAACAAGATTTGTCATGTATTGAGTTTTGTTGGTGTTGATTTTGAGTCCAACAGAGTTCGATGCTTCACTGAGACTCCGTAGCATTTGTTTTGCTTCATCCATGCTATCTGCGATAATTAAGTTATCGTCGGCGAATCTTAGATAGTTTAGTTTTTCGACATCTATGTTTATGCCTATGTCACCAAAATTGGCCGGTTTAAACATATATTCTAAAAGTGTTGTAAATAACTTTGGTGATATGACATCGTCTTGGCGTACACCTCGTGCAATATCAAAATCTTGGGAATCATTTTGCAGCCTAACATAAGCTTTAGATCTACAGATCTAACACCATTTGACTTTTTTCTGTAGGGCTATTTAAAAACATAAGTTTCCAAAACTTTTCCCGAAAATATTAAGGAAAAAGGAAAGGAAAAAAGTAGAAGTATTACTAGCGAAACTTTGCAAAAGGTTCGAGAAGGATTTAAAATTAGGTTATATTTTTGCCTACAACATAACGGAGGACACTTTAATGAATTATTGTAGATACATTTAAAAAACTGTTTGTAATTTACTTTATTTTAGTTTTTTTTGTAAGTTTGCTATGTTTAATGTTATCTGCAAAATAAATCAATAAAATAAGTTGTTGTTTGCATTTTTCTTGCGTTTTTAATTAATGTATCACAAGGTAGGGGTTGCTATTTGACATTTTAAAGAAGGAGTGGGGGATGTTGAAGAAGTGCCTCTTAAAAAACAGAAGATTATTATATTAAAACCTTGACCTTAATTTAACATTCGACGTGTTTTTGGTATTTTTTACAAACGCTTTAACGCTAAATCAAAAGTTGTTCGGACTGGCTGGTTTTGAAATAAAAGCACTGTATGAATTAATTAATTTTTTTTATAAGAGGTACGTCTAAATATTAATTTAATAATATTTTACATAAATTTAGTTATTTTAAAATATTTATCATAAAACAACTGAAAATAAATTTGTTTACTTTGGTAATTCAAGTTATATTTTAAAAACTATTTTTTTCAATAAACAATTCTTTAATTAACAATTTTGTTTCTATTTTTATTAAATTCAAATTTTTAGTCAAAATTTTATTTATTTTAGGTAAGTTTTAAGCATTTCATTAAAAAAATAAAAGTGGGTAAGTGTCTTTTAAAAATAATTTAAGGTTTTTGTTTTAATAATAAAAAACTAATCTTTATATACAGTGTCATCCCCAAAATGTACACCTCATAAGAAACTAATTTATTAAGATTTTTCGACAAAAAGTTATTCATGATAAAAGTTTGTACATTCTCCAAATCTAAACATGCACCAACAATATATAGTAAAACACAGTAATATACGAAAGGCATTTAAAAATTTGATTTTAACACAAAAGTAAAGTACCCTTATTTTAAAAAATCTCAGGAAATATTATTTAAAAAAATTGTTAAGGATTAAAAAATTTATTCACAGACATCTAAGTAAAGTTTTATTATTTTACACACTTTTTTAAAAGGGGAACGACGAAAAAAAAATTTTACTGAAACAATAAATGGACAACATCCTGTATACAACGCTTTATTTAAAAAGCCTGTAATAGTTCAAATTACATAATTATTGTGTCCCTTTTTTTGAAGAGTAAAATAATTTTCGGTGCAAAGCTATTTTAATTTTTTGTTAACACCGAAAATTGCTAAAAATTATACAGTATTGTAACAAGTATGTACTTACTATTTAATAATATTAAATCACAGAACATTAAAATAAAATCAGTATTTCGTAGACCCCATTTAAAAAAAAATGTATTTTTTTAATGCTAAATAAATTTTTTAAATAACATTTTCCGTGGTTTTTTAAAATAAGAGTACTCTACTCTTGTCTTAAAATAAATTTTTGGAGGCTTCTTGTAAATTATGAGTGTTTTACCATGTTTTGTTGATGTACGTATAGTTTTGGGGGATGCAAAACTTTTACTAGGAATAACTTTGTCAAAAAACACTTAATAAATACTTTGGAGATAACACTGTATATTTATTAAAAATTAAATTCTTTTTAATGTAAATAATACCTTTTTAATTTATGCATGCAGAATTTTTAATATCATTGGTCTATATACACTGCGCGTCAAAGAAAACGGGCCACCCCATAAATTTGTGAAATTAGCAATTTTTACTTATTTCTTATTTTTTAATTAAGTATAATGAGTTGGTACGTATACTCAGAAGGCATACCGACCCTGTTTAGAGATTGAACAAATTTTCAGAACCTTGAAAACAATACAACAGTCAATAACTTGTCAAGCACCGATCGCCTGATTGAAAATTTCGACAACTGCATGTACGTTTATAGTGATTGAAAAGTTTTCTTTGTAACATTTATGGTGGTTTAAAGTTTGGGACGTATCTTTGTAATAAAGTAGCCTTCACAGAGTTAAGTTTAAATCTTAACAATTGATGAAAATTATCGGAGAGCTGTTGAGATTGAAGCATTGCTGGCAATTGGAACAAGTCAACGGGATATAACGAGAAGTTTGAATGTTGGTCATTCAACAGTACAAAGAACACACGCGGGTTTTGGAGACCGGCTCTTACCAATGGCGGCCCGGTACAGGTGCAAAACGAAAAACAACAGCTAGGGAGGACCGCTTTCTCAAGATTGCTGCACTGCGAGACCGAAATCAAACCGCTAGAATGCTCCAAAGCGGCCTTCAGCAAGCTCATAGAACCGCAGTGAGCATGTCTACTGTTTGACGACGGTTAAAAGCAAGTGGCTTGACAGCTTAAGGACCCTTGCTTACTGCAGCTCACAGAAGACGTAGACTTGAGTCCTTAAACAAATAAGTTGGACAATTGATAACTGGAAAAAGGTATTGTTCACGGATAAGGCTGCCTTTATGGTAAAGATAAAAGAAATAAGGTGTACAGAAGAGCCAAAAAATGGTACACTGCCTATACTCGGTGATCAAGTCATATTAGCGTCATCTGAAGAGGAGTTATCGGCGATGAATAATGTTATGCATGATGCCTTGAAAATTTAAAGGATGAAAATAAATGTAAGCAAAACGAAAATAATGGTTTTTGAAAGAAAAGAAAGCATGACAAACTGTAAAGTTTTGATTGAGGGAAAAAGAGTGAAACAAGTAAATGAATTTGTGTACTTGGGTTCAAAGTTTACGAGAGATGAAAAGTATGACAGTGACATTGAGCGAAGGGGGTTGGCAGGAAAAGAAATGAATGGGTACTGCATAGCTTTATAAACAGTCAAAAAGTGTCAAAAAAGGCACGTCTGGCTGTGCATAGAGGTGTTGGTTCCTACACTTATGTATGGTAGTAAATGTTGGGTTTGGCAGAAGAAGCATGAAAATAGGATTAATGCTGCGGAGATAAGTAGTCTGAGAAGCATAGCCGGAGTGACTCGGTTGGATAAAGTAAAAAATAGTGGGATTTAAAAAGAGATGTGGTTACAAAAATAGATAAAGAAATGCTTGGTTTGGACACGTAGAAAGGATAAATGAAAGGATTAACGAAACAAATTTATGAGGTGAGTGTGAATGTACAAGTCGGTAGAGGTCGACCTCGGCAAACATATCTCGATCAGATCAACATTGTTTTGGAAAAAGGCCAGGTCAACAGTACCAACAACCGACGAGCATGTATGGGAGTACTGATGAAAGTAGAGGAAGCCAAATATGTGTGTAATAACCGTAGCGGAAGTGGAAGGAATTGACTACCCTACGAGAAAAAGGCGTAACTATATGTATGTATGTAACTCTAGTATCTATTTTCTTTTTTTTTTTAAACCCATTTGCTTAAGGTATATCAGTTAAAAAATATTAAAAGAATGAATTTTACTTGACTAGCTTAATTTATGTAATAAAAACCAGTAATAAAAGTATTTATTTAACTAAATTAAACAACCAAAATAGCGTTTTTTATGCATTACAGAAAAATCCATATAAAAGAACTGTTAAAGAACAAAATTAAAGAAATAACCATTACTATTACTATCAACTACTTGTTAATGATACAAAGAAACGGAAACAGCAAAACACATACATAATATAGTCATGCCTTTTTCCCGTAGGGGTAGGCAGAGACCACTTCTCTCCACTTGCCCCGGTTCTTACACACATCTTTTGCTTTCTCTACTTTCATTAGTGCTCTTATACATGCTCGTCGGTTGTTGATACTCTTGACCTGGCCTTTCTTTAAAACAATGTTGATCTGATCGAGATATGTTTGACTTGTCCATTCGCACTCGCCTTATAAATTTGTTTTGTCATTCTCTCTTTATACATCCTTTTTACGTGTCCAAACAATCTAAGCATTCCCTTATCTATCTTTGTTACCACATCTTCTTTTACACCACAGCGTTCTCTTATATCACTATTCTTTACTTTACCCAACCGAGTCACTTCGGCTATACTTCTCAGATTACTCATCTCCGCAGCATTAATCCTATTTTAGAGCTTCTTCTGCCAAACCCAACACATTTATGCATATCCAGACGTGCGTTTTTTGACACTTTCTGTTTATAAAGCTATTCAAAGCACATACTGTCAAAATTTAAAGCTTGGGTTGCAAAAGAAAAAAAAAATATTTGGGCAGGAATATATAGCAGCAATTGAAGAATTTTTACAAAATTAGTTACAATAATCAAGTAACAAAATAAAGAATTCTAGAGGCTAAAGTTGTGGCTGATAAGGGATCAACATCCTAGGCAAAAAATGTATTTTTATTTTATGTTGGGTTTATTTTAGCTTTAGCCTTAGCATTAGTATGCCTTCTTAATTTAAAATAGTCCTTTTTTCCTTCCTTTCTTCTCTATTTTAGGCAAATTGCCTGTTCATTGTTCGCATTATGCCTGCGACTTTAATCAATGGTAAGATGGTCGCTCCATCTTTTCCGTGGTCTTCCTGTACTTTTTCTAAAAATAGTCTCGTTATTTATTTTCTTCTTAATAATTAGACCTACCTACTGATCTTGTTTATTCTCATCTTATTTTTTTTGCTTATACGTTTACTTGTATAAATTTAACTTTTTATAACTATTTTTATCGCACGGTTTTTTATTTTAATAATTTTTTGCTTTTTTTGTTTGTTTTTATTATTTTTAAAATCGTACTTAAAGATCTACAAATTCTTTTTCGTTACCTTACTGTTTTTCGGATAATTTTTTTAACCGTTTAAACAATTAAATCTGGAAAATATATAACTTTTTTGAAAGGTTAAAAAATTTGGAGGTTTTGCTAATTGCCCCTATTTCCAAACTCTTTGAGCTAAATTTCAATAATTCACTGTGTGTTTCCCTATAATAGCCAATTACAATACCAATGAGATTTAATAATTTATCTCTAAATAAAAGCGAATGTCGATTTCAAAATGTCAAATGTACTACACTTGAGTTAAATTTGTTGAGTAAATACTTATGAACATTATAACAAATTTAACACAAAAAATGTATGAACACTATTTTATTTATTTATTCAGCAATAACAAAATAAAAATTATTTTTTTTTTTAATTAACCAAGTGCTCATTAAATTTGTGTGAATAATTTATTTACATACATATTTTTTATTGAATTTTTATTATTATAATGTTATGCATACTTAATTATTTTTAAAGAAAGTAATACTTTTTTATTATAAAAATTTTACGTTTTAAGTTAAAAATTATTATGAAAATTGTGTCTTTGTGACGACTATTGGAATTCAAATAAAATTTAAATAGAGACTATTCAGTGTGATATTTGGGCAGCCCAGTATACAAACTCATTCACTTGTTCCATTTTTTCTTCTTCTATCAGTACCTCGCAGTTTGTCATTTTTTTTTTATTTCAACAAAAATAACCCCGCATTAACTGCGATAAGTTATTAGCAGGGGAGACAAAACATGAAATTAATTATGATTTAGACTCTACAATATATGTCTTTTAGCACATTCTGAAGATCACTGTTGAGGATCGTTTTGATGTTGTCACTAATAGGTGTTTGACTGTGAGTTGGGTAGCACAATTATTACGGATGGGAGTAGGGTCCTTTTGTAAAATATGTTGATAAGTTAGGAGAGCATGTCCTAATCGGAGTCGGTGATAATGACTTGTTCTCTTCTTCTCGAGGGTAGTATTAACTTGTCATTGACTTGTCCTTTAATTTCTTTGAGTTTGTTTCTTGTTTCAGACCACATAGATTGCCAAGTGTTAATTAAGATGATGAGAATTGATGGTTTGTGGTCTAAGGATGAAAAATTACTTTAAAGAAAGGTATCCATATTAGAACTTGCTTTGCAGGCTTTTGCATCAGCTTCCTCATTTTCCTTGATTCCTACAGAAGGAGGTACCCATAAACATATAATATTTTGCTTTTTGTTTTAAAGTAGGTAAAGCACTTCTTTAATTGATACGAAAATTGGGTGTTATGAATATAATTGTTTCAGTCAATAAATTGCACTAAGAGAGTGGCTGTTTATAGATTCTGGCCAATTTTTTTTGTTTCATATATAGTTGAAAGAACTATGGGGGGTTTTTGTAACTGCTGACGATGTTTGAGTAGGTAGTTATTAAGATAATTGGAAGTGGGTTGTTCAATAAACCAATACCTGCGCTATGTTGACGATGAACAAATATCCTGAAACCGGTACATAGGTAGTAGCTGCATTAAATAAATATAATGGCCCTCTTTCTAACTTAACAAGCATCTGTATACCTTGCTTCCTGTGATCGGGTAGTATACACGATTATACATTGGATGTAATTCAATGCCTGTCGTGATACATAGTCAGGGGAGTTGTTGCTATCTAATGAATAATCGACCCACATATATATATATATATATATATATATATATATATATATATATATATATATATATATATATATATATATATATATATATATAACCTATATTAAAATGTTTAACTTATACATAGACAATTGTTTAAAAGATCTGAAAGAGAGTGCGTATGGATTAAAAATGAATGATTTGATCGTCAAATGCCTTCTTTACGCCGATGATCAAGTCATATTAGCGTTATCTGAAAAGGAGTTGCAGGCGATGGTTAATGTTATGTATGATTCCCTGAAAATCAAAGGGATAAAAATAAATGTGAGCAAAACGAAAGTAATGGTTTTTGGAAGAGAAGAAAGCATGACAAACTGTGGGGTTTCGATTGAGGGAGAAAGAGTGGAACAAGTTAATGAATTTTTGTACTTGGGTTCAAAGTTTACTAGAGATGAAAAGTATGACAGTGAGCGAAGGGTGTTGGCAGGAAAACAAATGAATGGGGCACTGCATAGCTTTATGAATAGCCAGAAAGTGTCAAAAAAGGCACGTCTGGCGGTGCATAGAGGTGTGTTGGTTCCTACACTTATGTATGGTAGTGAATGTTGGGTTTGGCAAAAGAAGCATGAAAATAGGATTAATGCTGCGGAGATGAGTAGTCTGAGAAGTATAGCCGGAGTGACTCGGTTGGATAAAGTTAAGAATAGTGAGATAAGAAAACGCTGTGGTGTAAAAAAAGATGTGGTCACAAAGATAGATAAAGGAATGCTTAGATGGTTTGGACACGTAGAAAGGATGGATGAAGGAAGATTGACGAAACAAATTTATAAAGCGATTGTGAATGGGCAAATCGGTAGAGGTCGACCTCGGAGAACATATCTCGATCAGATCAACATTGTTTTAAAGAAAGGCCAGGTCAAAAGTACCAACAACCGAAGAGCACTGAGCACTGATGAAAGTAGAGGAAGCAAAAGATGTGTGTACGAACCGTAGCAAGTGGAAGGAAGTGGTCTCTGCCTACCTCTATGGGAAAAAGGCGTGACTTTATGTATGTTATGTATGTATGTATTAAAATAGGTGTCATACAGCGAAAGTAAGCTGGTTTTTAAACAATCAGTTACACATTTTTACATCTTTTTACGCTGTCGAAAATAAAAATATAGTTTACTTTAATAACACTACAGTTTTCCATAACTTTTACATATATATATATATATATATATATATATATATATATATATATATATATATATTTATATATATACACATACTTTCATAAAGTCACGCCTTTTTCCCATAGAGGTTTGCAGAGACAACTTCCTTCCACTTGCTACGGTTCTTACACACATCTTTTGCTTCCTCTACTTTTATCAGTGCTCTCATACATGCTCTTCGGTTGTTGGTACTCTTGACCTGGCCTTTCTTCAAAACAATATTGATCTGATCGAGATATGTTCTCCGATATCGACCTCTACCGACTTGTCCATTCACACTCGCCTTATAAATTTGTTTCGTCAATCTTCCTTTATACATCCTTTCTACGTATCCAAACCATCTAAGCATTCCTTTATCTATCTTTGTTATCACATCTTCTTTTACACCACAGCGTTTTCTTATCTCACTATTCTTAACTTTATCCAGCCGAGTCACTCCGGCTATACTTCTTAGATATATATATATATATATATATATATATATATATATATATATATATATATATATATATATATATAATTTGTTCATTATTATACCATATGGCTTACATGCCAATGAGATTTCATTTCATTTGTGAACACTAGATTAAGTAAACATTATGTTAAAAATGTTGAAATTTCTAATTGTTACAGTTGAAAATTGTTTGTTTAAAAAAATTAATAATGCAATACAGGGTGATGTATTTAAAAAACCAAAGTGACTAATAATATCAGAGAAACGGAAAATATGACTAAATTGCTAATGTTTAATCTGGAATCTCCCTATCTCAAAATAGGATTATCCCAAATTTTGTACAATTCGGACTCGCATCTTACAAAATAATTGTTCTTTTTCAGACTTTTGGTCCACTTTGTAAATAGAATGTTAATAGTTTCTATGATATAAAAAAACTTTTATAAAAAATCATCCAATACCGCCGGTAGAAAACACATTTTGATAATGTTAAAAAAGAGAAATAACGATCAAGCAAATTTGTTCAACGGTTATTTCGTTCGGTGTGGCCATTTTCTTCTGAAATTCTTATTTGAATTTAATTGAGTGAATGGGTTACATTAGCTAATTGCTAAAGTTTCAAATTGGTAGTCATCGTTCGATGTGTCTGTCTTTAAAAGTTTATGAGCTCGAAGTTTTGGTAACTGCCCCAAAATTATTTCGGCGTTAATTATTTACTAAACGCAAGTATATAATTAAATTCATGCCTTGGAGCTTAAAAGGGTAATTTATTATTTTTGTCATCGAGAATGCGGAAAGCATCAGCCCGATGCAAACAAAAATGTAAATAACTAAAACTAATTTCTGTATCACTTTTATTTATCCAATTTATGCAAAAAGTTAATAATTATTGTTACACTTCTTGGTTTATTATATTATCAAAGAGCTCCCCACGAAAACCCACAACTCAACTTGAACGGTTAAATCATACAATGTAGAGATAAAATTAAAATGCTTGGTGTGACGTTTAACAAAAAACTGTACTGGAGCTTCCACATTCAAAAGCTTGCAACTAAATGCAAAAAAGCATTAAACATCATTAAATGCTATTAAGTATCAAATGTGGATCAGACCGAGAAACCCTTCTAAGGCTATACAAAACACTGGTCCTTTTAAAAATGGAATACGGGCCCATAGTTTACTCATCAGCCAGACCCTCACATATAAAAATTCTAAAAAAAATCCATACAGCAGTATTCGAATGGCCATAAGTGCCTTCCGCACTCGTTCATCGGAATCGATCCACTGTGAGTCAGGCATCATACCATTCAAAATAAAAATATGTCAACTGTTAATAAACTATGGTATCTTCAGTATGCTTATTCACCCAAACAAGAAACTACTACTGGATACTGAACAATATGAAACCTTTGAGCTAAGACCTACAATTACTCGTTTATTTAGGTGTTAGACTTTTAAAAAATTTGGCTAATCTCAATGACACCATTAAACCAACAATCCAAATGGGAAAGTATAAAATTCCTCCATGGACACCAACACCGCCAAATACCAATCTAGAATGTACACTTTTCCCGAAAAACGAAAGCAGTTCTACAAAAATGCAACAAATATTTAAAAATATCATCAACGAACATGCCGCAACAGCAATAATTAATGTAGATGGATAAAAACCATTGAAGGTGTTGGGAGCGCAATAGCAATCTAAAATGACACTCACGCATGGACACTTCTTGAAATAACTAGTATATGTTATATGCTCTTTGTCAGGCATTAAGATACATAGAATTCGTCGAGAACCAATCTATATGGCTGGTATCTACAGACTTCCCTAGTGCACTGAAATTGCTGTCTAAAGCTGTTCTAAAGATCCATTGGTGCAACAAATCCTTTCTACTCTCGAATGGTTAAAACAGTTAAATAAACAAGTCACATTTATTTGGACCCCAGGTCACACGGGTATAGAAGGAAACGAACTAGTAGATAGAGTGGTACAAAACGCCGCAAGAAGTGGGGAACCAGAAAATATAAGTATTCGCTATGATGATATAAAAAGTCATTTCAAACGTAGAAAAAGAAACCAATGACAGGAAGAATGGTCTGCAAGTAACGGATACCTGGAAAATATTAAACATTCCATAGAACAATGGATCACGAAAATCTCATTATGTAGGCAAGAAAAAGTTGCGCTCACATGCTTAAAAATAGGTCACACCAACCTCACACATATTCACCTGTTGAAGGGAGAAAGACCACTGTAACCAATTCATAACAGTAACACTCCTCCCCTTGGTCTGCCCAGATATTATTACTACGGAACGTCAACTTTGCCGTTTTTAATTTTCAACGCCGGCCCTGGTCGCCCTTCCATATACGTTTAAGTAGTGGAAATTATTTCTTATTTAAAACTGCGTTTGTCGATTTTTAGAGGCAGTTTTAATACCAAGTTAAAGTAAAAAATAGTTTCACTACCAAGTTCAGTAAGTTGAAGTGGAAAGGCTGATCAGATTTCATTTTTTTTCTTTGATGGTTTTAATGGTTTGAAAGTTAAAAGAAGGGAAATTGAATAGTGACACTTTAATTCTATTTTATATTTTATTTTTAAATAAAATTTCTCATTAATGATTTGGCACATTTATTTATTTATTAAAATATTATGTGCCAGTGTCATTAATGAATAGATTTTATATTTAAGGAAAAAACTTAAGTGTGTTTGTTATTTCCAGTGATTGGCCATTCATGCTTTATGAAAGTTTTATGCTTTATGGAACTTTTATGCTGTACGGATTCTTTTTCCGGAAGCTTGAAAGCCTTTTATACTTTATGATCTTTTTCGGAACTTCTTTTTGGATTTTATTTTTTCCTGAATTATTTTTGGACATTTTTTCGGAAGGTTTTCCAAGGATTTTTCTTTTATCCTGCCGATGTCCTCCTTTGCTTAATCTGGAGGAGATTTTCTTTTCAATCCGTTAGCTGACATTGGTTGGTGGCTAACAACGACGACTCTTCTTCTTCGTTTCTTCATTTTTTGTTCGTAAATTGTTCAAATAAATTTTGTTAAATTATTATCATACTCACTTTCAAAAGCACATGTTTACCTTTTTTTCTTTTTAGCAAATGTAAAAACTTTTTTTTGTATCTAATTTTAATAAACCTGGTATAAGTTTTGGTTGCTTTTTTTTTTATTAATCGTTTCTGCAAGATAAGAGTGTAATTTGTACGGTTTAGTAAAAATACGTTCAAATTGTTAAGACTTTTAGTTCTTCCGTGGGTTCGGCGTTTAAAACTCTCGATACAGTAACAAAACAATGTTTATACCAATACAACTTTTTATAACTATTTACATTTCTTAATTCATAAACACTTTTAAAACTAATCTGTTTGGCCACTGTCCTTTTTTTTATACCTATACGAATAACCACGAGAATGGTCCAGTAATTTCTCGAATATTATTCATTGTCTTCTATGCTCATTAAATATTCACCCTAGATTCAGTCGGCGCCGTCGGCAAGAATGACAGAGACGGGTTCAATAAATTCGTAATAATATTTAGTGGTACTAAATTGAAATAAACTATTGGCTTTGTTAGGGGTAATTCTTTCAGTGATTTTTGAATCTAAAATTACTTGGCGCCCTCGTAGTAATTCATTATAGTTTTTAGTTAGTCTGATATAATTTTAATAAGACAAATTTAAAAAAATACGATTGTATAGATCCGTGAATCGACCTATACAAACACAAAGTAGCGTAACACATTGACGCCCAACTTTAGGGGCTTTGAGAAAGATACTTTTTTAATCGTAACAAATACACGACAACAATTAATCATACCCAACTCAATACGAGATATCCTTCAATTTTTAAATGAAACAACTATAATTAAATACCTCAGAAAAACACGCTTACTAACAAAAATATAGATTAATGAAGTAAAAAATAAAAAACCTATAACTTCGAAGTGCTAATGACCATAGTAGTCTATGCAAAAAAATAATAAATTATTAATACGCGTTTAGAAACCACAATTTTAAAATAATTTGATAGAAAATTTGCAGCTTAAAACCAAATCATTAATATTTACATTTGTTAACGATGGGTCTAAGAATTTAACATTTAGCTGATCATTTAGGAGTTAGTGAAAATGTTAAGGTTGTAAATCATTTTCCTTTTACTATTGTATTTTCCAAACAATAGATTGATCTATTACGCATTCCAAATTTTGAAATGATATGTCGTAGTAAATAATTCGTATCACGTAATTTTGTAACACCGCGCATTAAAATGATTAATGTATGAAAATAACAGTAATATTTACACGAAAAAAACGATTTTAATTACAATTTTAGAAAACAATTTATTTTAATTTACTTTTGTTTAATTTTTAGAGTAAGTATTAACTGTCGTCAAACCAATTATTTCCACAAACCTTTTTTTCTTACCTTTAGTATTTAGACTAATAAAGCCTGTATTTTCATCGTCCCACTGCCTGGGCTCCAATTTCAGGAAGATTGTCACTTTAGCGTTTTCTGGGTTGTCCAGTGCTTCGGCGACCCGATGGTGATTTGTCCTTTGTTATTTTCACCATTTTTTCTGACGACATTCGACTGATATGGTCGTTCCATTTCATCTGTCTATGTAGTATACAGTCGTTGATACCATCTATCTATATCCCTTTAGTTTCCGTATTTGCTTTATCACCTTATCCATCACGATTTTAAACAGCAGTGGACCCGAGATATTTTCAATACACCATTTAAATTTACATTTCAGTTGCATGAAATATTAGAAAATTTATATAAAATCGTAAAATGTAAATTTTTGACTTTTTTTTTGTTCGCATCTATTGCTATTTTTTTTAAAACTTAACAAAACTTATGCAATAACTTTAACAAAAATATAAATGTTTAAAACTTTTATAAAAATAAATTATATTTTCAAAAATATCAGTGTTCTGTGTGCGCTCCAGTTGAAAGAGTAATAAAATACAATATGTTTTATTGTTATAATTTTTATTATTATTAATAAAATTATAATAAAAAACGATTTCAAATTGTTTATAACAAATTATAATTGTCATTAACAATATTATGTTTATGCCAACCGTATTCTTTCAAACTATTTTTATTATTATTTAGGGGCCGTGACGTCTTGTGTTAAAGAACAAGTAATTTTCTCCGAACTTTTAAACCTCTGCATGTCCAAATTTGTAGCATGTAAAGGAAGCGTGAAGAATGATGTTAATTAATGGGGCTTAACGTTAATCAAGACTACCCCAGTGGTCCCAAAACTACCCTAGTTGCCCATACAAAATAAAATCAAAAATCTCACAACCATTCAAATAGACAGACAATTATATGGAAGCCAGAGGTCAAATATACTAGATTATAAACTCATCTGAAACAAGCAAACAAATGAGGTAACCAAAATGGCTACAAAATCATGATTGTTGTTGTTGGGCAGTGGTCTAAGGCAGCAGGACTAGTCTGGCCAGCACAGGGACAAATCAATTGAAAATTTAATTTTAAGCCCGTTATTTTTAACAGGTGTAATAAAAAATTACTCATACTCACCAGGCACTATAAAGGTAAAACTTAATCTTACAATAAACAAATATAGCAATAGCGACAACGTACAGAATGACCTAAAAGGTAATCACTAAACGCAAGTTTGGGTTTCTTTCTGGAAACCTGGGACTCCAAAATAATAAGATGACAAAAAAAAATTTTAATTTGTAAAATATTTTAACACAAGGTTAAGTAGTAAAATTGAATGAAACTAAGACACTATGCTAGGACTCAAAATAATTGCCATTTGAGGATTTACAATTAAATTAACAACGAAAAAAAAATGGAAACCTAGAAAAATTCTCAAGCAATTTGCAAGCAAAAATCCACGTTGTCAGAAAATGTGTTTAGTTCAATATGAAAACATATTTACGTAAACAAGAGATAATCATTATATCAGACAGCCAAGCAGAGTTAACTGTCATGCCAGACAGCCAAACAACCATAAAATACCAAATAATGAGGTCCAATTTGATTTGGGATCAATTAATGTAAAGGTTATGATATTAGTGTGTTTATCTGTTTTCAAAAAATAAGGTGGGCTTAAATTGCCGCAATATTTAGATATAACCGTAAACGGGTAATTTTTATTACATACATTACTAACAATCAGTTAAAATAAATAAAAATTTGGTGGAAAGTTTAGTATAATAAAATTTTCATAATAAAAATATTGTTTTATAATTAATTATACATTATATCATTTTAATTTTTTTTATTACAACCAATACATTTTTAATTATTTTTAAAAATCATCCAAAATTTTGCAAATATTTCCAATTTTTTTTCTTACAGTGACTTTTTTCAAAATTATCTTAATGAAAAAGTTACTGCCTAAATAATTCAGTGTTATCGTCAACGACATTTTTGTTATTTATAGCAGTGTGTTTGCTAGCTTTATAAATCCGGCATGGAATGACAGTCTCTAAAAAAATACGTTCGAAAAATAGATAAATCCTTAACAGAAAAAGAGAGGGACTATAAAGGAATGATTTAGCACAAAACGTTTAATTCCGAAACTTTCTTTATCTTTCTTCGAAGCGTCTTTGTTAATTGTAGCTGTTGATGACTTAGTTAAGGAGCCTAATAATTTTTCTGTGCAAAATTAAGTAAATGTTTCAAAATTCAGGTATATATATATATATATATATATATATATTCATATGGGAAACTTCTTTATTTATAGTTTTATGAAAAAACTTATTGATTAAAAGTTATGCATAGTCTAAAACTTAAATTACAACCATTGGATATTAATTTTTTTAAGCTGTATACGGGGTTTGTCAAAAAATATGAATTTTACTTGAGAGTAAAGTACCTTTATTTTTGAAAAAAGCCACAATTTTTATAAATAAAAGTTAATCATAATTGAAAACTATTGTCAGATATCTTATAGTATCCATTCGTCATATAAAATGATCTTTAATAATTTTGGTATAAAAAAATTATACAAATTTTGTAAATAACATATCAGCTATTTTATTGAAAAACATGACATGTGAACTTTTTGGTTTATTAATAAATTTTTTACCAATGTTTTATTGCAATTGAACAGTTATTGCGCACACATCATATTTTATTTTGCAAATGGAAAGATAAACAAGTTAACTAATACGTAATAAGTAATTGGAAATAAAATTTAATTTAATTTCAATGTATCCACTATATCTTGCTAGACATTTAATGGTATGTTTATCAAATTCCGTTTATGCATTCTTGATCATATCTTCAATAATTTCCTGACATGCTTCTATAATTATCCTTTTTAAATTATTAATATCTTGAAAAGGTTTTTGCTGATAAACCCTATATTTTTAGTAGCCCCATAAGAAATATTACAGACGACTTAAGTCCGGAGATCAAGCCGGCCAAAATGTCTCGGCAAAAAGTCTTTACTTTACTTTACTTCGTCATTGAAAATGCTCGTAGTTTCAAGTAACCTTACAGCGACTGTAGTATGGCATATAGCACCATCTTGTTGATACCATATACGTTTACGGTCTATAAAAGATGATTCGCTAATAAAATTCCAGAGTTCATTTTGTAAATACTACACCTACCGCAGTATTTCTTTGTAAACAATATTTTTTGTTTTTCCTTCGGGTGCTATAATCACTAGCCTACTATGTGCGCTTACTATGGAGCTTGCCACATACAACTGGCCGTGGAAGAAGCAGCTTTCGCTCAAGTCTACTCCCGCTACCTGAAGAGTTTGACCTTGAGCTTTGTTTATGGTTACAGCGAAGCAGATTTTAATGGAAAATTGCACTCTCTTGAATTCGAAGGGGTAATTTTATGGTGTTAGGAAAATCCTAGGAATAATTACAAACTCGAGAACAACCTGTTAGTATAGTTGCCTCGATTACATTGCGATGCAATGTTTTCACTTGCAATCTGGTGCTATTGCAGAATTTTGGTGGATTTATATTACGCAGCAACATAATTGGCGCGCCAACTCTCAATTTTAATATGTGAGTTGGGAGACCGGGAGGCTTCAGTGTATTCAGAAACTCGATCGGATAATGAATGGTATTATCGGTGTTTATCACTAAGTCGATGGATTTATATTAATACGACCCCTTCGTATGATCTCAAAAGTATTTCATTTATGACTGAGGCTTGTCCATTTTTTGGTGTTAAGATGGCACGCTCGCATAACCATTCTGCAGGTTTATTGTAAATATTATTATTGTTTTGGGTAAATTTTTGCTGTAAGCTCTTTTATAGTGGAAACACTTGTATCAACTCTGTGGGAAGAATTATATTATAATCCAATTCCGAGAAATCACCATCTTTTATTTTAAAAAATAGGTGAGAACTGTCTGGCAGTAACATCTTCCATAAAATGGACTCTCATATTTTTGGTAAGGCTTAGTTTTGTCACTGAAGGCCACAAATAAGACCGCTTCACGCACGCTTTAACAATACATTAACTTCTTCCATTTGGCAATTATTATTTCTAATATCTTGTAAAGTTCTATTAAGGGCTTCGAAACTCCCTTTATTAGCCATAGTACTTTTATTCCAAACAATTTATTTTGTTTTGCGGAGTAATTTTGCCATATTACTTCGTTTGGGTATATTGCAGAGTGGGGTTTTTGTTTGTATCAAATCAAGAGTTTAAACGCGGAGTGTGCAGTCAAGGTAAAGGTCAGTTTTTCATTCAAAGATCCAAGAACAAATAAAATTTAAAATTTAAATTCTTATAATATTCTTTTATAATTGACATTCCAATTCTAAGGAGTGTTACATTGCACCAAGCTTTTATATGAGTTTAACGTTTTTTGAATAAAATCGGATTAAGTTTTCAAACATGTGTCAAATAAAATGTAAATTATATCAGAAGCACTAAAAAGTTTTGATATTAACTTCGATGCAAATCACACTCAAAATAATTTTCTACCCCTTTTTAAGCCCGTTAGGCGATGAATTTAAATAAAATACTAAACACGTATTCCATCAGTTCTGTTAAAGAATGTTTATGCAAAATTTAAAGCAGATTGGACCAAGGAGTCACGTTGTCCCATACAAATTTTGCCCTCATTTTTACCCCCCTTAGGGGCAGAATTTTAAAAAATCCTTTTTTATCGGACGCCTACGTCATAGAAAGAACACACCCTCCAAGTTTCAGGTCTCTACGATTAGCGGTTTAGGCTGTGCGTTGATCCGTCAGTCAGTCAGTTATTCAGGACAAAGCATTTTATGAGTATAGCTAGATTTGGCTCAACATTTTATATTTTTAAATTTAATATGCTATAAAATTTAAATAAAGTAAAACAAGTAAATATATGCTCAAGCAAACGTTATAAAAGCGCCGTCACACAATTTATAGCAAAAAACAAACCTTAAAGAAAATCCTAAATTTTTTTGTCAATCTACAAAAAACATACCGCTGCTTTTGAATTTCAATTTGTGCTCCACTTAATCGTTTAACCAAATGGGTCACAAACAAGGTATGCGGTGTTTTCCGGCGAATAAAAAATGTTCTTCGAAAAGGATCTTTTCAAACGCAGTTCATTACGAAAATAAACTATCTGGCTAAGCATTGTGAGCTCCCACATTAAATCTACAAAGAATCAAGATAAAAGGGGGTGTGATCAGCCGACTGTCCTTTCTTAGGTTTAGCTTGTACACAGGATGTCCTTTTTACAAGTTGCCAAAGGATATTCGAAAGACTTACGTAACAGCAAATGGCGTTGATAAAAATTTTAAACCAAATTCAACTACAAACACTTCCCATATGTATCCCCAATGAAAATTAGTTATATTTAAAAGAAAAATATTACTTAAGGATTTTTTACAGTGACACCAATTGATTTATAAATAAAAAAAGAAAAATAGGTACTTTACTTAATTTTTTTCGATTTAAAATTATATAGCAAATGGTTTTCACACCACCTATACCCCTACAAAATTAAAGGTTTTTAAACAAAAAGTAAAAATAACGAATCGGAAACTGACAATAAATTAACAGTTACAGTGCAACAAAAGTAGCTGGGCGGGCGACTAGCCTCTAAAATAACAAATATTTGGCTGAATATACTTTACATTCGTAAACTTCTTTCCCCGATTGTACTTGAGACTCACGATTACTGAAAATTTCATCGTCGCCGATCGAATCGTTATTTGAATATTTTTGTTGTGCGCAGATTTTGTGATCTCTCGCCCGCCAAGCTACTTCTGTTGCACTGTACCATGCAGAAACGTTGTCTATTTGGTGTTACTTTGGAGGACTTACCTGTCTACCTCTCACTCTTTTTACAAATTGTAACATACCTCTGTTTCCTTTATCACTCATCATCCCGTAGCGGTTGCAAGGACACTACGTTTCAAATTAGGTTTTTTTTACTTCCTTCTTGTTTTTTTTAATTTCAAAAAATTTTTTTTTTATATTTTACTAAAATTTGTTCTTCTACTGCATGACTTTCTAATTTGATGTTTATTTTAATTAATGGTGGATCCACCATTGTATAAAAAGCACATACTTTCTCTTTCAAGGCACATATTACAAACAAGTAAGAGTTGCTCCAATAGGATCTCCTTTTTCCCCAGTTATTTCAAACCTTTACATGGAGGACTTTAAGACTAGGGCCATAGAGTCATTTGACCACAAGCCCACTTGCTGGTTCAGATACGTTGACGATATATTTGTCATTTGGCCTCATGGCTCCGAGACTCTTTATGAATTCCTCGACCAATTTAATAACATCCACACCAACATTAAGTTCACAATGGAAACTGAAACGGATAATTCTCTTCCTTTCCTAGATGTCCTAATCACAAAATCCAAAGAGTCCTTCGCCCACACCGTATACATACATACAAATCAATAGATCTATACACCATCAAAGAGCCCGTTCTCAAAACCTCCATGATCCAACAGAAATCCAACCTCATAAAGCCTTCCTTTTCTTCATTAAAGATGTAACATATAAAATAGGAAGAATTTTGAAAAAACGCGACCTTATAACTTTTCACGGCTAACAACCAAATTTTCAAATTTCTCAGATCTCCTAAAGATATCATAGCCAACGAGTCCCAAGGAGTATATGAAATACCATGTTCTGATTGTCCTAGAACATACATAGGACTAACGAACAGACGAATAACCAACACAATCTACGATAATCAACTCGCCGTCCGAAACCTTGACCCCTCATCAGCACTTTCCAAACATAACGAAGAGAAAGGCCACATAATAGATTTTTAAATGACAAAAACCATTGCCACTAAGAAAGCTTTACAGGCTAAAGTCATTCGTGAGGCACTTGAGATTAAGAAACGCTCAAACTGCCTTAACAAAAGCGATGATGGACGCAGGCTTCCCAATACGTGGAAACCGATACTTTCCCGCATCCCCTCCAAACCACGCCCCCAACCCCACTCGTACCTCTACTTATACAGCACACCCGTCCTAGAATCCTCAGTTCTCTCAAAGGAGTAGGCAGATTGAGACCTTAGAGAGAACCATTACCGAGACCTGGGAAGTAGGCAGATTGAGACCCCGGCGTCAAGTCACAAATCCCTAAACCTTACCCGAGTGACTACACCTGAGAAGCAGGCAGATCGAGACCTCAGTGTGAAAATCACTTTTCATCTTCAATTTACTTATATAAATATATATATATATATATATATATATATATATATATATATATATATATATATATATATATATATATATATATATATATATATATATATATATATATATATTGCGTGGTCCTTCATGTGTAGGAGTCTTGGATTGAATGTAGTTGTTCGAGAAAACCTACCCTGTACTGATAAGGAGCAATCACTCTGAAAACTCTCGAAAAACACAACTAAGCAGATCCTAGAATGGAGCAGAAATGACTTGCGTATTTTAACGGGACTGCTTACAGGACACTGTCGTCTAAGATACCACCTCAGAAAGATAGGTCTGAACCAACAAACGGACTGTCGGTTTTACTGCGTGGAAGACGAAACTGCTGAACATATACTATGTTTATACCCTGACCTGGAAAGAATAAGGTTCAACATATTTCGTTACACCAACCTAGAACCTACCGATTTTAAAAAAATCTCACCCTATACAACCATGAACTTCGTAAGAAGGGCTGGATTGTGCGTTAAACTGTAGCCTCTAGGGCTGAGCCACAATAGACCTACTAAGGGTCGCGGTGGAGGGGCGACCACGCCTCACTAACATGATACCTAACCTAACCTTACCTAAATCTCACTTAAATGATTTAAATATGTTCTTTTATTTAAGAAATTATCAGTTTAAACTATATGAACCATTTTAAAAAATATATATATACCCGAGCTATAGCGTCACTTTAGACAGTTGCAAGCAAATAGACTTTTAAAATTAATTATTTCGTCTATTTTTTTGTTTGTTCATATAACTAACTTGTCGGTTAAAACTAAAAAAATTTTACGAAGTTTTTTTATTGTGTTTTTAAAGTATTATTCGTAACGTGGTCATTTTACGCAATGTGAGACAAAGGGTATAATTGTTTTGGGATGTGATCGTGCTACAGGTCACGTACCAATCATTAGGGTTAGCTAATTTAATCTATTATCGATAAATTTGCCGTTTCCTCTTACTTTAATTAACAGTGATAATTGGCACTTAAATAATTTGATCTTACACCCAAATGCAACAGCTAGAGGGAATAAGTTAATTATTTTTAATATTGTATATACATTGTATATTGTATATTCCTAAATTAAAACCAAAAATATTCAGAAGGTGATTGCTCGAATAAAATTATAATGGATCATTTCTATAACAAAATTTACTCAGCCCACCCACTTCTGATATATCACTCCTAAAAGTGTGGGGGTCTTTTCATCACGAGGTGTAGTCGACAAACTGTATGCAAATAAAAGGAGTGACAAATGAAACTGAGAAGATGATATGGGATGTGCAAGCAGGATTTAGAAGAGGAAGGAGATGTATGGATCAGGTCTTTTCATTACGAGGTATAGTTGAAAAATTCTAGGCTAGAAGCCAGAAACTCTATTGCGCTTTTATAGACTTGGAAAAGGCCTATGACAGAGTATGGGGTGAGCGGTAGTTTAATACGAGCAATAAAATCACTTTACAAGGATACCACTGCTTGTGTCAGACAAAAAAAATGACAAACTTTAAAGTTTTGATTAAGGAAGAAAGAGTGGAACAAGTAGGCAGGAAAACAAATGAATGGGGCACTGCATAACTTTAAAAACAGCCAGAAAATGTCAAAAAAGGCACGTCTGGCTATGCATACTTATGTATGGTAGTGAATGTTGGGTTTGGCAAAAAAAGCATGAAAATAGGATTAATGCTGTGGAGATAAGTAGTCTAAGAAGTATAGCCGGAGTGACTCGGTTGGATAAAGTAAAAAATAGTTAGATAAGAGAACAATGTGGTGTAACAGAGATGTGGTTACAAAAATAAATAAAGAAATGCTTAGATGGTTTGGACACGTAGAAATAATTGATAAAGAAAGATTGACGAAACAAATTAATAAGGCAAGTGTGAATGAGCCAGTCGGTAGAGGTTGAACTCGGCGAACATATCTCGATCAGATCGACATTGTTTTGAAAAAAGGCCAGGTCAAGAGTACCAACAATCGACGAGCATGTATGAGAGCACTAATAAAAGTAGATGAGGCAAAAAATGTTTGCAAGAACCGTAGCAAGTGAAAAGAGGTGGTCATTACCTACCCCTACGGAAAAAAGACGTGACTATATGTATGTATGTATGTCACATTAAAAACCATGTACTTGTATTTGTTAGCTAAATATATTTGATAAAGTTTATTTCTATAATCATTGGTCATTTTTAAAATTTCAAATATTTTGTTCTACGAAATTTAAATTATTAGAATATACCAAATCTTTGATGACATTTTCCTGGCTATTAAAGCGTGAATGTTAAATTGTGTCAGAAAGTCGGTAGCGATCTCTTTCTACCTTAGGGTAACTTGGATCTACTATTCTTTTCTACGTATAAATATTTGAAACGTTGTCCTGCACAAATTTTAAAAACTAATTTATTATCGTACCTATATATTTATTTATTAAATTGATGTTATTTAATACATTTTTTAGCAAGTACATACTTTAATGAATACAATACGTTGTCCGTTACTATTTTACTATCTAGCTGCGTATAAACGATTAAAAGAGCACCTAATAGAATATTTAAAATTACAAACTGGCAAAAACGTCGTCGTTTTAACGCATTTTTATTTATGAGAATTTACTTCCTACTTTTTCGTTACCAGTGTATAATATGCAAACTTTTTCCAATACTGTTGCAAAATTTACCTTATGTTACCGAAAACTTCTTAAACAGTTTTATTCGAAGACGGTTATTGTTCGAGTCGTGAAAGTTTTGTAGTATTATCAGAAACTCGGATATTCAAATAATTTTAAACTAGATATGTGCAGTCGTTTTATTACCAAATTCATATCTATTTGACAAAATTAGAATATATTTGTGAATCGTTTTATTTAAATTTGTGCATAGCTTTATCCAAAATTTCTTTGGTATTTATTTATATGTACAGTTTACACAAATATTTATTGCCGTAAATAATAAAGGCTTAATTTTTTGTGAAACTTCTTAACAATCTTTGTAATTTCAAACTCAATGAAACGAAATAAAACGACATCAAAAAGAAACAAAAACAAAAATCTTTAGGATTAAGCCTGCGAGAGAATGAGATAGAATACATTATACAGCGTTATTGGTTTTCCCTTTGTGCGGTGCTTCGTACGTAGCCATTCCACTTTTGTTTAAATAGTTAACATAGGCGTACAATGAAAGATCTTTGTTACAAATGTTTTGTGCACATTTATGTTTATTTACGTGGAACAGATTACTAGATAAAATTTAATTATTTTTACAATAAATGTTGCTGTATTTGTTTTGTTTTTTTAAGTTTTACTTTTACTGCGTGTGAACTGCACACATACATTTTTTAATTTTTTTTTTTCATAAATTATAATTAATTAAAATTGCATTTTCATTTAGTTCAGAGAATACATTTTTTTTTTATAATGGATTTTTAGATGTTACTTTGTTGTTTTTTTTAAAGGTATGGAATATCTTAAATAATTGCTTTCTTAAGGTTTTGTAATAAATCAATAATAAAAAAAGGGTATACAACTGGTCGTGCTTTTTGAATTATAAATTTTGTAAATGTGACTTACAGCTAGGTCATCTTTATATATTATTAAGACCTTTTATTTAATTTAATTTATTTTTAAGTTATCCCAACGGGATTGGTCACACCAAGATCGAGGCCCTCCACAAACACCCCTTCACAATAAAATCGGAAAAGATTCCGAAAAAGAACTTAATAAAAAAAAACTATAACTTAAAAATACCAACCAGGGAAGACTAGTTGAAAAAACATTATTGACCAGCACAGGAGTGAAACGATGGTACACTGACGGATCAGGGTGCCAGGGACGCTACGGGGCAGGGGTGTTTAAAGCATCCTGCAACCACAGGGGAAGCTTACCCCAGGTGAAAAAATAGAGCGAGGTCTATGTCATACTCAGCTGTGCTACGTACTTGACAGAAACTAACAGCAAGATTGATATTTTCACCAACAGTCGCACGGCCATTGGGGCCCTCGTGAGTTGCATCACAACATTATCGTTGGCGTGGGACTGCATGCAGGCACTCACTGAGTTAGCGACTGCAAATAAGGTCACTCTTAGATGGGTTCCTGGGCATACAGGGATAAATGGCAACAAGGTTGCCGATAAACTGGTAAGAAATGGGACCCTGGTGAAACCAAGAAGCCAGTTGGTCAGATTGCCAATTGCCAATTGCCAAAGCGAAACATAAATTGAAACTAATCTTTGAGCAAGAACATGTCGCTCAGTAAAATGCAAATACTGTCTGCAGAACATCAAGACAGTTAATAAAAAAACTTCTCCAGAAGAGGGCAGACGCACTCTGGATGATAAACCGGAGTAGGCTAAGCAGCACACTTGACCTACTCACTAGCCACATCGCACTAATGGCGCACCTTTTCAAACTTAAGCTGGCGTCTAGGAAAAACTGCCGACTATGCGGCAAAGATAAAGAGAGCAGCATACACATTCTGTGTTGCGGCCCGATGCTAGCGGTGTACAGGTATCAAACCTGGGGCCGCATGGTATTGGATCCAAGTGATTTAAATGAGACAGGGCCAACAGATATCCTGCGGTTTGACAAAATCAGCAGACTTAAATTTGGATACCCTAAAGACACAGCGGTATTCACAGAGGATCAAAAGATCTAGGTGACATAGATGCCTGTACCAATGGCACAACCGCAAGAATGTAATTTAATGTAATAAGTGTTCCTTACAATTGGTAATAAATCGCTTATAAAAAAAACGGGTCGTGCTTCCTTGACTAATAAATTAAATTAAAATGATTTGATGCTTCTTATAAAATCAAAGTAACAAAATTATGGTAAAATATAATCGACATTTCACTAATAGTAAAGTCATCTTACAATATTTTCAGGACTCTCTTTAATTTAATTTTTAAAAAACCCTTTCAATATAGTATTTTTAGTATGTTTAAGTTTATTTTACCCATTTTTGTGTTGGATTAAACATAATTTTTTCACTTATTATCTTTTAAGATTTGTTTTATATTTTTTTAAAAAATCACAACATCGTATGTTGAAAAGTAATATAGTGTTATCTAAAGGCTTTATTATCCACCATTAAATTCATTTTTACTGCTCGCGTGGTTGCAACCCTTGCCCATTAATACCGCCAGCGGTGAATAATGCGGACAGATAATAATCTGGCACATTAATATTTTCATTAGATACCTATTTTCCAGAGCTACCTAGCGGGTATAAAATTGTTCTTTTAATTTTCAGCATAAAGTCAACAATATCCATGAAAACGGTTCAAATAGCAGTGAATACATAATTATGTATTATTTCATGTAAAATAATCATTATTACTATTTTTCTTTTGTTTTGATAATTTAAAAATGGTTTTATGGTTATAAGTATGTTCTTGCCAATCATTACTAACACGTCTTCTTTGGAAAAGGAAATTTATTATGCCATAATTTTAAAGGTCTTTTTTGTAAACTCTGTCAAAATAAATTATTTAGTTTTTTGATAAGTTGGCTGAATTCCATTTTTTTTTGAGTGTTTTATTTCATTTCTAATACATAACAATTTAAAACTTTTCACATGGTTTGGTAAATATACTAGAACAACATACATACATACTTATAGTTACGCCTTTTTCCCGTAGGGGTAGGCAGAAAACACTTCCACTTGCTACAATTTTTACAAACATCTTTTTCTTTTTTTATTTACAAGTGCTCTCCATTTACACTCACCTTATAAATTTTTTTTGTAAATTTTCCTTCATCCTTTCTTTCTACGACTCCAAACCATCTAAACATTTCTTTATCTATAATTGTTACCACATATTCTTTAACACCACGGCGTTCTTTTATCTCACTGTTCTTTTCTTTATCCAACCAAGTCACTCCGGATTTACTTATTTCCGCTGCATTAATCCTATTTTTATGCTTCTTCTGCTAACATTTACTACCATACATAAATGTAGGAACCAACATTCATCTATGCACAGCCAGACGTGCCTTTTTGACACTTTCTGGCTGTTCATAAAGCTTCATTTGTTTTCCTGCCAATATCCTATACTCAATGTCACTGTCATACTTCCCATTTCTTGTAAACTTTGAACCCAAGTACACAAAGTGATTTAATTGTTCCACTCTTTTTCCCTTAATTAGAACTTCACAGTTTTATTCTCTTTCAAAAACTATATATATATATATATATATATATATATATTATCACCGTCGAAACGTCACTTCTAGACGCGGTTCAACCCGAAATTTAAGTATTACAAATATATATATATTGATGATTATTATTATTGATTTTAATTCTTACTTCTCTGCCCGTTGTTAAATTTCTCTTTCTCTCAGAGTGGTTCAGTTAAAAAAAATTTATAAACTTTACAAAAATTTTTTTATTTATACAAATTTAAAAAAATATAATTACCAAATATATAAACCAAATATTATTACAAAATTTAAATTTATCAACTTTATGTCCAAAATATTTAAATAAATGTTTTCCCTTCCAAATGTTTTTTAAAAAAACAAACTCACTACTTATTTCTGTCGGTCGACACCCTTCATACAGCTCAGATGATCTCACCAGGAACTCCAAACTTGTTGACTGTTTTCGGGAAACTGCCCTTCACTTTTATTTTTTATTGCTATTTTAAATTATTATTATCTTCTTCATACTTTTAACAAACTTTTAAAATACAATATATTATATCAAAAAAATATCTACTCTCTATTTTAAAACTGATTTATTACTATCTTCAAAAAACACGTCTTCTCTCCCTTAATATTTTTAACATACTCACAATTTTTATTTTTTTTATAATCAACAAAAAACCTTAGAAACTCGTTTCTACACTGTATCAAATTTTTATAGACTCTTAGATAAAAATAATTTATAAGTTTTTCTAACTGAACACATCCGTCATTCTTTATAGTTATCCATCAAATTCTTTTTAATGTTTTTTATAACCAAATTAATATTTAGGTGTCAACTATTTTTGAATTTTTATTCTTTACAGATTTATGAAATTTTTACTTAAATATTATTTTTATTAAAATATCATATCATAACAATAAATAAATAAATATATATATATATATATATATACAATGTAATAGTTTGTGGGGATGCAGCTATGTTTAAACGAAACTTTTTTTACTTTGTTAAAGCTTTTGAAATTAATTAATTTCTTCTTCAGTTACGGTAAACGGTATAATAATGGACCAATTTTTAAAAAAATACTTACAATATATGAGTAAAAGATAAAATAACATTCAGAAAATATAATATTTTTTTGCAGTACTTAATTTGAAAAGTCAATATGAAGTTATTAAATGAAAGATGTAGGTATATAGGTTATAGTAAAATAGTTTACAGAGATATTTTTGTAAAAGGATGAATGAATCAATTTTTTTTCAATATCCAAAATATCAAGAAATTTAAAATCAAGAATTGTTTCTTACAAAAGTGACATTCGTTCCAGACCAAACGCTTGTACTTTATTAAAACATGTAAATAGTACAGGACATTCAATTGATTTTACCAATATTTCAAATTTAACTAAAGAAAGTAATATGTTTAAAAGACGTATTTTAGAAATGGTTTACATAAAATATGAAAAAAATTTAATGAATGAAAAAACTGATTTTTAAAATTTAAACATAATTTATTCTAATATTTTGGATATTGAAAAAAATATCAGTAAAAAAACCATTACTTGATAATTCAGCAATAACTTGATTCAACCCTTTACTAAAATATCTCTATGAACTATTTTGCCATATTCTATATACCTACATCTTTCATTTTATAACTTCATATTGTCTTTTTAAATTAAGTACTGTCAAAATATATTACATTTTCTAAATGGTATTTTATCTTTTACTCATATACTGTAAGTATTTTATTAAAAATTTGTCCATTTTTATACTTTCTATATATTTTTATAGTAACTAAAGAAGAAATAAATTAATTTCGAAAGCTTTTACAAAAAGTAAAAAGAGTTTCATTTAAACATAGCTGCATCCCCACAAATTTTTACATTGTATAATTGTAATTTTTCTTGTTATACAATATTCTCTTATTTAATAAATCACTATAATTTAAATATAGTAATATTCGCGTTTCACGAACGATATTTCTAAATACATCGCGGACCTCCAATTACCACCCGCGGATATAAATCATTCGCTAAAATATCGGGCGTTTGATGTTACCAACCATAAACCACACATCATTTATAATTAGCTCGCCGTCGTTTCGGCCAAATAATAGGTAAATGGTCGTACTCATTGACCACAATCTGTAATTTTTTTTTAATATATAGTAAAGCTGACAGCAAATAAAAATTATCCAAGTTAATAGTAATCAGTAAATTACCTAAATTAAAATAATTATGGGGGAAAGGATATTTCGCTTACTGGACCCTTTACTTTTCTACCATTTAAATAAATTAAACTACCTAACCAACAAAAAGTATTTCTGTAATGTTAAAGAGCAAAACGATGTTAAAATTTGAGTGTAATGTTATGTAACCAAAATATTCTCTTTACATTAAACTGAAATAACGGTTGAAGTAGCTTGAAAATATGAATTGCGTCAAGTAAAAGTTTAATATCTTTTATAGTTTTGAATAAATTTATGCAAACGTGCATTATCTAGATGAATATAAATTAAATTAAACTTTTGCTTGTCAGTTTTGTAACGACTTATTGCATAAACTTAAAATTTAAAACACCCTTAAATTGTTTTAAATTATAACTGGCATATTTTTCAAATATCAAAAAATATTTGCAGAGTTTACCCAAATTTAAATTAAACTTTATTTATATTTTATGAAATCATTGGTGAAAATTGTTTGAGTTTTTTTAATATCGAGCTGTCCTTAAAACCACATTTAAATCTTAAATGTAGGTACAGATTCACTTTTTTTTTTTAAATACATGGCCAAATGAAATAAATTCATTATTTTAATTATTGTGCACATTTATAAATAATCCCAAAACACGTCGATTTAAATTTTGAATATCCTACAATTAAAAAATTTAATTCTTTCTTTAAAACTCCTTCAAATGTTAGTTATTACCACCAAATTTTTTAACGGTAAGAAGCTTATCAAACAATATTTACAATTATTACCACCAAATATAGCTTATAAAACATTATTTACTAGTTTTTTAATGTCTATTTATAAATGTTATGATTTTCAAATGTCTTGCAAAAATTAAAATTCAAATAACAAAATCATATAATGAAGAAATTTGCAGCAACACATTAAAAACTTAGTAAGTAATACTTTTTATTTCTAATAAATTTGAAAATAATAACTTTTTTAAATAAACATTGAAGATAAATGTGAGTATTCAAGTATAAAAACCGGATAAATCCCTGGAACAAAATTTTTACAGAAAATGAAAAAACCATTCAGATTTTGTATTTGTTTTGAAAAAATTATTTCTACACGTAAATGATATGGCTATGATTTATCTATCTCTTAATACGTAAAATGCGAGTTTTAACACTTTTATTTTTTTTTTTTCTTTTTTTTATTGTATATAGCCGCTTTTGTTATGAACTTTAGATTATGTCGGTTTTGAAACAAACAAATAGGGTGTAGTGCCCTTAGCCAAAAAAATATGATCCATTTACGGGAATTATAAACATTCAACCGATGAACTCTGTTGGAATGTTTATCGAAAGCACGTATTGTTTATATTTCACGTCGTTCTTTGAAATATATATATATATATATATATAATAATAATATATAATATATATATATATATATATATATATATATATATATATATATATATATATATATATATATATATATATCTAATATATAAAATTCTCGTGTCACAATGTTAGTTACCATACTCCTCCAAGACGGCTTGACCGATTTTGATGAAATTTTTTGTGCTTATCCGGTATCTATGAGAATCGGCCAACATCTATTTTTCATCCCCCTAAATGTTAGGGGTAGTCCACCCCTAAATTTTTTTTTTATTTTTCAGACAAAATTTTTAATTTCTATTTTTTTATGATACAACATACAAAAATACATACAATCCTCAATTTTCACCCTTCTACGATCAACCCTTATTTTTTAATAGCCATTTTAGTAATTTAATCATTTTTCCTCTCCGGTCGAAAACTGATCAATCGTCATTTAATTAGTTATCCCCGCCAGATGTCTACAGGTGTCACTTTTGACCCAGTAAACAGCACGGAGTAGGGATGAGAACGAAGCCGGTCTCCTTTCTTTCTCACTCCCTACACAGTTGTCGGCCATCATTATTGTTTATGCATCAAGTGTAGTAGTAACGTTGACAATTATTATTTTGCTATCTCAGTGTAACTCTCATATTAACTTTTAATCATTCCTATTTTATCAATAATAATTAAATTATCAATTTTGAGTGTATTTTGCACGATTAGTTAAAAAAAAGATTGATAGATTTGAGAACACCATGTTTTTCACACGGACAATTATACGTGGCATTCTCTCGAGTGGGTAAACCATCCAGTTTGTTTGTGTTAGCTAAAGATGGACTAACAAAAAATATTGTTCACGCTATAGCATTAAGAGATTGATATTGTTTAATAGTGTTACTGTCGTAATTGTTTAATTAATGATATATAATTTTAAGGAATAAATTATAATAATTTAAACATATATTTATAATTATATATAAATAAATATATATATAATTTATAACAAATATAGTCAAAATTAACAGCCAACAATAAATCAAAGTTTAGTTTTGGCATATTATCTAATGCAATAAATAGTTTTTAATAATGTATTATATTAATAAATTAAAACAAAACTTAATTGTGGTGTCAAAAATAAGTCACGTCGTTAAATATTCAAAAATAAATCACTTATAACCTTTGGGTATACGAATGCACTACTCCTGTGGCCGGTTTGGTTATGGAACGGCACCTGCTAATTAACAATGGCTTCCCTCAAATAAATCCCGCATGCAGTTATTTTAACTCGACACCAAAATCCAAAATATCAACAACGAAGGTAAGATAGAATGGTCAAGTTAAAAATTAAATGGTTTTTCTCCAAAATCCAACTAAGATGGCCAAATACAGCCAGATATGAAAGAAAAACCGTAGAGGTTTTGCACACTTGTTAATATCACACCGCCCCAAAAATTCTCACCACACGACGACCAAGACTATCACCACACGACTGCCAAGCCGGATATCAAGAAATGACACGGAATTGATGTCAACCAAGAATATTCGCAAGTCTATGTTCCACACTAAGAATCGCGTTCGTCCGTGTTGATAGCTAGCCTCATCTACACAGAAATGTAAACCAAACAATAATATAATCGATAATACACAATAATCGAGGCTAAAAACTAAAGCAAAATCTAATAATGAAAATACCTTACTCAATCTCCAGTGATCAACAATATTGCCATAGCCATTAACAATTGAATCTTATCACAATAAGGTATGCAACACTATTTACAACGAATAATATATTTAAGTTACAACAAAATACGGTACGCGACACTATTTACGAATACTTGAGGAATATAAAATTATCAGAGTGCCACGTATTTTTTTGTTTCTCTAAAGAGTACTCTGCTAGTGGTCTCTCTACTGGCAAATTATGCCCGAGCTCAGCCGTAGAGGGTAGAAGAAAAAAATCTAAAAGTGAGCCGCGCCACCGTCTTAAAACGGTACAAGCCGGAAACCCCTAGGTCTTGTAGGCACCAGCAGAGCCACGCGAAAAACAACAAACAATTATGGTGAACTAGATAAATAAAACTATATTTACAATTACTGCAATATATTAATTAAGTAAAAATGATGTTCTGATTTTTTACAATAAATTCTGTATTTTCGTAAAGTGGTTTAAACGAATTTAATACACTTTCTTAAAATAATATTTAAATTAATTATAACAATCTTCCAGACAGTAATAAAAACCTAATGAGGTACAAAAGAGAATTAAAATAAAACAAAAAAAAAATAACAAAAAGAAAATGTTCACAATATTTAAAATTTCGAAAATAATTGGTTTTATATAAAACTCCTGATAGCAAATGATTAACACAACAAAAAAAAGAAATACCAAATTAATGGACTTGCTACAAAAATAATATTTTAAAACCCTTACAATATCCACATAAATTATATTCATTGATATATAAATTCAGATTCAGCTTGGAGCCGGTACAAATTTAACGAAAAATAATTTGGTTACTTTTAAACTATTGAAAACTTTATTGGGACGTCACTGGGAGCAGGTACAAATTAAATGAGAATAACTTTTTACTTTTAAATTATTAAAAACACTTAGATCAAGCACATAATAACTGATAAGTTGATAAAATCAAATTCCACACCATGTAACCAATTGAAAACCTCACTGAGACGTCACGGTAACATCGATGATCCAAGAACCGAAACACCAAATAGTATTATCAATAATTTCTGCTAAAATTACCAGGCAAGTCTTTATAACGCTAAAATTTATCGTCGATGTGGATGGAACGGCACGTGGTACTTCACGATGGCTTCACTTCATCAAATCCCACAAGTGGTAATCTTAACGACCCCAATATCCAAAAATATTCACCACATAGGCACGACAGAATGGTCAAGTTAAGAATTAAATGGTTTATCTTCCTAATCCAATAAAGATGGCCCCAAATACAGCCAGATATGGAAGAAGAAACCGTAGAAGTTCCGCTCCCGTGTTAATATTAAACCGTTCCAAAAACTCTCAACCGACTTCCACCACTGCCACCAAACGAATCCTCACTGCCCGCTCACAGACCGGACATCAGAAAATGTCCCGGGACACGCGTCAGCCAACCTTTCCATGTCCCTAGTTCATAAACGCGCTCGTTCGCATCAGTTGCCAGCCCAAGCAAACCAACAATAATATATCTAACAACACACGACAATCGAGGCCAATAATCAAGGCGAAGTCCAATAAGAGAGACAAAAATGTCACAGCTATCAATAATCGAATTCTATCACTACTACATAGGCAACACTACATACAACGAACCCAAATGCAGACTATTATAATAATGAAACGGCAGATGGGAGAAGAAAAAAAAAAGACACGTGACAAGAGATATAATTATAATGGAACTGTAGAAGGAAAAAAAAAGGCACTTTACACTGTGTTTGCATGTACGTATGTGCGTATGTTCGTATATTCGTATGTGCGTTCGGGGTTATTTTCGTCTTGATTATCTCGAGAAAAATAAATGAGATCGAAGTGGGACCAATTGCATTCGACGCATAATTACGCAACTTAGAACTGATAAAATTTTCAGCAAAATCGATTAGGCTGTTTTTTATGGAGAATTAAAAAACTAAAAAAAATGATAAACTACCTGAATTATGCAATTTATAAATTATACTATTTTTAATACATAATCTCAAGATCTCTTAAATAATTTGATTATTGCATGTAAGAAATATTTGTATGGAAAATATGATGACAATATTTCATAAAAAAAGGGATAGTTTTAAAAAACAAAAATTGGAATTTGAGAATTTTAAACTTGTGCCAGTATTGAGAGAATAACATTGAAAATGCTATAACATTGAACAATTATTGTTAGTAATAATCAAGCATTGTTTAGGATAATTAAATATTGTTATTAACAAATGATTATTGATCATAATAAAAAATTTAATTGTTGTTTATCATCAAAAATGGCTCCTGCTTATGAAATATAAAGAAAAAGTTCTAAAGAATACGGTTGATATAAACAAAATATTGTTAATGACAATTATAATTTGTTATAAACATTTTAAAAAAGTTTTTTATAATAATTTTTATATATATAGATATATATATATATATATATATATATATATACATATATTTTTTTATTTGGTTGTTTTAAATTGCTTATTATTTTTGTTTGTTAAAATTGAATGTGTGGAAGGAATGAATATAATGCGAGTGAATTTCCAATTTGCACAACAAATAAGAATTAAAGTTGACCATGCCATTCACCCGTTTCATGTCAACTTTTTAATAAATATGGATTCCACTGACCTATTTTTTTTATTCCCTTTTATAAATTCAATCGGTAAATTTCTAAAATGTCCGGAATGTCTAAATTGGGTTTTTTAAAACGATCCTGCTCGGATTTCATTAATTCCCTTTTCTGAAACTCAAGATGTGAAAGTTCTGTAAATACGAATAAAAAATTTGAGATGAAATAAGCTTGTTAAACAACAAATCATTTTCATTAAAATCTATCATTAACTGGTAATTTAAAATATTAGATGAAAATAATAGTATATTATTCAACGAGCGTATAATGAAGGTTATTAATCACGAGGTAAAGTTAACTGCCATGAGCGCTAGCAAGTGGCAAAAATTACTGAGGGAATAATAACTCATTATACGCGGGTAGAATACTATACTTTATTCACGATTACTAAATATTTTTGTTGTAGTTTATTTGTTAAACATTTTTGTTACATTATTAGAAACACTATTATTTTATTCTTACAAGATGATAGTATTTATTTATAATTATTAATAATTGTAATATTTGAACATTTGGTCAAGTTAATCGCAGGGACAGAATTAACATCTAAACAAATGTTTTGGTGACTTGTCGAAACATTTTAATTATATGTATATGTATATGTTGATTGTATATTTTAAAAAAACTTGCTGGGTACGACAGGATAAAAATTAAAATGCTGAAGGCTGGACAAAGCGTGATAACTAGTCTGCTGTACTGCCTTTTTAACCTTTGCTGGAGGAGTGGTATCGTACCAGACGACTGGTGCAAGGCCGTTATCGTGCCGCTTTTAAGGGGAAAAGGTTTACAGCAAGACTGTAAAAACGACCAAGGTATTACTTTATAAGTTTTATTCCGCTTTTATAGACTTAAAAAAGGCCTATGACAGAGTGGAGAAGAGTAAATTTTGTTTGACATTGTCTATGTATGGAATAAGCGATAGTTTAATACGAGCACTGAAATCACTTTATGAGGATTCCACTGCTTGTGTCAGGATAAACGGAGCTTACACGGAATGGTTTAACATCAAAAAAAGTGTGGGACAGGGATGTGTGGCTTTGCCATGGCTGTTTAATTTATACATAGACGATTGTTTAAAAGAGTTTAAAAGAGAGTGCGTATGGATTGAAAATGGATGATTTGATCGTCAAATGCCTTCTTTACGCCGATGATCCAGTAGTATTAGCGTTATCTGAAAAGGAGTTGCAGGCGATGGTTAATGTTATGCATGATGCACCAAAAATCAAAAGAATAAAAATAAATGTAAGCAAAACAAAAGTAATGGTTTTTAAAAGAGAAGAAAGCATGTAAAACTGTGAAGTTTTGATTAAGGAAGAAAGATTGGAACAAGTAAATGAGTTTGTATACTTGGCTTAAAAGTTTACGATAGATGAAAAGTATGACAGTGACAATAAGCGAAGGATGTTGGCAGGAAAACAAATAAATGGGGAACTGCATAGCTTTGTGAACAGTCAAAAAGTGTCAAAAAAGGCACGTCTGGCTGTGCATAAAGAAGTGTTGGTCCCTACACTTATGTATGGTAGTGAATGTTGGTTTTGGTAGAAGAAGCATAAAAATAGGATTAATGCTGCGAAGATGAGTAGCCTGTGAATTATAGCTTAAGTGACTCGGTTGGATAAAGTAAATAATAGTAAGATAAGAGAACGCTGTGGTGTAAAAGAAAATGTGGTTAAGAAAATAGATAAATGAATGCTTACATGGTTTGGACAAGTAGAAATGATGGATGAAGGAAGATTAACGAAACAAATTTATAAGGCAAGTGTGAATGGACAAGTCAGTAGTGGCATTTTGGGTATTTCTCTAAGAAATAAAATCCAGAACAACGAAATAAGAAAAAGAACAGGTGTAATGGATGTTGTCAGGAAAATAACAACATAAAAATGGAATTGGGCAGGACACATTGCAAGAATAACTGACGACAGATGGACCAAGAAAATCCTTGAATTAAAGCCAAAACATAAAGCTTCCCAAAATAAAGGACGATCACCAATGAGATGGACTGATGAGATAAAGCGCATCAAACACAACTGGTTGCAGGCGGTGGAGTGCAGGGTGGAGTGACACAGATTACGGGAGGCCTATGTTCAGCAGTGGACCCGATAAGGTTAATGATGATGATGATGACATTCTTTTTAGTCGATAAGCTAATAAAACTTTAATCCTCAAAATATATAATTCTCAATTAATCTTGGTTGTTATCTAATTCTTGGAATTACAACCCTTAAATATTATACAGCAACAGCGCTTCCAGTGACATTGAAATTTTTTAAATTTAAGACTGTAACGATATTCCATTTACAAATAAACAATTAAATTTTTTTTTTTAGCTTTGATGGCAATAATTGAAAAAGTATATACAAGCTACAACAAAATTTTAAAAAACAGTTATGTAGTTCAAAAAAATTTGAAAATATTATTTTTAATTTAGTTTGTATATTATAAAATTTTAAACAAAATAAATTTCGGCCTTCATTTAACGTTATAAAGAAACGCAGGTACAAGTCCAATTTATTTAATTAAAGAATTTAGTCAGGAAAGTGATTATTCATAATGAAGAGCTTTCTAATTATTTAAAAAAGGGTTTTTTAACTCATTTAAAGTTCACAAAAATACGTCAAAGGAAATTGTTAAGAGTAATTATTTAATTAAAAAAAAAAGTTTTACTTTATTAATTACTAGTAGACCCGGCAGACGTATTGCTGCCCAAACGATAGCTTGCCTGCTTTGGGAATATATATATAGTCACCCCTTTTTCCCGTAGGGGTTCCTGGTCCAAACGCTCCTATTTGGAAATCAGGGTCCGCGCATTGTAGTAGCTTTCGCTGACGATTTAGATATAGTAGGAAATACAACTATCAACGTTAAGGAAGAGTTCATTGAACTGGAAAATGGAAGGTTGGCCTACAAATAAACGAAGATAAAACAAAATACAGAAGAAGAATTCTTAGAAAGATATATGGACCAATCAAGGATAACGTCACACAACAATAAAGAATAAGAACTAACAGGAAAGTGCAAGAACTATATAACCAACCAGATATAGTAAAAATAATAAAGGCAGAGAGGTTGAGATGGGCCGGACATGTGAAGAGACAAGACCAACGTGTCGTAAAACTGGTGTGGGAAGAGAAGCTGGTAGGAAAGCGGCCGCTGGAAAGGCCAAGGGTGCGGTGGATAGATAAAATTACATTGGACTTACGGACCCTAAATGTCCAACGACCAGAAGAACTTATGATGGACCACAGCAAGTGAAGGCAAATTGTAATGTCAGCGAAGACCCATCCCGGGTTGTAAGCTACAGAGAAAGAGAGAGGTACTTGTCTTTACACTCGCCTTATAAATTTGTTTTGCCAATCTTTCTTTATTCATCCTTTTTACGAGTCCAAACCATCTACGCATTTCTTTATCTATCTTTCTAACTACATCTTTTTTTACACCACAGCGTTCTCTTATCTTACTATTATTTACTTTATCCAACCGAGTCACTTCAGCTATAATTCACAGACTACTAATCTTCGCAGCATTAATCCTATTTTCATGTTTTTTCTGCCAAACCCAACATTCACTACCATACAGAAGTGTAGGAACCACCACTTCTTTATGCACAGCCAGACGTGCCATTTTTGACATTTTATGGCTGCTCATAAAGCTATACAGTGCCTCATTCATTTGTTTTCCTGCCAACACCCTTCGCTCAATGTCACTGTCTATTTATTTAAAACATAAAATATTGTTAATATTGATATGGTCACTATAAGATGTTATTGGGTTAGCTAATTACGTAATAACTTAAGACAGAAGGACCGTTAAGTAGGGACTGAATAAATTAACCGACTTGGTATTACATGGATCTCGCAACTTTTTACAGTAAAAGAACTGAGTTGCGAGACTTGGTCTTTTTCACAAGTTATGTTTTTAATGGCAACTCATTTCTTTTTGTGGATAATTCTACTTTTTTTCCTTTATTATACATATACAGGTACACTGATTCATTCAATGCAAATGTAACTTGTAATCCTATATATTTATATTGGATTACACAATTATTTATGCAGTTGGTGTATCCAGAAAACCGGACAAAAATTGCAAAATTTATTATTTTTTTCTTAATTTATATACTAAACCCTAATTGTATTCTAAATTTGAAGCTTCTATGTCTGCTAGAAAAGCCTTAGAGTTTTTATAATCGGTCAGTCAGTAAGAGACAAAATAAAGGATCTTTGACTAGTTATAATTCTTAATCTACTGGTTCAAATTAACTAAAATTTAAAATATACCGTGTTTGTACAGTGCCTGCTGGGTTACTAAAACTTAGGCTTCTAGTTTTATCATAACGAAGTTATAGGGGGATGAAAATGGCCTAAACTTCTTCGAGAAAAGGATGGTACGGCCGTGCCGCTTTTTTGCGTACCAGATTCTGGGTACAATAATTATTGTAGTCATTTGTTTGTTATTTTTTTAATTTTATATTAGTTTAAAAATAAATTTTAGATACTTAGAGTGGTATCTTAAAGCTTTTTTTTTTTAAATAACTTTTTGGTATTTTTTAATTAACATTCTACTATTAAATTTGTTTTAAAACAAAATATTTAAAATGAACCTATTTATTGACAGTAAGTTGGTATAAAATTGTGTACTCTTAATTTATTTTACATTTACAGCCAATAAACGAGCAATGTTTGAGAGACGAAAAGAAATAGTGTATAGTATATATATATATATATATATATATATATATATATATATATATATATATATATATATATAAAGGATCTGTTTATCGTAGAAGTTCGATTTCCATTTGGAAATCTTCCTATACCCATTTAGAACTGATTCTTATAGCCCTATTTTCCAACTCCTAACTCTCTTTGTATTCAATTTCGCACCTAACTGCTAATGAAATATTCAGTGCTCCATCTTTCTACGACTTGCGAAGATGCTTCTTCGCATCTGTGTTTGCGTCTAACGATCTTACGGTTTCTGGGTGAAGTTAGCCATTAAATTTTATATGTTATTGTATTACCTTTTTCGACATTGTATACTTGAATGTCGTTAAGTGTAAGTATGTCAAAATGCTAAATCTCACAAACAAGGACGAGTAACTTTATGATTTTCATTATAGATTTTAAATTGTTCGTGCCAATGTAAAGATTACATACTTTTTGTAAGGTGGTTAGAAAAATTAGTTTAGTTGATGCTTTTACGTTTCAGTTTTGTAATTTCATTAAAAATTCCATAGAATAAAATTATTTTACAATAAAGTTATTGTTATTTTTTTTAGTTTTAAACAATGAAACAGTTTGATATTTCAAGTAGGTGCTGAAATTTAATTTTTTATGTAACACAAAAGCTGAAGCTTCAAAATGTTTGTTTAATAAACCTTTAGAAAACGAACTTTAAAATATTGCTCATAGGACTGACTGAAGTCCAAAAGGACCCCATTTTAATTAAGAAACCTGCTTTATTTCTTTGTTTTTGTTTTTTTAATTAATGTTATATAAAAATTGGATTAAATTAATAAACCTATTTATTTCAGTATTTTTAACAGTCTAATAAAATCCCTGAGCAGAAGAGACAAAAATAATTATATCAAAGAAATATGCAAACAACTGAAAGAACACGCTGACCGTCAAAAATTTAAAGAGCTCTTTAACTAAGTGAAGTACTTAACCAAAGAATTCAAACCACAAACGCAGATCATTACAGATAAAGATGGTAAACTATCACTAACCCTAAAAGCATAGCGGCGATATGGAAACAATATTGTGAAATGTTGTTCTCCATTGACCATGAAAAAGCAGATGCACAAGAAATGAATGAGGAAAAAATCATATATTCTACAATTCGAAATATTATCCGCAATAAAGAAATTAAAAATAAAAATGTCAAGGTGAAGACGGAAAATCGGCGAAAGCACTTGAAGAAATGGGGATTGAAATAATGTTCAGGATATGTAATGAAATCTGGATTACAGGACATATGACATATGACTGGTGCAAGTTTACTTTTATGCCTATTTACAAAAAAGAATCACCAACAGACTGCAATAACCACCGTACGATAGCTCTAATTTTTCCACGCAAGTAAAGTTCTCCTTACTATCATTAACGAGAGATTAAAATCGATACTATTACCACAGATCCCCCAAGAACAATGCGGATTTCTCCCTGGAAGAGGCACACGAGAACATGTTTTTAACCTTAGGCAAATAATAGAGAAATCTAGAGAATTTAATACAGAAACATATTTATGCTTCGTCGACTACTCAAATGCTTCCGACAATGTAAAGTGGACTAAAATGTGGCGCATACTAAAAGAAATGGGTACCCCAGATTATTTAATACAGCTATTAAGGCAACTTTATATTAACAACACAGTAAACGTAAGATTCAACAACACATACTTCTATACCTTTAAACTAAAGGCCGGCGTCCGTTAGGGATGCATTGTTTTCCCCATACTGTTTAATATATACAGCGAACACATTATGTGCACTGTCTTCGATAAATGGCAAGAAGGAATAACAGTCGGTGGGCGAAAAATCATGCGGACGATATCTTAACACTAGCGTCCTCAACAGAAGAACTCGAACACATTATGAATATACTAGACACTGTTAGTAAAGAATATGGGCTCCAAATTAATGCACAGAAAACTAAAGTGATGATCATCGACACATGCAGAAATAACCAACTGGAGAAACGAAATGTAGCAGGATACGAAGTATTAAGTCGTTTCAACTACTTGGGCTCTGTTGTCACAAACAGCGGAGGGTGCGAAGAAGAACACCAAACTACGTCTGGTACAATCACTTGTCTTTCCTATCGCCACTCAAGCGCAGAAACTTAAACCATCAAAAAGTCTGATTCACAACCTGTAATGGCTTTTGAAATGTGGGTGTATCGCAGAATGATGCGCATACCCTGGACAGCACACCGCACAAATATCTCAATATAAATAGATCTCAACATCACCAATAGACTTACCACAACTATTAACCAAAGCATGTTGAGATATTTTGGATATATAAGTAGATGAAGGAAAGGTATGGATAAATTACAAGTTAAAGGCAAAGTAGAGGGTAAAATGACATGAGGAAGATCGCCACTGCGATAGGCAGATCAAGTGAAAAGTATCACCAGGTACACTCTTCCTGAAGCAGCACATAACGCTCAGGAAAGAGAAGAATGGACAATAACCATAAATCGAATAACATAACGTCACCACATCCTTACGAAGGATAAAGGATAGAGGAGGAGGATTTTACTATTTTATAAAAAATATTATAGTCATTTTGACCACCAATACAAATTATTTGAATTACATTTTTTTTTTAAGAAAATAGTCGCAAAAAGGGTAGACCTATCGTGTGGGCCGCGGACGGCCCGCACTGCGACTATTAAAATGGGGAGGGATTATAAAAAGAAAATGATCGTGGACACGCTTTTTGAAAAGTTGCAGGTCACAGTTCTCTGGAAAAACTGATTTTGGAAGCTTGTTCCATTCTGTAGCAGCACTATAAACATACGTATTTGTTACACACTTTTTTATATTTTGGGAACGAAGTTCCTTAACAAGGTAGTGCGATTTAGTACAAATCGTCACGTAACGAAATAGTACGGTGATTCAGTGGTAGAATGCTCACCTGCCACGTGGGCGGCCCGGGTTCGATTCCCGGCCGATGCATTCTTTTTGTGCTTTTACCATTTAATACATTATTTTTTTAAATTGTATTAAGATATTCACGAACTACATTTTAAAATTGTTTGGCATATCAAAACAGAGACAGATAATTTTCTTGGTAAATGGAATAGTTAACTGACGAGAAAATTAATGTCATTGTTTTAAAAGCGTGAGGTGTTTTGTATGACGGTGATATTAATTTTTTCGCCAGTAATTTTATTACTATGTTAAGAATTATTTTTTACCTTTTTTTCCTTTTTTACCTTGGTCCATCATCATTAACAGCTATTCTATTCATCGTCGGATGTAAGCGTCCCTTAGGTGCGTCCATTCGTTTCTGTTGGTTGTTTTTTGCATCCATTCGTGACCAGCCATTCGTTTGATGTCATCGGTTCATCTGGTTTGAGGTCTGCCTCTAGTTCTCTTGTATGCCCTTGGCCGCCATTTAATAATTCGCGAATATTACAATAGTGAAATTATATGTTCAGAGTCCAAAAGAGTATGGAAAGCGCAAACGTCAGAGTTCAAATAAAATACCGAAAACCAATGCTCAACGCCAACAACAATTCTGGCTGAATTAATGAAAGATACAAAAAAGTGAAACGTTGAATTCGTATCTTGCCAGGGATTATATATCTTTTGTATGAGAATCAGTAACAATTATATTAGTTTTTCTTTTTTTTTTACAAAATACCTTGATCAAAATGTATAAATAGCGTAATGAACTTTGTTCATATCGGGTGTTCAATGACACCACACGGCTTTTTTATCTTTGTTTCTAGCCTTATTTTCCACATCTTGCCTTAAATATGCAAAAACGGTAGTCATATATTTTCCTTTGCGATTTGGATGTGCTTGTTGCTGTATAGCCAAACAACATTCGGTTTTATTAGTTCTTTTCCCAACTTTAAAAGAAATACCTTGCGTCCATGCGACTTCTTATTATTCCAGTTTGGAAATTTTAGCTGCCATAATTTCAATCCATTGATAGCCGTAACATTTAGTAAATGTGGAAATAACACCATAGACCAACGATTCCATGTTTTTTTTTACGTAGTACTTGCTTGCCAATTTATCTATAATATCAACGCCTCCTTTGGTTTTATTATATAGAAGAAGGCGGCTTAGGGTCCTTTCCGACCCCAATGAAAAAACTGAAAGACGAAATTTCAAATTGCATATTAGGATGGATCAAAAATACAAACATTTTAATTTGGTGTAGAATAGATGCTCTGTGATAAGATGTTACGAGAAACAAAATCTCACATTTTTATCTTAATATTTTGTTCTGCCGCAGGGGTGGTAAAAAAAAGTTAATATATTTTTCACGAATAAAATTAAAATTTTATTTTAAACTTAATTATTACAAACAAAACATTTAAACAGAAATCTGGAGTAAAATAAAACTTCATAAAGGTCCTACAATCGTATAATGGATGTTAGTCAACACTCGGTCAGTATCTTGATATTATTTTTTGTATGGAACGAAGGCACTTCTCCTTTATTTGATCTTCGCTCTTATGAAACCGTCTCTATTTGATGAACTACATGCAGCTATCGATGCTTTTGTTACAGTTTTCACGTGTCTCTCTACAGCTTGAGTGTGACATGGAAAGCCATTTACAATGGGAAGCAGTTGATTCAGATCAATAGTTTTTTGTTGTATGCAATTTAAAATTTTATGATCTGTTAAAGCTTTTGTCACTGGAGGTTAAGTGAGTTCAATATTTTGCCAATCTTCCAAGCCAATATAATATTTTGCCTCAAAAATAAATTTCGGCAAAGTAAATATTCTTACAAAGTTTGGAACATTCCCCGTTTTTAAATTTTTTCTAGTTTTCATAATACGTCTCAATGATACCTTTCTTATTTCATATCGTAAGTCGTGTAACATCGATAACAAAATATTTTCGGGATGGCAAAAGAATCCATTTTGTTGGATAACTGGATCGATTATATCTTTTAGCTCTTGTGGAAGATACCGAGATAGAACTATTACATTATGCAAATGTTTTGATCCCCTGGTACAAGATGGTTTAATTTTCCTGGATTACGATTTGCTAGGCTAGTAGAACGTTTTCTTAAATTGATCGCTCTACAAATATCTTAGAGATATTTCTGATCTGTACTTGTAACAAACGATAAGTCACATTCAATTTTTTCAAATCTTACCGATGGCAGATCTTCGCATTTCTGTAAAGCTTTTTCAACAAGCCCAGCAAAAGCTCGTGGACCACTTGTTGTTCCATCCAAACGGTCGAAGAGATGCCTCAGTGAAAGTTCGTTAGCGTGGAGGAGGAAAATAAACCATAACAGTGGTGTTTTTATTTGCACTTCCAAAAGTCGTATTAGACCACCTTCTTGACCAGTATTCGTCAGAGTACCGTCACAGCCAACTGCAATTATTTTTTGTAAATCTATTAAGTTCTCGGCAAAACGTGTTCAGAACCATTTTTTTTTGGCACTTTTTTTTTATCAAGTTGGGGCGGTATTTGCTGTAAATATATTTTTTTAAATTTTGCCAGAACTTTCTAATTGTCACAGAGCACCGAATTTGTAGCAAGCAAATAAGATTAGCAAATATTGTTTGTTTTTAGTATACAACCAATCCACCATATTGCATATTAGGGGTATACACTATAAATACATGAAAAACTTAAATATATAAACAAAGAATAAACGAATTATTATCTTAAGTTTAAATTTGCCCATAAATTTGCAAATTTTAGTATAACCACAATTTAAAACAACATATTAAAAACAAAGTAAATATAATTTCATCAAGCGAAACAAATGTCGTGCGTGTTAATTTTGTAAAAGTTTATACTAATTATTTTCATATTTCTTACTCTATTTTGTCAAGTAATTTAAACAAAAAATATGTCTTCAACTGACACGGCGGATAAATCAGGGTTTGTTAGTTTTGGTCCCCCTAAAACGAGACCAAAGAAAGGACATCTTTATATCCGAACAAAAGAAATGGTATTAAATGTTTACACGTTTGAATTGCTTAAGAATCCTAAGATGATGCTAAGTGAAATTGAAAAAAAGTAGCTGCTGTAACGGAAGTTTGTCCTAAAACCATATTTAGTGTAGTGAACAAATATAAGGCAAACCACTCATTTTCTCTTCTAAAAAGAAAACTGCAATACAAACAACTTATGACACTATTGATAAAATTTACAAAAGCGCTATTGGAAGAATGGTGCACCAATTTCTCTCTTAAAATGAGCTCCCTACGTTTGATAAAATGTTAGAAAAAGTCAACAAGAATCCAAATCTGCCAAATTTTAAAAGAACCACCTTTTATAAATTATTAAAAACACTTTATTTAAGTTTCAGTCTGGAGGACGAAATAGTTCACTGTCTGATAAAAACAAAATGGTATTGCGGCAAAGATATTATTTGAAAATAATAAAGGGTTTTGGAAATGAAAACGAAAAATTTTGTTATTTGGATAAAACGTGGATTAACGCAGGTCATTCCAAATCTTAAGTTTGGGTGGATTTTTTTGTGGAAACAGCTCTTATCAGAACAAGTCTTTGATTCTACTTTTTTTTTAAATTATAAAAATTTTTACAAATGGAAATCGGAAAAACTCAAAGTTAAAAATAAGTAAAGACACATAATTCTTCATAATTCTTTGATCAGATATTAAACCTTTATTTCATAGTGCTCAAATATATGTGTTGTTTTTATTAACGATTATAACATGTATCACAGCATTTTAAAAAATCCGGTTAAGTATTTGAGTATATAAAATATAATATTATTAAGATCTTTAGGAAAACCAACACCAGCCAAACTGAACGGTTCACTATTGCTGGTGGTTTGTGGGTAAGTACGCAGGAGATTGTTTTGAAAGCTTTCCAAATTGCTATTTCATAAAGACATTTTAAACTGCATTTGCACCAATACATTGACACCGGGATATTTGCCAAAGAGTCAAGATAATTTTCATTAAAAATTTGCCTTTGGCAAGCAAAAAATAATATACATTGCGCATTTTATTTGCGCCTGCCAAAATAATTTTTATGGGTAAATTTTATAAAAACTGTACACTAGATGCATTTCCTTTATTTATTTTTAACATCCCAGTGAAAGTTATATTAATGGGTCCGATTTTGCGAATCCCGAATTTTGACATATCTCCACATTTCAAGGTCCCCAGAGTAGAATAAAATAATTAAATAATAAGTGTACGTCTGTGTGTGTATGGACGTATATGCGTATGTTCGTATGTAAGTATGTTCGTATGCTCGTATGTGCGTTCGGAATTATATTTCGTCTCAATCATCTCAAAAATAATTAATGATATCGACGTGGGACCAATTGCATTCGACGCATAATTACGCAACTTAGAACTGATTGCTTTTTCAGCAAATCGGTCAAGCTGTTTGTAATGGAGAATTAAAAAACTGAAAAAAATGGTAAACTACATGAATTTTGCGATTTATAAATTATACTACTTTTAATACAAAATTTTAAGATCTTTTAAATAATATGATTATTGCATATTAGGAATATTTGTATAAAAAATATGATGAAAATATTTCATAAAAAGAGATAGTTGTAGGAAACATAAATAGGAATAGGAATATGTAATATCTAAAAATC